>CM060462.1:1265000-1865000 GCA_030544235.1 Lepturacanthus savala | reverse complement strand
GAAGTTCATGAGAAAAAAAAATAAGTTTGGTTGTTAAAAAGTGAAATGTGCATTAGAAGCTCAATATTTCTCACATTTCTCAAGTTTCCTGAAAAGCTCAGTAAAATCTAACATTTATAAAAATGACAAAAAAAATCATTAAAAATGTTAATATAATTGTCATTAATGGAGGTCTCTGCTTTCTGCTGGAGAATTTGCTTTGCATTCTGATGAAAAGTCGTAATATAGATTTAACTGCTTCCATCTGCAGCCCGACACTTATATTGGAGGAAAAAAAGTGAATAAAAAGCTAAATGGTGACTTATTTAGACCAATGCATTCCACCTCTGTGCAGCTCTTGGCTGCAACCACAGCCTCCTCAAACGTGATTGGTCAATAACTACAATGGAAACTGTAACGGTTTCCATTCACAAAATAGCTGCCACTTGATTATAGAGATTAGAAGACTGTCACATTTTGTTAAAATCCCATATCAGTCCACGTTTTTTCCAAATTGTTCCACTGACAACTTCCTTTTTTGTGTAAAACTGAGACGATGATTGTGATGATGGTGCAACATTTTAAAGGTGATGAATCTAATTTAACCTTCAGTAATAAGGAGTGTGTGTGTGTTTCTCGACCCGCTGCAGCCTCTTCAAAGGTAAATGTGGGTGCAGCGCGTTTCAGTGTTTTGATGAACAGCAGCGGGGCGTGTTGTGTTCGTGCGAGTGCTTGCTTTGCGTGTTCTCTCTCCCGACATGACTTTTGCTCGCTGTCTTTTCTTACTATTGTTCTGTGTGCAGCCTCTGGGGAGACAATAGCACACACTCGCACACAAATGTCAGTGGAATGCCTTCAGGAGGACATCTCTGTTTTCCAGACATATTACACCATAGAATCTTCTCTAAGCTTTATGAAGCTCATCTCCATGGAGATAATAAATCAAACATGTGCAGTCTGACTTGTGGCAGCTCTTCTTTTCATTAAAGAATAATTTAGTCCTTTTTGTCTTTTAATGATTTTCTATTCATCTGTTTTTTCTTTTCACAGAATGAGGAGAAGTCTCAGTCGGAGGTAAGAGTCACACGCCCACTGCTCTGCTGTGTTTCCACTTGTTAGAACATGGGGGACGTTCTCACAGTTGGATCTAGTTACGCATGTAACAGTATTGTGACTGACCCTGTAACAGACCCTCGTTCCCTCTCTGTGCACCTGTATGTGCTCTTTATGCATCACCATGTTTCAACTCTTAGTGAACATATCAGAGCTCCAATCTGGGAGTCTCCCTCGTTTGTTGCTGCAGTATTTGTGTGTGTGTGTGTGCATGTGTGTGTGCATGTGTGTGTGCATGTGTATTTGGAAGTGTATGCTTTTGTCGCGCTGCTTTTTGATGTGTTTTTTTTTTTTTACGTCCTCAGATCCGCAAACTTCGCCGTGAGCTGGATGCCTCCCAAGAAAAAGTTTCCGCCCTGACGACACAGTTGAGTGCCAATGTAAGTGCACACACACACACACACACACACACACACACACACACACACACACACACACATTTGAGTGCACATGCACGAACAACTACTGTCCTGAATAAATCTACTTTACCATTAGTATGTTCTCTTTCCATTATTTACAAGAAGCTAATTACTGAAATGCTCATCATAAAATGCAGTTTTAAGTTTTACATTACTACCACAAACATTTACTTTTATATGTATATTTTAATATTATAGTAGCTATTATTACTATTATTTATTTCTTTAGTGTTTTGTATATTATTTTAAACCATCAACAGGTAGATGCACATTTCAACTAAAATACTAATTATAAGCTTCTGGAAGTGGAAATGGAATTGACGTGATTATTATATTTGTGTAGAGTAATTTCAGAAAGTACAGCAAATTAAACTGTTATGACTTGAAGCTGAATAAAACTTTGTTTGTTTTGCCAAAAGACCGACTCAGCTTCAAACAGCTGTGAAATCTGGCACCCAAACATTGCCCCAACGCACGCAGGAACATTTTGTGATACTCATCAGATCCTGAACAGCAGCTCTCACACAGCACCACTTTACTCCTGGAAGCTGTAATTTTACATCTGGCAGAACCATCAGAAAAAGCTCTGTGAGCGTCTCCAGGCACGATTCCTTTCTGCCACCCTACCCTCCGTATTGCACAAGTCTCGCCACGCTCCGCTTGTAATCTGCTACCTGAGTCAGTGCATGCTGGAGTTTTAACTGTGGATTAGAGATATGGAAGCGAGGAAGGCGAAGGTTTTAGATTACATCGGGGGAGTCACGTCTCGGCCCACTGCGGAGGGACTGTCCCAGATGTGGACTAAAGATTTACAGCTAATGGCGCCTAGATACAGGAAGGCGTGGCCTGAGAATTGAAAGAAAAACACAGAACACAGTGGATCTGGTCGTGTGGAGGGGAGGCATGAGTTGGAGTGAAGGGTGTGAGGGGGAGGGGCTCTGGTCAAATATTTGATTACAAGCCACAGTCTGATGAATTATCTGAACACACCTCAAAGACCCCGGGGTCAAGAATTTAAGAACAGCTCCCAGAGTCACTACTTGAATCACACACCAGTCAGCACCTTAACTCACACACACACACACACACACACACACACACACACACACACACACATCCTGGAGGCATCTATTAGACTACAGCCCTGAGGTCAAATTCTCTGCAGTCCTGTTGAGTGTTTTTTCCTCCAACTCCATGGAGACATTTTCATTGTCTCTTATTCTTAAAGTCTAAACTTGAAGTCCAGTCCATCATTAGCAGCATTGTGTTAGTCAGTAAATTCAGCTGAGTTGTCAGTAAATGAGCCTTCCAGAGGCGCCTGCAGGAGCATCAGCTGAGACCAACACAGGCTGGATTCCTCTTCTTATAGATACACATATGTAGAAGAGTGAAGATATTAGATTCGGATCATTTTCAACTTCTGTTCTTATCTGTCTGTGAAGTGGGAAGAGGTTTTGTCTTTTTTTTCTTAACAAACAGAAATCATTTTTAACATGTCCGTCCCTGTGACAGGCTCACCTGGTGGCAGCGTTTGAGCAGAGTCTGGGCAACATGACCATCAGACTGAAGAGTCTCACCTTGACGGCGGAGCAGAAGGTGAGAACAGCTCCTCAGATTCGTGTGTCAGTTCCAGCAAAGTGCACATTCACTGTTTGCTGGATTTCATCTTGTTGTCTCTGTGTTAGGACTCTGAGCTGAACGAGTTGAGGAAAACCATCGAGCTGCTGAAGAAGCAGAACGCTGTTGCTCAGGCTGCCATCAACGGAGTCATCAACACACCTGAGCTCGCACCTAGAGGGGACAGGACAGGTACAGACAAACTTTCTGTCAGAGAAACCATTATCGAAAAAAACACAGAACACTGCCAGAAGCACATACGCCCAGAACATTTTATTGATAAAAAGGACAAACTTTTAATTTCTCTGATCGGACCCAGTTGACCAATTAATCTCTTATTAACCTCAGCACACAGGGAAAAGAAGGAAACCTGAATGCTCCTGTTTGAAAATAAGACATGTTGACCATGCTGTACCATTTAATTTAATTGAAGAAATGCCTTCTGATAGCATAACTGTAATAATAATAATAAAACTAGTGCAGTGCCTGTTCAGAACAGTTATGAGAACCTAAACACATGCAGGATCTCTGCAGGACTGAGTTCTGAGCTGAAGTGGATCAGATGATCTGCAGCTTGTCCTAACGTGCCTGAGACACGATGCTCTGTCTCCAACGTGACTAGCAGATCTTAACTGTGAAGAGTTCCAGGTTATTCTTGATGCTAGTTGTCACCACAGTGGCTGTAGCTGATGACAACCACCGTCACTTATCTGCAACACACATCCAGACTGACTTCTAAATGTTAAAATGGCTTGCTATAGACAGGAGAATATTTGATGTTTCATAGAACTGATATACACTCATTTTCTGTCTCTCCTCAGCAGGCAGTAATGGCAGCACGCAGCAGCAGCAGCAGCAGCAGCAGCAGCAGCAGCAGCAGCAGCCTGACCTGCGCATCAGGAGGCAACACTCCTCCGACAGCGTCAGCAGCGTCGCTAGTGCAACCAGCCACTCCAGCGTGGGCTCCAACATGGACTCTGATGCAAAGAACAAGAAAAAGAACAAGAAGAACTGGGTAAGAAAAGCAGAGAATGACAATAATCATTTTGAAGATAAGTGACCAGCTGCGAGCCAGGACTCATTGTGGTTTGTCGCTTTTGTCTCCGTGTGTGTTTCCATGTTTGTGTCCATCTCTTATGGTTGAGTTTCCTCTTCAGGCGTCTTTCATGCCTCTTATTTTTAAGAATAAGATAATTCTACTCATTATTGGACTAATTGTACCAAACACAAGATGTCTTCACCTGTTCAGTTCAGTTTTTACAGTCTAGTTGTGTTTTACTGGTATTTATACAATAAAACATTTCCTTTCCTTTCTCTTGCTGTTTTAAAGTCATTTTTGTGCAGCAGAGGACGAGTCAGAGACAACAATGTATGTTAACTTCTTCTCTATATGCTGCGTGGCGGCTGATGACAGACAGGAACTACTGGAAGTGTTGACTTTCCTGTAATAGGTCACGGTGATAATAAATGACACTCCTGTGTGTGTGTGTGTGTGAGTGAGCATGGATGTGTTTCCAGCTGTTTGTGCAGATGAGACCCCACAGGAGGCTCCTCCGTGCAGGTGCTCATACAGCATGTGTGTGTGTGGAGTGTATAGGGGCTGTGTGTGTTAGAGAGTTCATAATGGATCATGAAAGACCTTCAGTTTCATGGTGGTTGCGATGTAGCATTAGCTTGCAGCTGCTTTACTCCTGTAGGGGCCTCTAGTTTAATCTGTGTCCTTCCACCACACATTAACACCCCCCAACCCATATGAACATGTGCTGTTTTGTCTCTCTGTCTTCCTCTGCTTCGCTTCACGTGGCAGGTCTATGAGGTAAGAATGGTGCGTTGTGTGAAACGAAAGCAACCAAGCAGCCTAACCTCTGCACCTTTTTCTAGTTTACTAACCTCTGTGCTTTTCCTCCTGTCCTCTGCTGCCTCTGTAGTGTCCTTCCTGTCCTCTCCAGCACTGCTTCCCCTAGATCACTGCTCTTATGGGACTTTGAGCCAGCTCTTAGAAGCTACAAATACACCCTGAAATACTTGAACACTTACTTAAACACTCAAAGGGTTTTAGTGGTTGTGTGAACACATGTCACAGGAACCAGTGTCTACTCCAAAGGAGTAGCAAGAGGAACTCTGTCTGCCTGCAGCCTGCATGTATTCAGCCAGAAAGCTTCCATCAGAGGAGGCAGGTCATGATTGAGTTCCTTCAATAAAGGGATAAACATCATAAACTCATGAACTCATGAGTGTAAGAGTATTTCAGGGTGGATTCCACCTGTACACACAACCGCAGAAAAAGTAATTAGATTTTAATCAGTGTCTTACTACATGTTGAGTTTACAGGATTCAGAATCCTTCGTTTTTTTGTTTTTACTATATATTTCTGTATTCTTTTCATATTTTCAACAAAAATTATGCAGATTAAAAAAAGAAAGATGAAGAAGCACAGCTTAGAAAGTTATAAAGTGGAAATTAAGTGCTAATTATACACCAGATGTTCTCTTAATAACAGAATTCATGGTGAAAATGGTCATTTTAATGTTTTCATAACTGACAAAACCCGTCAGCTGTTCCTTTTTCACACCAAGGCTTCAGGTTCCAGTTTATATTTTAAATATTTTTCAAAAGCTAAGAGCTGAAGCTCAAGTCATAAGACAATCTCCCCTTTCTTTCTCTCTTCCTCTGACTCACTTGCACCTTTTCACCGCTGGTTTCCTCCAGTTTTCCCGGCACCACCTTCCTCCTCCTCCCTCTCAGCCGTGTGGTTTTATGATCATGTCTCACCACCTTTTCTCTGTCTCGTTTTATGTTTCCTACCTGCAGCTGCGAAGCTCCTTCAAACAAGCGTTCAGCAAGAAGAAATCTCCTAAATCGGCTTCTTCCCACTCCGACATTGAGGAGATGACGGATTCGTCGCTGCCGTCCTCCCCCAAACTGCCCCACAACAGCCACATGCTCAGGAACACACACTCCAACACAATGTATGTACACACCTGTACATGTAGCTTTTAGCTATACCAGTACATTATAGATCCTTCTGCTTAAATTCCAGTATCTCATGTATCTAAAGCGTCTTGTGTGTTTGTGTGTGTACAGACTGTCGGAGTGTTTGGACAGTGAGGCGGAGACAGTGATGCAGCTGCGCAGCGAGCTCAGGGAGAAGGAGATGAAACTGACAGATATTCGCCTGGAGGCTCTCAGCTCTGCACATCAGCTGGACCAGCTCCGAGAGGCCATGAACCGCATGCAGGTCTGTCGCAAACACACACACACACACACACACACACACAGATCAGTCATTCACATTACAAGGGGAAGCAGCACTAAGATAGTTACTGCTGCAAAGGCCTTTGGGATTTTAGATTTCTTATTAGATTAGAACTGGTTATTTTTAGGTTGGATAAACAGTTTAGAGCAGTAACGTGTCCCATGCAAACAAACAGTACATTTATCCAGCAGCTGCATCTATGTAAACTGACAAAGTCTCCGGTGTAACTGGAGTGAAACTTTGATGGAAGTACTGCCCACGTTTGTCATAGCACAGCATGTTTATTAGTGTGTGTGTGTGTGTGTGTGTGTGTGCATCCCAGGTGCAGATCGAGAAGCTGAAGGCAGAAAATGACCGTTTGAAGGTGGAGAACCAGGGCAGCAGGATGGGCTCCCAGGCCTCCATCTCATCCTCTCCCCCTCCACACACACACAGCCAGGCCCCGGGGCCCGGACCAGGGCCGGGTCTCTCCCAGCACAGCCTGAACCTCACCACCAGCGAGTCCACCAGCCTGGGTAAGACAGAGCTGAGCTGACATGAGAATAAAAGTGTATGAGATTAATGGAGAAGGAGACATCCGGGTGTCTTAAAGAGAAAACAAACAAATTAAAACCTGTAATTTGCTCTGCTGTCCTGTCAGACATGCTGCTGGACGACACCAGCGGAGACGGAGGGATGAGGAAGGAGGGCCGGCTTGTGAAGATGGTCGTCAGCCTGGATGAGGACAGCAAGTGGGGGGAGGTGAGAGCTGTTCATCTGCTGTTCACTAGTACAGATTATCACTAAGATGTGTTTCCGTGTCTGAATCCCGGTTGTGTTTCGTTCCGTCACAGGAGACGCGGCCTCGTCACTTTCTGATCGGTTGCATCGGCGTGAGCGGCAAGACCAAGTGGGATGTTCTGGATGGAGTGGTCCGACGCCTTTTCAAGGTAATAAGGACCTCCAAGAGAAAGTATTATATATTGAGGTCATTTGTTCAGCAATCATATTTCCAATTATAGCCCAAAACAGAGCTTACAAACATCCCAGCAACATCTTCTTAATGCTGAGATTCTGTGTCCAGGAGTACACCACACATGTGGATCCGACCAGCCAGCTGGGCCTGAGCTCAGACAGCGTGGAGGGATACAAGATCGGAGAAATCCACCGGCCCAGCGGCTCCAGCACCGCCCTCACGCCCGAGCTGCTGCCCTGCGGCTACCTGGTGGGAGACAGCAACACCATCAACATCCAGCTCAAAGGTAACAACGTCCAGATATTTGATGCTCAAATTAACGCTGCTGGAGTTCTCACTTTTCTATCTGTAATAGTTTGATAGCTTTAATTGATAAAGTATAGTTTAGTCTAATATTATATAAACTAATATAACACAGGTAATTGTGTCAGTAGCGATTATATGGAGTTGCATTGGCAACATTTAGATATTTTATTATCTGTATATCCATAAAACAATCTGTCATCCTTCCATATGAATAACTGTGTGTGTGCACGTGTGTGTGTGTGTGTAGGCGTGCACAGTGAGAGCGTGGACTCGCTGGTGTTCGACACGCTGATCCCGAAGCCGATGCTGCAGCGCTACGTTTCCCTGCTGAAGGAGCACAGACGAGTCATCCTGTCAGGCCCCAGCGGCACAGGGAAGACGTATCTAGCCAATCAGCTGTCACGACACCTGCTGCTGCTTGATGGGCGACCTCTGACCCCGCATTCTGTCGTCACTTTCAACGTGGACCACAAGTCCAGCAAGGTGAATACCACTGTACAAAGCCCTGTATTAAAGGATCAGTGTGTCAGACCTGTGAAGATACTCATTTAAAGTATTGAGCTAAATGTCAGTATGTTTTGGAATCAGACTTAATCAACTGCAAGACTCTTTTCTCCTGTATTGTGTTGTTGGGGTTTTAAAGTTTTCACCCTCTAACATTGTCTTAAATAACATTGAACGCATGAAGCATTTTGTAGATAAATGAGTTTTGGCTCCAGCACTTGTCAGGTCATTTAGCTACAAATTAGGGCAGCAGGTGGTTAATTTATCTCATCGAGACAATTAAAATCATATTAAGATCTGAATTCAATATTGACCTTCAATCATCTGAAACCTCCCGGCTGCTGTGGGGCCACAGTGCTTCCGTGCAGATTTCTAAACGCTCACTCTTTGTCTGCAGGAGCTGCGTCAGTACCTGTCGGGTTTAGCGGAGCAGTGCAGCGGCGTCTCGGGGGCGGAGAGCCCCCTGGTGGTCATCCTGGATAATCTGCATCACGTCAGCTCCCTGGGAGACATCTTCAACGGCCTCTTCAACTGCAGCTACCAGCACTGGTCAGTTCACACACACAGAAAAAGAATTCAATCAAAAGTTTTAATGTTTGAATCATCATCTGACATATAGGAGGCTGTCGAGATCTGGGGTAACAAATCGCTTGTTTCTCTCCTTTCAGCCCTTATATCATCGGCACCATGAGTCAGGCCACGTCATCCGCCCCAAACCTGCAGCTTCACCACAACTTCAGGTAAACTGTCCACATCCTTCATTCACTCCTGATTGCCTGATATCTGACTCCTGTAAAACATCCTGTATGATATCTTTGAGTCCTGATGGATGTGTTCTGGTCAGGTGGGTGCTGTGTGCCAATCACACGGAGCCAGTGAAAGGCTTCCTGGGTCGCTACCTGAGGAGGAAGCTGATTGAGACAGAGATCGGCAGCCGGACGCGCAACATGGAGCTGGTGAAGATCATCGACTGGATCCCGCGGGTTTGGCAACATCTTAATCGCTTCCTGGAGACGCACAGCTCCTCCGACGTCACCATCGGTAAGAGGACGAAGACAGGTTTTATGTTAAAAGTCTGGTTAGAAAAAAAAATGGCGTCTGAACTCTGGTGCTCTGCATTTTGCAGGACCCCGTCTCTTCTTGTCGTGTCCCATGGACGTGGAGGGATCCAGGGTTTGGTTCACTGATCTCTGGAACTATTCCATCATCCCCTACATGCTGGAGGCCGTACGAGAGGGACTGCAGGTAACACACACACACACACACACACACACTCCGTCTATCTGTGTGTGCTTGATATCAGTTTCCTATGAGTGGTAGACAGATCAGTCTCTGGCCAGAAAACTGCTGATTAGATTTTGGGTGATGGTCCAGATCCTATTCGTTTTCACTGTAAAGACTTGATTGAACATCATGATGGATCCTATTGATCCTTAAATGATCAGTTGAATGAGGCAGAGGCCTAATGAGTTTGAGACTAACAGCAATGACAGAGTTGTTTAGAGAGTTATGGTCATCAAAATGAAATGGATTCAATTTGTACTCCTAATCCACATGTAATTAGCGTCCGATTTCATTAGGCAGCAGCTAATTACTGGTGTGCAGCCAATGAGTGGAGGGAATGAGAGCTTGAAAGGCAGAGCTGAGTAGAATTTAAAGTCTACATTTCTATTCCACCACAGTTGAAATGACAGTCACATAAAATCAGCTTTTAGTTGTGTCTCTTCAGACGTTTTTTTTACTATTTATAAAATATTATTTCAAACATTAAAACAATAGAAACAAGACATGATCACACTCTTAACATCTCCTCCAGAGCTTTTTCCAGTCCATCTAAATGTCTTGTTGTGTCTCTGTAGCTGTACGGCCGCAGGGCTGCGTGGGAGGACCCAGCTGCCTGGGTGATTGACAGCTACCCGTGGTCGGCCACATCCACTCCAGCTGATTGGCCCCCGCTGCTGCAGCTCCGCCCAGAGGACGTGGGCTTCGACGGCTACTCTGCACCGAGAGAAGTCCGGAAGGAGCCGCCGCAGAGCAACAATGAGGCCGACCCACTGGTGAGAAAACACACACACACAGAAGAAGGAGCTGGTATAAGACAGCTCAGAAACAAACATGTCTTCCAACAACAAAACTGTTATATGGGATAATGTCAAAACTGTTAGGTGGTGTAATCCTGAAAACTTAGTACCAGATACTTTAACTGTCTTTAATGTGGCAGCCACAGGTTAGTTACCTGAGAGTTGATGGGAACACACTGTTTCCATGTCTGCTCCATTAAAGTAAAGCTATAGCCAGCGGCTGGTTAGCTTAGCATAAAGGCTGGAATCATCTGATTAAGTCCTGTTCTGCCCTCAGATGAACATGTTGATGCGTCTGAAGGAGGCGGCGACGTCGTCTGGCCCACAGAGCTACGACAGCGACTCCAACAGCAACGACCACCAGGACGACATCCTGGACTCGTCGCTGGAGTCGACCCTGTGATGCATTCAGAACGCGACACCATGATCAGTCTTCAGGGGGAACTTTTTATATATATATATATATATATATATATATATATATATATATATATATATATATATATATATATATATATATATATATATATATATATATATATATATATATAAAAGAACTGTTCTCACCACGAGAACTGGAGAGTATAATGTCATGCCACAAAATCCAGCCACCTTAATTTGGGTGCAGGTAACCCAAATATTAAAAAAAAAAAAAGGATAAAAGACAAAAACAATTGCATTTCAGAAAACTGTCGACACAAGTTTCTACTGCACTGCGCTGTTTTCTTTTCTTTTTGTTCACCGCTGTGGCCCGCGGCTCCTCCGTCAGGAGCCTGACAGAATACAAGCACACAGCCTGTCGCTGTAGGTGAGGCACCGTCACCACCACCATCATCACCGTCATCATCATCACCAGCTGTCAACAAACTAAACACCAGCCAGGAACCATCTTCCACCCTCCACTGAGCTGCTATAGAGGTCACTGCCTGAGACTGCCCTCCCCCAATCACATATTTATTGCTATCCCTGTCTGAACTATCTTCAATGCACACATCGAAGGAACTGGTAGAATTCCATGCCACTGGTATTGTACCTTTTATGGTTACATGTGACAAACGAACTGCTGCCAGTCCTGCCTGCAGCACACCTGAGCTGCCTGCAGATGGCGATACAGGCTCTCATCTGTCGAGCATCTGAGCTACTGGCTCTGAGAACAGAGATGAGACTCCTGCTGCTGCTGCTGCTGCTGCTGCTGCTGCTGCTGCTGCTGCTGCTGCTGCTGCTGCTGCTGCTGGATGGATGAACTACCGGCCACTTTCCTGCCTCTCCCTCCCCCTCCTCTGTTGCTGAGGTTCCTCGTTTCTTTGCTTGCTGGACGGTGAAGTGAGCCAAATGTTTGGTTCTCCAACATCCTGCTCTCTCACTTCCCACAACTCCCAAACTATCGACATCGATCGATTTCATTCAAACTGCATTAAGGCCAAAAAAACTTCACAGTTGAATATACGGAGCTGGTTTCAGTGTGCTCATCCGCCGTGATGACGTTTCAACATTCCCTCGTTACAAGAGAGATGTCAAATACTGTGGGGAAAAAAACAGAACACTGAAATTCTCACCACTGTCCTTGCTGAAATGTTTTAGTTTCTTTGGATATTTTCTACAGCACTTTTCATCTGGTTAACATACTAAGTGCGAACATTTGTTTCTGATAACAAAGATCTGTAAATGCAGAACTGAGTCAGAATAAATAAAAAAGCTTTACTTATCTGGTACAATATCCATAGATAATTCTACAAAGTATAGGACAAAATCTAATTAATCAAACCCCCTTTAAAAAAACAAAGCTAACTGCAAAATTAGCATTCACTGTGGCTAGATTGATCCTTTTAACTTTCACAGTTTGAGATAACGTCCTTTTCTAGTGAACTTTCCATGTAAATGTCACAAATAACGCCTCTTCCACCTCTAAGTTCTTGTTTGACCCCTTGATAATACGCACATTGGCCCAAACAGGCTGTTGTAGCACAAATCTCTTTTGGGTGCTGGACTGAATTCAAACAAACAATGCCTTACTCTTTTCTAACAGATATGTGCATTAGCTGACTTTCATTGTTTTTGTCTAAATGGCTGTAAACTTACAGGGCTCCCAGTCGACTCGCTCCTTCGGTCCCGTGGCTGTTGAGGAGCGTCATCGACCTTTCGTCATATCAGAAAACGCCAATGCCGTACGATTAGAGAGAATGAGAAGCGGCACTTTGGGTTGAAGTAAAAGGTCGTCTGCATGTCTGACCCGGTGCTCAGAAGCTGGTGTAAATATTTGGACCACTGGCAAAGAACACAAATATATATAAATATACACATATATATATATAGATGTGTTTTGGTGCTTGAAATCAGAAACCTGCAGGTTGAGTGGGTGAAGTTAAAGATGCTGATGTGTTGATTTTATACCTCATCCCCATCCTTTAACTGTCTTTCATCACTCATTGTCTGTTTTATGTGATTTGTGGATGAACAAAATTGCCATAAGAAAATTGTTAAGTGAAAAATTACAGAAACCCTAAAAGGCCAAACGTTCCTACATTTAGTTTTTTATATCAGGTTATTTTTGTTATCTTTAAACAACAAATGTGTTCCTGAGATAACGGGATGATTTTCTTCAGATAACGACATAATTAATTTGTTAAATGCTTTGTCAGAGTAACAAATTAGAACAATGTTTTGTTATCTTGATAAAGTGATCCTCTTATCCTGAGAAAACAGTGATAATTAAAAGTCCTGAATTCAAAATGTTAGTTGGGTAAAAGTATATAAGTATTATCAGCAAAATGTATTCAACATATCAAAAGTAATAATACTCTGTTATATTATTATAGTATATTATAAATCATGTTTTAAGAACTAAATACATGAGAGTATTTTAATATTTTAGTTTATCAATGTGGAGCCAATCTGAGATACTTTGGGTATAATAATAGTCGTAAATACTGCATCATAATATAATAATTTGGAAAAAAAAGAGAAAATAATAGAATAAAGATAATAGATTATTAAATTTATATTATTAGTATGTTTATAAAGTTAAAGCTCTGAAATGCAGTAAATAAATAAAGTATTAAGTAGAATGACAGAAATTACTTAAATTGTACTTAAATACAGCACCTCTTACTTTCCGCTACTTATTGGTTTATATTAGGAAATAAATAAAATGTAAGAATGTTTGGCCTCTGGGGATATCGTACAAACTCGTGTATATGCTGCTTTGTTTATAGTGATAGAATTAATGGGAGTTAATGGTTTAAAGGTGCTTGTGCTTGAATGAAAACATAGAATGGTTTGACAACATTTCTGTGGCTTGGAAAATAAAGAATATTATACTTTTTTTTTCCCAACCTCCCCGCCTGCCTTCTGGGTGAGGGTGGGGAGACATTTAAAGTCAGGGGTCACGTAGCCCAGCGGCTCTCGTCGCTTTTTCAGTGTTTCTGTCACCGATCCTATGCAACATTCAGTCTGATCTCCAAGTGGAAGCCGAAAGCTTGAATGTGCGTTTGTCCCCCCGAGCGGTTTCCAGCACTGCCTAGAGATGTACAGCATGGAACCAGATTTGTGAAGACTTTTCGGATTTGTGGCCCATGTTCTTTTGTCCGTGTGTGTGTGTGTGTGTTTTCTAGAGGCTTTCCTGCTACGGTCCTTGTAAGCACAAAGAGACTGATTCTGTTTGTCTCGTGTAAAGCCTGCTCTCGAGGGGATGTTGTCGAAAGCATTTGACAAGTCTTGTCAGTTTATTAATTACAAACTCAATGAATGTTTAGCCTTCTTTGCTATGTACATTTTTTATATGTAACATAACTTTGTAAATAGTTGATTATCTTGCAGCATTTTGATTACATTTTTTCTAGCTGATTTGTTACAGTACTTGAAAAAAAGGAGTATTTTGTGTACAGTCTCTTTACATCAGAGCAGATTGATGCTGTTTGTCATCACTGGTCTGTCCAGGGCTCGGAGAATTTAATCTGATATCACTGTACTAGTCTTAAGTTATTGTGATTCAATAAAATTAATGATTATTTATGATTGAATTTGAAACAGTGTGTTTTTTTTAAAACAACAAACATGTGACTGGAAATTGTTTACAATTTTATTTGGTATTTGTACAAAAAGTGTGAAATAAACATATATACACCACATAATACAACATACTTATTAAACAAATTCATATAAATTATTAACGAAATAGCTACATTTTTTTCCAATAAACAACTCTATTCAAGGTAAAATTAACTCGGTATTCTTGGCATAAAATTTCCATACAAAATTGTACAAAATACTGTACAATTGAACGAAGCTGTGCAAAACAGCAAATTGTGTCTCAGAAGCAGATCCTTGCAGAAACTTGAGTGGAACTTATTTTTTTTATGGGGTCTTGATGTTTCAGGGCCGCAGCTTCTTACAAATGTGGTCACAGTCTCATATAAAAACAAAACATGGGTTATATTCTCTATATTTGCTTCTTCTTCTTCTTTTTCAATAAATTAAGATACTGTTATTTCTTCTTCGTCCGACTCGGAAAAGTCTGAGTGCTTACTGGAGAGAGAGGGAGAGGAGATGCTGGAGCTCGCCGCCCTCACCCTCTCTCTGCTGAACGCCTCCTCTTCCTCCTCCTCGTCGTCGTCCTCGGCTGAGGACTTCTTGCCCACGTCGCTGAGATCCGGGTGCGGGTTGGCTTTGGTGGGCAGCGTCTGCTCGCGGCAGCCGCCGGACGACAGCAGCTCCCGCTCCTTGGAGTTCCTCCACTTCATCCGCCGGTTCTGGAACCAGATTTTCACCTGTGGACAGGAGGCGGAGAAACGTTAGAGTTGAGGCGTCAGGTTGAAAGTTGGAAACGCGTAACGGTTGTCTTTACGCGCCAGATTACGCACGAGATATATGACGTTTGTGTACGTTTCTTTTAATATACCTGTGAGTCCTTGAGGCCCAGTTTAGACGCCAGTTTCTTCCTGTCGGGTTTGCTGATGTATTTCTGTTTCTGGAACATTTTCTCCAAGGCCTTACGCTGCACGTCGGAGAACACCGCCCTCCTCAGCATCCCTCTCCGGGGTTTCCCTCTGGCGGCTAGGGGCCATGAAAAAGTCCCGGGGATGGGAACAGCGGATGAAGATACTAGAAAAACCAACATGGGAGAGAGTTGCACCTGTTATTGTCTTTTCCAAAATTTCAGACCAAAAAAATTCACATAAATCTCAAGTTTAAACCCAGAAAATGATCCATATGTTTATAATCATTTCTCTTTGGTTATTATAGAAAGTTTTCCATCTTTACAGCCGCGCAATACGTCTCCGTTTTGAGTGAAATGGCACGAGGTGACTAATTAGCACATTGGCCGGTCCCCAACTGCATTGGTATGGTAAAGAGGTAGCATTTCCTTTAAGGAACCCTGTGAGGGCGGATAGAGGAGTTAATAAACCGTGAACGGTAATTGTGTAGTAATGAACTAACGCAGAAAAGACTCTGGACAGGCGGCGAAGGCCATATATTATCGCAACAAAAGGAGATTTACACTTTCAAACTAAACACAACTGCATACCAGAATACTGATGCTCAGAGGGAGGGTGGGTGGGGGTGGAGGGGAGGATGGGGGGAATGGCGCTTTTTTTTTCTTCTTCCTTCGTGCCCTCAAATCATTTTCATTAAATGAACACGAAAAGCTTTTCAGGACGCTGGAGTTGTTTTGTTGAGGCATTCAAGCTGAGCCCATGAAAAGACTCCATCTCCATTATGATTTGTCTGAATGAAAGCACGGACTAGCGACTTTATAGACTTTTCTAGGAGATTATTCTTTATCTCACCTCGTTGATTGGCCCGGGTGGAGAATAGAGGAATCGTTTAGGGGCACAGAGAGAGAGAAGCCCGGGGGTCAGTGTAACCTATCCTATGGGCCGCCGCGGCCTGCAGGGAGAAAACATCCCCAGCTGGGACACTTTTTGGGGGCTTTAAAACATTAACTCCAAACCGCGGATCTCACGCGCGCTGCTGACTGGACTTCCTGCTCCTGACTGGATCTGCGCTGCGGCCGCAGCCACAGCCGAGGAACAACGACGCGCTATGTGGTCTTGTGAGAATATTGAGAACTCTCAATAGCGCCTAATAGGGAAATTAGTGCATGACTGGTTCACGCCTTTGGCCCGCCTGGTAAAAGTCACTCTCCGGGGTGATGTGGGTGGTTCGCCCGGTGGGAGCTGACCAAATTGGTCACAGTGCTGACGGCTTTGTTGCCCGCCACAGCGGCCCGATGGCCCCCCGGGCGCTGTGGGAAAACGCGGGGCCGGGGAAATGCCAAAACGCCCCCCAATGGGGAGGAGGAGGAGGGTGGGGGACTATAACTCGCCACCCCGCCTCAAATTTAGAGCGTGACGATTTGGGATAATTGGTTAATTAGGGGGTGGGTGTGTGGGTCCCGGGCAGAGGCCAGAGCCAGCGGTCCCCATTAATAAGACAGTGATTTCTTCTTTTCTGGCTGTTTGTCTCTTTTCTGCTTCATTTTGGGTGAAATATATGACAGGAGGGGGGTGAAAGTGTTTTACATCTAAATGCAATTAGCCCAGACAGAATTCTAAAAAGGGCTAAACACGGATCGATCTATGAAAGAGCATGCGCGTTAAAAAAGAAAAAAAAAAGTTGCGCCTACCTGGTAAATACGGCGTCCTGAATATGGGGTGAAAGGTTCCGTCAAAGCAGGGGAAGGGGAAGGTCTTGGAGTGCAGGCTGTGGAACGCGGGGTGTGAGGAGGCTGTGGAGGAGCAGCAACATGTCAGAAATGAAATAAACTGCAACAACTCAGCTGGAAGTGAAGGAGTGAGGAGGGAGGGGTCAGTCTACTCACCGATCTTTGGTGAAGGTGCGAGGATGGCGCTCACTCCAAACTTGAGAAAAGTTGGGTCCTTGCTGCTCGGCACCGACGTTTTCGGTGAGCACGTTTCGCGCGTCACCTGAGCTGCAGCGGCGGCTGCGCGCTCCCCGGGCCCGGCGCTGAAAGACACGGTGGTGGTGGCCGTGGGCAAGGAGGCGCTCGCCGACGGCGCGGTCCGGTGCGCGAAGGCGGCGGCGGCGGAAGGCCGGCTTATCCGCAGCAGGTCCTCCACGAGAAAGCTGGAGTGCGTCGGGAAGGCGCTCGGCAGCGTCTGGTGGAGCGGCAGAGCCGCGGCGGGCCGGTACAGACCCGGGTAGAAGGCGGGCGGCGCGAGCACGCTTGGGATCATCATGGTCCCGAACTTGGAAAAAAAAGTGTGAAATACTCCCGTGCGTCAGCTGGAGAGGAAGGAAGCGTCTTGTGAATGTCTGCGAACTCTTGTGGGTTTCTCACTCAGGGGAGAGACGCTTTATAGCGGCCTACCCCCCCATCCCCGACCCCCCCGACCCTCCGACCCTCCTCTCAGGGCTGACAGCCTCAACAATGGGGCTCAACAAAGTTCTCCACATGGGTCGCTTTCATGCTGCATCCCCCGGCCCGCTGATTGGCCAGAGGACGCAATTTATGATTGCATTAGACTTCATAAGCAAGCAACACACAATGTCCCCAACACAAAGGAGGCTCAGTCATCAATTTTGCATGTTGACCACTTTCCTTTCAATTTGTTTTGTTTGGCAGAAGCAAGAGGCCTAATTAAAGAGCAATCTGTACACATCCAACTCATTCTAGGAGGAGTTTTAATGAGTCCTTAAAAAAGACACTTTACTCTTTGTTATGCAGGATATAACACAGAGATACTCATTTAAATACTCGATTATTCTACCAGTATGTTTTTTTTTTCAGTGACGTGCAAAAACGCATAAAACAAACATCTCCAGGTGGATTAATCTGGGCCTCGACGAATCCAATAGATTTATAGAATAACTGATAAATGTAAACATATATATATATATATATATATCTACACGTTTGAGCCGCAGACGCTGCGGAGCATCACGGATGCAAATCAGTTTTAAGGTTTCATAGGATTCTCAACACTCAATCTGGCCCTCGTCATGGAATAATGTCTTAAACGGATTTCTGCTATCAAAACGCTTTAACAGATGTGTTAAATATCACTCTTTTCTGCACAGGCTTCATTCAGTGCGCCAGCGCCGCAGCTCAGTGCGCACACAGGAGAGAAGTGTGCGGCCTTAAACCGTGCGCTCATGATCCTGTTAACCATGAACTAACTGTCACCCTCAGCTGCGGAGGAGGCGCCCCTAAACCCTTTCTCTCCTTCCCTCCCAGCTTAAAAAAAAAAGCCCAGAGGAATAAAAAAAAGAGCTTTATTTCTAAAGACGGTTTTGTTCTGCTATTTTAACCGGCTGAATAAAAGTGCATCTGTGATTTGATTTAAAACGCATTCATATGAGCGGACACTGAGAGCCCCATATAAAACTCTTATTAAAGCGACTTGGGAGCCTGATAGTCGTGTTCTGTCAGCTTTGCCCCTGAAAACACGTTAAAGCAGAGCGATCAGGCGAAAATACATCACAGAGCCAAAGAGGAGGAAAAATCCCGTTTGTTAAACAGTTTGCAATTAAAATAATAAACTTTTAGATGAGATCCAAGAAACAACAACTACATTTTATTGTTTGATATATTCTTAAGGCAGACATTTTAATTTCTATTATTTTAATTGTACTATTTTTATTGTGGCTTTATTGATAAAGCTTAATTGAATTTTGTTCCCACTCAAATTTTAAAGAACATATTTTTTAAATATTTATTTTCACATCACACAGTTAAAAAAGGGGAAACAGGGTTTTTAGATTAGGTGAAAACTTATTGGAACAGTTAGATCCACATGAACCTGTTTACTCCCACAGTGACATCACTTCATGTTCCGGATGCTTCATTTCGTGATCAGATCAAATGATGATAAGTGGTTCGACATCAGCCGAATGTAAACTCTGCAACAATCCGATAATTAAAAAGGGAACGCCTCCGTGAAATGATCCTTTGCTGAGACTGGACGCTCATCATTGGCGCGGCTGCTGCTCCGTGAGCGCGCAGGACGCACAGCGACGGGCGCGCCGCTCCGTCAGCACACGGCTACACCTCCAGTAAGTAACGAGACCTTCAAAGCTGTTTTTTATGAGCCCATATTCCTTTACTTGGCTGCCCCGAAATCCTCCTTTTGTGAGCGGTAAGCAGATGGTTAGCAGGAAGCACAGGCTGCTCTGGCTGACCGAGACTAATTTCTACGAGCTTTGCAAGCTTGCCACGTCCCCGCTGCTTTTACCAGGCCGAGTAAAAACAGCTGGCTGCGACTGAATTAAAGCCATTAAAAGCACATCTCTGAAATATTAACAACCCCCCCCCCCCCACTGAAGTCGCATCACTTTAATAGTATAATTATCCTATAGGGACCCCTCATGCTGAAGTTTGCCTGGGACTAATTCGATGTATTTGGCCTCACATCACCAGACCTTATAGCCTACTGTTTAATATTAATTTATATTACTATATCAAAGACATACATATGATTGAGATTACGTATTATTTATGTTTGGGCGCATATGCGTCATAGTACGGAAGCCCCAGGAGGCCATATATTCCTACATTTTATTTACGCACAACATTTTGAAACGTTATCTTTGTTTCCTCAACAAAACAACTAACAAATTAATTTGATTATCTCCATAACATTTTAATTCAGGCTTTCAAGAAATTGATCTGGTTATTTCAGGTAAAGGACAGTTTTTATTTTTTATTTTAATTATTGTAAATTCAATGGTAAAATAGAGTGAAAATGTATGGATGTATGGCCTTTTACAGGTACATGTATTCATATTGGAACTGTATGTCATTATGTTTATGCTTATTTATAATATATCCCCAGAGGGATTTCTATTTATCACTTATCATACCATCCACAGGGAATAGGATTATATTCATCACTTATGATATAATATCCTTATTTAATATCTATAGAGATTACTAGTAGACAAGTGAAATCTTAACTTATCTTTTCCAGATATATATTTTATATAAAATATTACAGGACTGTTAAAGTTTATTTTCCTGACAGGGCCATTCCAGTTTTACTAAATAGATTAACTTAACCATTGTCTTGGGTTTCTTTCTGCTTCGTTAAGTGAAAGGGGCTGAGTAAATATGTTACCCATGCATGAGAGGCTCTCTATGGGTTGTCCCATTGTGCCGTGGGTCCGACAGGTGGTTAACTGTTTATTATTCCCTCATTATTTATCGGTGACGTGGGTGCACCGAGGAAAGGGAACTCCCCATCTTTTCACCAAAACCAGGGATGAACAGATTGTGCTGACTGGTTGCAGCCTCGTTTATATGACACCGGTCACTGCTCCATCCATCTCAGCCCTGCAGTCATTCAGCCTGTGCCCGAACCTTCATCAGGGATTGTTATAATACAGCGATTTATTTCACTTACAGCCATCATTGAGCTGATTAACTGTGGCAGTGCATGCTGGATTTTGAACCATTTTCGGGGTTTAATAAAAGCAGTGGTGAAAAGTAATTCCATGCATTTATTTAAGCACTTAAATATAATTTTGAGGTACTTTACTACTTTATACTTCACTCCATTTATCTGACTTTCAGATGCAGATTTGATGCAATGGATAATATATCAAGCTTTTAAAATCCAACACATAGTTAAAGATGAAACCGGTGGTCTTAATCTTTTAGTCTTTGACGTCTTACAAAAAGCAGTCGGCTCACGTTTCAGCTCCACCAAATAGAGATTTCTTTTCTCTTAACCTCTCGCATGGTTTCATTTCAATAAATGTTTAAATGATCCAAAAATTCCCAAAAGCCAAAACAGATTAGTGAATCAGAACTTTGTTCTTTTCTTCTTTCATCTCCCATTAATCATCTTATGACCCATTGGCCAGACCCTTAGGTTGGGAACCGCTGGACTAAACTAGTTGTATAACTTTATATAAAGGAGTTAAAACTAGCTTCACCTCCATCAGTTCCAACAGTAACTGCTCCTTTAACCCAGGGATGTATTATAGACCTGGGTAGGGATTTGTTTCCCAGTGGCGACTCTTGGTACTGCAACAAAAATACCATGAAACACAAAAAGCAATTTTTCCATTGACCGTAATAATAAAATAGAAACCTGTAAAACTGTTGACAGGACACCCCCCAGCTTTAACCCTGTTAATTACTATTCCTTGTATTCTATATGTATATATCTATATTACTTGTGTTCAATCTGTTTTCCCAGCGTAACATCACAGCTCATCACGGTCCTGCAGTGTCTCAGGAGCCAGAATGTGTTTTTTTAAATTATTATTATTATTTTATTTTTTTTCTCTTAATGTTTTTTAACGTGGCCGACAAAGTGAATTAAACAAACGAGGCCCCAGAGCATCATGGGAGGTGACTCTACTGCGCAGTCTCTATGAGTCAGTTCTTTCAATGCATCCATGCTCTAAACCCAGCATATTACTACGCTTCATAGGAATAAACCACTGAAGCCGTATATAGAATATTATATCAGTCAGAGGAAATAAAAAAGGACCTTTTCTTTAATACTTTAAGTATATTTTGGTGATAATACTTAGGATTTTTTCTCCAGGAGGTTCTGAGAGCTCAACACAATGCAACAAAGTGCTGCACATAGATGACAAAATGCAGACTGACCTATACTGTAAAGAAAGAACAGGCAGCTGTAGATTATTATTTATTTAAATGATCAACTGTGTGTCAAGCAATGTGTGTATCTGGAAACACTTGTCTATTTGTTTGTCTTCACATGCATTTTCTTAAGTTAAGTGCTTAGAGTCTGCAAACTTTTACTTGTAATGAAGAATTCTTACATTTCTGTATCAGTACTTTTACTTCATCCAAAAGAAAAAAACAACATTTGTTTATGGATATTACATATAATTTTACTATAAGCGTCTAATGCATAATAAACAAATATACATATACTAAATAACTTTATTAATTTTTATGCTATTATTTTGTAAAAATAAAAAATGAGAGCAGGACATTTACTGTAACGAACCATTTGTCCATTGTGGTATTGACGTTTTGTCAGACTCTTAATAAAATGTCACTATTCACATAGGTTTTCTTCCATGAGATCAATGTGCAGCAGTGAATCCTCACTCCTGCCATGTGAAGTTAACTAAACATCTATTTCAGTGGATTCAGTCCGTCTCACCTCAGCCTTGACTCCCACTCGGGGTGTGTTGGCCGCGGCTTCACCTCAACTCACCGGCGGCACTGACGGCCCCTGCAGCATCTGGCGCAGGCGGTGCAAAAGCCCCGCTCAACGCTGAGCGAATTAGTAATGCCACAAGATTCAGAAGGCCACTGACAAGCATTAAATCGATATTAACTTTGTATTAAACATGGGCCCCTCCCTTTTTCCCCAAATGGACTGGAGCCATATCAGTGCACAAAGCGCTCTGTATGAACTCTGGCTGCACCTGTTCCCTCTCACTCGGCCATGGGAGTTCAACTTCTTAGTTTCACCCCAGGCTCTTTTTTTCCCTGCTGCTTCATCCCACACTAAATTCTTTCAGTTGAGCTTTTGTCATTATTTTTTATCTCATCGCCACAGATCAGCAAATCATTGGGGGATCATGCTTTTCACATTTACATTACCCGTCCAAAATATAAACACACAAGTTCCACTTCCAACTGCAGAGGGTTTCAAGCGTGGGTAGGTTTGCTCTTTTGGCCCAAACTGGGACATTCGCCTCCCCTTTTTCGCTGTTCATTTTATTAGCAGTTGTCAGTATGGATGTCGAGTGGTGTCCTAATCCTCTTAAAGCGCATGTTGGTACAGTTTGCATATCATTTTCTCATCTTGGAGAAAGGCCACAACCCTCTCTATTCACAGGGATTCCCCTGTCCTCTTTCACTGCAGCCACAGCCAACAGCATTAGCATAATCTGACAACCAATACCATTGTCCGTGACCTTGTATGCAAAGTTAATTGCTCATTAATACCAGACAAAACAGAGGGGTGCAGAGGAAGCACACTAGTCCTCTAAATCCTTGTTTTAGAGACAGGCAGGTGGAACATCCTCCAGCCGCTTTATTGAACTCTACCTGAAAGGATTTCTGTTTTACTTAAATTTAAATATTTAAATTCTGGTTTCTGAGAAAGAAATACCACAAATAAATGATGTAAGTAGTTATTATTTGACCAAAATCTATCATTTTAACAATAATCTGGCTCTCTGAAGAGGCTTGATGAAGGACGCACACACACACACATGCACACACACTCAAGCACAAAGACACACTCCCTCAAAAGTATATACAATTTGTCACAGTGGCTCAGCGTTAATCAATTGCAAATTTAGCTCCACCGCAAGTTTAATCTCATCTCTACATTAGTTTCACGGATGCAGGACGATTTGCGAGAGGAGCCTCCACTAAAGTCCCCCCCTCTCCGAGCACCTGGCAGTCTTTTTCGGGTATAGCGTCATGTAAACACCCGCTGCTTCAACGGGTGCCCCGTCTGAGGACCCAAGCGTCACCGCGCAGCACGGAAAAGAAGGCCAGGCTGTGTGGTTGTCAACACCGGTTTAGCTTAGGAGTCCCGTTGTGACATTAGCCAGTGACTCTCCTCAGGCCGACCCGCAGCACTTGTTTGATATAGATATAGCCACTAATATCAGATTATTATGGAATGAACAGGCACTAGACAGGGTTCAGAAGGCCACCACATGCAGCTGCCTAATACTGTCTTTGTGCTTCGCAGAGCTGCACAGCCGGCGAGGACAAGTCTGAGATAGATTAAAAATGCTACAAAATGCTTGTTTGCAGATTTGTGTAGCTGTTGCATATATAAGCAGCTATGAAATTAGGAAGTGTGGTTAGTTTTGAAAGTCGAATCCTTAAAACATTTTTCTTTACTACCTTTTTCACCTTTCTAATAAAATCTTTCATTGGCTAAAATTTGACGACACTGGTCTGGAGATTTGTTTACTGGGGGTGCAGGCTTGAAGGAGTGTGTGTGTGTGTGTGGGTGTGTATGTGTGTGAGCGTGTGTGGGAGGGGTAGCTGTGCAGGGCAGTTGAAGAAGAAGAAGGTGGTATGAATGGGGGAAAGAAGGAGCTTGGGTGGAGGAGGGGATGCTTGACGGACTTCACTGCCTGTTGGCCCTGCAGCATTGATGCCGTGTTGGCCATATAATCGGATTGCCAGTGGGTGAAAGTGAGCCCGGGTGCTTATGTCAGTTTGCGTCTTGTCAAGCTGAATAATACGCATGGCCAGGGAGTGAAGCGGACGCTTGCCATTGAGGGCTCTCAGTACTTGTGGCTAAGCATTTCTAAAAGAGAGAAAAAGCCTCATTGGATTCATATATAATTCTCACTCAAGCGTTTTGATGCATTTGCATAACAGGAGGAAACCAGTGATCTTTTCAGTGCAGCTCCTGCTGCACAAGTGTGTGTGTGTGTGTGTGTGTGTTTGTGTGTGTGTGTGTGTGTGTGTGTGTGTGTGCCTGAAAAGGTCCTAACTGAGTCCTGCATAAACAAGGCTGGACACGGTTCTTGTACTTGGCCTCTCATGATTAATCGAAGATCAACAACAAAACGACAGAACATTTAGCTTTTTCCACTTATCTTCTTTCATGATAGTGGAAGAAAAAAAAATCAGGGCCAAGAGCAAAAGCTCCTAATGGTTACGTTGTTGTGAACGAACGTGACCAGAGAAAACACTGCTGACCTTCAGATTCTGTGGATTTTATTTGAAAAGGCTCAAGACGATAACGGGAGACTTTTCTGATGGTGAAAGTCAAACCTGGAATTTATTTTGCTGTTGAATTTGGAAACAGGACTTTTGCTGAGATGCACTTTAGAATATTCTAGATGTACATTCAGATTCTCCATAAATGCCTTGAATATTTGGACAAACTTCCTGAATGTCCAAGTAAATCAACTCAATGTGTTTCAGTGAGGTTAAAATAAAAAATCCACCAAAACAAACAGGAAGTGCTGCTTAATATTATTATTATTATTATTATTATTATTATTATTATTATTAGTGAAAGAGATGATTACAACAGAAAGTGATTTACCATAAACTTTACAAATACAAATGATCTGGTTACATCTAGTTTTATTTTATTGTAAATTCAATATCTTTTGAACTGTTACCACATGTTGCTCTGGGTAACATTTAATGTCCATTACTGATCAACAAAAAAAGATATATAGACAAGAAAAGGCCAGTTTTTATATAGCGTCACACTACATCTTATTTTAATGGGGGTACATTTTTTGTCCATTTTCAACAAATGTCATTTCTGTTGAGTAGTTTATTTTAAGATATAGAAAAATACCTGAACAATTACTTTGTCGGTATCCATCGTTCTATCTTCAAAACATCCACCACAGGTAGTTAAGGTTTACGAGGAACAGGAAGGCTCTTGGGAAATGTGGTCTTTTTGGGCAGAAAACATTTCTGCTTCCTGAAACTCCTCATAGGGCCTTTAATGAATCACAAGAGAAGAAAATAAAAATAAGCTAAAATAGAATAGAATAAAATACCAGAATAAAGTCACATTGCAGTGTAGAAATTAATAATTGTTTATTGATTTAATTAAGGGCAGCAGCAAACAGACCGTTTGATTCAAATATGTGGAGAATAAAAAATAAACTGAGACTGAGGAGAGAAAGCTGAATTATCCCAGTGACCTGACAAGTCTGGATGGTTCAGAATTACTATTCAGTGCTTCATAAACCATCAGGAGTCAGTTCTTTGACAGACAGGAAACCAGTTTAAAGAAATCAGAATTGGATTCCTATATCTAATATAGTAGAGTACAATAAGAACATGCAGTAACTGCCCTAAATCTGTGTCTTACCATTGAACAAACATTGTAACTTGGCTTTGGTAAACTCAGTCAAACATTAGCTGATGAAGCCGTGACATGTGGTGGCAGTTTGTCCAGCAGCAGCTGACGGGGCCACCGCCGTCCTACTCAACCCGGATGTGGACCATCAGCTGGTCCATTTAACCTGTTGAAAGTCTGTGAGGCATGATGACCGTCGGGGACGGTCAGGGTCTTTGGTCATACAGACAGCAATAATGTGGTCTGACTTTCCGCACAGCAGCGGACCCCCCAGGTCTGATTCCTGGAGCAGTCAACGTCCTGCATCCGAAAGTCACAAACAGCTTTTCGAGCCGCTGGCCTGAGCTGCTTCTCAGTGCCAGTGTGGCCTGTAATTGATCCCATCATTGCATTATGGACGATCTAATAGGTCCTAGGTGAGGTGACCTCTGTTCATACAGGGTATTTAACTCCCCTTCTGCTTGTCAGTTCTGCAAACCATCACCCATCTATCCCTTTCACCTCCTACTTCCATCCATTTCCCCCTTTTCTTTCTTTTTTTTCTTTCTTTCTTTCTTTCTGCTTCATGCCATACCAGGTTCACAGCACCATGTTGGGCTCAGAGCCGTTTGAGCTTAACCTAACTGGAATTTGTCTCCCATTCCAAGTTGGTCAATGCTGTGTTGGGGTTTATCTCAGAGTATTTTGTATATTATCTTTAGCTGGAGAGTCTTCCTAGAGACCTCTTGTACTTGTACAAAAGCCGAATAGAGCGGGCAGGGGGAAGGGTCATCTATAGCAGAGTGACCTCTGCTCTTCTGGGCCAAATGATAAGACATTTAAGGTCAAGGAGTGAACAATGGCCTGAGAGAGAGTCCACTCCAAAGACAACACGCCGCAGAGCAGGAATTTAAAAACTTTCACTTGCCTCAGAAAATCTTGAGGTAAAGCTTCAAGATGAAACATCATCCTTTCATTTAAAAAAAAAAAATAAAAGAGCCGGGTCAAGGATGGAAGCAGCTCAACCTGGACATCTTAAAAACTTAAGAGTGATGTATTGTTTGCCCTGCCACACACAGAGACTGATATTTTCAGTTCCAGTTGTTTCACTCACTGGTTTTCATGGGACATAGTTTGATTCCAGCTATTATCCATGGCCACGGTTCTCCTTTCCCATCGTCTTGCCTTTGTGTCTACAGTTTGATGGATCTTTACGGTCACTCCTCTGGGGCTGATACAGTGGGACGAGCGGAGACTAATTGATCAAGGGAGAAGCAAATCTCAGTTTCACAGTCTGGGAGTCCGGCCCTATTAGCTTTACGACGTGTGTCCAACCAGCGCAGCCTGGGCCAGATCTCTGGCAATCTCCGAGATCCCTACAGATGGATGGGAAATCACAGCTACCATTTATTGTTAGGAGGGCAGACGAATAGTTTTATTCATGCAACGCACTGAAGTAAATCCGTAGAAATCATTCATGCAATTTGAGAAACTGGATTTTCTGCATATTTGTGGATATATATATATGTGTGTGTGTTATAGCAATGACGCTATAAGGAAACACCCGATTAATAACACACTGCACTGAGGCAATATTTCAAGGATTAAGGCTGCATTCACATGCAAAGACATGCCCACAAACACACACATGCACACACTTTTTTACTCCTCTTTCATATGAAAATTCATTTTTAATGACTAGTAAGCACAATAAATGGCGATCACACTTTGCCGATTCCCTCCAAAATTCACACACATTAGCTACGATAATGGCAGCGACGGTGCACAAGAAACAAATTAATTAAAAGAAGTATCAATTCATGCGCTATTGCAACATCTGACAAAGAGAGGAGAATGAAGAGAGCATGAGAGCAAGAGACAGTTGGCGAGGGTTGCCTGTTGAGAAAGCTCTATTCATCCTCCCCGAGGTCCTCCATACTCAGAGGAGATGACAAAGAGCACCAGTTAATTAGCAAGAAGTAGCATCTCAAGGAGAACTGCGAAGAAAACCTCCATTCATGCTCTCTGCTCACCTCTCGCTTATGAGAAAGTCTGAAGAGCCGGAGGGAGGGGGTGAGTGCAGAGCCCGGCCGCCTGCATGGAGCTGCCTTGCTTGATTTAATTTAGACAGTCATTCCTTTAATTTGCGAGATCATTGTATCTAACTGGGAGTTTCTATTGAGGCCGGCGAACGAGTGAAGGCCTTGGAGTGCAAGTCAACGATGCCCCCCCCCCCCCCGTCCCCCTTCTGTCCGCCGGGATGAGACGCAGCCACGGGAGTAGGAAAGAGGATGAGAGGAAAACGAATAAAGAGGAGAGGGGGATTTGGAGAGAGGATGAAGTTATAATTAAAGCACTTCTGCGTTTCTAAGCAGACTAATTTAGCCATAGTTCCTCACAAGTGTATGGGATGATTGAAACAGAGGTGAGGGAGAGGGCTGGAGGGGCTTAAAGTATCTTTTTTTTATTAGGGCAGCCTATATTAGATCTATTGTTCGGGAAGATTTGAAGTGGCTGAATGTGTCATTGAAAAGAAAATAACAGTTGGTGAGAGAAAAAAAGACAACGTATCAGGTGGCCTAGTTTCCTTCAAGTGAATCAAAAGAAAAGATTCAACTTTCTAAAAAAAATCACTGTCCCACCATGATTTCAGAATTTACAGTAGATTGGATGATGTTTGCTGAGGGGGCGCATTAGGAAAAACCTGAGGAATTAGCATTTACCACGAGATCCGCAACAGAAGGGCAACAGCTTGCAGATAAATCTCTGATGGAGAGAACCTGGTTGGTCTAAATGCTGGTTTTGTTTCACTTGTTTAAATTGAGGCCTGATCAGAGCAAAGAAGTCCCCGAGGTCCACAGGCTGAGGTGCAGACAAAGGTAGGCCCTGCCTGCACCCACGTCCCTGAGGACTGAGGAATATGCAAAGCCCTGCACCTCCACGCTGGAGCTGAATTTGAATGGCTTAAACCAGGCTGCACCATAAGGAGGCTACATTCAGCGTCTTTAGCCGCTTGGTTTTACATATAAAGGTTAGAAAATGTAAATGTAAGACAGGGTTTAAGAATGGAAATGTTTAGGAAAGAGGAAGGCTAATTAACAAACAGACATTAATGAAAAACTGCGACTTTCTCTCTGGCACACACAACCACAGAGGGAGAAAAGAGTAAAAGAAAAAACACAGTTTCAGGGAGTTGAGTTCATTGCCTGTGACAGACAGTGTCAATCAAACCGCTGTGTGGAAAGCCTCACCGCCCAGGTCTTTGAGGGCGCATTGACTCACTGTTCATCTTCACTGCACAGTTCTACGCTACTGACCAACAACTACATCTGAGTGGAGCTGCATTCAAATCCCCTTTACTCCAAACACCTCACCAACAAAATCCTTTCCCTTTTTCTCTCTTTATTTTATTTGCTCTTTTATCCCTGGGAGCTGTTTTACATTTAGATTTGCAGCAGTGGTGAAGATTATTCAATATATACATTACATTCATCAACAATTATCTGAGTGATTTCAAAGATATAAACTCATTGTGGGAAATGTTTCTTTTCAAAGAAAAAATGGCATCTTCTACTTCTACAGGTTTAGTCAATTTTTTTTTAGAAAATGTTCATTTTTAGTCATTAATTCATTCATTTAATTCAGAAAAGTTACATACTGGGCTTTTAAATGTAAATGTTTGACTTTAAGTATTTAGAGTTATTTATTCAGATGTCCATATATATATATATATATATATATATATATATATATATATATATATATATATATATATATATATATATACATGTTAGCCATGAAATAAAAGCATAACATCTGCCTCTAAAACTGGAAGTAAAGATCCAGAAGCTGAAAACTGTATTTGTTCTTAGTAAATGTAGTGACCTCTGACCTGTCAGGCCTGTTGTCAGATGGCTTCTTCCTGTAGCCAGGAAACTGCTGACAGAAGCCACAACAGTGCTAACCAGGGCCTTTTAGAGATACAGGCTAATGGTTAGCCTGTCTGGATAATGTCGCCACGTCAACAGGAAGGAAAACGACTGACAGAGGGCAACGCTTCTATTTCCTGTCCCTGATCAATCTGATCAGCTGTCAGTCTTCACCAATCAGATCAGACAGAGAAAACTTAAGAAGCACCATATTTAATGTGTACAGTTCAACACAGTCAGAGATAAATGAAGCCTGAGGGTGTAACAACATGCCATGAATATCCAAAAAGCAGCATCGTGCCTACAATGGTCAATATGGAAATTCTGACTGTCCATTTTGTGAGTCATGAACGTTTGTAAGCATGAAAAGGTCGAGAGAAAGGAGAAGAGTTTTTTTTTTTTAGGAGAAGTGTGGAGACTTTTTTGGGGGGGGTTTGAAGGGTTGTGCTCAAATCCCCGGAAAATTCAAACTGAGAGAGTCGGAGGGGGTGGATCTGCCAGAGGAGGAGGATGGAGGGTGATGTATGGAAGCGTAAGAGTAAGAGTTTATTCACTGGCGTCTGAGGGAGCCTTTCAGAGCTGCTGAGTGAGTGTCTATAGCGGGGCAATCAACCATAGGACTAGGAGGCTTTATCTCTAAAATACAACCCCACCCTCCACCACCCCGCACCACCCCGCTCCACTCTGCGCACGCACACACACACACACACACACACACACACACACTCTCTCTGGTACCTGTGAGAGCCTCTCATGTGCGGCTAAGGGTGCCATTGAGGGAGACAGGAGGGAGAATGGCCCGTGAGGGACAAACAATTCCGAGGAGTCTATCATTCTGTGTGGTGTTGTCTTAGGCCTTGAATAGATCCAGTGTGACCTCCCCACCACCACCTCCTCCTCCTCCTCCTCCTCCTCTCTGCTCCATCTACCCCTCCTATCTGCTGCCAACCCCTCCACCACCACCCGGCATCCCCAACCATCCTGCCAATATTGTCTGCCTGATTGTCGACCAACAAGCGGCAGACTCTCAGCGTTTTGTTGACCAAATAAAAATACTGTTCATATCTGACCCATAGCTGCCCAATTATTGGTCTCTATAACAAAATACCTCACAATAAATCTATCTTTACATTCATAAATACCTCATGAATCAATAACTTGGTGATTAATCCTTATTTAAAGTCCTGCTACACTCAAAAATCAGTTTTATTCTTCTTCCTACAGTTGGATGTTTGAGCTTCACTGGGCAGAATGATGGAACTAGAAGTCTTCACGTTCATTTCCTGAAAGTCAAAGGTTCACATAATATTTCTACTAGTACAGATAGATTTGTGTTTCTGTATTAAAATTGTATTAATAATGATTTAACACACATCAGTAAAATGTTTCTGTAAAAACTGAATACGATGAAATTGGAAAATGTATTCCAGATTCCTAAAATGATGTTTTCCGTTCTTCATATCAATGTGTAATTAAGATTTTGGAATCATTTGTTTTTTGTAAGTAATTAAGAGTAATTAGCAGGTAATAATTTCTTTTTAATGTACTTTGATATGAATCTATCTTAGGTGTGTGTTTCTATGCTCTAAACCAAACATTTTTCTATACAATGTTCCAAAAATAGAATTTTTATTTAAATAAATAAATGATTTAATTTATTAAAACACAAGCATTACATGGACATGTAGCATGTAATTATGATGTAGTTTCATTTCATACTATTTCATACTAACTGTAAAAAGTATGGAATTAATGTACAAAAATGATTATAGGAAATAAAGTTGCTGCCAAGAGATTAATCAATGTCTCAAATTATAAAATGCCACAAATAGCTGAAAATAGTTTTTAATGATTAATTTAATTTAGCTTTGTTTGGTTTTGTTATTTACAAGTTGCTTTACAATGTGATGTGAGCATCTGTTGCATTTATATTTTACATTTTATCAGAAGTTGCAGCTAAACTACTTCACATCATTATTAATGCCACTGTGTATATTTAAATATTTAATAGATCCTGTTTCCCACACTTTATATTTACCAACATGATTTATGTGCATTGAACAGTATTAATAATTGTTTATTTACATATAAAATACAAATGTCATCTTGACACTCAGAACAGGCCAGTTTGATTATTATTTGTCATACAAATGATCTACTTTAATTAAATCTAGAAAGGTTTTTTTTGTAAAAATCTATTTTAAGGGCAAATCCAACAGTATCCAGGTGTAGTTCCAGGTGAGGGAAATTAACCTGATAGGAGCATGTATGTTAAAAAAAGATAAGATAAGATATCATTGTGTCTCAATCAAAGAGTCAAGATATGAAATAAGTCCAGTGATGAAATGAAAACTTTAATTTAAAAGACTCTTTAGAAATAATATTTTTAATGGATATGGGATGGAAATGATTTGAATGATTTATATTTGTTTAATTTGAAGACTACAACGTGGACACTTTAATTTTTAAAGCTCAAAAATAAATTAATCTAATTTGTACGATTTTGAAAATGTGTGTAATAACAGTTTTGAAGGTACTTTTTTGTCCATATTAGTGCACAGACACTAAAAGGTGACATTTGGTGCTTTTAATCCCTTTAAATCTTCTCTAATTTCAACCAAGTTGATTTTTGTTTGTCTTTTATGAATATGAAACTTGCCTTTATAAGTTCATTATTTTGAAAAGCACTATTTTGTCTTGTGGAGAAGAATTTAAGAAAAAAAAGGTACAGTAAATAAGTTTTTGACATGAAGCCTTTCTTCATCAGAGTAAGGAAAAAGGTGTTGTAAAGTAAAATAGATTATATTTTAGGAACCATCAAAGAAAGAATAGCTGGGTGCAGGCCTATCTACACCGCCACTATTGCTTATTATGCTTTTTTGATTTAATATAATGACTTAGTTGATGAAGTTAATTCATAATTTCTATTGGACAGAAGTTGTGTTTCCTCTATTTTTCAAGTGACGACTGAGTAAACTTTTGAAAACAAAAAAGAAAACGCAAAATAGGATTCCATCAGCTGGTTTGGAGCAAATAAATTACATGTAATCATGCAAAGCTCATAAGAAAATGGAAGTATGCTACATGAGTAGAAAAAGAGGAGTCTGCTCTAGAAATAAAACCATCATCTACAAGAGAAAAAATAAAAAATGCATATTACTATTAAATACACAGACGGACTGTTTAGCTCATTATAAAGCCACCAGAGAAATTCAAATATCGAGCCATGGCTACAGGAGCCTGTGTTAAAGCATAGTCTCTGCTGACTATTGGGGGTTAGAAATCGTATTCAACTTTTTATCGTATAGGGAACATTCAGCTTGTAACTATGGTCCGTGTCACACTGAACTGAACAAAGGATCCTAACAGGCTAACATTGTTTACTATGGCAGCTGTGGAGCCAAAGAGGAGATCAACATTTTCAAATAGTCACAAAAACAGATTTTTCTTTGAAGGCCTGTCTCAAGGCCTGAGCCTTGATGTGCTTAATAAAGGCCTGGACCTGTATTAGAAAATTTACGGTATTCCAGAGAGCTGAGCTGAGAACATTAAATCTGAAAAACTCAAATGAGGAAACTTTTTTTCCCTCAAAATGTTGACATTTCAAAATGCATCAAAATATGTTCCGGAAACATGAGTAGAGCCTCCTCCATTGAGCTCCACTGTGTGGGAAAAGCAAGAGGACCATGACTTATTCAAACATATGGTCCCCTGATAGCCACTGCCTGATCTGTCTGCAGCATCTGTTGCCAAGTGCACGGCGCAGACAAGACACTATGACCAACAGCTTGTGTACATGTGGCTACGTGTGTTAGTGTAAATGACGCCGAGGCCAGAGGGGCATGCAGGTTGGGTGCAGGGAGGGTACGGGGCTGGTGGCCGCTGGGGTAAGGTGGGGGGTACGAGGGCAACAGAAGGGCGTAAAGAGAAAGGCAGAGAATACAGTCATTACCCACCCAGGGCTATTCCTCTCTGGCCCATTAGCTGCTGGCGGCCGTGACCAATTGGGTTTTGTCGCTCCTAGCAGGGTCATCCAGTGGTGGTCTGGGCCTTTTCTATAACGGACGCTCACTCAGCCATCCTCACACAAAACCTTAAAGAGGGAAAGAAATTCTCTTCCCCGACTCGCTCTCCTCTCCCTCTCAGTTTAAAAAGACCCAGTGAGGCAAGGAAGTGAAAGAGTGAAAAGTGATCATGAAAAGAGATTTGTTTTGCGATGTGAGGCGCGCAGGGAAGTGATCGTTTAGCCACACGTGGGGTGAAGGGACTCCATGGCGGTGGGTCTTGTTAACCCTCTTGACTCGTTTGCCATGCAGGAACCAAATCAAATTGTTCCGTGCTTCAAAGTCAGAGGAACATGGTTCCTTGTTGGAAAAGTGCACAACTTCGCAACTGGTGGCGTGTGTAATTTTTTAAAAGGGGAAAGGAGGAGTTTGAATGGGCCATAGCAGATTATCCAGTGGTGTATGAACACTGATCCCTGAAAAAGAGAAAAGATGGTTCCCTGCATTTCTGGATAGAAACAAGTGTGACAGAGAGGTGATGAAGACAAAAAAGCCTCAGGAGGTGAATTTCATTCATCTGATTCCCTGAAAGAAAAGAAGTCCCTGATCCTAGTAGATCCCTGTTACTGAAATATTACATAAACCATTTAAATATGGGTTTATTTCATCATAGCACGATTGTTGAAATCCTCAAACATGTAGTTCAAATCATTTAATATTTGTCCAGCAGCTGAAAAAATTGAAAGGTTCGATGCAGGCCGGGATCAATGCTCTCACATGGATGTTTATTCTATCCAGTAAAAGTTGTGTACGTCTGTCTGTGTGTGGGTGTTTTTTTTTTTTTTTTTTTTTTGTCCAGCCCAAGCAGAATAAAAGGCCAGTTAGCCACCTAGCGGGCTACTAATTCTCCATGTCAAATACAATGGCTGCAATTATATGGTAATCAGTGTTGGTGGCTCATACCTTTCTGCTGCTTTCTGTGAGTGTGTGTCTGGCCAAGCTGCTCCTCAGGGAGACGGTTAGTCACGGCTTATTATTGACCCATTAGACACCCGTCCCACTGGCAGAAAGAAACCAGTCGGCTCACAGGCAGCGCTGCATTCACCCAACAACAATAACGAGAGAGAGAGGGAGAAACTGAAAATGAAGTGAATCATTTTGGTATATGGATGCAATGAATGAACTCATTGATGCCAAAGTTGCAGATCTTTATCTTTAAAAAGGATCATATCGGCAGCTTTGCATGTTTATAAATCACAACTAACCAGTACGAAAGGTTGCTGTTCCTTTAAACATTAGATTTTTCTCTCATTAAAGGCAGACATTCAATACCAATAAGAGGACTTATCAAATAATTAAATAAGTAAATCATTTTAAAAAACACACGGATTTGTTTGAACTGTGATATTTGAACTGTGAATATTTTTCTATAATATTAGAAATGAATGGCTGCAAGTGCATTGCTATGAATATGGAACAGCTTAGCATGCCTGCAAAAATACTAAGAAAAAATCAATGGTTGGTGTTTAAGGAGTTGAAAACTTGCAAACAAAAATGCACAATAGCTGCAAGAATTGTTTTTATTTATTTATGTTGATTGTTTACTCCTGAACATCAAGATTATCGCGCAAAGCACATTCAGAACATGACGTAAGCCTGTGGAGATATTCTGTTTGAAAGCACGTCCGCTCTTTGTCGCTTCTTCTCTTCTGTCGTATAATCGACAAATGTGTTGTTTTGATATAATCCCCCAGATCTGTCAACTCTGAAGCCTGCCCTCTGCCCCCCCTCCCGCCCCGTCCCTCCACTCCTCCCACCCCGCAACACACCCACACAGACCCCTCTCTGCCACCTCCTCTCCAGTCCCCACCCCTGCAAAGCAAAGCTCTCTTTGTTAACCTAATGTGCTTTTACCAGTTGCTTTCTGCCAGGGAGACATCTGCTGTGTGCAACCAGTCAATATTGTGAGGACAGTTCAAAGCGGCCAGTTCATTATCTGTGTCAGCTTAACAACCCGAAGGTAGCGGTCTAAGGGACACAAGGAGGAGGAGGAGGAGGTGGAGGAGGAGAGGAGGGGGGACACACAATGTGTGAAGACACAATGGACTCCTCATTAACCAGTGATTTATCATGATGGGATGCCCAGTTCAACCTTTGCCCCCCCACCCACCCCACCCAACCCGACCCGCACACACACTCACACCTCTAGAAACGGATCCTATTGTCACAGAGAGAAGAAGGGACTGTGAAAGTAGAGTTGAAAGCAAAATGATATAGTTAAAGAGTCAAATGAAAAGTAAAAGTGAAAGAAAATCATCCGTAGCTGAAGTGTGTCCTTTTCGAGAGAACGGATGCCGGCGACGACCAAAACACTTTCCACTTTGCTTTGTTTTAAAATTGTGTAGCTACAAAAAAAAGGAAAAAAGGACGAAAAATCTGGTAGTTTGCTTCTGTTGGCTATTTTTGTCATTTCTCCATGCCGCTCTCATTCTATTTTAATCATGTTACCATCAAGGACAGTCTCTTCTTCTTCTCACTTCTTCACTGCCGCGTCCTCTCAAGTCTGTGAGAAAAGTCAGCGGCGTCCAAATGCTCGACTTTATTAAACATTACACACAATCTCGTTCACACCGTAAAAATTAACCTTGCATCAGACACACCCTCCCTTTTCCTGAGTTGGGCTTTATGAAAGTCAAATGTCTCGGTCATGATGATATCATACATGTCAGAGAGCCTCTAAAGATGCTCCATGCATGCATTATGCAAGGAGATCATAGTCCATCTTCGGCCGCTCGGCCCTCACAGAGACGGAGCCTCCTCTCGCACATAAAAGCTGTATAATGAGCGTTTAATGTATGGCTTCTCAAAATGCAAGAGAAAAAGGGAATATTCAACGTGGCCCATGTGGTGGTTTTGTAAAGCTGCTCCAGCGAGGAACACACCCCTTTTCACTTTCTCCTTTTCCATCCACTCCGTGCCCCCCCTCCTTTCTGAATCCATTTGCCTAAATCAATCTCACAGGAGGCGGTCGTGGATAATGTACCAGCCAGGGTTTGTAAACCGTTTTGTTAACAATGCATTTTGAAAAGAAAAGAAAAGAGGAGGAGAGGAGAGAAATAAAGCGAGACAGAGAGAGAGAGGGGGAGAGAGAGAGAGAAGGAGAGAGGAAGAAATGGGCAGAAGGGTGCTGAAAGAGGAACAGTTGGGTGGGTGTGGTGTGCGCGCCGCAGTTTGGGACAGGCCCTGTCGACTGGTGACACCCCGTCCCATCTCCTCCGCCCTCGGCTAAAGCCTGCATCCGCCCAATTCGGTCCAGTCCTCGCTTTAGTCACACCACCTGCCTTCACCATTCTTCACCACGTACCCACCCGTCCACTGACAGGACGAACAGACGGAATAAACCCCCGTAACTCAAGTCTCAACGCCCCCATGCACACACACACACACACACACACCCCAGGCTTGTGTGTGCCCCCCCCCCTTTTTTTTTAGGAGTGATCAATAAGAAGCAATGAGAGATGATCATGGTTAATTTCTCAATTGTGTTAATGTTCAGCTTTATGTTGGCACATGTGACTTTTCCCCCTTTTTTATACTCACAAAGCAGTGTGTGAGTGTTATAACGCTTACCCGTTTATTAATTATGGAAAGCCAACTTTATTTTATAAGGCCTTAAAGACAAAGTCTTTAAAGTTCCGCATAACTCATTTCTACAATGAACAACAACACAACCTGGATGAAAACACACTCATTTCTTTGAGGAACTTTGCTTTTTAGAAATATTTGTGCGTCTGCATGTCCCATCTCATGGTGCTCTCATGCAGATATAATTTGTTTTGAGTTGTTTGAGTTGTTCTGAGTTCTCTTGCCAAAGAGATCTTGATCTCTGTGAGATTTCCTGAATGACTGAATGACTGACTGACGAATGAATCAATGGGATGCATCCCAGCCATTTCCTTTGTGCGTCCTCCAATTCGCAAAAGCCTTTTTAAGCCTGAGTTATACTTCTGTGCAGAGTCTAATGCGAAGCCAGTGCCGTTTATCCATGACTTATACATTCTGTTACTCTAAATCTATTTCCAATAATATTTCCCATAAGCATCTTTGTTATTTTAATCACTAAAATGAAAGTTAGATGCAACTTGACTGATTTAATAATGGAAACAAAACCACACTCTATCACTTCTCATCAATATCACAGTGCTTTTTATGCATCTGTCATTTCATCTGTTCAACTGCTTCTCTACAAGTTAGTAGTGACACCTCTCATCAGCAGGGACCTGTTCCTCTATGTTCCTTGTGTCGGGCTACTTTGCCTATCAAAGCCCCTTTTAGCCTGAGGACGACTGAGCCAGTTTGACACCATATTCCCCCAGGGCCCCTCAGATCTCTACCAAAGCACCCATTACTGGATCATAAGCTGCAGAGTCAGGCTACACTGGCCAGGAATCCCCAGAAGAGTCCCACAGATCTGGGTTGATTTGCAACATAAGCCCCCCTGTGATTGCCCATTAGCCCCTGTCCCCACTGACAGCTCGCAGGGTCGCATGTGTAGCTCCATCCAGCTCCTGTGTGTTGCCATTGAAGGTTTGCAACCATTACTTTCCCTAATTGGCAGTGAGGGGTATTAGGAGAGGTCGAGGCTACAGGGAATTGATAGTGACATCTGATCTGATGTCCACTTAAAATGAAGACGATGTTGAGTCATAGAATGCTGACTGGAGACTGTTCCTCTGGGACGCTACTCAGGATCTGGTGATTGACGGGTTATTATAAAACAAGCCCCCTGTGTCAAGACTGATTTTCCTCTGCCTGTTTTCTTTGGCCCAGATCACAGTTAGTGTTTTTACTGTATCCCAGTTTTATGCTTATAGGGTCTATGCATGTTTATACTGACCGATTAAATGTCAGGTATTTACAGTCTCAAAATTAACTTAATGAAATAATTACAATATTTTGGGCCACAGAATAAATGTTGGCTATTTTAAATAATAGGGGGCTTGACAGAATGTTGGGATTCTACACACTGTTGAAAAAATGCTGATTTGAAAATATAAGGGAGCACATAGAATATTTAAAATATATATAAAAAAACAGATAATAAGCAATGAACTTCTACCAAAATAAAACTGAGATAACAGTGAAATAATTATGGCTGTATCAATTTGGAGGGAGATGGAAACTATTACCATGTAAAGTAAGTGGGTTGCTGTCAGCTTTCTGCATGTTGTTCATGTAATGTACAGCAACAAGAAAGATGATTTATTGGTTCATGTATAGAGCTGGTTTATAGGAAATGTTTTACATGCACAAAAACAACACAACTAATACTGGAAAACTATACTAAAATAAGGGAAACTATTTTATTTTATTTATTGTGGTGGCAGCAGTGCAGAGGTTGAAAGAAATATTACACATCAGGATGCATCTGCATTAAAAAATACTATTTTTATATTATAAATACTATAAATAAATGAATCACACGCCAATCAGTTGGATCGGCATGTGGAAGGATGTCAGACCTCAACACAAATACGATCTGCCTAAAAGCCTGGGATACTATGAAGGCCAGTAGTGGCCGATAAACAACATTTCAAATACCTGCATGAAAGAACTTTTTCAACATGAGGAGTGAAACGTATAACGATTTAAAAACACAGGCGGATCTAACTGCAAATTATACCAAAATTATCAAGAGCACAGACATGACCTGAGACATGTGTGAACAAATCTGTGAGCATGCATGAACTGCACTGCAAAAAAGATCCGGTACATGAATCTACTCTGATATTTTCAAATGTCTCCACTTGTTAATCTGCTTTGACATAGATCTGAGTGGCTAGATGACTAAAAATCACTGTATTTTTCAAAATTATAATGGTGTCACTGTATTTGACAGTAGTTTTTTAAATACATGATGATGTTAACCCCATTTTCTAATAATTTCTAGAATAATTACTGCAGTAAATTGTCTAAGAATTGCTTTTCTTATAGGCAGTCCCCTTGGATAATGCGTCTGAGTGATGTCTGACTCACGTTTTGTGTTGCAGTGCCAACATGAACATTACCTGCCGACGTGGAAGAAGACACAGATATTAGTTTTATGTGTTCTTTATATTCTAGGACATGTTTGTGGTGAAGCAAACTGCTCATGTTGCCTCCTGCAGCAAGTACTTCCACATAATGGACAAAGCTCCTGTTTTTGGAAGATGTTCCTCTGTGTCTCTGTGCTCTCACTCTGTGGTATATGAAAAATGTATATCATTAGAAAAAACACACACACCAGTAAGTATTTGGCATGAAAAGGTAGAGCATCCAGCACTAGTTTGACAGATCTCTGGATAAGGATCGTGTTGATCTGGTTCAGAGGCCAAATTGGATTAAAAAAAAACAAAAAAAAAATCTAGATCTGTCTAGTTGGGGACTAATGTTCACGATGCACCAGAGACCACAACAGATCCACCCAGAGCTCCTCCAACCACCCACAATCAGTCAGAACAGAGGCTCATCAAACTTGTCTGCTTGTGGTCTCCAGATCAGAGCGCACCGACACCGAGTGTGGTCCATCAACAGCTCGTCCTAATCAACCCTGCTGCCCCCTGCCTTTTACCCGCCAGCCCTCAACATGTCTCGCTGTGTTTACACACGCTGATTAGTTTGGTAAGTGTACAGAATGTCCCAAGGACGGTGATCTCTGAATCAATGTGCCCCTCAGTCCCATCCTTTATCTCCCTGTCCCCTCTGTCACAAAAGCCAGAGATCCCCTCGGAATCAGGGAGAGAAATTAGGGGATCAGAGTCAGCCGACTCCTGAGCAAACAGAGCGAGCTAATGGACCAGCCGCTTTCTCCTCCCCTCAAATTATTAGCGGAGCGAGGGAATGTAGCCAGTCCAGTCGCGATAATAATGCTGAAGCTCACTAATCCCTTACACACACATACTGGCCTCGCACTCTCCTTGATACACACATGGCTACTGGGTAATCACTGCACCACCCAGGCAGTGGGAGAGGATGGGAGAACGCGAGACCAAAGGAATGAAAGTGTATACATACACATGGCGTGGTTCCCAGGAGCCTGGACATTCTCGAAGTTTGTGAGAAGTTAGGAGAGGATCCTGCTTCAGTCTTGTATTTAGGCAGGTTTAGATTTGCCATAAGTGTCTTCAAACTCTGGACAGTGACAGTCAAATAGAGCTTGAGTAATCGAAAAGTGTAGGGGAAGTTGAATGCACATGGAGATGAACGGCTTCTCTCCAACACACAGAGGCTGCATGTTTCCTCCAGGTTCCAGTTAGAAACAGCTGGCTAAGGCAGAATATGCTAATGGAAGTTCTTGGGAGGAGTACTTTGGGCTTATGAGGGATTAGCACTTGTTGGCCAGCCTTGACTCCCTGCTGAGCGAGCACGCTAATACAGGTGTTAGTAAACTGGCATTAGACTCCAGCTAATTAGCTTCCATTCACTGAGTGATTGTCCAGTCAGCTCTGCCATTTGTAGTGGTGTTTGCTCATCCGCAGGGAGGTCTTGGTGCTGTGGTGGGTCCGTCATGGATCTGACATGATCTCCCTTCTTCCTTCTTTCAGTCTCCCTGTAGGCCACTGGACAACAGCGCTCATCCAAGAGACAAACTCAGCTAGTTCTGTAGATGCCAGAGGAACGGAGCCGTGCCAGTGGCATCACACTGTGGCAGTTCCAAGCCGACATTCTCTGCCACCTGAAATAATCCTGTACATCTGTTCATCATGTGATAAAATGTTCAGATGACGACTCTCAATCCCCTGAAACTCCCTCCATGATAACCTGCTCTGTCTCTCCTACTGCACTGGGTATATTATTCCACTTTATAACAACTTGGATCATATTTTTTGTAGTTTTGTAGTTATTCCTAATAATCTAAAGAGCTGAGATGAAAGAAATGTTTGTGTAATAATTTGACTGAAATATATTTGGCTATGATGGAGATTTGCATGGAACTGCACATCCTGCCTGAAATCAATTACAATATCTGTACTTTGTGATGAGCTTTACATTGATATCAATATCAGCCTAAAGAAACCAACTGATCTGAACATTATAGGACATTTATCTTTGTTAAAAGTAAAGGTTGACAAGACAAAAAAAGAGACAGAGAGAGAGCAGGAGTGTGAGTGGTGGTGGCAAGAAAGTCTCCACCAAAACATGTATTTGACTTGTTTTCTGATTGTTAGCAATGGAAGGCTCTAAACCTCAGGATTTCTCTGAAACTGAAATTATCTGCAGAGGTCTCTCTCTAAAAGACCTGCTGATAGAAAAGAAGTTTCACATAAAAAACTCTGGACATCCAGAGCGTCTGAAAATATCTGATGATTAAGATTCTTCATCTGGATTAAGATGTAGTTAAAACACAATCAAGATCTTAAAAAAGTGTCTTAAAACACAGGAGACAATGATAGGAAACCATGTAAAGACCCTATTTTGCGATAATCTAAGTATACAACTCCACAAGTATTGTCCCATCAGTTTTAGACATTTTAAACCAAAAAAGGGCTTTAACCGGGTATGAATCTAGGAGGTGAGCAGGAACAGAAAGATGTGTGTTACGTGGCCTTCACTGTTGCTAGATGTGGGAACGAGACTAAAGGTTAGTTGGTTGACATTCCTGAAACCATTCTGCTGGGGATGTCGGCAGTTCAAAGCAGTCATTAAGCCTCAACCGTCCTGCCACAAAGGGGAGATTTAAGAGAGCAAATAGATCTGATAGTGAAAACTCAAAGCCAAACAGAAATATCCACTAAGAGGCTTTGGTGCATTATGCTTTTACTACCCCACAGGACCATACAGATTTAAGTGTTTCAAGTTTAATATTCTCCTGGGAAAGTCTCGTCATAATTGATCATCTGCCCTTTTTATTTCACCCATTGGGAAATTGATGAGTAAAAATGAAATAAAGATAACCAATCATAAATATTGGCATAGCGTGAAGCCACAGGCGCATAAAAGACTGCGGGAGGACACTTGACTGAATTCAAATGGACTATCTGTACTTATGAAATATGTTTAATATTGAAAAAGGGATTGTAAGCCTTGAATAGTGTTAGCATAACTTTCAGCCACAGAGAAAAAGCAATCTCATATTGATTAGCTGATTGACTTCAACAAAGCCCTTTCACAGGCCAATACACATCCATTCAGACTGAGGGTTTCAGCTCAGCCACAGAACAAAGGCCAATATACAGAGTCTGTAAGGCAGCAACTTTCAGGAGAGGACGACATATTTGTGAAAATAAATAATGAGTTTATTTTGCTAAAGTCTCATAGGTCTGCCTTGTGTTCTCCTTTTGAGGTTTATTAGTCTCAGTCTCTCTCGTTGTGTTTCCATTCTGTAATGTTAAAATGAGTCTCACTATTTTCTCTGCTTCATTTGTCTCTCTTCTGTTCACTGTACGTCACAAACAAGCACTTGTGCTGCCACACGACTGCTTATATACTACTGATGATGCATTTTATGTCACATGGACACTCGAGGCTGCACAAATATGCAATGTAATCAAATTTAGATTTTTGACGTTCATCATTGCTGCTGTAATACTGTAAATTCCCTAAAAAATGCATATTTGAGATCATTTTATGGAATTCAAAAACCCAGTTTTGTTACATCAGACTGTCAGACTCAGTCAAAGCATGTATGAAGGCACCTTTAAAAATAGTTTAAAACTATATATATATATATGCTGCCATTCATGTGATTGGTCACTATGTGAGTGTGAAAGTAGTGTGACATTCATACATTCTTGCTGGTATTTGTTAATCTGGGAAAACAGTTTATTTCAAGGTAGATTTCTTTAACACATACATTAATGACACACTAATAGAGACAGACAGAGAAATAAACAGACAGTATGCCAGTTAGCAGCAGGTTGGCCAGATGTGCAAGTGTAGTCTTATCTCTACCTGCTGGGAGCTGCCAGGGCCCCCAGACTCTTTTCAGGATCCTCCATTGAAAAACAGTGATAATCTGTTTGCTCCTTTAAATGAGCACATTGTTCCTCGGAGGAAAAGCAGGTCTCATTGGTGCTTAGCTGCAGCTCTTTGAGAAGGAAAAGCTCCTCTGAGCACCACTGGCTCTCTGGTCGCCTCCATCATATTGTGAAGGTCTGAGCCTTCGAGTCTGAGCCTGTAACAAAGCTTGAGGAAGACTCTGAGCCTCTGTCCTACTGTGGAGGTACTTTATTGTGCCCTTTTTTCCACAGCTGATCAGAGGATCTGACAGCTGGTATGGTCTTTCATCCCTTCAACTTCAGATTTTCCATTTAAATTTCAACAGATGCTTCTTTAAATTGAGGAAAAACTGCTTCAGCATTTAAAAAAAATGTATTTAAGGAACCATCATCAGTCAATTACCTATCTCTATCTATAAGCATTAATAATAGTACAAAATATATGGGACAATCGCATGTTAAACATATTAATTTGCATCATATCATGTTTGCAAAGTTCATTCTTGGTTGAATACAGTTCTAACAGAAGCTGAATTAAGTTTTCAGCTAAATAAATGACTGAAAAAAGTAACTTTTATGTCGCTGACGTTACGGAACTCTGAAATATTCATGGATCTGTTATCATGTGGACGATAAAACACATGAAACACATCAGAGATTAATTACTATTGAAATGTATGACAATAAATGGAAATCTGAGCAGAAGGTCACAGAGAAGCAAAAGGCATCATCTTGACTATTGTTCACACCAGCTGCATCAGTCAGGAGAGGCAGCAACAAATAATGGCAACAGTCTAATGATGGAGGCCTCTCTCATCACACACACACACACACACACACACACACACACACACACACACACACACACCACACAGACGTACACACCATATCATAGGCACCATCGAACCCTGCATCTTGATCAGACAGTGCCTCTCTAATTGAGCTAATCCCCACTTCAGGATCAGCACTGTCCCCCTGAGGTCTGACCCTCCACCCTGCCTGTCTCCTGCTCTCAACTGTCTCAGTTCAGACCTCCCGTCCCCTCTGTGGCTCATGTGGACTGTAAAGCTGTTTATTGGGAGACAATGGGCAGCAGATTGTGCTGTCAGGCTCCATTAATTACCATCATTAGCATCACACTCCAGAGCCTGTGGAAAGGGGGTCCTAAACCAAGCTGCATTTGAGTGTGTATGGTTGCGTGTGACATATGTGCACATGTTTACATGTGCTGCAGAACAGATATGTGCTTCATTTGGAAATAAGCCTACACTAATTGAGTCTAGTTTTCCAGGACCAACTTTATGTTATATTAAATAATGTGCATGTTTCCTGCATTGTAATAATATGCTGAGTGGTTGAATAACACAAAGTGATCACAGATCAATTATAATATTAATTAAATCTGATCTGCTTAAATATTTTTGCCCTAAGGCACAATAAAATGTCATCTGTCAAAGGTCTTAACTGTGCTCTGAAAATGGTAAAATATAATAATAATAATATTTGAGCATTCATGGCCTCAAGGCTCTGAAATGACCTGCTGGACACAATCAGGTTGGTTGAGTTGATTATTTTAGTTAGTTTATTTCTATGGTTTTATTTAAATGGTTCTTTACCTGTGTTATCCAGCTAATGACTTCATATTTTGGTATTTTAATTTGCCATTTGGGTTTTAAAAAGTGTTCTATTAATTAACTTTATTATAAGTATAATCAGCTGTGCATTGCATACTGATACTGGTTCAAACCAACTTTAAATACATTATTAACATTGCAAAAGTAATATTATTAATTCAGACTGTTCTACAAGCTAATCCTGTCTCTTCAGGTGAAGGGTGGTGGTCAGCAATGAGCTGAATGTATTATGTAATGTTGAGAAAATGCAGGAGAGACTGTGATTTAAGTATAAAGAATGTGAATAAGCCAATGAAAACCAACTCTTCATGATCTTTATGTGTCCTTTAGTGCAAGTTAATCAATGGTCAAATGCAATTGACCACTGACCACCATTGGTATTTCCACCTCCAGCAGTGGAGCTCTAAAAGGAAATTGAACCACGTTTCTGCCACGCACCCACTGAGGCATAAGCCTTCCTACTCCCACTTCCTGTCTGATCAATGCATGAGACAATAACTCAACAGGTGCGACAGACAGGAGCCCAGCGGCGGCTTTCCTCCCCACCGCTAGGCCCAATTAGCACCCACGGCTCAGGAACAAAGATGCGACATTTCATTTCAGCAGAGTGCCAGTTTAAGGCCTCTTCTCTCACCCTCAGCCCATTTTCTTTCTGTCTCTTACTGCTGACGTCTTTAAAGGATCATCCCTGGCTCCATCATATTCTAAAAGATTGGGTCGATGCCTTGTGTTCAAAGTGGCAGGGGTGTTAAAAACATGGGGCGTTGATGAATTCATTGCATGTGACTGGACTTGCTTTCTTTGTGTGGAGGTTTTGGCTAATGAAACCCCCTGAAGGTCAACAAAAGACGTTTTTTTTTCAGGGTTTCGTTCACACTCCAGGTCCAGGCAGCATGTCCTGACCAAATCACACACGTTTCCGGATCATATGATACTTTTCAACTTCTCTTGAAAGAATAGACCAAATACTTTTAATTTAGTTTGAAAGCCTTTCATTATGGGTTATATAGAGCCTTACACATAGTATATGGGCTTATATTTGTGTTAGGAGTCTTTCTTTCTCCTCTTTATGCAACCGTGTTTTGTTCACCATGTTTAACATCAGAGTCCAATATATATATATATTGTTGAATATGTGCATCCAGGAAGTGTTGCTGTAAATGTGTTGGTGTTTAGTTCAGCTTCAGACTGTCTTTCTCCAGAAGCTTCGACACTAACTTCAGGTTTTTAAGTTACCTCATAGCAAAAAACTGAAGAACAGCTCAATAATACTGACATTTACTTTACATTTGCTCAATTTTAGCTGTATCTTTGTGCAGGTCTATGCTCACTGACATGGTTCAGTTATTCAGTTTCCATTAAAGCAACATGTATTAAATACACACAGCAGGTTTCCATCATGGTTGTTTTCTTTAGACAAAGAAGCGTCTCTAGACAGTTTTAATGCAATAATATGATGATTCTGCTGTTAAACAGAATTTAAGAACTGATTGAACTGGTTGTCTCATGGCTGTTTCACCAGCCTGACCCCAACATGCAATGCATTTGGGAAAGGATCATGCATAAACATGCATAAAAATCTTGGCTGCATCCACAGACAGACAGTTTCTAATACTTCTCAAATTTGCTAAGTTGTATTTTATGATTTAACAGTGTTTTTCACATGATAGGCTACATTAGGTGTTGTGGCCAGAATCTAAAACTAGGTCTAATTGGTGATCATCATTATAGGGCTTATACAATATGCATAATATCACACCCCATTCTAAATAGGTCTTAATGATTTCTTAATTTCCTTTTTTAAATATAGAACATTAAACATTTTCATGCAAATGTAAATGCATAGATTTATTTACCATAAAACATTAGAACACAACAAAAAACATCTGGACACAAACAATAAAACACATTGTAAAGACATAAAGAAGAGTATTCATATCCTTATTGAATTTCAAGTGCGCATGCGCTGTACAAAAAAGCGTTGTCAATGGAAAATGAGGATGAGAACAAGGCTTGTTGGATTTATTACCACACCATATAATATAAATACTACCAACAGTCACGCCATGCGAACGGTGACAAACATTTCTTCTGATTCTTTTATTTCCTGCTCATTTTATTTTCCCATGAAGGCGACGACGACTGAACCAATCAGAAGGCAGCACGAGGCGCGTCATCCCGGAAGCAACCAGGAAGTGCTGCTAAGCATGTCTGGTGGGAAACAGCCGTGCAGCAAACTGGGGAAAGCGACCGGACTCTTCACCGTCACAGTCGGTGTCATTGCGGTGGTTTTAAAGTACTTCGACGATCCCGATTCGGTTAAATTCCTCAGGTAAAAATCAGCGGAGGTCTCAGATAACGTTATGAACACGGATAATATCGCTGCATTTGAACAGCGCACAGTTAACGATAGGACACCCAGCTTTACCGTTAAATGTAAATATAACTTATTAACATGTTGTCTAATAATGTCCCCTTATTGCAATCACAAAATAAATAGTTCTTAGCTTAAACACAAGGGTGTTGTCAATCCTGACGGGATGTTCCCACCAACATTGTCTCTTTGTCAATAGAAATGTTTTATCTTTTACTTCTAATTTCTCTCAAAACCTGCATCGCCTGAAACCCGGAAGTACTTTTGTTTGAGATAATTTAGAAGCACAAGTGAGTTAAAATTATTTGTTTAGTATATGTAATTTAAACGTGTTATTCTGAGCCACAACAATCAGACTCATGAACACATCACAACACTGTTTTAGTTTATTTATTCTGTGTAGCGTTATAATTCCATTAGATTTTAGAGTGAACAGCGTTTTTATCATTATGATTTTAGAGGATTTCACATGTATTTATATAAGTGCACCACTTTTAAGGAGAACCAATGAGTTTTACTCCTTTTTTTTATATAAGGATATGATAAAATGAATACCTTTTATGATCTGAGAGCAGACATTAAGCTAAACTCCTTCAAGAAATCAGCCAATTTAATTTCTTGTTCTTTTTGGCATTCACCTTACAGAATACAGTAATATTGGGTTTGTGCATTATTATATGTATTATTTATACTTTCTAGTAAATTTGTCATCAGTTGCATCCACTACATACCAGTTGTAATGTTTTGTTATGCTGAATTTCTGCAGTAACATCAACACTGGTAAGCATGTGAGGACATTAGTCTTAGCCTCATGCTAAAGATAGTAAACATTTTTTGGGTACGTTAAATATTATCTGCATTAAATAAACATTTGGATTAATGCATTGCTTGTTTTACCTGCACTTATGCATGACATGATGTTTTGGTGCACAGCATGGCTGAAGACATAAAGACTTTGGAAGAAAACTTCAGGCAACAGAATAAAAGCTGTTTCATCCTTGGTGCCTCCGGGGAAACAGGCAGTTTGGTACTTCAAGAGCTGCTGGAGCGCAATATCTTCTCCAAGATAACTCTCATCGGAAGAAGACAGCTCACGTTTGAGGGCAAAGCATATGAAAACCTGGTTAGTCAGTCACTGGTTTGGTGTTAAGACATTCAAGTACCAGAGATCTCTCATTCTTTGCTTCACACAGTGTGTTCTGTCTGCCACCAGGTGCAAGAGGTGGTGGACTTTGAGAAACTTGATGATTATGCTGCTGCCTTCCAGGGCCACGATGTTGGCTACTGCTGCCTGGGAACAACCAGAGCAAAAGCAGGGGCTGTGAGTTAAACTCCACAAATACACTGAGGACATTTAAACAAAATAAAGGTGCATTAATTAAGATTCACTGTCACACAAACTGCCCGTGTGCTGCCATTACTGGTAGAGCTCCAATGATAAACCAATCGGGACAATTATTTTTTACTATTTAATTTATTTTGACTGTATTTGGGGAATGTATGTCATGATAATATTCTGTGAGCCCAACACGTGAAAAATAATCTCTGTTCTTTTTATTTCAGGACGGATTTGTCCGTGTTGATCATGACTACGTTCTGAAATCAGCAGAGCTTGCTAAAGCGGGAGGCTGCACACAATTCCACCTGGAGTCGTCCAGAGGAGCCGATAAAAACAGCGGCTTCCTCTACCTCAAAGTGAAGGTACTTTAACCTGTTGGTGTGAATGGAGCTGCTGATTTTAAGGCCGCAGATACATTACAAACAATAAAAAAGACAGGAAGCCTGTCTGCTGTTCTATTGTAGATTTTTTGGCATCTGTGGATGCGGATGTGTTCCATGCATGTGACTGGATGAGAAAGTGCCAGTTCATAAAGATGATATGCCGATAGCAACAGTGTCAGCCATGCAGTGTATTTTAAGTGACATAGTGAGAAGGTCAAACTAAAGCCTCCTGTAACCAATCTCAGGTAAGACCAATACTCAAAATAAAGATTACACACAAGACTTGCATACAGACATAACACATTCATTGACAGTGCACTTAAATGCAAGTTTTGACTTCTAAAACATTGATATTTTTCCACATCCACTTTCTCTACTTGCCACATAATTAGTCTGTGTCTCGTTGCCTTACCAGTGAAGGATTCAAAATCATGTTGTTTTTTCCAGGGACAAGTGGAAGCAGATATTGAGGCACTTGGATTTGACCGATATACTATTTACAGACCTGGGTAAGATAAGTAATTGTTGCAAAATAAAAAAAAAAATGCATATAAAATACAGCAGAAGTACTGTGCATGCAGTTGAGAATGACATGTCAACTTGAGCAGCAATAAGCATCCTTTGGCAGCTGATCGGCAGTAACTTTTGTTAGACGTGTGAATATTTTCTCTCAACGAGCTCCTGGAAACGACCCTAAAACACGCTGGACAGTGGGAACGTGATCGCTGCTGGCAGTTTACGATTCTTAGAAAAGCCAAATGGAATAAAACGGTCATTCATCTGTCATCTCAGCTGATATAAACGCCGATGCAAGAGCACATACAAATGCTTTGTGCTCCTCTCGTGCTTCTTATTTGGCAGATTGACAGGTTCCTCATCCAGTAAACAAGGCACTTGTGACACCAGGTTTTCCAGTGTGGCACAGGCCATAGAGCCCATATTTCACCCTTTTACATGACACAATGCTGAAGTCTTTGTACTATGACATAGTCAAGCCTGATTAATAGCTGCTACCTCTTAATAATCAATACCTTCTCTTAAGGGTTTTGCTAGTGGACCGGAAGGAGAGCCGGCCCACTGAGTGGCTGGCCAGGAAGTTCTTTGGTGCCATTTCTGCTGTGTCTTCTACGTCTATGTCCATTCCGATCGGAGCGGTGGCGAAAGCTATGGTGTCAAACACTCTGCTTCAACCGGAGCAGAAGACGGAAATCCTGGAGAACAAGGACATCACCAATCTGGGAAAGAGTGAAGGGAAATAAGAGAGAGAGACGAAGCATGAAATACAGAGGTGGGTAAAGTATTTAGTAGTTAAATCATTTACACTGATGTTGTTTCCTACACTGACTCCTTTACTTCATCCTTCTTTTGGTTACGATTTACAAGATTCACTCAAATGCGACTTTCTGTTTAACGTTTAATTTTTAATATGATTTTTTTTATCTTTTCAGGTTGTTTCAGCAGATAAACTCTACAGAGACGTCTTACCACTAAAACTCATCATGCCAAAGGATTTCCAGAGTACTTAAAAAGTGACTTTGTCTTCTCACTTTACCAGAGACTTTTGCAATTACAAGTTTTTATGGTGAAAAAATTCATGTAAATTTAGGAAATTAGAAAGTCTTAAAACTGTATATTTAATTTTCTTGGTTTTTAATTGTATAATATTTCATTTTTGCTCTGAGACAAAAATGCAACATTTCCTTAAAGTGAATACTTTTGTTTTTCCTTGCACTCAATTAATATATTTGATTTTCTTTTTTTTTTACTTGTCACTAAGCTTGTGCCGATTTGTGCTTTGCTATAATAATAATAATAATAATAATAATAATAATAATAATAATATAATGTACCTGCCTGGTGTATGGATAGAATAAACTTAATTCTCAATTCACTCAATTCAAATGCAACAAATACAATTAAATTGTTGGTGTTTTTTTTTGTTTTTGTTTTACAATTTTAAATGAATTTGTTTATGTCTGAAATATTGCAGTATGTGTGCTTGTATTTATAATTTAATATTGGGATATAACATTTTCAATGTTGCTGAAGTGTGTTATCACTTGATGGATGTATATTTACAGCAGGGAAATATTTAAACAACTATTCATTGTTATGCTATACTATACTATACTGTATAGTATATATTGCTTGTATACACACAATATGTTATGCTTTATTATAAGAAACTTCTCAGTTCATTCAACTTTACTGAGTGTTCCTTGAAAAGGCAACTATAAGACACATGGATGAAAGGAAACAAAGGAAAATCCAAAGCAAAAAACAAATATTTTCATTGTGATACGAACACCATCGATTGAAATGTGTTTTTTTGTTTAAATGGGTATACAAGTCCTTAACAATCAGTCTTTCTGGTGGTTTTTTAATGATTATTTCTGCAAAGCATTACTTTCTATAAAGCACTTTGCATTGCCTGTGTGTGACGGGTGATGCACAAATAAACGTTTTCTCCTTAATCAAACAGCGCCCCCTTGTGTCCAATTGTATTGTCACTAATTATCCTGTAAAGGCCCATGACAACCCCAATAGCTGAATAAGTTGAATAAGGTCATATATATATATATATATATATATATATATATATATATATTTTTTTTTTTAAGTGGAAAAAGTGACTCCATGAAGTTACTTGTTATTGACTTATTGATTGCTGACTCAACAGCAGAAGTTGCCTGTATCACACGGTACCTTTATATTTATTATGTGATTTCTCTAGTTTTCAATAGATTCCCTAAAAAATGAGTTGCATTCATCATCCAGTTGTCTATATTTATGGTTCCTTTAATCACCCTGAGGGCAGCTACACACAACCTGAACCTGCAGCTTCATCCAATCAGCACCAAGGGCCAATTAGTGCAAACAAGAAGCAGCTGAATGCATTTGCCCATAATTGTCTAGAGTTTGTTAAAAGGTGCATGTGTGTTACCTGAGCCAACAGGTTCACTGTAGCCAGGTTTGCTATTGGGCATGGTGCTGGTAGAGAAAAGCTGAACAATGAGGTCTACTGATTGTTTGAGGTAAGGGATCCTATTTTTTTTTTTTTAAACCGTAGAGTGATTTGATTCCTTTTGGATTTTTTTTTTTTTAACCTGTGTTTCTCTCTGCTCTACAGGATGTTTGTGCTTTGTTTTTGGCTGCTGGTTGGTGCTGTAAATTGTGGAAGTCCACAGCAAGGTATTAACTCCTGACTTCAACACTGCACTTTCTTGTAACTTCATACCAACTCATCTATGACCAGCCTGGATCTAGGAGAGGAATACATTAAAGTTTCTATTAAACTTCCCCTCAATGCTAAATCTTTATTCTCAGCCTCAACAATTAGTGTTTACTCACTAGATTGGGTTGAAATTTGTACTGAACATCCAAGAAACCTCCCTGAGGATAATTTGCAATATATTTGTATAAATGGTAATAACTTTGCATCCTGCAATCTGCAGCTGGGGGGGAGAGAGATCAGTACTAAAGGTACCTGGGAGTAGACTTGAATGGGTAGTGAGAATCCATAAATGTGGGAGAGCTGGCATGCATTAACTTAAAATGAGTTGTATAGAACAATCTTTTCAGTATCAATGTCCTTTGCTTCCCTAGGATCTGTCCAGACAGGACGGACCCTGAATGGAGTGCACAATGACGATGGAGGCCAGAAAAGATTGCGTGAACCTTTTACTTTCAGAAAACCCACGATTGGTTACGAGATGCCAAGTTTGCACAGAGCGCAAAGTGGCTCTGTTAACCCATCTGAAGAACGGCACACCATTGCTTTGAAATCCCCTCAAATACAAAATGTCAGCATGAACCGTCTTGAATCTGGCTTCAACTCTGCATTTGCTAAGCAGAGGCAAAATGCTGTGGTGTACAACCCTTCTGGACACACCGCAGTCCCAAAGAATAAAGTTTCGTTTTCACCCCTTATGTATCATGCCAGACCCAACCCCACAGGAAGGTTTTCCCCTGTCCAGGTAGATAACAAGGCAGCAGGCTTCACTTCACAAAGCCGTAAGCGTCCACTTGAACAACCCCTCGCGTCCAGTCTGAGCTCTCGCTCTCACAAGATGGACACAATCCGCTCCAGACTCTACATGCAGTCGTCCCAACCTCAGGAGTTCCTTCGCACAACTAGACCTAAAGTGAGTGGAGATCACTCTGCTCATCTTTTACACAACCGCTTTAAACTCAGGAAGATCATGAAGGGCCAGTTTCCTGGCAGGACCTCTGCAGGTAAAGGAGGCGTTCAGGTGTCTCCAACATGGAGTCCCAGGGCCTACAACGGTGAAACGACATCTGACGCAAGAGGTGGCTATGCACATGTCCGCCACCTCAAGCCCGGTTTTAACAAAGTGGGGCCCTATTCTAGTTCTGCTGCAGGCAAAAAGCTCCCAGAAACAAATCTTCCGTCTTTAAATCGGCATCATGGAAGTTATAGTCATAATTTGAGGAAAGTAGAGTCTGACTCTTCTTCCAGAAGAAACCTTCAGAGCAGCCAATATAAACCAGCAGCAGACAGAACCCAAATCCTTGTCCAAGGTAAATTTAAGCCTTTTCAAATGCTTCATGCTGATTTCCCTGCCAATGAAACCGTGTGCATCTATCAGTCGGACAATACAACCGTGTGCTTTTATGAATCTGACGATGAAACCGCTCCCACTCCGGGAACTGCAGCGACGACACAGCCCCCCAGTCTGAATACAACAGGTACTACCCCAGTCACTGATGTGGTGAGCACCCTTTCTACTTCACCCATGGAGAAGGAAAGCCCAGCTGCAGAGCTTCCATCACAAGCACCAACTTCTGAGGGTCCATCTGAAACCAATAAGACCTCAGCAAACCAACAAGAGCCTGTTGTTGCAAGTGTGAAAATGGTGGCAAGACCAGTAAGGGGTAAACGACTCAATTAACATCTTGTCCAAGTTGTCATGGTTAATTTAATGCCTATATTAACTATTTCTTTTTTCTCCCCACAGTTTTTAAACCAACTTGGCGCTCTGCTGCTTTCCAGAAAGAATCTGACTTTAAATAAAAAAAAAAAAAATTTTAAACCATTTCTGTCTTCCACTCCAATTTTTTTAGAATTTATAGTTGGACTTGACATCTAATTGTTAAACATGTAGGATTAAATCTTTGCAGTAACTTCAGATGACTTTATTTTGGTGACAGCACCAACATTTTTCAGCATTAACCACTGCTTTGTGTTAAGAATCTACACAAACTCTTACTTTAAAGAAACATAACTATTATTAGTGGCCAGAGGCTTTGTGTAATGTGTGTGGATGTATAATTAGCTTTATAATGCATCCATGGTACGCTGGCATGGTAAAAATGGCTGGAAACTTTAAGAACATAATGCAGCATATTAAATACACCAGTAAAATACTCTTAATCCATTACTATTGTGCAGGTAGAATTTGTAGTGTATTTACATCTTGTAGCTTCAATAAGTCACTTTCAGCTCCTTGCTTAGATGGAATGTGTTTGTACCTGGGGAACAAATATTTGCTGTTTTGGAGGAATAAACCCTGTTGTCTACACCACTACACAAAACCGACTTCAGCTTGGATATAACAGGGAAATGGCATAAGTCAGGCAAAATGTTTAGTGGTGCTAAGGAACTTACTGTGATAAATTCACTAATGTAACTTCAGACGTTTTAAAAAGTTATTTCAGGGCGATGTTTATCGTGTTTAGACACTAATGAATTAAATGTACATATTTTTTTCCGTCCAACGTTGTTTCTATATTACGAGGAACACCATTATCCTTCCTCTTTACTTTTTTTTTTTAATTTATTGACGCTTTATTAAGCTTTGGCGACATCTTGTGGCTCAAACCAGGAAGTGACGCGTCTTCTGTTTATTACGTCATACCACGTCACCAGGAAGTCCAGTGAAACCAAGGCGGCATCATGGCAGAACACACAGACCCACGTGAGTTTGGTAAATAGCAAATATCAAATGAAACGGGACAACGGTTAAAAACACCACGCGCGTATTCGAGCCGCTAATAACTTTTATAGCACGTGTTGCTAATTAATTTGTTATTTAGCTGCGTTACACGACGCGTGTGCGGCTGCAACGGTTTGATGCTAATTAGTTTTACCTTCACCGCTGCCGTAGCTCCTCCGTGGCTTTTAAACGCAGCTGTTTTACTCTGACAGGTTTTGATGGAGCTGATGAGGATATGCCCGAGTTGTCGGATGGTGATGATGATGATGAAGAGCAGTGGCAGTGTTTGGATGAAGAGGGGGACAGTCACCCCGTTACCTGTCTGTTCTGTGACAGGTGAGTGAAGTCGAATAATAATAATGATGTAGATGTTATTTATACTTTCTTCTCATCTATTTGATCTGTTAAGTAAGTCTGTCAAGTAGTTTTTATATCTCAGTCATGATTGCCTTCCTGTCTCCTCCTACTTCCTATAATATTAGATTCTCATGTTGATAAATAAACCTACATATATACCATGTATACATTAATAAATACTTTTATCACTTTAACTTCACTCTTTTCTGCTTATGTAAGGTAAATCTAATCGAGCAGCTGTTTATTTTCTCATTTTATTTCCCTTCTTCATTTTATGTTATTGTAATTATGCACAAAGGGACACTCCATAAGCCCCTCTGGGGTTTTTAGTCTTCCTTGCACTTGCTTTTATGTTAGATTATGGTTATTGCATATTTAATTCCTTATTTTTTGTGTGTGCTATATAAATAAAACAGGGATAATTTAGGTTTACAGTGATGTTGAGTCAATTACAACAAGAAAAAGTAGAATGCATAAGAAATCCATTAAAACTTACATATTCAGGCAATTAGTAATATATAGAGAAATCAGACAACACAGTGGCAAGTAGTGTTTGTAACATTATAGATCAGAGAGCTAAAGTAAGGTGGAGTATTGATTTTGAGGAGCAAGAGTGTGTCTGTAAAACTGGCCTTTATAGCTTCCTATCACATAATAAACTTGACTTTAACTTTCCACACTCAGGAAAACAGTCAGGGTCCAGTTCTTCCTTAATTGTGCAATTACTGAAGTTAGTTAATAACCAATTATATAGATTGGTTTTAATTTAAAATTGGATTTTGTTTATGGAGCTATGCAGCTGCTGGAATGCTGCAAAGAAGGTTGTTCTGTTTTATATTCTATCTATATTGGGATGGTTTTAGGATGTTGATATTGATTTATTGCCCCTTTACAGTGGTATTTACATATAGTGTTTTAGGTTTTATCTAAACTTTATCATTTTATATGTTTTTTCCACAGGCTGCTGGGCTCAGTAGCAGCAACTCTGCAGCACTGCACAGCAGAACACCAGCTAGACCTTGTAGACGTGATAAGAAAATACCGTAAGTAGAATCTTTACACCACTCACCCCAAAACAGGAGGATTATTCATTTGTCTGAATCCACTCCTCTTATTCCTCATCAGATTTAGACGACTACGGTTACATAAAGATGATCAACTTCATCCGCTCAACAGTAAGTCCATTCATCTCTAGGTTTAGAAGCTTTAATGGACATTACACTGGATGCCCATCCAGTATCAAGTCCTTAAAGTTGTCTTTTTTTAATGTAACAGACTTCTTTTCTTTTTTAAACACATCTGTACAGAAAAGCGACGCGTCTTTTCTGAGGGGGCTGCCAGACGGTGCGTTACCCTGGGAGAGTGAGGACTTCCTACGGCCGGTCCTACAGGATGACCCTCTGCTGCAGACAGGTACGACCCGAGTGGCTGTCTCTGAAGTCCCGCAGAGGTTTGTCATGGTTTTCCCATTCATAATAACGTGTCAGTCCATTCACTGGCTCCAGTTTGGCAGAAGGTTTGATGTGAAACACCTCATGGAACTTACACAAACACGTATATACAGAGCAGACATCTTTTAAACATCCATACTGGAGCTGTAGAGATGGCAGGTAACAAAACATGTCTTCGTTGCCCTGTTAGTCATCGACCTTCGTCTTCAGCCTCTGTGTTTCATATCTTTTCTTGTCTACTGTGCCTCCGGCAGACCCTGAAGAGCTGTGTGGAACGGAGATGTCGAGCCCGCCGGCTTTCCTGTCGTCAGGAGCTGAGTCCCATAATGCTGTGCTGCAGAGGGCTCAGGCCGCTGAGGAGAGAGCCTGTCGCTCAGAGGAAGCCCTGGCCAGAGCCATGGATGATCTGCACAAACTCAAGTCAGTGGTGTCTCGGTGTTTATTTCAGATTTTTGACAACATTGTCCTGTTAGTTTATTTCATGTCAGATTTGTATGTTTTCGAGCATCAGATTCGTCTTGCGCTTCCCTTCTGCGGCCAGCAGGGGGACACAGTGGACCCAGAAATGCAGAAACATCAACTAGAGTACCTTGTGTGAAGAAGTTTGGAGGAAGGGAAGAGATAAAAATAAATAAATAAATAAATAAAAGGGAAGGGAAAATTCCACTGCAGCATGGAGGTTAAAGTGAGGAGGGGAGGTAGGAAGGGGGGCAATAAGGGAAAATTACAGAAAGAGTGAGGTTGGGGAGGGAGGAGATGGGGTGAAAAGAGAGTTAGAAAGATGAATGCCTCCCATCTCCTCCATTTACTGCTACGTCCTGCATGAAGGTTGTGTGTGCTTTCTGCTTTCTGGTCACTTGCTTTTGTCCCGTGTCCTAATGCGAGTCGTTAAATGCAAATCTCCTCGCTGTTCTTTCAGGCTGCTGGCTCAGGGCTTAGTGCTGAACGCAGAAACCAGCCGATCCGGCAACCTGGGCGCCGTAGCCGAGCTCCGGGATGACGAGGACGAGGCCTACTTCAGCTCCTACGGCCATTTTGGCATCCATGAGGAGATGCTGAAGGTCTGAGTTGTGTGCAAGTGCACGCACACACACACACACACACACACACACACACACACACACAGGCCTGCTAGTCCCATTACTACTGTATCTCAGAGCCACTTCCCCCAGGCACAGCAGTCTCCACGGAGCGAGAGCAGGTTCATCAGTGTGCGTCGTGGCTGAAAGAGTTCGATGTAGCATGTAAATGAAAGTGATGGTTTTTTATGCACACATTGATACCGAGGACAAGACATTTTCTCAAAAAGTGATAAATCAGCAATAAGTGCTGAGCTGTCATGTGAAACACTGGCACTTCTTGAAACGTGGAAATTAATTTTTCCAGTGTGTAAGTGCAGAAACCTAAAAGTGTCAGCAAGCTGTGTGTGTGTGTGTGAGTGTGTGTGTGTGTGTGTGTTAGGGGGAAGGGGGGCTGCCATCTCCTCCCTTTCCCGTTGTACTTACCGCAGTGCTTACACATATTCCTCTCGGCTCTTCTGATTGGTGCTAAGTGCTGTTAAGTTTTGCGTCCCCCGTGCGTCAAGCTTTAAACTCCATCCGAGGCTCAGGAGGGGCTGAGGACTCGTGATGGGGGGGCTTTGCAGTACAGGACGGTCAACTCTTTCACAGGTCGGCGTGAAGCGCATCACCTCTGACGCACCACGGGAACGACGACGTCGTGTTTTGCGACCGTCCGTTGGTGTACGTCACCTCCGTTTGCAATGAATCAACTTTAAGTTTAAGTAAAATCCACCAGTGTGTCATGGACAGATTTCAGCAGCCTGTCAGAGTAAATTAGGAATCAGAGGTTTTAATTATTCATTTAGTCAAACCTTTATTTTCGACTTGAAGGTCATTGACTTTTTTTTTTTTTGGGGCCTATTGGACTAGTGAAAAAAATCCACATTGTGGGTTTCTTTTTACTTTGCTGTGTGACGTTGTGTTTAACCGCTGTGTTATGAGGTCTCGTTGTAAAGCTGCTTTTCTTCTGCACAAATCTGTCATCCTTTGTGTTCGCAACTAATCACAAAAGTACAAAGGAGGGTTTAAAGCTAAACTCCAAATCTCATCACTCTGAGCCTGAAATCGCCACCTCAAAGGCTCTAACACACACAAAACATTCCACTTTGATTCCTGATTATATTCTGAAGGTTTATACATATATCATTCAGAGCCTGATTTATACAATATTGTATTCTTAAAATCCTGGTAAAATGATTTGATTGGTGATAGTATTTTCGGATTTCGGATCTGCAAAAACCTTTGACTCTTATGTGTCAACAACATGAAACCAGAAATGTTTTCAAATTGACTTAGATGATGCTTTATTTGCATATTTTAAGCACAACATTTAAAAAAACAAACACAAAAAGCGTCTCACCTGATCTATTAACATATTTTTCCAAATTACTTCAATCTGTCATTTTTCTGTGGTATAAAATGCTGATTGATTATATTAATATTTTAGAAACATGGCTTTTGTCATAGAAACAATGAATTCTTTAATTGAATGAGCAAATATCGGAGCTTGTTTGTTGTAGCGGAGTGAAATGGACAGTGAACCCACATAATAAATGCTTTCCTGACTGTAAATATCTTCCACAAGAAAAAGCTCAGATTTGTTTTTAACACCAAGTTTTGAAACTTTGACACTGACACTGTATCTCACAGCTCATGTTCCAGCCATTTCAATAGATTCAGCTGCTTTTCTTCCAGAGAGGAGCTGCCGGGGTTTGTGGGCAGATTTGATTGGCAGGTTAATTAGTGAGTCCTGACCTGACCCCTGCTATAAAAACCAGATTCTCTTCCAGCTGTATTCATCTGATAGAATCGCTCTTCAATGTCCCACACATCCGTTATGATCTGAACCTGTATAGAAAAGCTTTGGTTTGATAGTTTATGGGATTCTAATGAGAAGCTTTCATGGGTTAGGTTTATAATCCTGTAACCCTGGAAACTCTGCAGCATATTTACATATTGGTGGGGTTTGTATTGATCTTTATTTTTTCATATTCTCTCCACAGGACAAAGTGCGCACCGAGAGTTACCGTGACTTCATGTATCGCAACCCAGAAGTCTTCAGAGACAAGGTGAGGCCACCGAATCCACGTAAAGCGATATATCTGTGTGTCCGCGTGTGTGAGCGTAAAGCCAAGCCCATTAACAGGAACAGGCGTGTGCATTTCACAGGAAAGGCATTAATAAGGCGATGGCGTCTGATTTAAAACACAGTGTGACTTTATTAGCGCCTCGAGTGTCGACTGCAGAGCACTGATAACAAAACGCATGTGATCCACCAACCAAAAGGCATAACACCCCTCCGAAACCCCTTCCAACAAGCCCCCCGCAGCCCCGCCCCCCTCTTTTCCATTGCCTTTAGTTGCAGGAAGCAGTGGCCTGTATCATGACCATCCATTATATGGACGTCTGCTGGTTAGTGCTGGGATGAGTCTGTGGAGGAGGGAGGCTGGTTGTGTTGATGGGAACGTACATTATCCCTGTCAGAGCAGAGAGGGAGGTGTCAACCTTCTATAGGACACGGGAGAGACGGAACAAAACAGGAAATTCTTATTTCAATACTGCTCAGGTTTGGGGTGGGGGTCAGCCTGCAGTAAGGAGTGTGTGTTGTGTTGTGTCAGCAGTGTACTGGCCTCAACCTCCTGTGAACCCATAAAAGCAGCAGGATACTTAGAGGGAAGTTGGCAGGTGCCTTAAATAGAGACACAGATAAACACAGAGTTGCATATAGATGTGTCATTGCAGCCGGTTTCAGTGATTTAACAGCAGCAGGAGCGAAGATGAACAAATTAAACCCTGAAATAGAGCTGATTTTTACAAGTGAACAACAATCTGCTGAACAAACTCAGCATGTCCTCTATAAGAATATATTGAGTTGGGTGAGTGTCCCAGCAGATGTTGGCATAGACGACGAAGAAGAAGCTGTTTTAAATTTTTCTGTTTTTCTCTAAACAAACTTAAACAAGCAAAATTTAAAGGAATATTTTGTTTATTAGCAATAAAAATAAATAAGGCCTGTGTGAATAAATCATTTATTTAAGTAGGCTGATTCAATTTTATATTTTAGTTTTGGTACATGTGTTATTTGAATTACTGAGAGGATCCTGTTAATTTCATTTTGTCTGTTACCTTCATTCATTTCATTTTCATAACTTGTCTGTCATTATATTGTTGTGTGTATAGTGTATGTACTAAATAAATATAAAATAAAAGTGCTCACTGATCTCCTTTCTGCAGGTGGTGCTGGATGTAGGCTGTGGCACCGGCATCCTGTCCATGTTCGCTGCCAGAGCTGGAGCCAAGAAGGTTATAGCTGTCGACCAATCAGAAATCATCTATCAAGCCATGGACATAGTCAGGTGAGTCGCACGTTCACACACACATTAACACACACACACACACACACTAGAGTCTGTCAGTTTTTCTTTGAAAGCCATTTCTCGGGTATGTGTATAAATCTGTCTTTCTGCCTCCACCTCAATACATTGGGGGTTAATGGAATTCCATTTGAGGTGCTCACGACCGTTTTAAAAGCTCATCAGTACTTGTCTTCCAGTTGGCCGTTAACATGCTAGCAGGTTAGCGCGGCGTCAGTCACGTGACGTTCACTTTTGAGATCGGTTGGTCCTTTTAGAGTTTCCCTGTGATGTGGATTTGTTCCTGAGTTGGGGTCCGTGTGACCTCCAGCCACTTTTTTATTTGTTGCAGCTGGTTGACTTCAATAGAGCTGCTGTCAGTCGCGTGGCCACAACGCACGTAATTTATGCCCGCAGTCCGAGTAATTCACCTCTCTCCTTCGTTCCCCCTGCAGTAACTACAGTCCCAGACCCACAGTCACACTCACACCTGTCGTCCCCTTTTAATACAATCCTCAGTCCAATTCCAGCTGCTGTGCACTTCCAGTTTCCTGCACACGGCTCCTCACAGTGGAGTCCATTTACCTCCACCGGAGCCTCAGCTTTCCCCACGTCCGCCTGCAACCTCTTCCTCCATCACACCGCTGCCTTTTAAAATGCATTTTTGAGTTAGGGGCCATTATGACTGCTATTATTACCCTTATGTAAGAGAGTGTCGTATAGGCAAAACAACAGGGTTTGCTGAAGGAAAAGGACGTTTTAATTTTACAGCCCACTGACTCGCTGTTGGAGTTAAGAGTTGGCATGCAGGCTGCATCGCAGGTTCGAGGAAAGATGTTGTATTCTCCCCCACACACACACGCATACACAAGCACACACTGGCTCTGCCCCTTGGGTCCCTCTTTTTAAATACACAGTTAGCTCGGGTTGTGTTTTTATAGCTCTTTTTCCCGTGTGTGTCCATCACTTCCTCTTGATGTTAATATCAGGATTCTAATTAAAGTGGCTCCTATTGGTTGGGCAGCAGCATCCATCTCTTGTCTTCACTCCGTTGCTGAAGTTTAAATGAAAAGCTGGATGTGACTCCTTCCTTCACTTCCTTAATGGATAATGTCTAAATACTTTTTTAAATGGCTGGATTGATGGATTATCCAATAGAATGTTTTAGATTGTGAACAAAGCGGAAAAGCAATTGATAAAATACGAGTGTGGATAGATTTTACAGAGATGAGTGAAATTTTAATAGTGACAGTAACTAAAGATCATCAACTTGTAGATATTTGTTTAACTTTGCTCAAAATGTTGTTTAGTGTTTTACCAGCCAGTAACATGCATGATAAAGTTATATGTAATTATGTAATATGTAATTTCCTGCCGCTGTAATTGTCATGGGAGTTCAGACACTCTACACTCAGCTTCTCTCACTTCTCCTGACATTTTTTCTAACGTCTCATTTTAAAATTTCTGCAATAATAAACTGTTTCCAGGATCAAGATTCTGTACAAATGTCATACATTTCTGTGCACCTCCGTGCAACTGGGAAATGACTCGTGTGAGACAAAAAGTCACATGCTGTTTTTAATATTAAGTTTTAATATGTTTTCAGGTGAGAAAGTAACGGGGTCAGTTTATCCAATTACTTTACATTTGGGAAGGGAATCAGAGTCAGAGCAGCTGCTGCTTGATGCTCATGAACATACGACCTGATCTTTATGCAGCTTTTTGATCATTTATGTGGTTCTAAACTGCAAGACAGCAAAAAATTGGCAAACTGTAATGCATGCACACACACACACACACACACACACACACACACACACACACACACACACACACACACACACACTCTGCCCCCTATTTGTTTTGATCAGGTGATTCTTACACATTGTACCTTTTTTTTTTTATTAATTAATTTAATCACTTAAGTCTTAGAAATCAATTTAACAATGTACAAATTTCGTCCATGTCCTGATAGATTTTTTATTTATCTGTGATAAAACACTAAAATCTAAATTGTGAGAATTTGTGAGAAATTGTGAGTCACGGTGTTATGACTAAGGCCTAAATCCACCATCAATCCACCATGCAAAGACTGGTTTACCATGATAAAATGTACATCCTCTCTCCTCTTGTCTGTCTCTCTCTCACACACACACACACACACAAAGCTGCACAGATATTGACTCTCTCCCCTGAGTCCTGACATTGTCCTCTAAATTACCCCAATAATGAGATTACAGTGTTTCCCTCTTGTGGAAGGTGGAGGGGGTGGAGGCGTGCGGGTGTGGGTGAGGGGGTATGTTGGATTCTGTGAGGAGGTGATAGCAGCGAGTGCAGAGCAGGAGAGAGGGGAGAGACGGTTCAAGATAAGGATCACTGCTACAGAAATGCACTCTGGGCCACTGTGAGTAATTGTTCTGTCCTCGGTAACATTAGCTGTCATGATAATGGAATATTCACAGAGATTGATACCCAGAGTGGCCGGTCTGAAAGGAAGGCTCATTTAAACAGCACCACTGATGGTATAGTTCCTACCTGAGCCTGACACCTCTGCAGACCCATGGTTGCAGTTTCACACTCCTAACATGGAGAAACACTGTAAACTTTAAAAAAAAAGACTGGGGATTTACTGATCTTGACAAGTTGTGGAAAAAATGTCCAAAATGTAAGAGAATTGATTGGTATCATTGATGTCATAAAGTAGGTAGTTAATGTGACTATAACTACAATGTTCCTGTCAGTTGAATGGTCACTCCAGCTTCAGTAACGCGTAAATCTGCACTAATCAGTGTTTTCATCACTCTATATAAAGCAGAAAGCACCTCTTTCTGTCTGTGGAGTTCTACGTCCTTCACGTATCTCACCTCTCATCTGATCAACCGCACAGTTGGCCGGTGTGTTGCTGTAGACACGAGGAAGTGCTGTGTCAGAGTTGGTGCAATTTATAAATGTTAGATATCAATATACTTGGAATAAACGAGCAAACCAGTCTGTTCATATCACACAGCACAGCTGAGATCAGAGACATGCAGTAAGTTTCACGTTACCTGCCCCTGAAAACAGAGGACACCCCATAAATGAAGTTGATTGGATGAGTGATTGGAGTTTTAATTTATGAATGTTCTTATTTGTTTAATTTAGATTTTTTAAATTCCCCCCCTTTATTCAACTGTGTTTAAATTTTATCTGTAGCATCTTTCGACATCCTGCATTTGAGGCGTTTAGGGAGCAATCAGTAAAAAATTGCAGCACCAACCGATAGCCTACACATGAGACCTTCAGAGGTTTGGGGTCTCCAACCCTGGTCCTGGAGTTCTACTGTGGGTGCAGGTTTTTGTTCCAACCAAGTAGGAACACACCTGATTCTACTAATCAACCATTGGGACCCTTGCTATGGAGCTTCATTAGTAGAATCAGTTGTGTTCCTGCTTGGTTGGAACAAAAACCTGCACCCACAGTAGATCTCCAGGACCAGGGTTGGAGACCCCTGCTCTAGGTAATGAGAAAATGTCCTGTTCCAAAACAAGCAAGTGTCAAATGGGGACTGTACTCTCTAACTATACAGGAAGGAATCTCCAGCTATAAGTATGACCCAGGAGGATTCAAGTGATTGCATATCGAGTGAGGGGTCGATTGGATGAGCTGTTCTCAAGAACTTTCAGGGGCTGAGCAATCGGCCCATCCCAGTCATGACTTGATAAGAGGTGCATAGATGGATTAAAACACAGATCAGACTAATCTCAGCACCAAGGTGCTTTCTAGCAGCTTTTGACTCACTGTTTTGGTTCAATCTGCCTCAGTTTAAAGCCACAGCAGCAGACAGCTGTTCTGTTCTCTTCTGATGAAAGGTCTGGTATTCCCTCTGTATGCTACCACATTTCTGCAGACCACAGTGAAACTTCAAAGCCAACTCCCGGACCTCTGTTTGTTGGATGGCAGCTGTTCTATGCTACGTTTTTGACTCCTCCGTGTCGTCCATGTTTCCTGCAGATCCAACCAGCTGGAGGACAAAATCACTCTGATCAAAGGCCGCATTGAAGACATCAACCTCCCTGTGGAGAAAGTGGACATCATCATCTCAGAGTGGATGGTCAGTGCACAATTATTTACCTACACTCTATATATGCTGCCAGTCTGAATATTGGAATGAAACGGACAGAGTAAGCATGTTGAAAATTCAACAATTGACAATAAAGCAGTGATCCTTTGTAATTCTTTTAGCATACAAACATTGCAATGGATGCAATGTTTAATGCAAATCTGCTTGTTACTTTTACTTAATTCACTTGACCAAACCAAAACCAGAGGGAAGCAATGCTGTGATCCTTGATCCTTTGTTTTGAGAAGTGCTATTGGAGGTTTTTAACAAGTTCCTTTGCCAGAGCTCAAACTAAGAAAGGAAAAGGAAATATTATGTTTTGTATAAGACAAATATTCTCAGTTGTGTGTTGAATTAAAATGTTTTTACTGACCATCAGGTCTCTTAAATGGACTGTACCTGCATATACCAAAAAGGTACAGCCGATGCTGAAGTTTTAACCATGTGCAGAATCCAAGGTGCCAGTAAGCAGTGATGTATGTTTTAAAATTGCCCTAAACAGGGCTGAACTCGACCATGAGCTCCTCTGAATATCTAACCAGCAGGAGCAGTCTTCCTACCCCTTGATGCCCATTTATCAGAGAGATTCTGTGTGGCGATACAGGAGACGGCCAAAGTTGAACGCACCGCTGAAGTCATACCTAATTCATGAGCATCCCGTATCTGTCCCCCCTCAACCTCCCCCATCCATCGCGAGACCCCAGGGTCACGAGCAGGGGTCGGCAGCCAGACCCTTCCTTTCCCCTCACCGGGGAAATTGAAATTCGGTGGGTGATGTGCCGGTGGAACGGTGAAGGATAGGGGGCGTAATTTCTGATGACACTGGCTCACAGAGCGCTAATAAATCTAAGAATTCTCCGGTCACTTCTCATCACTGCAGCAATGGCAGACATTTCTCAGTGGCCAGGACTTCAAAGGTTGCCCTCCAATCTGCCTGTATAAAACGGAAAAATGACAGTTGTCACAGTAGTAGACTTTCTTTCCAGTGTAAATGGCTTCAGACCATATTAAACTTTAATGGCTTTGTCTTGTAGCCGGATAGAACCCTATTACCTCAGAGAGAGTCTGAAGGTGTCATCACTCTCACTTCTTTTTGTTTCTTCTGCTTTAGATGCCTTTTGTGCAATGTGTGTGTGTGCATGCACATGCATGTGTGTGCTTGCATGTGCATCCAAATCTGGACTTATGTTTTGTCAAGTTGCTTTTTTTTCAGATTTAGCAGACTCGGCAGAAATTGAATACAACAATTTGAATACGAAAACATTAAAATAGTATGATTTAATTCAGTCAAAGTAAAAATTGGGTCTACCTCTGTGGCGCTAACATGCACTAGAGACTTTCGTGCTTTTTTTTCACGTCAAGCGTTGTTTATTTGTTGATCAGTTTGTTACAGTCTGCAACCTGGCCACTAGATGTCGCCAGAAACTGTACACTGTACCTTAAGGATTTGTTTAAAGTCACTTTGTTCCTGCGTTCTGCTCAAACATCTATAAATGCTATATCTCTGCACCTTTGATCGGCCTGCTGAGCCCTTCAAAAGAGAACAGAGTAATTGGGTCAAAGCAGATGCACAGGAGTGAATTCTCTAACTAAGAATAGATTAGCATCCAGCATTTCTTCTGTTCAGTCATGCCTGTGTATTCCTCCCTCTGGTTTGTTGGTATTGAGGAGATAATGAGGAAAGAGATTAATTTGTTTTGCATTTTCATCAGAACTTCTCATCAAACTTCACATACTGTATTTGGTTTAGTTGCACATGGTTGATTCAGCTCAATCTAAGGTAATAAAGACACAATCGTTGTTAATTTGATTGAATTATATATTAATTACAACATGCATTTGGAGCTGCACAGATTTGTTGATTGATCAATTAGTTGCTAACTACTATATTAATCACCAGATATTTTGACAGTCGATTTTTAATCAATTTGAGTCATTTCTAAGAATAAAATGTCTAAATTCTCTGGTTCCAACTTCTTATTTGTGATTATTTTCCGATTTCTTTAGTCGTCTGTAATAGTATCTTTGGCTTTTAGAAAGAGTGATCGACATTTTACATTATTTTATGAACCAAACAATTAATCGATTAATCAAATATCAAAATAGTCATCAGTTGCAGCCCATTGCATTTCTACAAAGTCTGCACCAATTAATACCACTAAATCTTATTTATTGCACTTAGCAGTAGGAATACTACTTTAACTATCAAAGAAATAGAATGTTGAAGCACATGTTATCGTTACGCAGTACGTTTCTTATCTAACAATTAGGGCAGTTATGACAAAGAAAACAAAGAATGATATAATTGAATTCCGGCTGTCCGGCGTTGTTCAGGGCAGACGGACGGTTACAGAGCCAGTAGAGACAGACGTGAGTAATGAAGGTGGTGGACGGGTGTTGGGAAGAAGGGGGCAGATGAGCGTCTGTGTTTGAGAGACTGCCTTTAGCAGCACCACTGTCATTTCATAACTCACAACATTGATCGGTCCGCGCTCTCTGCACCCTGAAAAACAAACAGTCCAGAGCAGATAAGCGACTCGGGGGGACTAACGGGGAGGAGAGGAGGCAAGTTCCCCAAAGGCTAAATAAAGTTTGTTACACCAAGATCAATCATAGGTGAAGGACCCGCTAGCTTGATGGCATGGACGTATAAATATGGACATGAGAGTTGGCTTTAATAAACATTTATTGCATAATACTGGAGTCAATGTTAAGATTTGAAGTTTTACAAGCACTGAAATTGCACGTTAAAATATAGATATTTCAATAAAAACATGCAGGGAGTTCTATGATAGCAGTTTGTGTATCATCAGCGAAGTCCAGTGTCTCTAAATAGAGCACTTGTTGTATATGCGGTAACTCACCTTGAAAACTCTTCCAGAATGTCAGATCGCTCTTCAGCGGCTGCGAGAGTTTGGCCAGTTTCATTAAAAGGTAAAGGAACCCTGAACAAGTAAAGTGGAAAAGCCTGTCCAACTATTTTACCTTGAGGTAGACATAGTTTGACTGCAAAATAAGTATTTCACACAAAAACACACACACACAGTCTGAAGCGTCGTGTGTGGTAACGCTATGAAGTCAAATTAATGGCAGCCCTTTCTCTTTAGCCTCATTATCAGTACGGAAAACCTCAGCTGCCCAGAAAGAGGATGGTAGTCATCAGTCATCCTGTCCTTCAGTCTGACTGACTGTCAGTCACACACACACACACACACACACACACACACACACACACACACACACACACACACGCCACAGGTGTGTCCATGTTCTAATGAGGATTTATCGGCCGTGTTTACGTCCTCAGGACCTTCAAACACTTCATAGTGTTATTTTTAGGCAGCTGCTTGTGTAACAAAACTTCTGATCCATCTACAGAAAATGATTTAAACCCTTTTTTATCTTTTCACATCCAGAAGTTATTGTTTCCTGCTATAAAGAACATTGACAACTGTTTTACAGTTAAAATAAAAGCATAGTCATGCTGTAAGACAAGGAAATAATGCAAATAAGATGCTAATCATTCATTAAATGTCACTGGAAATAGTAGTAGTGTAATTATGCAAGTCTTTGAAACTAAAATCCAATTAATGCCTTTATTATCTAGTTTTTTAAGTACATCTTATCACCTGATAATGTTCAGCATCCGTTTAATTTTACCTCCGATCACATGGGCTTGTTTGTATAAATGTGTTAATCCGTGAGTCAGAGTTGCATGGAGCGGACGAAGCAGTAAATGCTCTCAGGTTTGAATAATGTCGCTACACACAGAACATGAAACTGATGAGCTGATGTATTCCTCAAACGGACGTCCTCATAAACCCGAAGCTATAATTCTGCATCGCTCAGTTGACATTGTTTTTTGCACAGAGAAATGGCGTCCTTGTTCCCTCAAAATGATGTATTTAAAAACAAGTTTGCTGCAGAATACAACTATATCAGGGTTTTTATAACGTATGTGTGAATTCACAGCAATAAGCTTTTATTTTAGATAGAGTGCAAAGTCAAACATTGTCTTTTTATACTGCTCAACTACACTTAGAATAAAGGTGCCTTTGAAATCTACTCATTGCAACTAGCAACATTACATATAAACAGATATTTTGGGCATTTTTTGTTTATTTATGTCTCAGTTGGTCAAGATTGAAAAGAAAGTACCAAACTAAAACATCTAAATGCTCTTTAAAGGTATGAAACTGAACACAGAGCTGATTTTTAGAGGTAAAACAATGACATATAAAGCCAATTTAAGGATATGAGTTGAAGTAAATCAGCTCAATTTTCTGTAGAGTGGAAATTGTGACGAAGGTATTTCCAAGGTATTTCATCCAGATGATTTATGACTTCAATTCATAAACATAAAGGTGATATGGACTGAAATAATGTTAAAAAAGGCTGAGCTGAACAGAAACATGCATATATGCCCCACACACAATGGTGCATATGTTGGTAGCTTCTTTAGTCGTCTTTTAAGTCTGTTCATGACTTTTTATTGTGAATCAAGACAGAATTATAAAAAAAAATAAAACATGGGCACTTTGCATTCAGTTTAAACAATTTTTTAAACAGACAATCTTTAATTTTCTGCTCTAGGGATCTTTAAATCCACCATATAACAAAAGACAAAGTTGATGTCAGAGTTGTTGTCTTCATTGCTCTTGAGTCGTCTCTGATTCCTTCAGTGTTCATCGTTCAGGAGCTGAATTATCCTGAGTGTCTCTCTCACAGAAACAAAGTAAAACCGATGATTTAAAACCAGTAAGCAGTTTCACATTAATAATCTGTTTTTACCACTGTTCGGCAGACACAGGATATCAAGAGGAGGCCAAGAGTTGAGCTGCTGTAACATTAACTCAGCTCGTTTCTCTGGTAACTTAAGATCCAGACGTCTGATGACTAAAGATCATAAAACAACTGAGATATAAAAAGGGAATCATAAAAATGCGGCTGAAAACTCGATATAAAAGTTAATTTATGAACCACAACACTGATGTATGCACACGGAAATTTAAAATTGCAGATTTTGTCTCCGGTTGGAAATTGTTAGAAATATTTTGATATTGTAGGTGCAGCAACAACATTTAACGCAGGTCCGTTCATTTTTAGACAATATAATCAATATAAAAAGGCTTTTTCCACTTGACAAGATCGTTTTTATTTATTGTTGCAGCATGTTCAGCCCTTAAATCGCATGTTTTTAAAATCTTGTGCCATTTTCCATAAAAACTGTAACGTATAACATTCATTTATTATTGAAATGTTTTCGCCAGCTTGTGTAACATCCTCTAAAGACACAGGATGTCCTTACTGCTTTCAGAAAAGCCACTGCTTTTAATAACCTCACAGCTATACTGCAAATTACTTGGCTCATATACTGTCTTTCTCCTCTAGACCTCATCTGCATGGCTTTAAATGGAAATTAGGCTGATATGATGGAACCCGCACATTGTACACCCAGCAACGTTAACCCACTAAAATCTATTACAAGGATGTGTGTGATATGTTTATGCTAATTTGGTTTCATATGACCGTAGAGTAGTGTAGAAGAGGCTTGTTGACGTAGAGGTGCTGCCTTCAAAATCCAGTGAAGCATGGACACACACACACACACACACACACACACTGATGCATGCACGCCGTCTCTTTTGCTGTGCTCCTCCTGGGACTGGAAGTGATGGTGATCTGCAGTAATTGAGGCAGACGTGTGTTGAATGCAGGAGGACGGAGCGGAGGTGCTAGAGGGCGGAGAAAAGTGTAAACTGCTGATGCAGATTTTGTACCAAGACTCCTCTTGGTACGTCGAACTGACAGAAACTCATTCTCCCATGAGTTGATGGGCCAAAAAAAATAAAAAATCAGTAAATTGTCGTACAACAAGCCTTTTTTTCACTCTGCCTCAAGCAACTGAAATCAGGAAAACTTTGCAAGAGTAATTCTAAAAAGTTCTTGATGTAGATTTTGTTCTTTTAATCAAATACTCAATAGCATTCTGTGTATCTGACTGACGGCTCAATGAACATAGGTAAAGAAAATCCTGGGCAAATACAACACAGCTGTAAAAGTATATTTTCTGTTTGTGTGTATTGGTGCATATGTAGGTGTGTGTGTATTGGGGGGAGCCCACTCAGGGGAATGTGTTTTATATGCTAATTTTGTTAATGTGTATAAGCTGCTCCAGCCCATTCCCATTAGGTTTTCATTAGTCTGTTTTATGGAAATGCACAGTGACTATACTGCAGAGCATCGGCTGCAGGAGCGAGGCTGTCACAGCAAACACCCTGGTCTGTCCACCGGCCTCACGGAGCCCGTAGATACACTGATCGATTGGTGGAGGTTGTGTAAAAAAGGCAGTAATTAAGTGCAGTTTTAAAATGAAATGTATTTTTTGTGAATATAGATACAGTGAAGTGCGATAAAAGACGTGAGGTCATTGTAGTCTGAAGCAGTTTCATCCAATTTGACTATTTTCAGCAACATGTTTAAGATGAATCTCTTGACTTTGAGTCCGTGATATTGATCGTGTTTGTGTCGGTCGATCCATCAAAATCAACACTCTGTAAACAAGAACACAATAAAACACAACATAAATATTTAATGGATTATTGAACGCTATTCTGCGGTTTTGTAACTAATGAAACTCCAGCTGATTCTTTTTGTATTTGTTTGTTAGGTAACACATTAGACAGGACAGTTTTAGTCGCTTGAAGCCATTTTTTCCCTCCTCTCTGCCTGTACCCTGTATGCTAAGCTAGGCTATTTCTGTTGTGAACACATGAAAAATACAATGCATATGGTTGGGCTGCAGAGCACAGCAAGTTGTGATGCATGGGGACAGAGGGCATTTTATCATAGTCTATTGCACATTGGGCCAGAACTATCTTGTTTTATTTCCCCTCGTGGGGCGAAGGCACTTTTGTGGTGTCTTTTGAACATTGGACACTGCCCCCTGGTGCCATGGGGGTCTGAAGTCAACGATTTCTCCCTGCTACAAATGATGGTCATTTAGAGACTAGACTGTAAAAGTTTGTGTTATTCTGTGTATAATGACAATTTAACTGGCAAAAGTCATTAACGTCTTTTCATGAAGTCTTTCATGAATAAAGGTCACTACAGTGTGCAGCTATATAGAGAATTGCATCAAGTATAATCTAAGGTGAGATACTATGTGAAGGTTTTCCAGTGTTTGATTTGACATTTGGAAGAAATACTGATAAATCATGTGTTCACTCAATTGTACATGATGAGCTATGTTACTGCTAATTACTACTGGTGTTGTTCTTTAAAATAAATAATCATATCCTGTAATCTTAACAATAAATCAACTTCTTTATGTTTTTAAAATATAATTTCATCTACTGTGCTATTACATAGATTTATTTACAGTACAAAACACATGAAATACACTTGAGTGAACAAATGAATGCATCTTTATAGACAACCCCAAAATCCTGACTGAGCTTATCATAATTCATGCATGATGGGGTTTATCATTAATACTGTGATCATATGGTCAATTTACAGACTGAGACACGAGCTACGATGCTATTTCTAATAAAATGAACTTTGGTAAAACACAAACTTGACTGGTCGGACAAAGATGAAACGTGAAAGGATGACACCTTTTTACACTGCTTTTTTTTAACCCAGCAGATATGTAGTGGATGAAGTGTTCTGTCAGATCTAATCAGACTCTGACTAACTTTAGTAGTATCGCTTCTCTCATCCCAGACTGATTGCACATAAGTGTAAGTTCTTTGTTTTTGGTAATTAGCATTGCAGATGTATAAATTAGGAGGCGTGCATGCTGCTGGGAGGACGTGGAAGGCAGTGATGATGAAAGTAAGGTGTGACTCTGCTTTCAGGCATCTCTCTCTCTCTCTCTCATATCCTTTTTCCTTCAAGTGAAGCAGTGTCCCGTGAAATTGAGCTCTAAATTACGAGGCCGGCGTGCGCTTTGTGAGGGTTTTAAAAACGACCTGGTACACCGCTAAGGACGTCGACTGGACCACAACAGTCAGCAGCGTCTGACTTTGGGTTCGAGACCAGTTCACTGCCGATAAACGGGGAGGATGCGTCCCTTTATCGCCACGCGGAGGATGAGTCGGTTCTATCGGCTCCATCCATGTCATCGTTATCAGCCGAGGCCCATGACAGCGATGGTGACGATTTTTGGAGTCAGGGTTATAAATCAGGGCTGGTTCTCTTGTTTGTCTGCCGCTCGCTCTCCTCTCCTCCCTCCAATGAAAGGTTGTCTTTATTTGAATAATAAGGTTCTTATCTCAGTGAATTACTATTCAGCTGGCGACGGTGTTCTTTCTATATGGCTGTGTTCCCATTCTCCTCAACATTTCCACTTCCTCCTCTTCATACACCAAAAAACCCACATAGACTCTATATCCAGTCGTTATCTGCTGTCCTGGCCCTCAACTCTCCTCATCCCTCTTTTCTCGGAAGAAATAGTAGAGATCTTGTATTTTAAGGACGTAAGGCTGCTCTTTTTATAAATAAAAATATTAATATAATAGATTTACTGATGTGTTCACCCCACAAATGTCATCTTTTGATGTTTTATCTTCTCAATCTAGTAAAACATTTCAGATTAAATTAAATCCAATTGCACCAGGAAATAACTTTATCACATTGATTCCCTGCTCAACAAGATGTTGAAAACGGGTCTTTGTCCCACATTTCTTTCTTTTTTTCTTTTCTTTTTTTCATCACTTGTCTTTAAAAAATATGCAGGAAAATACATTGTTCGACTTCTTTTGGGGTGATAATTTTTTGGTTTGGTGAATTTAATTGAATAGCCATGTTATTTCTTTTGGCTTTCAAGCCAAACAAGCCTTAGACTGCATTAGAAATCCAGAGGTTTGAGGTTTAGCTGCATCTTCATTGAATTCATTGATGGAAAATCATGGAAAGCAAAGGTCCATTTAGAAAAGTGCAGCAGTCGTGCTTTAAATATTGTTTTCCTTGAGACACAGATCTGAAATCTGACGGGAGCTGATCAGTGTTGTCACGTTTAGTTCTGTTCAGAAGGATTGATCTGGGTCATTGATTCCAGTACAAGTGTGCATGTACTGATTTTGCTCCACATCCTTGCCCCAGATGGAAATATGCCATCCCATATGTTTGAACACCCCCAAACGCCGTGCGCACACACGACATATTGAAGGAGCCAGCGTTGCGCTGCGGGCTTTCGTGATTGGCTGATCTGCTGGTTGGAACGTAGCGAGGGAGAAAACGCCATTTGTCAGCAGTATCTGCTGTTCAGGTTGAAGCCAACAAGATGTGGACAAAACCCAATTTCAGCATTGATGGAATAATACCACGGTTAATGTTCCGTCTACTGGAGCAGAACAGGAGGTCAACCCGGGGTCAGACCGTTAGATGCTGGCAGGTCACGTGGGCACATCACTTGATTCACAGTCACGGCTAATTCAGATTTCCACCGTAGTGATGTTGAATTAAAACAAGTTGAATTATCCAGCAGCACTTTAGCGTTCTTCTCGCCTGCTTTTGGCTTCTTATATAGTTTTTCGGGGGTTACTAACATTTACCTCCTCTCTTCCCAGGGTTACTTCTTGCTGTTTGAGTCCATGTTAGACTCAGTGTTACACGCCAGAGACCTGTACTTGGCTGATGGGGGCTCAGGTAGGTCACATGTTTTCACTTCTGAGTTCAGTTCACTGCAAAAACTGAAATGTTAATGGCTGCAGATATCCTGTTATTGGTACAATTAGTCCAATACTGAGTAGAATTATAAAAAAAAAAAGGTTAATTGACTAAAATAAAAGAAAAAACTTGAAATAAGCCAAATTATCTAAATTGTACCAAAAGAAGGATTTCATATTTTGCAGTGTTCTCACAGTACTAAGAGTTTTCTGGTATTAAACGTTATTAGGATGTTAAACACAGCATGTACCTACATTTTCACATCATTTGTTGCTTGGCATTTTTTTATGACCTGGTTCGACAATGAAAATAAAATTGTCTTAAATTTAGAATCCTGCAGTTGAGAGAGGTGTTGCAGTAGCTCGTTATAACCAAGTGGTAAATATGTGTTATACTTTAAATATTTACTCACACATTACATTACTGTCAGTTATTTTCTGTTCACTTTCAACTCATAGTTCATATATGATGACATGTGGCCCATGAAAAATATAGTAATAATCAACGTATATAAGCTAAATACTTCAAAAATAATAATATAAATGCATTATAGTTTTCTGCAGGGATTTGCTTGCTTGTGTGTGTGTGTGTGTGTGTGTGTGTGTGTGTGTGTGTGTGTGTGTTTGTGTGTGGGTGTGTGTTTGTGGGTGTGTGAGTGGGTGGGGTGGTCATCCCATCCCTGCTACTGACCAGATTTAATGGCTTGTGCCAAATGTGACCCAACTAAGGAACGGTTCCATCACAGTGGTTTTAGTAGCTTCTTGGGACGTAAGAAAGAGGTCACACACACACACACACACACACACACACACACACACACACACACACAGAAAGACAGACAGCAGAATGACAGCACCTATAGAGACGGATCTGTTAATGATGGGATTGGACGGTGAAGGTGTGACCTGAGTAGAACAGAAACTGACAGGTCAGAGGAGGCGTATGGTTGGTCATGAGCCTTGAACCCTGACAACACAGGATCTACTGCCAGTTCTACAAGAAATAAAATGATTATAATCAGTATTTACCAATACTTAAATGTATAAGGTGTATTTATTTATCTATATCTGTAAACTTAAGCATATAGTGTCCATTTCCCCTCATATTCCCATATTTCTTTACTTTATTTTTTCAGAAATGTATTCTTTTCTTACTAAGAAAAGCATTTTTATTATTATTTCTGATTTACTTACTTTCTCAGTTTTCTTAGAATTACCATTGCTTTTCAGAGAGCCCTACACAAGAATTCTAATGTGTCTGGACCGTTGTTCTATGCACAAATGGCAAATAATAAAAATCTTGAATCTAAAAACAGCAGCTATGGCAGCATTTCAAACACAACCACACATTAAAACATTGCGAAAACATTTGCTTCCACACAAGCGTGGATTTAGAAATCTATAATCGTGCACAGTCTGAGGTATCGAGGAACATCTCAGTGCACTCTGTGATGTCACAACTCCAAAGCTTCACAGTCCACATGAACATGGGGTCACAGTTTGGGCATAGTAAATGCAGCAACAATGCATCAGTATATGAAAGCTCACTTATGATGGCTAAAGGTTTAAGTCTGGACTGCGTTTTTATTGGATGTGCATTTTTTCTCCATTGTTGTTGCAGCTTTTCTCTGTTTGATGAGTTTAAATAGGATTTCTTCATTGACAGTGCATGGTGCCAGGCACTAAAAAGAGGTTTGGAACCTGTGTCCGCGCTTTGAGTGGAAGCACCTCCATGTTGTTGTTTTTGTTCAGAGGTAAACATGCCCAAGGCAGCATTTATGTGCAGGTTTGTGAAGCAAATACTCCATGTTGGTATCAGCCAAACTGCAGCTCAACGCATTCACCGAAAACAAAGGTTCATACCTTAACTTTGCACATGGAACATAAGATTTATCAACTTCTGTCCATAAGTTTATTTTCAGGTTTTCAGCATGTGTACAAACGGAGGCGGTGAGTTATTAGTCCGGCTCTGCGGCACTGCTGCTGTATGTGTGTTTAAGCTACATTAGAAGAGAGTTACAGCGGCTCCCTCATTCTCCCCACTACATTAACCTCCCCTTCATCCTTAAATGTGTCCCTGCATGCCTGGCACAGCATAGCGTCCAGGGAGAAGGGATCTGTTTTGTCCCATGCTCCCTCCCACACCGTCTTTCCCCTGTTTTCACAGCCGACCAATGGAGGAGATGGAGAGAGTAAAAGAAGAGGGGGAAGCAGGGGGGGTGCATGACAAACGGGCTGTGAGCAGCGAGTCGAGAAGGACGCAGATGTCAAAGCCATGAATCTGGGGACGCCCGTACACCCCCCCTCTTCCTCTTTTTCCCTCTCCATCGATGCTACAGCACCCCCTCCTTCAGCTATCTGTCTCTCTGTCTCCGTTTCCTTTTCAGTGTGTCTCTCAAACGGGTCTGTCCTGATTCTGCCCAATCAGCAGCCCTCCCTCCCTCCCTCTTCTCACCTGGCCCTCATAATTACTCACTCGGTTCAGTAATCAGAGTAAAATGAAGTGACAAATCTGCTGTGTGTGTGTGTGCGCGTGCATGCATGAGTGTGTGTGTGTGTGTGTGTGTGTGATTAGGTGTGGTGACACTCACAGGGTCACGAGCAGGCTTCAGCTAATAATGAGAGGCCATGAGTTGCCCATCACGAGCTGTCGCCATCCATTCACACGTTTTATGGGCCGACGTATCGAAGGTTATGTGAGACTGAGAACTAACACACACGTCAGGCTTTTATTTTTTAAAACTAAAAAAAAGTGTCTGTAACAAGACGAGGTTAGAATCTCATTAAACACTAGAGGGCTTTGATCAGACACGCACATAACCAGAGCACTTTTCATACAGAGATTGTAAATCAGGATTCTCTACACATTAGAAACACACACAAAAAACACTTAAAGGTGTTTGTGACTTTATGAAAGATTTCTAAAACAGTTTACACGACTAAAGAGTTTGTAATGTAGCTTAAAAACCGAGACGTTTCCGACTTTCTCGGTTGATAACAACCTGTGGACTTATTTCTATGTGACGGTCGTTTTTTGGTCTGTACATTTTTATATTGCTTGATAAATGAAGGATAAAAAAAGCCCTGGCTGTAATGATGGACTGTCATTACTTCACGTTGCTGCTGCTAACATCTTATGCTGACTGTTTTTTTCTTTTTTATATCTGCTATAGCTCATAGATGCAGTTTATACGTGTAAATGCCCCCTTTGCTGCTGGTGTTCATTGGAGTGATGAAGCCACAGGTCTATCCACAGTTAAAACCATCATAAGTCCCTGAATTTAATCCAATTTTAAGTGGTTTGCTTTGTTACCAGAGTTGCCAGACATGTTATGACAACTTCTTCACTGTCGAAAGGTATTTTCTGTTGCTCAAATCTGACAATTTCTGCTACTGTAAAGGGTCAGAACCCCTGATTAAGGTGTCAGCAGCAGAGACCTATATATCTGTGGCTGCTGCTTATTCCTGCTCACTTGATAAGCAATCTGTCAATTTACATGAAATGTTTTTTTTCCATCATTACTAATTATAACTGAAATGAGTAGATTATACACAAAAACAAAGTAGGCGGAGCTAATGAATTCGATCATATTCCACAAACCTGGTCTAGTAGCATCTCAGTTTAAAGTTATCATCTTGCATGTTAGTTGTATGTTTAAATACTAGGTTTGGTTATCCTTATGAGTGTTGTAAACTGTAGCTGAGGCCTTGGGCCTCTGTCTTGGCTAATGTTACTTCACAGTAGGGACACCACAGGCTTCAAGCAGCTCATCTCTGGCTTAATCACCAAGCATATTAACCATACAAAGGAATCTATTCAGATGTGAAAACACTGTGAAAAGACATTAAGGCTCATGTTTAGTGCTCATTTTAAGACCTGGATAATGTTCATCCAATGTAATATAATGATATAATTACTGTCCATGCTCAGTCAACCAAGCTTTGAAAAATTAAACTAAAAAACTGGACTTTGTTTAGGCTGAAAACAAAACTCAGAACTTTTGTGACCTCATAAAGAGAAATCAGTGTTTCTGCAGCAGTCCCATCTCTAAACCTCCACAAACACAAATTGGATGATTCTCTGCCAGTTAATCTACTCCATCCATCTAAGACATCTTTTAAGCTTTGATTGCATCAGTGTTTGTTGTTTCTGTCAGTTATATATGATAAATTACCAGTGTTATTGGTAGCAGAACTATAAAACTCAGTAAATCAGTACAAGTGTAAAAGACAAAAGGATGTTTGCATTTTGCAGCAGTGAAATGTTGAACTCCTTCAACTTGGAATGAAGTCTCTTAAATGTCGGCTGCGTGAAAGAGAAGGCAACCTGCCTGCTGCTTTGTGAATTTGGTGTAAACATTTGGTAATCAAATATAAAAAAAAACAGTTTTGCACAAAAGTGAACGCACTCCAAATTTTGTGGAGGACTCAAATGTCTCAAACCACATATTTCTGTACTGCCTGCTACTACAGTATATACTACATACTGGCAGTAAATGAACGCTTGAGCCACGTATCCCAGAATGCCTTTTTTATCCAGCTAGATCATCAGCAATTATTCTGATAATTAAATAATGGTTTTAGAACATGTATAGGAAGAAATTAAAAGGAATAGTCTGGTTTCAGCTTCTCAAATGGGATGATTAGTTGGTTTTCATTGTGAACCATGATGGGAAACTGAAATTTTTCACTATTTTCATTTTTTGGACAAAAACAGCACTGATGAATCAATGCAGTAATCGACTATGTGACATGTAGTAAACTTTGCTTTATTATAGTTTGGATGCTACTGGTGTAGAATAATTGAAATGCAACGCTAGCAACTGAGCTCACTAATGTCCTTGTGGCTGAATCTCACAGAAATCCTGTTTAAGAATGAGATGTTCAACAATCCGATCCAATAACGTGGTTTACTTACCCTACTGTATGGATTTATTCCTACAGTTCTATCCCACCAATCTGTTTCCTAAACAAGTGCTGTACAGAGTAAAAAGTATGAAAGTAGGACAAAAATCAGGCCATGTTTGTGCACACGTGATGGATTCAGTCATTACAGCAGCCTCATGAAATTGATGCAGAGCTCCACACCCACAAGTTGTTAATGCTTCCCTGTAATTACATTTTGTTGAATGGTTTATATGACATTAAATTAGTTGATATTAGACACGTCGCAGCACCAAAAGTAGAGGTTTATGGAAACGGAATTTGACTGGCATTTCTTTTTAGTTATGATTAATGGTGTTTTGTCTTTTTGGGTCTTTTTTTTTATTTTGAGCAGAGTAAATCCTGAATAATTCAGCCGTTGCTAATCCAACAGTCTCAGGCTGGTTGGTTGATTCTTTAGCTTCTTTTGGATGTGTACAAGAAGCTGGTTTGTATCTGAGGTGTTTGTAGTCGGATCTGCTGGTAATTTAATCTGGAAGAATATACAAAAAATTAAGGTTTTCTATACTTTCCATATTTATAACCTAGGTGTGTTAATAGAAAACTTCAGGGAGAAGCAGTTTTTATTTTTAAACCTATCTAAATAAACTCAAGTACATCTGGAATGTAGACTTGTGTACATCTGCTTTCGGAGAGAACTTTAGGCTGACCTGCAAACTGCTTTTTTCCCCTTTTGTCTCTGCAGTATATCCTGATCTGTGTAACATCAGCTTGGCAGCAATGGGGGATGCACAGAAGCACAGAGACCGCATTGCATTCTGGGATGATGTATATGGCTTCAACATGGCATGTATGAAGAAGGCTGTGGTCCCCGAGGCTGTGGTGGAGGTGGTGACAGCAGAAACACTCATCTCTGAACCCGCAGTCATACAGGTGAACAAAGAATATGTCTCGTAGTGATTTTTGAAACGTTTAACCTATATCCAGTATTTTTTTCTGTATATTTTTTTTGCATTTATTGATAGTACATCAGTGAGAGAGACAGGGCGGTTATTTTTGTATTGTATATCTATGTATATGTCTCAGAACTGAAGAAGACTCTTGGATGAGAAGTGAAACGTCTTTAAACAACCTACGAAGTCAACAAACAACTCCACAATAATAAGATACCTGGATGAGCAAGAACTATCACAGTTTTAAGGAATATCTGTAAATTGCAGCTTCACTGATAGCCTGCAGATGCTGTTCTCTCTGTGTAGGTGTCTATATATAGTACATTTAATTTATACACATTTTGTTTATTCATAGTGAGACTCAAGGTGCTACAGTATTAATAACATAGAACATACAGCATGAAGAGTTGAGATGAAAAAGCCTTCTTAATAATAACTAAAGGTATTCATTATTATAAAAAATAAACATATGTATAAATTGTCTCTGACAATTGACTTCTGCAGAATCTTCACCTGTTAATGTCAGTCTCCATTTTATATAACTGTATCAGCCCAACATACACCAGGACCAGTCTGATCCACTGGCATACATTCCTCCTCCTCTAGTCTCATACCTTTGTTTCCTCGCCCGGTCGGTCTGTTTGCTAAGTAGCACCCATCTGTGGATGTGATGAATGAGGACAGAACTTGATATAATGGAATTTGAATCTTCTAATCGATAGTTTCTCCCCTCCAGTGACAAATAGACAGCCCCTCTGCCCATATTACATGGACTCTCATCTATTGCCGCCCGTTGATACGATCCAATAACATTCCATTAAGGCTGGCTGCTACTCCGTAAAATTGAGAGCCCTCTCATGGAATTATAAATTCCTGCAAGTGATGGTGTTTTTTTTACTCGGCGAAAAACAAATGAGGACGTTCATTTTGAGAAATCTTAAACTTGCGGCCATTTTAAACGGATTTAAACCTCTCTTATGCATCACGTTTCAGGTTTAGCTGAATATTTGCTATGTAGTGTTTTTCCTCAATCCATAATCCACACGCCTGCTGCTCAGGATTATACATATTTATCGCGTCAAAGCTCCGGGGCTGAAAAATGGATCCAAGACAGAAGTGACAAAACCGCAGTTCCCTGAATGGTCCCTTTGAGTGACAGGCGGCCAGACAACAGCATAAAATGTTCCAGTTCCTGCTGTAAAAACTTTTTACAACTAAACTTTTGCATATGTGAAATCAGTCAAAAGTTTCACTGCAGGTCTTTCCTCTCTGCCGTCTCAGATGGATTGTTTTCACTGTTTCCAATTTGGTTTGACATTATTATTTAAGTATAGATGTGTACAAGTTTTGTGACATATTCTTTTTTTTTGTACATTTGTGTAACACTGTTTTTTTTTTTGTTTTCACAACAGACGATTGACTGTAACAGAGTGTGTTTGTCTGAGCTGGAGTTTGAATCTGATTTCTGCTTAAAGATGACTGACACTACCGACTGCACGGTAAGACACACACACACACACACACACACACACACACACACATACACACACACACACACACACACACATACACACACACACACACACACCAACAAAAGTTTAGGGCTGCCCCTGACCAAAGATTTTTGAGCAGCAGTTAAAAAAAAATGTCACATGTTCATGAAATTAATTTAATTATACAAGTTTTGTACTAGTTTAAATTGAACTAACTATTATATTAACATCTTGCTTTAACTATAGTTATAAATAATGATGTAGCAGAAAGTTTCCATCTACTTTAATGGTGTAAAACCTAAATTCGTATCTTTCTAGCTATAAATCTCTTTAATCACTCATTTTAGATTTGTTTTACCAGAGTCGTAAAAAAGTTATAGCATCTATTAGGGCAGTTCTACTATATTCCAGATGTTGACATGCTCACCTCTAGAGTTGCATGATGTCTCTTTATCTCCTTTATCCTCTGAAACACTTTAGATTTCCTGCCCAGTATAGGAACTGTCTATCAACCACAGGGAGCAGCTGTGTGTTTGTTTACTAGTGGAGCAAAAATCACCAAATTTGTTCATCAAGTGAAAGATTCTTGTGGAATATCTGCTGCACTATAAATGGTAAAGTGTCATAGCCTTCTATGTTCCTATTTACAATTAAAAGCTTTTTATTTTTAAATATCTTGTGACCAATGGACCGAGAACTTGGTTAACCAGGTTGTTTGAATATAAAGGAAAAGTTTGTACAATTGATCTAGTTTGAGTTTAAGCAGCTTGAGACCATGCAGCACCTCTGAAGTAATCAATCAATGACTTTGTGCCAGTTAATATAATGTCATATTTTATATCTCATATAAAATAAGCATTTTTTTAAAAAACCTCAACAGATTTTCTATATCAACAAGATATTTTGGACTTCCTAGTTGAGATTTCACAGTTCTAATTCAGTGTTGAACATTTTACACAAATGAACTTTACTGGAAACAAAAGTTTTGCTTACCCACTGTTCCCACATGTCATCCATCAGAGATGTTGTGTCGAAGGAACAAGTCCAAACAGCAGAGACATCAGTCAGCTCATGTTGATGGATTATTGTTATTATTAGGATGTCTGTCAGTTGGTATTTAATAGAGTTTCCAATCGAATCCAAACACTGCGGCTAATGTGACTTTGAAATACAGGTCGTAAAACATAGTGAATGTTTTCCTGCCAAAAAACGTGTTTGCTGCTGTAAATAGTCTTAAATTAATTAATTAGTCTTAATTAGCCTTAAAGCTTTTTGGACCCTTCCTTTCTAACCCTAACCCTAAAAAGTCATTTTGTCTCTTAATATTAATGAAGCTCTCCTCTGATTGGCTGGTGGTGACTGAATAGCTGTGACATTACAACTTCACTCGTTTTAAATCCCGGTTTCTGAATTCAGGCTGTTTCTCTGTAGATTGAGAGTTTTGAAACGTGTGACGGCATTTACCCAACATCTCGACCTCCGATCCAAATCAAACCGATATTTAAATCTGCCTCTCTACGATACGCGGCGACTCATCTGAAACCTGTCTGGACATGTGAGTTATGCTGTGGAGGTCAACTTGACCAACGGCTGAAACGCAAAACTAAAGTGCGTGTCCTCAATTGAGGGTCAGCTGAAGGCACCAAAGCATGGAAAATGGTTTATGGGTCTATTTGGTGAAGTGCTGGCCGCCACCATCCACCCCACCCCCTCAGGTCCCCCCGCCCCTCCAGGACCCCCAACCCGCCTGCCCCCGAACTTCCTCCAAAATGTGAGCACCAGTTCTCTGTGGTACCTGCAGCCACCTGCCGACCACAGAACAGCCTCACTACTGCAGGCTGACTCTGCACTGGGAGAAGAAGTGATCTGTCTGTAAAAAAAATAAATAAATAAATCCCTTTGTGTGTGGAGCAGCTTTGTGTTGTGCTGCAGTGTTACTGCACTGTCTGGTGTATTGGTTTAATGGATAATCAATAGGTGGTTATTATCTGTCCTGTGCTCCCTGCGTAAGGCTGGTGGATTTAATGGGATTTGTAAACATCCGCTCATTTTTCCTGTCCTCCCTGCACTGTAATTGAAAACATCCACTTTCTGTTTCTAACATGTAAGTCTCGTCATATCAGGGAGACGCTGCAGCAGAACCGATGACGGGATCATAAAGGAAGGTGTCGTTTTTCTGTGCTTTTTTTTTTTTTGCACAGCGACTTATTTCCTGCTATTTCACGCTTCTCATCACATCCTCATTTGGTGAGCTGATATGCAAGAGTGTATGAGATTCATCATTCACACTCGTCTAACCCAGGTGTTTCTGGCTTTTATAATGCTGCGTCTCCTTCCAGCTTCCAGCCTGCCTGTTCCCCCCACGGATTTTTTTGTTGACCTGCAGGAGTAGCGTCGTGTTGCCGCGAAAAAAAAAACACTGATCTGTAGTCAGTATCGGCTGCAGCTCCGCAGCAGTAGTTAAGGTTAGGATGTGTGAAGGGTAAACCGCTCCTGGACCAGTGCTCGGGGATCGGTGAGGGAGACCTGCCGCGCCTGCCGCTCTGTGATGGAGCGCCTGCTTTTGTTCTCCTGTCGACAGTCCATTCATCAGCTCAGCCTGCCTAACCTTGCATTAAATGAACAGCACAACCCCTGCGTCTGCGCCGTTCACGCACAAGACAAATCCTCTCGCTCTCCCTTTTTTTTTTTTTTTAGACCTCCTTTTTCCTTACTTCCCTTTTATATCTGCTCTGCGTCTCGTATACATCGTGTGTGCTTTTTATTTATTTATTTATTTTTTTTTTACAAAAGCCAGAAATAGGTTTATTGCCTGTGTTGCAGAGTAATCAATCAAAATACATAAACTAAGAGAAAAGAGGTATAAAAATACCTGTATATAGTAGGAGAACGCATGTATATTTGCTGAAACTTTAATCAGATATATCTTTTCTATACCTGCCCTTTTTTGTTGCTTTGGCTCTGGTCATCCATTTAGCAGAACCAGGGAACAGGGGGCAAAAATCTCTCATCCACACATGATGTATGCTGATGGCATGTCAGGAGGGAATAAGTTTTGGTCTTAAAATTAATTTGAACAGCGCCTGACGTAGCTACTGTAGTGCTACAGAGGAGAATGTCTCTGCAATCCATCTCTCACCTGCTTTCCATCAAATTTAAATTGTGCAGAGGGGAAACGGCCTTCGGTCCTGTCGGGGCAGGCACTCGTCAACTTCAAGGACGATTTTCATCACATTAGGAGGAGAATTGTTAATGGAAAAATCCGCTCTCGACAGAGTATAGGTTCAGAGCTTTTTAAAACTAAGGTATCATCTGAATTTCAGCAAGTTTGGCCGACAGAAGTGTTTGGTTTACCTTCCTCCTGGTACATAAAAGTGGTGAATTTACTGTCTTCCTTACCAGAAACCTGGGGTTTAAATATCATAGAAAGCACAACCAAGGCACACTTCACATATTCTTGCTTTCCATCTTTGAACTGAAGGGCTTCAGGGTTTTCGCCAATTCTTGCTTATTTGCTTCAGAGCTGCAATACTGAGTTTTCAGTTGAAGGATTTGAGATATATTTCCCTGATATATTTGATATATAATCAAGTGGCAACAAGAGGAACTGCAGCTTTAGAGACTCTGTGAGGCTTCTTCAGCTCTACAGTAACTGTATTTGCAGGTCTCTCTTCATCTAAATGTATGATCATGTTTTATCCAATGCAAAATGTGTCTATTAAGACTATGCAACAGTCCAACACACAAAATCTACTTAAGCTTCCACTTTTCTATAGGAATTTCCACCTCTGGCACTTCAGAGTAGAGAGTACGGTATATTTTTTCATGATCTTCCCTGGTGTGACAAACTCAGAACACATATTTATTTTTGCTTTACACATACACAGAAAAACCACGACAGAAGAGACACAGACCGATGTCAACGCACACACAGCAGCAATAAAAGACCAGATGTCATGCAGCCCAAGATATATTCCTTTTGAGCTTGGGGTGACATTTTTCTCAACTAAAAGAACCTCACTCTTTCGTTATCATCCAACATGAGCAGAACGGATCAATTTCAGGCTTGTCGGGAGTTTGGAGACACTGTGGGAAATGTGGGCCGTCACCAAGAGAGATAATGGTTCTAGTAAAATTATTTACACAGTTTCATCAAAGATGTCGTCTAAAATGCATTGAGCAACACAGGCAAACTATATATAACAGTAACAGGAAGCACTGCTCGGAGCACAGAAGAAAAGTTCTTCACCACCTATGCTAAGAAGCCCCTGCTGCTTTCCTAAAACCTTCAACACAATAGAAATCATCTCAAACCACAGTAATAATTTGGGAGGAAAAGGGGGAAAAATACTGAGGCTGACAAATTCTGGAATAGTTTGTGCTAAACAGGACTCAGTCTGCACATCTCCAGCTCTGTTTTTTATATTCTGGGCCTTTACTAAGATATTTTTGCATGATTTAATGGACTGCAACCAGATTCTGGAGCCGTTTCCAGCTTTCCCTCGCCTGCAGATTCTGCAGATTCACACGCAGATATGTTTGTAGAAATTAACGAAGAGTAGCAGCAGGATTTCACTGTTTTTTCTTGTTCTTTACTCGAAACGTAAACTTCTCTAAAACATCTGTATGTGTTTACGCCGGAATCCAATCTGACATATCTAAGTGGACAACAGGCCACAGAATGAACGGCTGTTTGTGGGTGTGCATGTACAATGTGATGGAGAAAGAAGTGGTAGCATCAGAGCAGGCTGAAGCCCTGCATTTCAAGGTTTATTTTGATACAGACATTATAAGATAAGTATGTTTTTTTCTTGTCTACCGTTTCCCTCCTTAAACTTAAATAAGTTCAGGGTTTTTTTTTTATTCCCTGAGATCCCCTGAACAAAGCTCAGCGATGCAGCTGACTACAGACCGTTTTTGCACAGCTTGAATCAGGACGTTGTCCGCCTGTTACAGTACAGTTGTTTGCGTGTTTGTGCGGAGGTGGGCTGTAGCCAAGGCTGATTCATGCTCCTCCTCACCGGAGCGGCGGCAGTCGGGCGGAGCGGCTGAGAGCAGAGACGGAGGAGATGGAGGGAGGGAATTCACACCAATCCGCCCGTGAGGTGGTCATGCTTGAAGCCTCCACGCCTGGATAAACCCCATCAAAAGCGCATTAGACCTCCCTCCCCCTCCCCCTCACCACCCCTCCCCCTCCCTGCGTCCCCCCCCGCCGCTGTATAATAGTATCTGGCCGGGCCACGCGGCTCGCTGACACACAGCCGGGCGAAAGGGGAGCGATGATGAATTGCTCCCTGTTGGTGTTATCCATGATGATAATTATTAATTTTCCTCCCCCCCGCTCCTCCCGGGGAACGGGGGGGGCTGAAGAGCTGCAGCGTTGCGGAGCATCCTCTGTGGGCCATCAGGAAGCCCACTGTCATTACTTACCACAGACAGAGCCGGGCCCAAGGCTAAACGCTGATGAAAATGAAAAGCGCTCATTGTGATTTGTCCTGTTTTTGGTGTGTGGGGGTGTGTATGTGTCTCCATGTCTTAAGTTTACCCTCTCTCCTCCTCTACCTCTCCCTCCCTTGTTCTGATTTAACCCATCCTCCCTTTAGAGGCCTTAATCTGTAGGAGATTACAAAGGTGGGTTGTTCACATGATCATAAATTAGTGGGACTTTTGAACGTCTGTGAGGGGATGTTGCATCTCCTGTGTGTGTCAGTGTGGTGGTTGTTAATAAATTAACACGTTTACAATAGACTTTTTTACATCTTGGTGTTTTTTTCACTATCTTTAATCGGTTGAAAGGTTTTAGTCATCAGAGGTCTGGTTCTTAATTAATAAGAGAATCAAGCTGAGGAAACATTAGTGTTACATAATGTCATAGATCGATTCAACATCCTCATTAACCCTAAACCCACTCTAATATTGTCCAGATCAACCACACAGTTGCTGAACTATCTTGCAGATAGTCGATTATGCTAATTTATGTTGGTGACACACACTATATGTTAATAACTTGAGGTACTCGAGGTATATTTCCGGGGTTGGGGGGGGGTGGAGTGCTGGTGGGAAACAATTCCCCAAAAGATGTGCAGTGTTTCATCAAGTTAAATTAAGTTCAAATTGTTCCCGAACATTATTTCTTATTGGTCGCCGACTATTTTGTTGCATGCACCCTGTTTAAAAATGAAAAAAGCGATTTTTTTTCATTTTTTGGGGGGGGGGGGGTCAGCCTTGCTTCATTTGATTATTGATGTCAGAAAATTACATTCTGTACATTTACCCACTGATGGATTGAGTTGCTCTTGGTGCTGAAATCATATAAATTTGTCTCCTTGTAGTTTTGGCTTTGCAGCATTTGTCTTATATCTTATATCCAGCAGCATCTGGCCACTATTTTTAGCAACAAGACCAGATTAACCCCCTTCACTACCTTCCCTGCATCATACAGCAGCTCAATACTAAGTGAGAGAAGTCTCAAAGAACTAGACAGTTTCTCTACAACTTCTTCTTCCTGTGATACAGTGTAGTTTTGTTTTGTTTTTTAAGTACTTTAAATATTACCTTACATGCATCAGTGTTTTGTTTGGTGGAGCTTTTATGCAGCAGACTGGAACTAGATGTGTTTTAGGAGATGCGTTTTAATGCTTGTAATGTCTCAGTGGAGTCAGAGAAACATAAAAAATTAAATCCCCATCTGTTTTAAAGTTTGAGTCCTGCTACCATTATATTAGCAGTCATAAAAGCTATCATTAAGTTCTTTGAAAAGGCCCCAAAAGGTTTGAGAAACTCTTCCTCTGCAGACTGTGAATCAGGGAGAATTAAAAGCCTCCAAGTAGCCATGAGATATCAAGGTCTTTATTACTTACCTGAGCACTTTCATGTCATTTCTGTTTAAATACGATTCAGATTTTTCAAATGTGACTTTTCTCGAAACTGAACTCCTCTGCCGGTTTTGCGTGCATGCAACTTTCACTCTGTGGCCTAAATATCTAATTGCACCGACTCCGAAGTGACAATCAATCTCGCTTACGAGCGGGTGTCATCAGCGAGACACGATGAGGATGATCTCTGCCTCCCCTCCTGAGAGAGAGGTGAATCCGCTCCGCCTGACGAGTAATTACGGCTAATTTCCTAATTACCTCAGCACCGAGCGTCTCTGTAGCGTTCATTAAAAGCCATAATTGCATTGGGTTGACATGCTCTTTTATCCACTTTGGGCCCCTTTTGTGGCGGTCTAGCTGTGAGCCGGCGGTGACGCCCCTGCCTGTCTGAGTCGATAAAGGCTGATTGAAGCCTCGGTGCGGGGAGTGTGTTGAACACGGCGTCGTGATTATGCCTGTACGTGTGTTTCTTTTACTGTTTTCTGAAAAAAAAAGGACTCTCAGCTGTTAACGGATGCCGACGGTGTTTCTGCTTCTCCGAGTGATACAAACCAATAAGAAAAGCCTGTGAAAAAGAAACCTCCCCCTGCTTTTACATTATGTTACACCCACTCTGCTCCGTCCCTCCCTTACAACTTTCTCCATGTCTCCCGTCTTCCTGTCCTCGCCACTCTCTTCCCTCGTCTCCTCTTCCCCCCGTTTGCCTCTGTTGCATTGATTCAGCTTTTCTTTGTCTCCGAGAGCCGGCCTCCAAGTTGTCAGCTGCGTCAGGATTAAAAGCTATTAGTTCTGCATCATTGCCACTACAAGTGTGCTCCTGTGATTGATAGAGTGGCTCTCTTCCTCCAGTGGGGGGAGAAATGGAAAGAAAAAACAAGCCCAGGGTGGTTTTTACCTCACATATCTGACATTGGTCACCGACAGCCAGTCCAGCTCTGGACTTGTCTCTGTTTGTTTAATGGTATTTGAAATGGTTTCTCATGCTGATAGATTAAATACTCAAAACTAAATGGGAACAAGTAATTTGTGGTTGAATTTAGGACCTAAAATTATTGAGTCTTCCTCCGGTTTATTCGTCAGTTGTCTAATTTCTTTTCCCCAGTTGGCAAAAACAGAATCACCTTGGGGTTTGTGTTCATTTTTCAGCAATTTCTCCACTCTGCTCTTTTCACATTGCTGCCACACTGTCACTAAAATAGCCACCTTTGCTAATTTCATATAGCAGGCTGGATGTTATTTTTTTATTTTTTTTTTTATTGTCAGCAAAATGGCCCCTGTGTTACCGGCGGCCGCAGAGTAATTTCTTTCTTTTGTCCAGTGACAAGTCAGCCAGATGAGGTGAGCAGGGAGCACGTGTGTTGTTGACTCAGCCTAAATGAGAAACCCAGTTGGTTTTGGAGTGAAAGGAGGGTTGAAGGAAATAAAGTACAGTTCTCACCGGCCGCACTACATTTACAGCAGGAGATCATAATGTCCTGTCCTCTTTAGATATAGGTAAGTATTTGAACATTAAATGTGGTTCCTAACGTGTTTTTCACCTCCCTATTCCTAAACACAGCAGCTCCTAGTTTGCTTTGCTCATTAAAACCCGAGCCTCGTTCTGGCTTCTTCTCTTCTTCAGCTCTGCATGTCAGAGTTGCAGCGTAGTCAAACAAATCCAGGGGTTTATTGTACTGTCACATTCTAACACGCCCCTCATATTTCATTGCAGGCAATTGTCGGCTACTTTGACATTTTCTTTGACAAAGGCTGCGGCAACAAGGTAAGCAGCGGCGGCAACAGCCAAGCCATTTAACAGAAACTCAATTATGTTCACGCTTTAACGTGTCCCTCCTCCCCGAGGCGCTCGCTGGCAATCGACGGGCGTCCTAGCCGAATGCTGATATAAGCACTTACCAAGCAGAGCCGGCCACTTGGAACCGCCGATGCCGAGCTCTGCGAGCTGCACGCACACATTCCTTTTGATTGCACCTTGTTTTGTACCTGAAACTCAAGCTCAATTTTATGGATGGTCCTGTAAATTACCATCGCCACTAGCAACTAAGGATGGGGCAATGTAACATGAGATTATCTGTCTGCTTCATGAGCGCAGTGCAGTTTATAATATTGACTAAGTTCTGGGAGGCTTCATGTAGACTGACTGCAACAGAAACCAGGAAATAGGTTGAGGACATTGTCTTTGTGCAGCTTCATTTTGATCAGAAGGACCTCCAGTAAGTTTTCACTTACAAAATGTGACACTTATGCTGTTGTCTTTCCAAATGAGCTATTTTTCTTTATATTTAAAATGCATTGCCCCTTTTTAAAGCAGCTTATGTGAATAGCATGGTTCCCATTAAAGCTCACCGTTTTTACCAATTTTCACTAAAATAGCCTGATTCTTGAGTATCAGATCAGTTTAAAGTCAAAGTGTTTTTGGCGTTTTACAACCAAGTGTGCTGAAAAATGTATTTGAAGATTAGATTTTCTTTTTTTCTAAAACCACCTTTCAGGACCTTTACACCTTCACCAGGACAGGCTTCACATATCAGACATTTTTCTTTCCAGTGCTTAAAACCTTGCAATCACCCGGAAAGGCACGAGGCTAATGATGATAAATGAATTGTGTAAAGTTTCTCAATATACCAGGCATGTCCCTCAGGGTCGTTCTTAACTTCCTGAGATGAATCTGAGCCAACAGCAGTGCTTTGTGATGTATTCTCACATTTTCTCTCTCCGTGCCAGGTGATGTTCTCCACGGGTCCTCAGGTCACAAAGACGCACTGGAAACAGACGGTCTTCCTGCTGGAGAGGCCTGTTCCTGTCCAGGCAGGTCAGTGACTCGGCTCACAGAAACCACTGAATCCTTTTTATTTGTGTGTTTTTGTTTATTTTCATGTCTTATTGTATTTGCGTGCCTTATGTTCCACTATTCACCACAGCGGTGCGTCATAGCGGGCTGTAGCAGGTAATCTGTCTGTGGTGGAGATGTAGTCAGACTGGTTGACACCCATTATCTGTCACCCGCGGAGACAGCGAGGGATCAAAACAAATCGCATTCAGCCATCAGAGACAGCGTGTAAAACTTCATCTGATAGCTGAACGCTGGGCCCCGGAATCATGACACGTTACAAGAGTAGAGCTTTGTAACTGACCAGCGAAATATTTATAGAGTGGCTGTATCAGCAGATTTAAATATTATTAACCGGTGCAGCTATCAGAGAGACAGCTGCACGGATGCTCTCTGAAATAATGTTGTGCACCTTCAGACTCCAGCGAGCATGACATAGCATCCTGAATGTTTTTTTTTTTTTGTGAAGTTCACCTCACCGTCGCTGGTCTGGAGTGAAAATGACATCGACCAACCATAAACACAAATATATTTGACTGTAGTGGCAGCACCAGCCCAACGAATCCAATCTGTTGAAACACATTTCATAGGAGAGAACATTTACAGCCTAATGTGCCATCTTTACTCTTCACCTCCAGATACAAATGGGAACAGCACACGTTTTAACTACAGTGTGTAGAAAGGCATTGCTGTTTAGTTTTATGATGAGACATGTTTGCAGGTGAGTGGTTCTTTCTGTGGCTGAAGGTAAAAAGCTCTAAATCTAAACAGTTCTAATACTGTTAATTTAAACAAAGATTTCAATATCGGATTCATATATTTAACTATTGCTGCAAAGTTTGGATTCACTTTGTTTGGCCTGCATTGCTAACGTTAGTTGTCTGACTAGCACTAATTAGCCACTTTACTAAAGCAGTCAAGTCACATTGATTTGTTACCCTCTTTGCAGACGAATAACCTTTTTTACAAATGCTGAAATGTTGGTCACAAGCTTTGCTGCATGTGCTGCAGAGCTGTCGGTGCTCATCTTTGACACATGGGCATATCACAAAATTGACTTCACATTGATCACATGACCATGCAAACATGGAAATTCTGAATTTCCTTAACATGGAAAAAGATGTTTGTCCAGTAAAATGAATGAATGATTGTCACTTGTGCCCATGTCAATTCCCGACCATCACTGTATTTTATTCATTCATTGAAGAACATTGATATATTTTAGCCACACTCCGTGAACAGTTCAGCTGAGTACGCCATGAGAAATAGAAAACTACTCGAGTTAGAGCCAAATCCAGCAAATACTCCCTGTGTCTGTTTGCAGGCGATTTCCCTCAGAGAACGTGCATGGATGAATCAGTTAATGTTAAAGCTTTGATTAAGCTAACGATTAGCTAATCACTATAGTTATTGTGTAATCAGCCTTCTGTCTTGAATTAAAAACAGTATTTTTTACTGTACAGTACTGTATGTGCATACTCTGTATGAGTGATCGTGTGTTTATTACTGCTCTAAGCTCTGGGCCTCTGTGCACGGTATCATAATGGGAATCACGCATGTGTCTGGTGATGTGAGGATGGATGGGCCCCGGGGGCCGGCTGTCCACTCACTGACCACATATCAGATGGAGTCGGCTGTAATAAACGACCTGCAGGGGGACGCGGACGCTTGATGTCCGGCGGCCCTTAGCCACACTCGGCCTCCTCCGGCAGCCGCCAGGACGATAAGACCCTCAAAAAACTCTGACGCCGCTCAAACACTATCGCAAGCTCCGCTGGGTCAGATAAACGGCGTTGAATATGAGCACGGAGAGCTGAAGGAGGCAGGATGCTAACGCCGCGCAGAGAGTGGAACCTGAGAAGATTTCATTTGATGAATGTGGTGCAGAACGTCTGCATCTGCTCCCTGTTTCTCTTCACCTGTGAGTGTTTTTTGTGTAGATTTATGGAGAAGGAACAGATGCAGATGCTGAATGATGAAGAATCTAGTTTGACAATCACAGTCACCAGAGACAGGAAATCCAACATTACAGCATAAAATCACCAAAACTATATCTATACCAGCAGTGAAAAGTAAGAGTAAGAGTATCTCTGTTTTATGCTAATTTCTAATTATAGTACTTTCTACTCCTCTACATTTAATTGGCAGCTTTATGTATATTCCATACATACTTTAATATTTGATTATCTATATTCTATATATATTTTTCTATTAAATATTTTTTTCTTCTTAATTGTTCTTGATTAATCATCTAAACGTGCAAAATTGGCTTCACATTGATAAACTAAACCATTAAATATCTATCACATGTGTTTAATGATGAATTAAAAACAAGCTATAATACGCTATAATACTATAACTTTTACTTTTGATACTTTAAGTACATTTAGTTAATAACATAAATACTATTCACTGGATGTCAGTGATATTTGCTGTGTTTTATTCATCATCTACTGGAGGAATGGCCAGAATTTCCATTTGAAAAGAAGAAATATCCCAACGTGCAGGTTGCCTTGACATTCATCTCCCAAGAGGATGAACCCTTTCCACAAAATGTCAAATGTTTAAATCCACTGGTTGGCAGAGTTTGCATCTTCTCCCTGTGTCTTTGTTTTAACCTTGTGCCAGATTTTACAGTCAGCCGAACATCTAGGGCTCTAGGGGAGCATAGTGACACGTTCCAGCATGAACGTGAGCCAAGACGCACAAACACACACGTTTACAGCTCAGAATCAGCCAGTTTTGATCCAGCTGAGTCGAGCTTAAACTAATGCTGGACCAGGCAGCGTGAGGAGGGAAGTTAAGAGGACGAAGAAAATAAAAGAGAGGAATGTGTGAGAGAGCGAGTGTGTGGCAGGTTATTGATGTGCTCGCTCCACCACGGCACTCTGACAGTCTCAACCCTCCTCCAGGGGCTGTAAACCAGAAATGTAGTTTTAACAGCCTTCACTGGCTGCTTGCTAGGCTCCTATATTCTATTAACACACACACATTCACAGGAGTACTTGCATACTTAATAATCTCCCCTCTGACCGCAAGGGAAAACTTCTTAAGTCACCTTGAAGATAACAAAAACTCGATTTTACACACGTGTGCAAACACACACACACACACACACACACACACACACACAGAGCTGCCTCTCCTCCTTGGTGTTGACAAAGAAGCACCTTGAGCTGTGATTGGCTGTAGTAAGGCCCAGGCATAAAGATCCAGTGGTTTGTTTTAATATTGGCTCTGTCTGTGGTGATTAATCGTGGCAGAGACTGAATCCTATTTGATGTGTTTGTACGAGTGCAGCAGTAATTAACTCTGTGGCTGCGTTTCTGTGGGAGGTGCCGGCAGAAGAGTAGAGAACGCACGCAGCAGGCCGGAACAAAACATCCCTGCAAATCCTCCCTGCTGGCAGCGTAATAAATTAAACAGCGAATCATTTGTCATGCTCCGGTGTGTTTGTGCTGCTCGAGTATTGAAGAGGAGGGCTCCTTTTTTTTAACCATTTTACCTACTTGATGTTCGCCGAGAGAAAGGGGGTCACACTTTGTTTTCTTTTGGCAATAAAGTCCCATCATCCTCAGGGCGAGGCGCTGTCCTGGTTACCTGTGCACAGGGCCGCTCCGAGCAGCTGAAGCAGGCGTCTGTCCTTGTCAGGACTTTCATTGGCTGGTCAGGCGGCCTTTGTTCCCGCCTACTTTCATGACTCACCTCCTCTGTCCCGAGTAGCACTGTAGCTCATCCCGGTCTCCTGTTCCCCCGCCCTCACCTGTCCTCCGTTAAAACACCCCTGTCCTCCCTGAAGGTCCTTGAGCTGTCCAACAGCAAGGCCGAACCAAGCCTTGACTTGTTTGTGGCTGTAACTCAACACAACGGCTGGATTTGTGTTGGCGGAGTGATGCTCATCAGGGCCTGAGAAATAAAGATTTAGAAGAAAGAAAGTTGGTTTGGCTTAAATACCGGATGCATTTTCTCCATCAGTCTCATGTAAATGTTTTTGGGGATTCAGAAGCTAGATCCTGATTTCCAGAAGCATTGTAACTAACAAGTAAAGCTGCTAGTGCTTCTCTTCAGTTCCACACGTCCAAATATGGTCAATTCTGACTCTAAAAAAACAAATTCAAAAAGGAAGTCCACAAACCAACCGATGACTGTGGAGGCTACACTCATTATTTCTGCAGTCTACGTATAAACAGCAGACACAGTTGGTGAATAGTCGGTGAAGAAAGTGGAGCATGTTGTGACTAAAGTGTCAGATATTCTCGTTAGGAGCTAAAAAGAGAAGTCCATGATGTGTGTCCAGATGTGTAAATAGGTCATTGTCTCCAAACAAATTTATGACTTGGCTCTTCATGGTGGTACATCTGTGCCACGTTACAGCTTGTCACACTGACCCCAATTAGCCAAAACAAATCATATAATGCAGGTTTTTTGCTTTTCACTTCTTGTGTATTGATGTTTGACAGCAAAACACTTGATCCAGCAGCTAGACAATACATGTTTGTTTTTTGAAGTTGATTTTTTAAATCTAGTAAACATAGTACAGTAGAGACGGTCAGGAAGGTGAAGGTGGAGGCAGAAAGAGGGAAAACGACCTGCAGGAAAGAGCTGTGGTGAAAAATATAGCTTCTATATATGGGGCTTTTATATATGGGGCTGCTTTACCCATAGTGCCACTCACCACCCCATTGTCTACTGTTTTACAGTCACAACTCTTTGTCCTCTCTTCTTTTGTAACACAACTTCGCTGTGCCATGCATTTTTCTGTCTGAACAAAGCTTGTGAGACTCTGCAGGTAAAAACCACCTCAAAGCTGTGAGCAGCCTCAGCTCCTCCCCTCGCTGCATGGAGCTGCAGATAGGAGCCGAAGCTGAATGGTTAAAATGTAAATGACAACAGTTTAAATGAATTGCTAAAGCAAGCAAGTATTTCCAGCATAATTTCATTGAGCAGGACTGCACTGAGCTGTTTCTGAGGGCCTGGCTGTGCTTAATGACACTGGCATGTTGATGTACGACATGGCAGCAAAAGCCCGGCTCCATTCCCCGACTCATTTCCACACATGGTTAACTCGTTCTCCCAGCATCTGAGGGGCCAGTTTACCGTAGGCACTGAGGCCCTCTTCCATGGGGAGTCTGGGCTGACTGATTACAGCAGAGCTGCTGCAGACGCATCACGGCTCCACAGCCCTGTTCACTTTGTACGTTTTAATGCTTGAATCTGAAACACGAGGCATTAGTTGGACAGTTTGCTGCAGCTATGTTGAGAGCAAAGGTCTTTGGTCCCAAACTTGTTTTTTTTTATCTTTTATCAAAAGGTTACCAAATGTCAAGCAATTATTCCTTTGACCTTTATCGACCTTATGCCAACTTGAATTTGACTCCAGTTGTCCGCTGCCTCCCATGAGCACCAGGCTCTGTAGCAGATGCCAGACTTCTTGTGAGGCTTCATGTGTACTTTTCAATGAAATAATTGAAAGTAAAGAAGAATAGTAGGGGAATACATCCAGACATGGAGCAGAGATAGAATATTCTCATTGGGGCCTAAAGGCAACTCACGCCTTTAGCCTCCATGGGCAGCTGTGAACAATATTGAATTCATATTTTTATCTATTGGGAAATTGCTGCAAAGTTTGGATACACTTTGTTTAGTTTAGCATTGCTAATGTTATTAGCCTGACTAGTACTAATGTTAGCCACTTTACTAAAGCAGAGTCAGATTTATTGGTATGAGTTGTGATGTTGCTGTGTGATGTTTGCAGACGACTTACCTTTCTATGAATGATGAAATATTTATATTTGTGCTGCATGTGAAGGCTGCAGAGCTGCCCAAGAGTTTTCCATTGTTCAGGTTTAATGTGGAGATGTGAATTTCAGTCTAATCCATACAAACCACACATCAGCCTTCGCTGCACAGAAAAAAAGCACAAACCAGGCGTGTGTTAGTGACCTTTTCCGTTACAGTCGGGTGGTCTTGCATCCAGAATGTCGAGAGTCAACAGTTCATTAGTCCCGTGACGGAGTAGAGGTCTTTTAGCCTCCTATGATGGCCTTGCAAAGTTACTATCTGTTAGCTGCTACTTGTTTGCTGAGCCAGAAATGTTAAGAGCTTAGATTTGATCCTTAGATCAAGTCTTTGATCCTTTCACCATGAACAGAATACATCCAGGATTCAGCTATTACTTCCACTGATCTTGGAAAACATCATCCACGCATTTGTTACCTTTCATTTCAACTACTGGAAGTGTTTAGCTGCAGCAAAGCCTCCTCTGTTACCCCGGTTAACCTCATTTCAGAATCATCACACTTACCAGCACATTAACTCACTGTGTGGAAGATCACAGCCTGCTACACTGAGGACTGAAGGTTATTGCGGTTTCTTTTAAGCTGTGGAAAACCTCCCTGATGGGTCTTTGGAACCAAACAAAGCAATCATGCTTAGTTTGTGCAAGGAAGGGCATAAGATGTATGTTTGGTGTTCTCTAACCCCCTGTGACGAGGGCTGTGTAGTGTGAGTGGGGGAGGGGGTGGGGGGCTTGTTTGTCATTTGGGTAAACATTAATTTACCTCCAGCAGTCAAATGTGAAGTTAATCAGAGTGATTATGCGTCATAATCATCAGCATCTTCTCCCGGTCGCTGTGCGTCATACTGTAAATACACTTCCTTCCTTTTCACTGCCATCTGGAGATTTCAGCAGGTCTGCACTGGCACACACACACACACACACACACACACACACACACACACACACACACACACAGTGTTGCTTATTAACATACATTAAACCATATTTCCTTTACACGCACGTCATCATTTCTATAAGCACCAGTGCATCACACTGCAGAGGCCTGAGCTCAGCAGCACTGCACTGCTGCAGGGCAGCTGGATGATTTCTTTTTATGAGCAGTTGTTAATTTTTCTTCTATTACAAACAGACTGATCGAAGTCTGACTCAGTGAAATAGTTTACTGCCTTTTGATGATGTTTTTTTTTTAAGTGTAATAGACACTCTGCTATTATAGGCATTTTTACTATTTTTCTGAGTTTAACAACACAAAATCCTGCTTCTTGTTCAAAATGGCAATTTTCTAAAACCCAAGACTTTAATTCCAACTAAAATCCACAGCAGCTAATTTTGGTAATTAGAACAATTAGAAAAAACAGACGAGGAGGTAACACACAGGGTTTTGCACTCTAGAAGGTCTGTGCAGCTGTTTCACATCATAAACCCACCGAGAACACCAAAAAGATCTGCATGCTATCACATTTCTCTCTCTGGAGCTTCATAAACTGATTGACAGTGTGAGAATTGTATTCTGTGTGGGCTGTGTAATTATGCTGGAGCCACAAATGATAAAACAATACAGGGAGTTTCCTTCAATCCATGTTTAATACCAAGCTTGGTTGATCCAGACTAATATCACAGTGAGCTTCGGTTTATCTGATGGTTATAATCTGTAGGTACCTCACAATGATATGAAATATACTTCTCAAATAATCCAGCTGTTCAGATATGTTTGTTGCCTCCTACAGTAGTTACCAAAAATTATTCCTGTCGTTGCTTTTTAGGAGAGGAGCTCAAGGGAAAGATCACCGTGCGTAAAAACAAGAAGGACCCTCGCTCACTGCTGGTGACCTTTGACCTCAGAGACAGGAAGCTGACCTACAGTCTGCAGTAACATTGGCCTTCACTTGTGGAACAACATACATATGACCCAAGGAGGACTGTTAGAATAGTAAATGTACACAAATACACTCGACTTTTAAAGATTTAGACTTGAAAACACAAATTGTTTGGATTAATTCTGTGCCTTGTAATAAAAAAATGTTGTAGAAGTCATTCTGCTGGTGAGTGTTTTATGAAGCATACAGTAAGATTATTGTAGCCCAGTAAGCCTTAATTTATTGAAGTCTACAGGAGGTTGTATTTGTAATCCTTGATAATAAAACAAAGCTTGCAGTTCCCTCAAGGAACATGAGGTAAAGATTTTAAGACTCAAATCTTTGAATTGAAATTCAGGAAAAAGAGGATTGATTCCCTTCTGCCCATAGAAATCTAATATTGTTTCTTCCACTACTTTATCTGATGCTATTCTCACTGGGTTTGGGGTTGATGCTAAACTAGTTTCCTTTAGACATTTTTAGAGTTTTTTAGATTCCTTCTATGATTTTCCCACTAAAATATTTGTCTTAGCCTTAGTGACCATTCTGTTCACTCATTTCTGTTGTGATTCTAATATTGTAAGACTTAACATTTCTAAACTTTAAGATGTCGTCATCAATCCCTTTCACACTGTTTGATCCTAGTAGTTTTTCTAGCTGCTACCTTATCTAATGAGTGCAGAAAAAGCTGCATTAATGGCTGCCAACTCTTTCTTAAGAGATTTTGTGCTTTTTACAAGAATTTCTGTCAATTCCCCCCCTACATTCTCCTCCTTATTGTCCTCTTTGAGCTGGGGAAGATCTCAGCAGGAGCATCATCCATCTTCCCTGAGTTTACTGGAACCACACGAAATGAATTTAAGCTTTAAAAGGCTGAGTGAAGCCTCTTTGCATACTTCAACAAGCTGCCCTGCTTACAATTAAAGATGTTCTTTTTCCTTGCTTCTTTCCCAGAGATGATAAATCCCGGGAGCAGACTTTGGGGCTGGCTGACTTGTCTTACTGGTGATTTGCAGTCACCTTTTCCTCATGTGTTTCTGCTGCTTCTGGAATCCTATTATTACAGTCTGGACTGTGTACACATGTCAAACAGGCTTCTCTGTGGAAGAATAGATGTGTGTTTTTCAAAGTTCAACAACGACTGCAGATATTATGAGATGAATCTATGCAGACTTTTTTTTTTTTAAAGAAACCAGTCATTTGACATTTTCTGCACCTGGATGAGCATTATCATTTAATTAATGATTTAAATCAGATAAAAGCTTTGAATGAGCTGTCTGTTTTTTTTTAAATGCAGATATTTGTGTAAACGTCTCAGATTCTCATTAATTTTCTGAGTCAACTATTGACAGATTGTCTTTAAAAAGCCGTCCGTTGTCTAAAAAGTCCATTCGTTCATACAGAAGATGATTTTTTTCCAAGCAGAATATTAATTTAAACAGAAATGTAATGCCATAATCCTTATAATAATTTTTATTTTGATGCATTGTAACACTGCAGTTTATAAATAAGTCAAGATGTAAGAAAAAATGTCAATTTTTTGATTAACTATAGTAATATTTAATTGTATAACCACAGTTTGTAAGAACTGCTTCATGTAACATCTGTGTTCTGACACCTATGAACAGGTATTTCAGCCTCACATTCATCTGCATTTGTTGGTTTTTGCCTCAGAAACAACATTTTTTACATGTTTTTAATAGGATTAAGGTCCAGGGACTGGGTTGGAACTTCCAGAACCTTAATTTTGATGGTCTGGAGCCAAGATGCTGCTGGTTTACTTGTGTGTTTGGGGTCGTTGTCTTGTTGAAACACACATTTCTTCACCAGGATAAGGTAACATGACCTCTTCAAGTATTTTGATATTGGCAAACTGATCCATGATCCATTGTATTTGATAAATAGGCCCAACACCACTTGATCCTTGCACCATCATTCTTCCCTGTCTTCTTCTGCCAATTTAGATATGAAGCAGTTCTCAGGTAATTCTATTATTTAGTGATTCACAGGAATTCTAAATCCTGACGATCTTTCATATTATACAGCAAATATTTGAGTTTTTTGTAAAAATGCAGACATTGCTATTTTCTTTGAAGCACTTAAAATACATTGTTCATTTTCTGTAAAGTAATAAAACACTGACATGTTTTTCTTCACATTTTGATTTAGGATTTATAATGCAGTGTTCCCAATGCATCAGAAAAAATATAAAGATTTCGGCTTTACTGCTATTATTGTGAACACAGCTGTAATTCAAGGTCTCTAGAGTCTCCAGTGTCCTCGGTGTGTCTATAGTGTTTCTAGTAGCTCTGGTGTCTCTAATGTCTCTAGTACATGGCTAACCAACCCTGGTCCTGGATAACTGCTGCGGCTGCAGGTTTGTGTTCCAACCAGGCAGTTCCACACCTGATGCTACTAACCAACCACTAGAGGAGGACCTTCATTAGTAGAACCAGGTGTAACTCCTTGATTGGAACACAATCCTGCACCCACAGCAGCTCTCCAGGACCAGGGTTGAGGCCCGTGGTCTCGTGTCTCTGTGGGTGTTTCAGTCTTCACCAGCAGCAGCAGCGGACACATCCGTGTTATGTGTCCGAGCTGCAGTGGCTCATGTTCGGCTGCATCTGTCTACGTGACCCGGATGAAGCGGCTCCTCCGCTGCAGGCGATTCATCGCGTTGTCTTGCACATTGGGACACTATAGAGGGCGCTGTCCTCCTCCTCCTCCTCCTCATCATCCTCATCTTCATCATGTTTATCTACCTCCTGTATTTAGTGATAATTATTAATTATTTGAACCGTTTGTGCTCAGGGAAAAACGAAAATGACTTAAATTGTGCTGAAGTGTAAAGAGTCTGTCAGCCAGGACCGATGATGATGATGATGATGGTGATGATGATGGTGATGGTGATGATGATGATGATGGTGATAGCAGCCGTGGGCCTCCGGATGACCTGCGCTGAATCGCTCTGTTTCCAGGCGCCTCAGATAGACGCGTCTTCTTATCACTCAGGCGACAGTGGGAGTGATCAATTAATTACTGGAGCTGTGTAATTAACGAGCTCGAGGAGACACCCAGAGCATCCCTCTGCGAACTGTTACCCAGCAGTAGAGCTGCTGGGTAAAGACTTAAACTGCGCCACAAAATTAAAAAAGAAAAGATTATTATAAAGGAAAAAAGGCTCAAATTAAATAATTAGATAAACTCTGTTTGTCAGAATTTGAGAGCCAGATTTAATAATAATCTGGTTTAAAACATCTGCAGGTTCCTGATGCTGCGGCGTTTTTTAACTCTGCGTAAATCTCAGGAAACCAAGCTCTGCTACAGACGAGCTGGATGCGTTGGCACGGTTAGAGTGTGCATGTGCGCGTGTGAGCGTCAGTCCCTGTATTCAGCGGACTCTGGAAAGAAGAGGAGCAGAAATCAATTATAATTATTCTCTGTTGACAATGTAATTAAACTCAAGGCGGCGGCTAATACACCCGCTGCAGCCTCTTATCTGGAACGGACGAAAGATTTACCGGCGGAGCAGCGCGGCGCGCATAGCAAGTGATGAGCGGCCCCGAGCGGGACCGGACCGCCGCTGTCCCGGTGTCACCGTGGTCACGAGCAGCTGCCTGAAAGCTCTTCAGCTGTCGTGAAATAAGCGCAGGTTTAAAAAAAAAAAAAGAAAAAAATGAATACAAAAAATGTCAGCCTCGTTATTTTGATGAGGGGATGACAGAAGAATTATTGGAGTTTATTCCACCACAGGCCTGTAGTTTGTAGTTTTTTCTTAAGGGTTTAGGTTTGGCGCAATACACTGGAATATTGATGGAAAAATAAAAGATTTATTTTAAAATGACAGTTTAAAACCTGATTTTATTGTCTTGTAGCTCGATATTAAACTGTCAATACACTGAGTATTGTTATTTGTATAATAATAATAATAACAATTATTATTATTATCGGGATTTGACAGTGAAATGTATTTAACTATTACAGAGTAATAATTATTAGTTGTGTTCAGTTTGGTTTTAGGCCTATCCGCGAACAATAGCTAATATCTAAACGTGGTTACTATAGGCAACGACAATGCATTGTTTTCTGTTAGCAAATTTGTAATTGGACGTGTGAGATTAGTGTCCACTATAATATAAAATACACAATACAAGCAGTTTCACTCAACCAATCAGAGGAGTGTTTCTGCAAAGCGCCAAAGTGTGTGTGTGTGTGTGTGTGTGTGTGTGTGTGTGTGTGTGTGTGTGTGTGTGTGTGTGTGTGTGTGTGTGTGTGTGTGTGTGTGTGTGTGTGTGTGTGTGTGTGTGTGTATGTACTGTAATCTGGTCCTCAGGCCTAAACGACGCAACTGTTTACAATTAACAAGTTCTCTGAGTTGATGGGACAAATGAGGCCGCTGCTGTCTTTTTAGTTTGTGGATAAATTACCACATTATCCGTCTAAAGGGAGACTTGGATGACAATGTTATGCGCAATGCAGTGTTTCAGGATCTCTACAGTATGGCACTTTTTTTCTTTTCTCCTCCACGGTCGCAGCTTCCAGTCCAGGCTCCTGTGGTTGGCCCCCCGGTTCCTCCTGACGCACGTGATTCTTTTTTTTTTTTTTGAAAACGGCCTCCTTCTTGCGTAAGACTTTAACAAATGAGTAGCTTTATAAAGACCTCGCCCACTGCTTTTTTGCTTTTTTTTGTACTCGATCAATCCTCCCATCGGTGACGCATGGATCGCGCGGTGCGTAAAACCTGCCAAGTGGGATAAACTATTTATAGTTCGGACCATTTTTAGCACATATATTTTTATAGTCTATTTCCTTCTTATACGACTTACTACAGTGACATTTAGGTGTGAGTGCGCCTGAAAACATTTATATACCTCGTTTTTTATATAACAATCACGTTGTTGTTTTTATTTTTTGAATCCGCAGGCCCGAATGCTGATGACAGAATGAGACAAAGTTCTCCCATAAAACCCAAGAAGCTTGACGGTGACTTTCTGTCCCGGAACTGCTACTGTAAAAGTAACTGTACCAGAGAAACTCCACTCAGCACAATGCAAACGTGATGTGGACCCACACACCTCTCTGATACACCAGATCTCCTCCAATAAACCGCCTGCACTTGGAAATCTTTATCCTCAAAGGAGGTGTGTGTGTGTTGTGTGTGTGTGTCTGTCTGTCTGTCTGTCTGTGTGTGTGTGTGTGCGCGCGTGTGAGTGGAAGATGCATTCATGTAGGTGTGTGAGCATCCTGCACATCCCCGGAGATAAGTGTAGCCTATTAATCAGCTTTGTAAGAGCACGTCGTCCAGCGCTTCACGCACGCACCGTGCGTAACCCAATTCACGCATGCAAACACGCGCCCCCTCCGTCGTCTTGGCTCCGGTTGTCCCTTTAAAAATCCGAATCCAAGGCCAATGATTTATCAAACTCCTATTATCAAGAAAATGTCACGCAGAGGGCACCTTGCTCTGCTCTGACGCAAACACAGGTCTTTCCCACGGAGCTATAGAAAAGCTTTGCACTTGGTGCTTTGCGCGGCTACAGCCAGTCCGCTCCCAGCTCTCCTCTCTCCTGTTTTTACAGCTGCCACCACATCAGAGCTCTGCAAAAAATGGTAAGTGTCTTTAAACATTATCCGCACTTTTCTACCTACGGTTTCCTCTGTATTCTATTATGAAGCGAGCTGATTTTATGTTAATTCGACACTTTTCCTTTAAAGGCGGTTTGCGCTGTCCGTGGTGCTGAAATGCAGCTGCGGCCAAAACTTTCTGCTGAACTTCCTTCTTTCATTGCTTCTTTTTTTGTTCTCTCATTTTCTGTAGCCGGTTTGTTTTTAAAATGTTAAATGTGAAAAAGAAACTTTATTTTTTTAAGTTTATTTATTGATTCGTTTTTCCTCCACTGTATCTGGAGATAACTGCCAGCTGCAGTTATTCGCTCACTAATTAACAACACAACCAGGCATCAATCAATCAGCTGTTTGTCTTTTTTTTTCTAAACCTGCTTTTTTTAAGACCCTTGCTGCTGTTCTGGTCTCCCCCCTCCTTCCCCTCCTCCTCCCTCCCAAAGCTAAATTTCAGGGAGTCATTTGTAATTCCGCCGCCCCGGGTCCGCGCTGCTGTAACGCCGGTGATGTAGCATGCCTGCCGGGGAGAGCGGAGCCGCAGAGACCCGCAGCAGCTTGTCTATTGCCCATAAAAATCAGTGGATGTGTGTGGCTGAATGACATGAGGGGGAAATGGGGCGTAAAATTAAAGAATCTTGCAGAAAGGGAGAACTGGAGAAGCAAAGCAGCCCCCCTCCCTCCAACACACACACACACTCTGACACACACACACACACACACACGCACGCACTCCAACATACCCGGTAGACTGTGAGCTGAAACTATAATAGAGCAGTTAGAGACAGAATGCTGCAGAAAAAACCGTTGCAGAAAGAGAAATGAACATTTGTAGTGTTGTCAGAGCGGAGATGGGCCGCGGCGGCGTCACAGCTTCACGGTTTCTGCCGCCCCGTCGCTTTTTGTGTCGCTGATCTGTTTCTTTCCACCCTCCTCATGTCCGCGTTCCAGGATTTCTCTGACCAGAGAGACATGGCCAAACAACCGGCCGGCGCCGCCACCGGCTACATCCCCACGCAGCAGCCCGACGGAGCCGCGGGACTTACAGCAAACAAACCGGACAACGCGGCCGCGGCGCACCACCACCCCGCGCCGCAGCCGCCGCTGCCCAACAACGAGAGCAAAACTTTTTGTCTCACGGAAAATAAACCGGGGGAATCGGAGGGCGGTAAAGCCTACGGGACGTTTAAAAGCACCGCGCCGGCGGTGCCCGGATCCGTGGCCGCGGTCTCGGCCTTCAGGAAGGACTCCTCCGGTTCCGTCCGCGGGGGGTCCGCTCAGTACGGCGACCCGCTCCGGGCCACCGCGGAGCAGAACAACACCGCGGGCAACTGGACGTCTATGAGCCAGACCACCATCATACTGGGAACAGATGGGAACACGTCTGTTCAGCCCGGCGCCTTGACGGGGGTAAGTCAGCTTTAATGATCCGTTCCCGTTTTACCGGAGCGCGGCAGGGGGGAGGCGGCGCGGCGCGGCGCGGGAGAACCCGCCGCTCCTGCCGCTCCTGCCGCTGCTGCTGCTGTTTGTGTGTGTTGCTGCTGGTAAGAAGCCGCTGGATTGATCTGCTGCTGCAAACCTGAGAAGGTGCAGAGCAGCTTCACAGCTGGAGCCACAGCTGGTCTCTGACACATCAGTGATTCCATGACGCGCCGCAGAGCAGGCGTGATGGACTGGTTGGAGTTTCTAGTATTTACTGGTTATTTCATATTATTTGTGCATGAATCTGGAGCTGATTTGATGTAACTTCCTGCAGGAAGAGCAGTGGAATCAGTGAGTTGTACAGATCTTATTGATGAGCAGATCAGCAGCTGGACGCGATGGACTTTAAGTCTTTGCTGAAATATAAAAGATGTTTATTTGAATTGTTGTAGAAATAAAATACAGGCTGAAGAAAACGGCGATAATTCTCTTTTCGGAAATAAAGATGGCTGCTAATTAGTAATTACTGTTTAAATATTACACACAAAAACTAAACAGAACAAAACAAGAAGAAGAAAAAAAACAAATAGTTATTCTCGCGATATTTTCGCTGTTCCCACCGTCGCGCTCCATAAGGCCCAGAATCTGTTATGTGGCTGACAGACAGCACTGTATTACACGAGACTGCGGATTGTACACACACGCACACACACACACACGCAGATGCCACGCACGCGCACACACGTCCCTGCATAGCGTTGTTCACGACTGTGAATTTTCACGTTTAGTTTTTTTGTTCGCTTCAGTATTTCAGCGTTTATTTGATTTATTTGTTTGGGAACATCTGAAATTCCAGATGTTTTTACTGCGTCAGCATTTCTCTATAAGTTAAAACGTTAAAGTTAAACGTTACTTTTATTTGGAGGTTTATATCACAGGTTTGTAAAGATTAACGAAATAAAGCTGACTAGGATTCCGCTGAACACGTTTAAATTCATTCATTTGAAGTTTTTTTTATATGAAATACACGATTCATTTTTTTGTTAGTCCCAGAAAAATGAAAAATGACGAATTCTTTTTTTGTTCGATAATTCAGGAATCCCATTTATTAAATCTGTAGTTTCCTGTCAGGATAAATGCTTCATGTCTATTTGGATTCTAATAATTTGGTTAATTAACTTTAGAGATTTGCTAAAAAAAAAAAAAAAGTAAAAACAAATATTTTCTTCTCAGGATGATGATGACGAGGGTGGAGATGAGAATAAGGCCAGAGGAAACTGGTCCAATAAACTGGACTTTATTCTGTCCATGGTGGGATATGCGGTGGGACTGGGGAACGTGTGGAGGTTCCCTTATCTCGCCTTCCAAAATGGTGGAGGTAAGAGTTGTGGCTCCATGTGGAAATGTTTCCACACAGAAACAAAAGTTTAACGATTGATTATAGATTCTCCGCGTTTCTGTCGCGTGGAGGCCTTAAATATGACAAAAAACAAGATTATTAATGTTCTGAGTTAAAATAAAATAAAGACAAACTAAAAATAAGACCAATAAAAAGTGTTATCATAAAGAAATAATATAATGGTAATAATTATTATTCTGTATTGTATTTCCTCCTCTTCTTGTTATTATAATAACATTTATTATTACCATTGATTTAGTGATATATCCTCCAACCCATTTTCAGAAAACAGATCATTTTTTATCAGCAGCTGAGCTGGTTTTCTCCTCTGAGCCAGTTCGGGTGGGAGTTTTCAGACTGGTTTCCCTTTCAGGCGCCTTCCTCATCCCCTACCTGACCATGCTGGGCATCGCAGGGATCCCCATCTTCCTGCTGGAGGTGTCTCTGGGACAGTTCGCCAGCCAAGGGCCCGTCTCAGTGTGGAAATGCATCCCGGCTCTGCAAGGTAACCTGCCCCAGATAAAACCACTAAGACAAGAGAAATAACATAAAACATATACCAAAAATACAAGTAATTTCTATCACCAGAGTCTCTACTTCCCTTAAGAGTAATTTATATATTTCGTCTCATTTATTTATTTTAGGTTGCGGGATTGCCATGTTGATAATATCTGTCTTGATAGCCATATACTATAATATTATAATGTGCTGGACACTGTACTACCTGTTCGCTTCGTTGAAGGGCTCACTGCCATGGGCTAACTGTAGGAATGAGTGGAACACGGTGGAATGTAAGGACAAAGACATGCTGCTGTTAGGTAAGACACACACCTTCACACACACACTCACACACACTTGCACAAACACACACACACACCAAAAGCACCTCTCTCTCCACAATGCGCAATGCGTCATGACTCCCTCAGCTGAGGTGTCCTGCGGTATAATGAATCCTGACCTGTGATCTCTGCGGTGTTTTCACTCTCAGCACTTTAAATCAGAGCACTCCATTTCTCTACTTGATGATTCAGGCCAGTATCACGTGGACTGGCCTCAATCTTACGAAAAAAATACTTATTTTCTTTCAGTCGATTCAATTTTTCGTTTCATTTGGACTCTTATGGTGTCACTTTAGTGTATTTTCCTGCAGCAGCAGCTTCCTCTGCGCTGGGTTTTTAATGGAAACGTTGATGAAATGATGTTTGAGTTGTGAGTAAATGTGCGAGCAGGAGCTCGGCAGGTGTTTGACGTCGATATGCATCGAATAAGTATCGAAATTCGGCTCGTTTCGCGTGATATTTGCCTTCAACGATTCTGTGAATTCAGCACAAAAACTGCTTGCTTGACAAATTTACTGTACAAGCTGAGCTGCTGCAGTGCTGCAGTGAACCCCGCACTGACCCCTGCTGGCTGCAGCAGGAACTGCTGCTCTCTCTCTCTCTCTCTCTCTCTCTCTCTCTCTCTCTCTCTCTCTCTCTCTCAATACATATTTGATTAATTATATTGATCTTTATTGGCATGAAAATACAGAGAGTATCAGTTAACAAGTCTGCAACAACATTCAGTGTGAACAAACAGAACAATCACAGATTCTCCATCACATACACTGTAGTGTACCTTAACATTTACAGTAATTAATTGGCAATAAACACCTAAAAGTTACTATTATTATTATTATTTTATAATAAAATATATTGTGTCTTAACTCTGAAAAACAAGAAAAAAACAATTAGACACTGTAATTTCAGTTGAATTCACAGTATTAGGTGAATAATTGTATAATAAAAACAATTAAATACTGTGATTTACAGTAGAATGTGATTAATTGGGTAAATTGATAATTAAATAGTGTAATTTCAGTAATAGTTACAGTATTGTGTGATTAATTGTATTATAATACAGTAACTCTGTGATTTTCTACAGTAATACATAGATTTATTCTAGTGTAATAATCATTTACAGTAACATCATTGTGTTCAGCTCAGTAAATAACCACAGATTTCTCTGTTTTTTCACCTAATTGATGTTTGTCTGTTTCTGTGTTATTTTGGGGAAGAATCATTTTCTCTGCATATTTTCTCTATAATGCAGAGCGGTGTAACATTACAATAAAATATACATTTACATCAATGTAAATGTATATTAGTCACCTATTTACATGGATGAGTAAAATTAAATTAATGTAATGTTGCCGTTAAAAACACAAGTGTGAACTGTACAAACACATTTCTAAGTTTGTACAGTATCTGTATATTCCTGCATTATTACCATTAAAACTGCACATTTGGTTCGTTGTGTCTGTATTTTTCATGTCTATATTTTAGAGAGTATGTGAAATAAAGGGCCCAGATTGAGAGTAATAACTTCTGTTATTTCCATCCTTAAATCTATCAGTGGGCTTCAGGCTTCACTTCTTTCTGAGGCTCCATCCTCCTGTCAGTCCTCCTTTACTCCAAATCACATCTTCTCACTGGACAGTAAAGTTGTGCTCCACGGCAGCACCCTGCCAGTCTCTCCCATGTTGATGTGTGTTGGTTTCTGATTGGAACAGACGCGTGTATCCTGCGGGACAGAAACATCACCTCCATCAAGAACTCCACTTTCTGTTTGTCCGCTCACACTGTGGGAAATCTGACCAAACTATTGAACATGACTGTGGACGGCAACAAGACCTATGTCAGCCCCAGTGAGGAGTACTTCAAGTGAGTGACGCTTCCGACTGATTTCAAGTAGAATTTAGAGGAATTAGGACAGTTTAAATGTTGTGCAGGTCAAATCTATACTATTTATTATGTATTTTCTCAGGCACTTCTGCTCTTGTTGTTACTCACAGTAAAACTTGTGTTTCTTAAATGTGGAAGAGTCGTCCAGGTCAAAGGTTTCCAATCCATTTATCCTGTGATGCCTATAATAAAGTAAAGTTTACCTGTGTAAAAGTCCACCAGTCGACTGATTACTGTTTAAGTCATCAGTTAATCATTTGGTCCATAAAATGTCCAGTAACGTTGCCACAGTCCAAAGTTCCATTTTCAAATAGTCCAAAAACCAAAGATATTCATTTAATTATTGTTTTCCACACAGAGAAAAGCAATAAATCATTGCAGCTGTAAAAAAAAGACTAAAACTTTATTCAGTAAACAAAATAGTTGCTGCTTAATCTCCTGTTCATCGACTAACCTCGCAGCTTTAAAATGAAACTCATTCTTTTGGACAACATTCAGTGGCCTGAGGAGGGAAAATACAATAATATATATTTTCTAACTTAGACACAAGAAGATATTTGACGACTGTGGAAACTTTAACAGATAATTTATTGGACAAAACCATCAACTGATGAATCCAAACAATAATCTGTAAATTAACAGGAAGTCTTTGCTTTATTTTACGGATCAAACAGATTGTGATACTGGTCGAGGGAATGTGAGCAGCATCCCAGAAACAGAAACTATCATCTTCCTGCATTAATAAGGAATCATTAATAATATACATATCGTGACTTATTAAATTGAAGAGCTTGGAGTGTGGATGTGGTCGTAGTGTATTGAGTGTTGCTGTTGTGATTCATACGTGCAGGTACAATGTGTTGCACATCTCCAAAGGGATTGAATATCCTGGAGACATCCGCTGGGCCCTGGCAGGCTGCCTGGGTCTGGCCTGGCTCATCGTCTATGCCTCCTTAGCCAAAGGAATCAAGTCATCAGGAAAGGTAACGAAACACACACACACACACACACACACACACACACACACACGCTCCATTAATTAATCATCTGATTAGATCAGATCTTTCATGAGCTCAGAAAATCATCTTTGGTTTCAATAGGTTTAATAATGGAATTTGACATTTTTATAGTATTTAAAATGCTGTTAAACATAAACTATAATTGCAAAAATATGAATAAAACATATCCTGTGATGTTACTACTGTAAAAATGAAGACAGGGTTATTCTCCCTGTATTGAATCAGCAGCTTCTGATCAAAGTGCTGAATGTGGGAGTAACTCAGATTTAAAGCTGGTGTTAGGGCGCCCTCTGCTGGACAGAGACATGACCTGCAGCCTGCTGCTGGGGCCTCATCTGGTGGAAGGAATACTATGATCTTTGAAGTCAAAGTATTGATACCATAATGTAAAAAATACTCCAGTACAAGCATAGAACATATAGAAATATGAGCAGCAGCTGTTTGCTTTAAGTATTAAAGTAAAAGTGCTTTAACAACCACATTATTAATACTAATGATTCAGTGTATAAACAGTAATGTATCGTTGCAGCTGCTGCTGAAATAAGTGAAATAATTCTTTGCATATTTTATCCCAATAAGTATAATGTGTGTGTTGTTGCTCACACAGCAGAGATTTTTCTATAAAGGGAACATTTACTTCCTCGAATGAGTTATTGATTTCTGTTTATTTATTTATTTGTTAGTCAACACTATGTTTCAAGCTTCAATAATTAATCAATCGTAGCCAAAAGCTTGTTTGAACTGTTTTAGTTGTTTTAAACCAAACAACCCAAACTGCTGATGATATCACCACGAGCTCTAAGAAATGATGTGAATTTGTTTAATATTTTTCTTATATAAATAATTCTATTCATCAATTACCATATGTTCTAGAGAGCAGATTTATTAATATCATTGCTGCATTACATCCAAGGATCACATAAACTTATAGCAAACATAAACAATTACTCTCCTAAAATATATAAAATGTGAACTTTTTAGTTTTCTCTGCTAATCCTGCATCTTTTCTCTTCTCTGCTCAGGTGGTTTATTTCACAGCCACTTTTCCCTACGTGGTGCTGGTGATCCTGCTGATCAGAGGAGTGACGCTGCCCGGTGCCTTCGATGGCATCCTTTACTTTATCACACCAAAGTGGGAGAAACTCAATGATGCAAAGGTACCCGCCGCTCTCCGGTTCAGCTCCATTAAAAAGCTTAAAATCCTCCTTCGTCCCTCACCTGCAGCTGTTTCCCTCCTCCACTTGTCAGGTGTGGAAAGACGCAGCCACTCAGATCTTCTTCTCACTATCGGCTGCTTGGGGAGGCCTCATCACCCTCTCTTCATACAATAAGTTCCACAATAACTGCTACAGGTAAACACACAAAAGGTAAACTATGCTTCTGGCAAGCAAAAAATAACACATGATACTGTCCCTGTGTATCTGATAGAAACAGAAAATACACATATAAATAAAAGTGCAGCTTGTAGAATTATTGTTTCCCTGCAGCAACTCAAGGATCATCGTCTGTTCTGTACATTTCTAACATTTTCTATAGAGCCCTGTATTTGCAGACAGTTTTTATTCCTGCCACCAGAGGCCACTGTTGGATCTCTTATCTGTGTGTACACGAGGAAGCCATGTCCTGTATCGAACAAATCATCAGATTCTGTATTTCCAGTACTTATTAGATATTACATGTTTACACAACTGCTGCACTTTGCAGTCAGCAAAGAAGGAAATAGGTTTTTCTCATTCAGCCTGTTTCTCTCTTTCCTCCTTCTCCCCTGCAGGGACACTATTATAGTGACGTGTACAAACAGTGCCACCAGTATATTTGCTGGCTTTGTTATCTTCTCCGTCATTGGTTTCATGGCGCATGAGCTGAAGGTGCCGATTGAGAAAGTGGCGGATGAAGGTAAGAGACTGGAGCAGCGGGTCATTGTAGCACACCTGCAGTCTCATATTAGTTTGTGTGGATCCTTATTTGTGTGTGTGTGTGTGTGTGTGTGTGTGTGTGTGTGTGTGTGTGTGTCAGGTCCAGGCATAGCATTCGTAGTGTATCCAGAAGCTCTGACCAGACTTCCCCTGTCTCCTTTCTGGGCGATCATCTTCTTCCTCATGCTCCTGACTCTTGGCCTCGATACCATGGTAACCACTGCTTCTTCTGTGTGTGTGTGTGTGTGTGTGTGTGTTTATTTCTGTGGCTAAAATATGCTCATAAGCAAGGGGAGGATACTTTGCTAAAATTATAAGAATCAAGCTTTTTTCTGGTCTTGTCTGTTTCTATAAAACACGATTGCTGTTCTCAGACTTCGGAGCCATCTCACACTCTCTGTGGTGACAGGACATATCAGCCAGAGCAGCAGTGGCTGACTCATGTGCATTTAATAGTTTGTGGATAACAACAGAGATTTGTTTGATTAGATTTGTCGACAGTAGGAAAAATAAACCGTTTAAACTGAATCTTCTTTTCCAAAAGCATTTTATGTCTTAAAATGATCTTTGCTGTGGGACTAAGATCGTCTTAATGTTCAAATGTGATCTGGAAACAGATTAAATCAGTATAATAATTTAATATTTACTCTCCTTTAGCTCTGTCTCTGAAAAAAGCTGTTGTTATGTGCTTGGCAGGTTCAGCATGGAAACAGCTAATGTGCCCCAAAACCAAAGAATAATGAACTGAAAGTGGCTCCAAATCAAGTGATTGTTCTCTCTGGGTTCACCACTATTACTTTGTATGTCTCACTAACTTCTAACTTCTGATATTTTCTGGAATGATCCCAAAGTTTCACGTCAACCGTCTGTAATGAGAGTTTTATTTGCTCCAAAGTAAAACACTTAGCTTCAGAAAGCGTCGCTGTGCTCTGTAGAAACGCTGCACACATCCCCCCATTTTACATAATTACCCAGACATTTCCACTGAGAGTGATTTCAGCTCAAGAGTCTGCAACGAAATCGAGTGAGGGGGACGAAAAGTTTGGAATAAAACTGAATGTAAACCATATTTAAGTCCAACATAATTCACAGACAGATCCAACAACTAAAATAAACAAAAATCATGAAAACAATTAATAGTTCAGTCCTTTAATTCTAAATTAATACAATAAAATCACAGAGATAGGTTTTATAATTTGACTTTGTTATTTCAGTGTCTGTATCATATTCAGCTCGTGCTTTAATATCTCCATTTTGTTGATTGTTTAATTGATCAGTTTATTTCATGAAACACTGTAAAAACTCTGCTAATGATGCTACAACGGCTCCTCTTAGCCTTTTCCTCTTTATTCGTCATGAAGGCACAACTTCATGGGCTGTTTCTTCTCCCGAATGTGACATTACATCATCATCACATCTCATCACACTGTTTCATACATGATACAGACGGGAACAATTTCCCTGTTTTACTGCAGCCAGGCATCTGGCAGCAGTAGAGTAGAGTCCAACTCCAGCCTACGTAGAGCATTTTTAGATGTTTAATTCCAATAAAAATCACAACGATACACTTTAAAAGCTGCACTAATCAATGCATTTACATATAGAATAGATCAAACAACTCTAATGTGTAATATGAAAGGGGGCTCACATATAAACCCACAAGAAATGCCTTTATTATGTAGGACATGTTTCTTTGAGTAGAAACAAACAGACACAGAAAAGCGAGGATTACACTATCGACCTGTTTTTGACAGCTCATGCATTTTGTGAGGGATCCTCAGGTTTATAACAACCAGATGTTATAAACTGAAGCCGATCCACAGTCACACTTCCCTGTGTTGTCTTATCATTTAAGGCTCCTCCAACCGTGTCTGAAAAAGCATAATTACAGAGAAGTATTCCCCTCCAGCTTTACTGAGGCTTGTGTCCTCTGCCTTCATCGACCTTGTTTCCAGCAGCAGGAAACTGCTTTCAGTAAAAGAAGCTGTGATAAATCCCACTGTTCAAAGAGTGGCTAACAAAGTTAGCAATTAGCCAGTCACAACAAGTGAAGCATTTAGCATCTAAAGATCCATTAAATCCTCTTTAGCGCATATAATAATAAATTCTGTTGTCAGCTTGATCTGCCGCCCAAACTGCATTCGTTCATTTTGGAATTAGACTGTTCATAAGTTTGGACTCACTTAGAAATGTCCTTAGTGTTGAAAGAAAATCATTGGCTGGTCGACTCCAAACTATTGAACGGTGGAGGTGATATTTTGACAAAAATGGCCACGACAGAAGGTGTAACACACAAAGATAAGAGTCTACAACACAAAGTGGAACACGTCACCCCTTAATGAGTCAGAACTGATGCTTATTTCTACCAGAAGATAAAAATTGATTTGTTGGTTTGTTTGCAGGTGTGAAAGTGGACGCGCTGGATTCTATACGCTAATTAATAACCATTTTAGTGCCTGGTACAGACCCAATAATCAACCTAGTGGCGTGAAATTGCCCTTAAATCCACCAAGAATTTTCTGACCACAACCACCTTCTATATATTATTGGTACAAACCTCGAAATTCTTTTCTAAAACAATCTGGGTGAAGTCACAGATTATGTTGCTTTTTTTGTGTGTAAATCCACAACCTGTTCAACGTCGACCTGCCATGAGGCAACATTATTGACAATTACACACTTTATTTACAATATTATTAACAATTAAGTGTAGGGCTGAAGCTTTTACTGGTTTTATATTATTAGCAGGTGTTTAAATATAACATCAAAGTAAAATGATAAAAAGATACATATTTGATTATCTGTAGATAAGATCTGTAACTATAGTTTCCTTTGAAGACCGACAGTATTTTTTAAAATTTATATTTGTGCCTACAAAAGTTCAATAACATGCTATTAACAATAAAAAAATAAATAAATTAAGATAATTAAAGACTACACAAAGATGTAGTGATTGCCACTGAACAGAAACTCAGAAGTTGGTTAATATTTAGCACAAATGAGCTTGACCGTGTGTTTTAAGTCGTCGACGGCCATCGCCAAGACTCTGAGTCAACATGACATGCGCTGACCTCAATTGACTCTCAGGAAATTTCCTGTTGTTTTTTACTTACAACTTACTGCAGCTTTGAAATGACTCACTTCTCTTTTAAACCACAGAACTCTAATTGCCCATTTATTCCTGATGAAACTTCAGCGAACAAACAATTCAGTCCCGCGGATGTGTTTTTTTTTAAGTGCCTCCAGGTACAATCCTGTGCAAACAATTCCAGATAAAACACTGACGCCTTCATGTGCACAGCGACGCTCCGGAGCCGGGCGGAGGGGCACAGCGGTGCATTAAAACACAAGTCAACAGGAACAGTAAATGATGTTGTTACTTCGCCGGGGCGCTGAAGGCTGCTGGCTTTGTTGTAGAAAGCAACTCGGCGGTAATAGGCTTGAGATGTTGACGGGGAAATTAGTTTTGGGAGCTGGGAGGAAAGAGAGGAGAGAGGAGCGGAGAAGTGGCAGATAACTCGTTGCCGAAGGGTTTTTCTGACTCACTTCCTCAGGCCCCTTTTTACCACCCCGTTGCATTCGTTAATCTGCAGACAGACCACCTGTCACGTCTCAGCGTCGTGATCTAAATTTCTCTTGCTGGTTTTTAAATTGGAATTACCTTGTTTATTCTGGTTTGCAAATATGTGAAACTTCGGTGAAATAAACACGTTCGTCGGATGAATGGAAGAAGAACGCCTAAATGCTGAATTGCTGACAGCAGCAGCTCTGATTCAAATGAAGAAAAGCTGCTGACTGGAGCGTTTTTCCAGTTGAAAGGCTGCTGTATACCAGCCTGATTGGCTGAATCTCAGTAATTCTGTAGTGAGGGCAGCCATTAGAATCTGCTGGGGAAAAAAATCTGACTCCTTTACATTGAGTTTCCTTTAAAAGGTTTTGAGCTGTGTCTTCTTTCATCATGCATGTGATTAAACAGGAAAAAAAGGCTTTTCTTTCTTTCTCATCCACACGTCTCCTCTCTCTTCATATTTTGTCTTCCTCCCTCGTCATTTCTATCCCAGTTTGCCACCATTGAGACCATCGTGACCTCCGTGTCGGATGAGTTCCCAAAGTACTTGAGGAAACACAAGCCGCTGTTCACCCTGGTCTGCTGCGTCAGCTTCTTCATCCTGGGATTTCCCATGATCACAGAGGTATGCCCCGGACACACATACACACACACACACACACACACACACACACACACACACACACACACACATCTCTGTACACACTGAGCAGGGTCGTTCAGGCCCTTCGGCTTTTTCTTTGAATAATCCAGCAGATTTCTCTCAGAGAACAGACTCACTGAGTAGAAGCAGAGAGATAAAGTCTTATTAAAACAATAAAGAAGGAAAAAGAAAGACAAGAAACACTGAGTATATTTACTTAAGTATAAAATGAAGTACAAATCAGTATTATGCTACAGTTTTGATGCCTTCAGTGAAGATCTACAATGTAAATAGTCATGAAATGTATATATGAATGTATATATATGTGTGTATATATATATATATATATATATATATATATATAATGCATATATATAATGCAGTAATATTACTATTAATCTACAAAATAGTAGAAATAGTAGTCTTCATACTGAGTACTTTACATTTTTGTACTTTAACCCTCATGTTGTGTTCAAATCTGATTCACACACATATGTCAGTGTTGCACACACAATAAATTGTATTAATTTACATGTAATTGTGTGTTTTATTCAACTTTATTCAACACTGTACACAGTGTTTCTGGTCAGAAGTGACCGATCATTAGAAATGAATGTGGGAGACTCGAATTAACAGGAAATTAAACTCAGTTACATCTACATTTGTCAGATGAACACGCACACACACACACACACACACACACACACACACACACACACACACACACACACACACACACACACACACACACCCTTGGGTTACATGAAAACTGTCAACTGCACCTGTTGGCAGTTCTCATAAATAGAAGTTCACAACTTGTAATGTTCACAGGAAGCTCTGTTGATACAACACAAGGTGATAATACACATATTATTACACTTTTTATGATGAATCCTAATGGAACAGTCAAATTTGACATGAAGCAAACACAACATTTGGCTGATAACTCTTCTATATGAATACTTCATGCAGTATTCTATTACATTTATTAAAGTAAAGGATCACAATTCTTTTTCCACCACTGGTAAAGAGTCAGTGTGAAATGACCAAAGACAAGTCAGAGATTGAAAACAGAGTAAAGGTGTTATTTCTCTGGAATCCTGGGATGATGGTGCTTATGTGTGTGTGTGTGTGTGTGTGTGTGTGTGTGTGTGTGACAGAGTGGGATGTACATGCTGCAGCTGGTGGACACGTTCGCTGCCTCCTACTCTTTGGTCATCATTGCCATCTTCGAGCTGGTGGGGATTTCTTACCTCTATGGTGAGTCCTGCTGTTCCTGCTTCATCACATCACCTCTGACCAACAAGAACTGGAGCGTGACGCCTGTTATCAGCCTCTAGAGGTCGAAAATGTTCATTACATCTCACAGTATGAAAAGGTTGGTCGAAACAATCGGGACAGAAATCCACAGATTGCAGATACACACAGAAGCAATTTAAAATATGCAAATATTAAGATGAAACAAAGCAGGAAAGACAGAGGAAGGATTATTCTAATAAATATAATTTGGAAAATGCATCAAATAACAACAGGGAAGTTGTACGATGCGTCACTATATCTCAGACACAGTGAAAGTGTCTGTAATAACCAGATGTGTTTACATTACATGGAAGCCTGGTGTGTTTCATGCAGATGTTGAAGGTGACCTTTAACAGCATCAGACGACCTCTGATGAGAGAGTGTCGACGCTGCATTAAGGTCTGGTCCTGGTTTGAGGGGAAGTTATTGTTTGAGGTAAAATATTCAGTAATGTGACGTGACGGTGTTCGTGCACCATAAATTTCATCATCAGAGAGTACAAACGCAGACTCATCTGCACCTATTGCACATGTGTGTGCAGAAAGAAGTTTAAACACAACTACTACACATGTGTAGTGTCTGTGCAGCCTCCTGTATATTTTCCTGTGCTCAAACTGTGTGATGCTGAAAGGACGTGACACAGAGTGGACAAAATGTTCATATTTGATTTATGAGAATAAGAACAAGCTTAAAAGGTTCACTGTTCAGAAAGCATGAATATCTTTAGTCAATTTCACAACAATCTGTCCAATATTTCATTTTTTTCTTTTGAACTATTGGACATTTTGGTCTGTTGGTGAGACTGGAGGAAAAATCTGATCATATCTGTTAGGAATACACTTTTTTCCTGTGATTCTTTGTCATGAAACGACGGAGAATTGCGATGGTGGAGATTTGTGTGAAAATATCTTGCCCATGATCTGCTGTACTGACCGGATCAGTTTCTGGCTCGTTGTGTAAATGTCAGATATCATAACTGATGTCCCAGACAACATGTCATATTAAAACAAGCCAACGGGGCATTTGTTCTTTATCACACGTCGTATTTATTTGTTTAAAAATCTAACAACCCTTTTATTTAACCGAGTAATTTTTTTTTTATTGTGAAGCATTTATATGCGTGTCTAGACGATCTGGTTTCTGAGGTTCTCCCTGAGAGTCCAGCAGTTTAGTCTGGCACTTCCATAAAGTTCAGCAAGTTACGAGAGACAGTTAAAAAAAAATAATAGCCACAGTCTTTCCCACAGATGCCGACAATGACTTTTAGTCACTTTTATGAGTCAAGTTCCAAAAGTACTGAAGCCCTCACTTCCTATTTAAAACTTGATAATGTCAGTTGTTAGACCCTGAATGACCTGCATCGTCACACCCACATGAACAGGTTCAGGCTTTGCTATAGCAGAACAACAATGGAATGTCCATTGAATGATTTGGTCATTTAAATTAATTGCATCATTCTGTGTTTGTCTGAACAATATGACTGATTTTTCTATCCTAAATATATATATATATATATATATATATATATATATATATATATATATATATATATATATATATATATATATATATATATATATATATATATGTGAGAAAGGACAGATCATTCAGAAAGAGAGTACAGCAAATCCTGCCTCTCATCTGCATGTTATTCTGGCTGTGACCAGTAGATGTCTCTGTTGTAATGTCTAAAGCCCACACACACACACACACACACACACACACACACACACACACACACACACACACACACACACACACACACACACAGAGCTCAGGTATGTGAGCATAGAGGCTGTAACCAAGGAGCAAAGCACACGCTCTCCTGCATTTTGTCAGATATCAGTACAGGTGACATATTGAAATGATTGTGTGACTTTTCCTTCTTCATGTCGTTCACTGTTATCCGTCAATAAAGGCAGAGGAATAAAACCACCTGCTCACTAGTTTTTTTCTCAAGGATGACAGAAACTGATGCTCTGTCGTCGTCTCTATCACACACACACGCACGCGTACGTGCGCGCAAACACACACTCATTCTCTCATGAGGATGGATTGAATTTGTTGATCCTTTTTTTAAGGAAACTTATTAAACCCAAGTCACTCTCTGCCTCCTCTCACTGACTTTCTACCATTTCTCTTCCTTGGCTTTATTTCTCTTCTTTTATATTTATTGTTTTTCTTCTCTCTCTGAAGGTCTGCAGAGGTTTTGTGAGGACATTGAAATGATGATTGGATTCCAGCCAAACCGATTCTGGAGAATCTGCTGGGCCTTTGTAACTCCGACCATTTTGACGGTATTGTTTGTTTTTTGTTCATCTCCTTCTCACACACACACACACACACATACACACACATGCATGCACACACACAAACACACACACACACACACACACACACACACACTCAGATACAGACATGCTCAGCTTTAAACGTTTCCATTTCCACTGCCACCTTTCAAGTACATTGATTTTCTATTGGAAAGGAACAGGGGAAAAATTGCTCCTGTTACGCTGGAATAGAAAATTATTTCTTCCTTCCAATTCTTGTCCTGTCACATATTGTTTGTGTTTTTCAAAATAGTAATTGCCAAGTTGTTAGAGGCACGTCGCTTTCTGCTGTAAACAGCGCAATCTGAGCAGTGTTAAAGAAAGAAAAGCCCTTTTTGGTAAAATGGCCACTTATTTGTCACATGCTGGGTAAATTCCAACACACAGTGACGGTGTTGGGCTCTGGCCGGCATTAAGGTCACTTATTGTAATGAAAACCACTGTAGCGCCAAAGCGGAGGTGACGATGACAAATGGGGCAGCGGTCGGCCGGCCGGTCATCACGCCGCTCTTGGGGGAGATCAGATTTCCTCGGGGAGCTCATTGACGCGCAATCCCGGGCTAATCTATTTCTGTCTGCCTCCTTGTTTTCCGCTGTTGCGTTTTCCCCCTTTCCTTCCTCTCATTCTGTCCTATCCGTCTCAGCCAGCTGTGCTGTAGACGGGAGGCATAATTAGCCCTTAGGTTGAGCTCTTTCTTAACCGCACTGTCCTCCTGTAGCTTGACAAAGCCTTGTTTGTGCAATCTTCCTGCAATCAAGGGAGATTGGAAAATGTGGGATGAGATCACAGCCGCAGTCTCGACACCGAGCAGTGTCGCGGGAGCAGGCGCTGCGGCAGTGTCGGGAGGTAACAGATCTCACGTTTAACATGCGGTCGGTGTGTTCCCCGGTCTGCGCAGGGCATCCTGGGACTGAGCCTGTACCAGTGGAAGGTGATGACGTATGAGGACTACACGTACCCCACCTGGTCCATGGTGTTGGGGTGGCTCATGGTTATCTGCTCCGTCATCTGGATCCCCATCATGTTCTTCATTAAGATGCACCTCGCCCCCGGGAGCATAAGCGAGGTAATAATTGAGAAGGCGTCGTGACCAGACATTGCCGGGAACGTTTTGTTTTTGTCTGCTTTGCACACACACACACACACACGCACATACACACTCTCTCTCTCGCTCACACACACTGTCGTAGAAATCAATAGTCTCATCCTTTGCTCATTAGCAGGGAGAGGCTGGCTGCTGGCTGAATATTAATACAGACATTTTTTTCTGGGATTCCGGCAGTTCCTTTTTAAATACTCCAATTAATGGATGATGATGATCTTGACGTCTTTGTTCCTTCAGCCGTCTGACAGCGGCCTCTATCACAGACCGCTATGATCCTCCAAGCAGACATTTTTTATTGTATTGTCTTTGCCAGGCTATAATAAACACATAATCATAGATTTTTTATGTTTGCTTTCAGGGGATATTATTTTAACACCCCCTGCAGGTTTTGATGATGTTTTACAAGCAAGCGGGTGTAGTCTGATAACTTTTGCACATTTTTAAAAACCACCATGAGGATGCAGCAGAGGTGTTTGATGCTGGGGGAGCTCCTTAATGAGGCCTGGATTAATCTCAGTGACTTTGCATGAGGAGATTGTCTCAGGCAGCTGGGTTAAGGTTGTTTACTCAATGAACATGGTCAGATTTTATTGTTCATGTGTCTATATGGTGACGTAACGAGAGACTAGAGTGATGAAGTCCTTTGTCTTAATAAAAGTCACTAAATGAGATGTAAGTAATCAATCCAATAATCCAATAATTGTCATATATATATATATATATATATATATATATATATATATATATATATATATATATATATATATATATCCAGATATTGTGGAGTATCGTAGAGTAAGTGTCATCAAATATATTGATTATCCATGTGTTGAGTATTGTACCTGGAGTTACCCTGTGATTCTCACCCCTAATATAATCATATCCACAGTGAACATGCTGAAAACACACACACACACACACACACGCACGCACACACACACACCTTTTTTGTAATTAGCATTAAATTCAATGAGAATTTGAATTGTTTCATTACCAGAGCAATGGCTCTCGAGGTGGACTTTAGCTTCTTTTATACCAGGGCTTGAAAACCAGTTGATAATTAGAATCAGGTGTGTTGGAGTGGGGAGATACATGCAGCATGGTAACACTCCAGGAGCAGTGAGTGCAGCCCTGTTCTACACATTGTGATATTTCCTTGGTTGCAATCTGCAAACTCACCACTAGATGCTACCAGAAAACTGAACACAGTACCTTTAAGTGGCCAGTAGGAGCAGACAATCAACCACCCATATAATAAGCATACAGCAGAAGTCAAAGGAAAACTTACATCCACTATGGGATGGTTTCCTCCACTGTCAACATTTGACGTGTCCTGGACACTGAAGACAAATAACAAACCTGTTGTGTTTAGTATCATGACCATAGTGTTTTCCCTTTCACCATGACAACGACTTCTTGTCTCCATCCACCTCCACTTAAAATAGTGTCTATGCAAACTACTCCTTTAAACTACTTCTCTTTTCCTGCTTTTAAAGTTCCAATGTGCATTTGAGGGTTTTTTAGTTCTGGACACAGTGGCACAAAATACAAAAGTTTGGGGTCACTTAGAACTTTTTTTAAAATAAAAGCACAGTAAACTAATCAGATATACACTTTAAACATTGCTAATGTGGTAAATGCCTATTCTTATCCTTCATAACCAGAATAATTAGAAAAGAAGTGCACAGTCACATAAAAGTTCAACCAGCAGTAGTGAGAGGGAACCATTAAATTCATCCCCTTCCCACTTGCATATACGACCTGATATGAACTGTGTGGGCGTTACTTCTCCCCCTGCAGCGTCTGAAGCTGGTCTGCGCCCCTCAGCCTGACTGGGGTCCTTTCCTGATGAAGCACCGCGGAGACCGCTACAAGAACATGATCGACCCTCTGGGAACCAACTCTCTGGGCCTCAAACTGCCCCCTAAGGACTTCCAGCTGGGCTCCTACCAGTAGAGGCCGTCCCTGGCAACAAAACACCCAGCGGGGGCACCGGGAGGAGGGCGACATGCTCGCATCTAGACGACTCCTCCTTCTCCTCCACCTCTTTTTTTCTCCCTCTTTCTGCCTCTTCTTCCTCCACTCTGTGCTTCACTACTTATTTCTTCCCGTCTTCCTCCATATATTGTGGATGTGTGAACAGTGCTCCCTTTCCTCTTCCTCCTCCTCCTCCTCCTCCTCCTCTCCTCCACTTCCCGTCTTCTCTCAGAGAGGAGGGTGAAGTGCCCAGGTGGAGTTTACTCCTTTGCTGCTGCTTTGTACTCGGTTAATGGGCTATCATTGCCTCCCACACATGACCACTGATTACACCAGAACCCATTCCAGGGATCTTTATTCCAAGAGAAAAACGGTGTCATGGCAAGACACAGCTCAGACTGCACTTGCAATATTAGACTCACCATACAGTAGCTGCTCCTAATGGAGTTGCGCGTGCGTGTGTGCCTGCGCGTGCGTGCGTGTGTGTGTGTGTGTGCCATCGTATTTTGTGTGCAGAGATAATGAATCATCTTGGTGCAAGCAGACACATGAAAACAAAAAAGAAAATTGAGCGGCAGAGAAACAACAGTTCAATGAGCTCGGTGGGGATCTGTGTCTCGTTCTATCTGAATACAAAAACTCCATCGGCAATACAAATAGTATCAACTGCCTCGTGAAAATAAGGAGAAAAAAAAACAAACCACTGTAAGCACTGTTATCACATTTTGTTCCTATCCAGCAGTATATATGTATATTCACACCAGCTACTGCTCAGTCGCTTTTGCTTTGTCAAAAATAGATTTACAAGATCTGCAATTTGTGCCTCCTACGTCCCAGTAGAGTAGCAAATGCATCCTGATTACCACTTTCAGTAAATACACTTTTGCCTTGAATGACTGCAGTCTGATAGAAGCTCGGGTCTATATTTCTCTCTGAACCTGAAGGACCATTTGTGATACCCTCTCTCTTTCTCTATTTATTAAGTCGTACTCCTGTTGTATTATCCTAGAATGTAAAGTAGCACATTTCTATCGTAGGAAACCACTAGAGTAGTCTATCCTTCCTTTAGTAGGTGATAAAGTGGCCATTTAATCTTTTTAAAGCCCCAAAACCCAACCTGATAGTCACTGTTTGCATATATTTTAGATGGTGTATTTATTGCTGTGTGTGTTGTGAACCTGTTGAGCCATCCGTGAAAAACCTCTTTACATCACATCAGTAGGGTAACAGTATAAAATATATAGAAATATATATATATATACATATATCTATGAATATACAGTAATGTATGTATCGCCTCCAGCAGAGGAGAGAGCTAGCAAGACAGAGATTGAGTGTGTGTGTGTGTGTGTTCATGTGTCTCTGAACCCCACGTTTCTCTTGCTAGCCATGTAATATCTTGTACAAAGTAGTAAGTGTGTGTGTGTGTGCGCGCGTGCGTGCGTGTGTTGTCGCATCATTACAATGTTAGAAGCAGCTGCTATGTGTGAGTAGATGGAGATTAGACTAGAAAAATGGCCTCTTTCTTTCCTGGAAGTGTACTTTGTCTCTTGTTGTTTGTGGTAGAGCTCTGGAGACCTCTTTGCCATTTCAGACTTATGCCTCTTGCTTCTCTGTGTGTCCTCATAAAAACAGGGTCTCAGGTATACTTGATTCCGACAGACTACTCCAGTAGCTGTGGGGATAAAAGCATTCAGTGCATAGGAAACAGAGAGAAGAGCCATGACAATGCAAAATTACAACGGGAAGGTTTGCGGAAGTGTGTTGTAAAGAGGTCAAAATCAAAATGCTACTTCCCGATGACCTCGGTGCAGCACCATGTCTTTGCAACTTTTTTTATTTTGCTGGCTGTTTCAAACACTGACAGCTTCATGGGATTTACTTCAACACGCCTTACGATGATTATACGCAGCGTGTGGCTGCGAGTGATTAATTCAATGAAAATAATAATTAGGATTAACAGAAAAAAACATCTTATTTTGAGTGTGATGTAATCCACTGCAACATGTAAATGTTTCTTTAGCCAGTTTGACCGTTGACATGCTGACCAATTTCTTTTTTTTTTGCAGAAAATTAAAGGCTTTCAGAGAGTTTCTGTTTGCCTTGTTCACTGTGGTCCTTCAGGATCTGTCAGATTACTGTAATTTAGTGGATTTTTACCCTTTTAAGTTGTTCCCTATGACTTCAAGACATCATCAGCACAAATGAGCATCCGTGAGAACGGGGCGTAAACGCCGCGGCACGCCTGGAGGAACGGTCTGGTTCAGCTCGGCGGGGGGGTCCCACCAGTTTTGCAGCCTCTTTAAAAAACGTGACACAACATGGCGGAGAAACCTTTAGTTTGTGGGCTACCAGCCAATTAGTGCCAATGTCATATCTTGTATCCACTCAGAGGCAATTAGTCCACAATTTGACTGGTTGGATACGGATGTTCATGCTGATACCAAGTCCCGACTGGCTTTATTATGCTTTTAACACTGCAGGTGTTTAATTGCTGAATGGCTGAGTGTTTTCGATAGAGGCTGCAGGTACGGATGCAATAACGGTTGCTCTCCCTAACTATTTCTCTAAGCCATGTCTTTTCATAACCTTGACATGAATATAGCACAGGTCTGATTTAAGAGGTTGAATGGTTTGAAAACATAATCAATTAATGAGCACAAAAGTCCTGATGTTAAATAGCTTGCTTGCTCCAGTGTGTTGCTTTTGTTCAGGCTTAGTGCATTTAGCTCTATTTGTTCAAAACGTGATAATGATGTATGTCTGTTAACGCTTGTGTGTGCGTGTGCTTGTCTCTGTATTAGTTTTACTTAACTCAACTTAATTGTCAATCAGATGTTTGCATGGCCAGTCTCAGTAGATCGCTGAAAGAAGCGAGGAAGAGATTTACGGGACTTTTTTTCCGCCCAGGATACCTCAGCCTGAAGCTCCTCTTTTTTTTTTTTTTTTGATGGATGTGAGGATCTTAGACCTCCAACTGAGAACTTGAGCTGGGTAAAACAAACTTTATGCTCCAAGATATTCAATACTGTGGCAACCACTCACTTGAAAGCGAGGTTGGGGCAAAGAAGCAGGTTGGCATTTTAAATCATGTGATGGATGAAATGGAAAGTATGCTCTTTGTAGACTTGAAAGATAAAAGCTTTTTTATGCCCCGAGATGGATTTTAATGATTCCCAAGCTGCATATAAGTAGCTATCATTTTTGTCTTTTGTTTCCATTTCCTCTGGGCTTCTCTGCTTTTGTTTTGAGGAAAAAAAACAACAAAAAAATCCACATAGCTCCATAAAATATAGAGCTTGCATGTGCAGTTTGTGTTGCTCTAACTCCATGTAAAGTAATCCTTGTCCTTTCTCTCTCGCAATACTATATGTCTGTGCATGTTTATTTTAGGAAGCTTTTTGTTCTACACAATGTAAAGAAACAGAAGGTTGCTGATATCCTTCTTGTAGAGAAGGAAGAAAGAAAAAAAAACTAAAACAAAAAAAAACGTATCTGTTAATTCGCTTTGCCTGCAAGTCAACTTTGGGCAGTAGGTAACCAAAGAAAGAGAAGTTTCACTAAGGTTGTATTGAAAACAGAAAATAAACTTTAGAAGAAAAAAGTGTCATCTGCGTACAGGAGGTTGAGATACTGCCATTCATATCCCATGTAGTGTTCCTCGATGTTTGCCAATACGTTACAAAACATCTTCAGGTAACCATTGGCCTTATAGATGTCTTCTAATGTTAGAATATTCTATGTATTTCAAAAATAACACCACAGAATAGCTTATTGTCTGTCTCATATGGTACCAGTATTCCTATTGTTATGTCTGTCGTGTCTTTTTGGCACTTTATTGTGTGACCTATGAATGCATAGGTTAAATTTCTAATTACTTGAGTAATGTCATATATTTCTGTGTGTTCTATGTGAGGTACTGCTGCCTATGGATATAGATATGTGCCTCCAACAGCCCATGACATCCGTTGATTTAATAAATAGAGAGTAGATATATAACATATGTTTTAAAGTTGATGTGAAATGTAAAAGAAAAAAAAGTGAAAATAATATAAATATATATATATATATCATAAATGTGAAATGCATTTATTTATTTTCATTGTCATCGATCTTTGAGGCTCTACCTCAGATTTTGTATTTATGTATAGAAATGCAATTGGATTATAGTATCTTTGCCAATAATATTATATCGCTATTATATCATGAAATGTATAACCTATGAATCAATAAATAAATGTTATTGTTTTCTTTGTTGTCGCTGGCTTCTTTCTGACAGGCCTCCTGCTGTGATGCTGGAATTATGAACAATAAGGACATGAAAACTAGGTTAAGGTAATAAATCCCCACAGCGATTCAACCTGTCAATCAGCTATTATAACCATGCACATATTAACTGAACTGAAGGCATCATGGCTGTGTGGAAACGGCACATATTGTTGTTTTAAACTGGGACATTGTGATCAAAGAGGGGAAGATTAAAAGAAAATGACGATTTATATGCTCCTGCAGGCATGTTGTTCGTTGGTACATTCCTTCTGTTGCTGCTGAACATCGCACACTGTGGAAGACAAGCTTGCATTTGTCACGTCAAACTAATCTGCAATGTAAAAGCGTCTGTATGCATGGAGCACACACACCGGTTTATTCAGTAAGTCTCTGAAAGATCACCCCCAGACATAGTTAAAGACCTGTAAAAAAAACGCTTTGAATAATAACTTCAAAGTCCATAGATCCCCTCCGGACAGGTTTTTAAAATGTATATAAAATACTCTGCTCTGAATAATATGTTTTTATTCCCACAAAAAAAGTCCAATCAGCTCAATAAAGATCATCCCCCCCTCTCATTAGAAGACCCAAAATATATTAATATGCAAAGATCTTTCATTTCTAAAGTTCAACCACTGTACAAGACATGCTTCATCTGTTCCCAGTGTGTGCACAGTCAACCCCACAGTCAACATCTGTGTCGGTGTTGGATACTGTTCTCTTAGCGTCTAGTAACCGTTACAAATCCCTGTTGATGTTTTATGATGTGACAATGCAATGGTGAACGTCTTTAGGCACAAAAAAGCACTTAAGTTTTAGGGAAAGATAATGGTTTGGGCCTGAGGTGTCTGTTAAAATAAAAGGTCAGTGTGAGGTGTGGAAAAATGCTGTTCTGCTGCATGTGCAACTTTTCATGTTTTTGTCGGTTATCACCCACCCTGTTGAAAAGTGACACAGAGGGTATCTATCTATCTATCTATCTATCTATCTATCTATCTATCTATCTATCTATCTATCTATCTATCTATCTATCTATCTATCTATCTATCTATCTATCTATCTATCTATCTATCTATCTATCTATCTATCTATCTATCTATCTATCTATCTATCTATCTATCTATCTATCTATCTATCTATCTATCTATCTATCTATCTCTGGTCAGTAAGTGAACATATGCTGCCCACTGTGGTACCACAGTATCTGTTTTCATATCATTTTTAGGAATATTAACAAAGAGGAAATTAATTTTTTTCTATTATGCTTTCACAGCACCTGCAGCAAAAGCTAATCCAAATGCCTTAAAGGCAATGAAACACAGCCTTTTATCCCATTTTAATATAAGCCCATTAGTACAAGGTAAAACTAAACAGGTTAAGGAGCATTAACATAAAACAAAAAGGCAGCACATTAACGTTAGCAACAGAATGGCATCACTTTAACATTAGCTTCAGTGGATCTGGGAGAGAACAGGAGAGAGAAGGTGCTGATATGCAGCAACACAGCTGTACACATGGAGACTGTCCATGAAACCCAGCATTTTCTATAAGTCTCTAGTTTCTGTGCAATGGAACAACCCACTCTCTGCTTCCCCATTGAAGTCTATTCACTCAGCTTCAATGCTGTTTGATGCTGAATGAATAAAGAAATGAGAAGAAAGTCACATTAGTGAAAATAGCTGATTCTGAACTAAAGTCGAACGCATTCTAGCACATTAATTAGTCAATGAAATCAATTAATGCAATAGTACATATTTGGCCACTTTGAGGAATCACCACTGATATCTCTCCCTCTCTCTTATGACAACCCACATGAAAAAAGGGAAAAGGCACAAACAGTAAAGTTCAGCCTTTAGATAAAGAGACTGATACAGGAAGTGTAGAAAAGAGAAAGAAACCCGTAAAGATAAAATTAATCTGAGTCAAATCTGAAGGCAGAGGGCAGACGCTCACCTCCTCACCCAGCAGCCAGGTGAAAGGAGAGAAGAAGGGATTGTTCTTGAAGAAAGAAATTCAGAGAAAAAATGTGAGAGACAGAACAAAGTGCCATAGACGTAGACCAACAGCTGCACGGCCAAATCCAACCTGAAAGCTCTGAGGCTGACAAGTACGTTTTGAGTGCTTTTGAATTTTTTAAGCACTTTTATCAAAGCACTGTACTAATCTCAGTGTATTTATATGTGTTTAGGCTCTCATCTCAGAATGGGGAGATGCTGTCAAAGTCAAACCTTTACTTATTTTACTTTATTTCATGGAGGAATTTTAGGAACTTCTGATGGTTTTAAAATATTTTCAACAGTTGTGGCAGAAAGGTGTCAAAGAGAAAAAGAGCAGCATAGCTCTGTACCTGCTAGACAGAAAGGAAGGGGGAGTGTGGTATGAAACAGATGAAACACACCTGTGAGTCATGGGAGAAAGAAAACTGTCAAAGCAGCTTGGAGGAGTAAAAAGGAGTTGTTAATTAAAGCCCTTTGGACTAATTACCCAACCTCTTAAAAAGGTAACAGTAAATATTAGTCATAAAAACGAAGGTGCCTGGATTTTCTGGATCATTCTGAACAACCCAGAGCTGAGAGGTGTGCTGATCCTGGTCCCTTGAGTGTGTTAGGACAGTTAGTCTGCTGCTGCTCAGAAGCTGTACCCAAACCCATACTATTGTGTGTAAAATGCTTGAATGTCAGAACTATACCATTGTGCAGACAACTGGAAATGTGCTTTTTCCAGTTGTCATTGGGAAAAATCCAAAGACCTAAAGACCTTTTTGGTATTTGACTGGCACCAGTTCACCTACGATATGTCATGTCACGCGGGGCCGTCCACACCAACGCAGGTATTTTTGATACCATGTGTTTCTCTGCACTGTTTGAGCCTTTTGTCCACATGTGACTGCAGTTACCAGAGTGTTTTACAGCATATTTGTACAGATATTTCTCCAGGATATACTTCTTCAAAAGGTTCCAGTCGCATGTGAATGGGAAAACCACAATTTCTTGTCGAGATTGTTTGACGTTACACTATAATGGATAATTTGTATCCATGGAGACTTGTGACAAAACCAGCCTTGTGATTGGCTATAATGGCCTCCCTGTTAGTACTGTCGTCATCTACTGCTTTGGCATGTGCATGACATTGTTTGAGGTGGATTTTTTTGTGCTATCACACCGGTGGTAGATGATTATAGCAAGTTGAAGGAGGCAGTTATGAACAGATGGGTAGTTGAAGTGTATGCGTCTCCAAGCCTGGTCCTGGAGAGCCACTTTTGTTCTAACCAAGCAGCAATACACCTTATTTTACTAGTGAAGCAAGAGCCCAAGTGATTGATTAGTAGAATTTCTATCTAATGCTAAATACATTAAAGTTGTTTATTTTACATTGCTGTAATGAATTCCTGTCATATACGATTTTTCATGCAAATCTTCCTCTATTTATCTCTGTCTCTATCTACCTAAATTAGGTCAGGAGGCTAAATACTATCAATCACAAAAAGTAAATGTGTTGTGTTATACCATGGGTATAAGGCTTTTCTTCCAACCAACCAGTTACATACTGATTTGAATATTTAACCATGAGATCCCTTCATTTGTAGAATCAGGTGTGTTTCTGCTTGGATGGAACAAAAACCTGCACCCACAGCACGTCTCTAGCACCAGGGTTGCCCATGTGTTATACCAAGAGGACTAAACTGATCTTTCTTGACCAGATGGAGTCTTTCACAACCTATGTAGCAGGAGGAAGGACAAGCAGGACCATCATCTTTAAGCCACTGAGGAAAGCACCATTTCTAAGCAGTTACTCTGCAGCACTATTGGTTTCCACTATGGTGTAGAGAAAATGCACCATGCTGTGATTAATCACTATTACTGGAAGTAGATATCCACAAATGGGTAAGTTGAAGGGTCACCTAATGTACCTGTTTTACATATACATGAGCATGAACTGAAATCAAAGTAATAAGTAAATTATTTTAATTAAGACATTTGTAATATATCTCCTGCACTTAGTGTGTCTGCTTGATGTACATTAATGAACATTCTTTGGTTTCAGGTTACTCAGTGTCCTGATTGCCAGGCAAAGCGGGCCAGTCTCAACCCACTGGAGGTGAGGTCATTTGTGCAACTGTGTCCCTGCAGCTAAATGTGCTTATATAGCAGATATACTTCCTGTACGGATGTCTAATTATCATTCAACTGTCTCAGGTAACGGAGCCATTTGGAGCTTGTTGGCATGGACCAAATAAAGCTCACTGTCACTGAGGGAGGAAATCAATACATTTGTGTAATGGTTGATTATTTTAGTGGCTAGAGGATGATTAAGTGGGCAGAGGCCTATCCTCTTAACACTAAATCAGCAGAGGAGGTGACCAAATGTATTCTTGATTTTTGTATACACTCAGAAACTGCTTAGATCAGGGGACAGAGTTCAAAATCCAGGTACACACACATGAGAAACATTGCTTGTTTTTTTAATGTAAGCCTCACTGTAAACACTGACTTGTAAATTAGGCATTAACTAAAGCCCTAGGGATTCATCAGAGCTTCTGCGCCCGCTACCACCTTCAGACCAAAGGCCTCATTGAGAATCTGTGTGAGCCCAGTACCCTCAGTACTACTCAGTACCCTCCACCCTCATAGCAACGCATTGGCTCCAGCAGACCACGTTGACCATAATGAGGAATAAGCCAGTATAGAAGATGAATGAATGAATGATGCACTGGTGGCATCTTGTATGGCAGCCACTGCCATCATTCGATTATTTTTAAGATTATATTTAAGATCTCTTACAACGAGGTCATTAGTGCAGGAAGTAACCTAAACCTAATTGCCTGAAGAAATAGCTGCTTTTAAAGGGCTCTAATGCAAAAAATGAATGGTAATACTCTGAACTAAAATATGAATGCTTATTCAGTATTCATGATAAATCACAAACAATTTTCTTGTCACCTATACAGACAGGACCATGAGTTCTGCTGAAATTATTTCAATACTACCTCAAAAACAATGGAAAAATGCCAATGAGAGTCTGGAAAAGCAGGCTCCCTTTAAATATATCACCATGTCGGTGTCAACAACGTTCACATTTTTCACCCTAACAAAGAAAGGGTAATTTAAAAAGCATGTAATCATATTTTATGAGACATATTCTGCTCCTCAAGGTCGTCTTCATTCTGTATCACCCTCTTCCATCAGCTGATGAGATATATCATGAAGGATTCTCTTGTCAGCTCAATGCAGACAGGAAAACTGTGAGCTGGGTTTTGTGTCTTCCAGCCGGGGGCCAGGCAACTTTTAACTGATGGTGAGGTAAACAAACAGGCTGTCGGGCTAGACTGCCACGCTCGGAATGATAAATGAATATTGCTACCTGCAAAAAAAAGACAAGTATCCACGAACACATCGAGCTTTATTTTCCCTCCCCTGCAGAGATCTTTGATCTTACATTAGCATACAGTACAGCTGTGAGTGCTTTCAACAGATGCCTAATGATGCTATAGATAAAAATAAAGACAATTTTGCCCCTGGTTTGTAATAATCACACAGTTCCTCTGCTTTTACTTTTATGAATCTCCCCTTGGAGAAGAAAGTGATAAAGCAAACTTTCCACTTTAAAATGACTATCTGATGATTTGTAAGTTTTCTGAATTGCATCATTTAGTTTAATTATGCATATTTGACTCATTCTGGTAATTTAGATATGTATCTTTTAAACAAAATTTCAGAATCAAGAATAGTTGCAGTTGAAATGTAAGGAGCATGATGCAAAAGGCTCTTCTTAGTTAACCATGTTGAAGAATAAGCGACAGTAGCTCATATCAAATGAAAGGTGCAAAAATATCAGCAGAGAATGGATGGATAACATATTCATGAGGCATAATGTGGGTGTAGACGTCCAGTATTTTCTGTATTTCTGACATATTCCATTTTTTTTACTGTGCCCTGTTGCCCTATAGTGTTCTGAATAAAAGTACACCTGCTCCTATCGACTGAATGCACAATTGTCAGGGAGGAGAATGACAAATATAATGAGGTATATGTTGAGTTTCTCTACTTTGTGTTGCTATAGAATCCGACAACAATGAAGATTTGATGTATCCTTCATGCTGTTTATGACCAATATAAAGAGCAGTCACCCAGGAGAAGAAGAGAAAATACATTTCCAACTAGAAGGACACCTTGGGGCGCCTGCCCCAAGGTTGCTATGGATACAGGCGGGAACTTTGAACTCAATTTTTCTCTGGCACATTGGATGGGGTGAAATTTAGTCTGAGCAAATCCTAATATCTTTAAAAGTAATAGCTCCACCCAAAAGCAGCTTTCATTATGAGCGTCCCAACGAAAGATGGATGACGTGTCTGATTTAAAATAAGGAGCTGTGATATTTATGCATTATTGTTATCTCTATTTGTGAGGTGCAGCTTAACATGGCTGTCAATGGGACACTTATGCAGTGTTTCCTCTTGGATTTCTTTTCTTCACGTGGCCATGGTGGTATAAACAAATGACACTTAACTGCAAATCTTACTATTTCAACATAGCAACGCTAAAGTCAGGTCACTCTGGCAAAGACCGGAACGAGCCAGACAGTAAGTCAAACAGGAAAGGCACAAAGGTGGATGTCATTGTGGGATCCATGATTTTCACCGTTGTCACCTGCGAGTGCTTGTTTCTAAAACCTGTCCGGTAGGGCGGCTTTCAAAGCAGAGGACGGAGTAAAACCCTGTTGCTTATGTTACATGTCAGTTATGTGTCCTGTGGAATCATGCATTTAGTCAGCAGGTTCTGCTCTGCAGGGCTGTTTAAGGAAAAAACACGAGTTCTATTACAGTATAAAGTAACATTGGAGGAGAGAGGACAACGTCAGCTACATTCTGATGTATAAATTATTTAGGTAGAGTGGAAGCTGTAGGAGGAAGATGGTAATGTGTTGAAGCCTGAATCTGCAGTGTGTGATGTCATCTCATGGACGTCCAGTTGGTGCAGTTGGCCACTAATAGTCACTAAAACACTGAAATCATTGTTGCACAGACTATGTAAGTTGGATCTGCCGCCAAATTGTATGTGTTCATCCTTGGCTAATTCTATTTTTACAAATATGACCTGTTTTTCAACTCAGACAATAGACAGTTTGACATTTAATTTCTCTAAAATGTCATGTGAGCTATGTTACCTCTGAATTCAGATTAGAATTAAAAGGAAATGTTTTGTTTCTGCAGGCCAGTTTAATTTAGGAATGATAGAGTAGTCTCCAGACAGCGGTAATGACAATGGACTTTCAGGGGTTAAATCTGGGTCAGTGCCCCTGTTGCCCCAAGGCCCCTGGGCCTGTGGCAGAATGGTGCAACAGCTGCTTATAGTTAGTTCCATTATCATTAAACCTACCTCCCATCATTGGAAGCTGTCTTTTCTCTTTGGCTCCCAGTGGTGGCAGTGATGCAGATTGTAATTCTTAGTTTAGTGTCTGAAGGAGACTGATTGGGTTTTAAGTTCTCATAAATAGCCACAGTCAACCAAATGGCCATATACTCAATTTCTGAAGTGTAATAATCATACTAGCATACACCAAGAAATGCTTTAAACATCTGTGGTTAAATCAACCATTATTTTTTTTCTCCTGCTGTCTATAACTCCTCTGTATGTATTGCGACAATGTGCAGCAGGTCAGTGCAGCACAGAACTGTATAAACCTACATATTAATCTTTGGTTGATATCATGGTCTTAAATATTGTTGCCACAGATGCCAGTTTTCCAGTAAAGAATGAACAAATGGAAAAGCACAACAAATAGCCAATTGGCCTTTTAAAGACATGTTTTATATTTTATATAAATTTCTTTAACGGTTAATTTTCAGATCAGATTTTTTCTGCCGTTAGGAGACTCTTGTCTCAGTATGTGAGTTGTCAGGATGTGATTTCTTATTTACTACATTTCAGCTTTCAACACCATAGTCTCCCTCAGGCTGGTCAGTGGATCGTTGGATAAAAACAAATATCTGAAGTAACTGGAGGAAAGCCTGTGGATGATCCAGGGAAGCTGCCATTTTGCTGTTGTTGTGTTTACCTCTGACTTCATACTTCTGCCGAGTGAACAGTGTAAAATTCTGCCGTTCATATCACATGAACTACTCAGAATAAGTTAAGGATATTGTAATTTACATGATTGTTTTTCCTATTTGGTCTGAATTTTAATTAAATGAGTAAAACTTCCATATGATATTGCTAATAATGAATGAGAAGAAACAATAGATATATACAGATATACAGATATTATTATAGATCCATAAACAACAAAGTATTTTTCTCTGGTTAATTGGCAGCCGCCAGTCTCCATCTAATCTACTACATGATCATATTATCTAATGTGTTTCCTTACAGCTATGATACCGTAATCTGTGTTTGTCTTGCTAAGAGGTAAAATGATGTCCAGATATCTGAGATACAATGGAAAAAAATCAATTTGAACCTCCTCCTGCTTTTCTCTTCAGTAATATATATATAGAATGATCAAACCTATCTCCATCACCCAGTATCAGATGTTTTATACCGGATAGTATATACTTTTGTTGATCTAAGCTGCACAAGACTAGTGAATAACCACCTGAGGGACCAAATTTCTACTTTACCATTAATATCTCTGAACTTCTGAACTGCTAATAATTAATAGAGATCAATAGATGAATAGAGAAGCATTCAGCAGCAGCTTCTGTGCATCTCTGTCTGTGGTTATAGCGATGGATATGACAGCAGCAGCAGCAGATTAGATCAGCTTTAAATAATTAATGGTAATGAAATGAAAAATGAATGTGTTCTCTGCAGCTGCTGACTGTATTCACACAAAGATTTTGTTTGTGAGTAATGACATTCTGTAACAATGTTCTGTGATTTTGTTTTTTCGTGGTTTCTCAGACCGGAGACTCTTTTTCTGGAGACAGGACCTCAAGAAGCTAGAAGAAGCAAGAAGGTAAAATAACAAAGCACCGATCAAATACTTAGAAGTTAAATTCTAAATATGCTTTGTTCCCTGTCATAAGCAGGCTCTCAGGTTGGACACAAGGGAAGCTCAATAGAGCAAGAAAGATGCTTATTTTACTTGAATAAATACTTTTTCAACTAAAAACCAACTAGACTGAAAGTTAAAGTCTGGACAGTCCTGCAGACACAGGCACAGTTCACACTTTAAATACCTAGTAAGACACAGAAGGGATTCTATTACATATGCATATCCCTTCAAATAATTCATATCTGCACACATATGAATATGTACTTTACCATATTGCATGTTTCTTTTTTGTTTTCCTCTTATTCTTTTACCTGCTTTATTAAAGCACCTCATCCCTGAGATCAATTTCGGCAAATAAGTCAATAAATTAAAGTTTGAAACTGTTTATCAGACATTAATGTCTTCAGTTTAAAATCCATAATTCACAACTGTTTGCTGTGTGAGGACGAGAATCTCTTCTGCACAGAAAATCTTTATGTGAGAAGCTACAGAAAGATCAACAGTCCCTATATCAAAGAGCCGTGGAGATAAGGTGCTACTGAATAAATTCATTTTGTGTGTGTAGTTTTGGGGTGAAGTTATTTGCTAATTTTAATTCTGTTACACTGTGTTGCTTTTTGCCTTTAACAATCATTTTTCCACCTCTTCCAAGCAAAGAATTGTCATTTCCAGAGTTTCCATTCATGTTTTTCCTGAAATAAATATACCCATAGTAAATAAGACACTGATGATACTATTAACATATAATCGCTCTGTTCTTGTGGCCGTTGTTTGATACTAATACTAATTCTTCTCTTTCAAATGATTTGTCTACAGTTTTGTAATACATACTGGAACATGTGCAGTGCACTTGACTGCATTTACCTTCCCATTTCAACTAAAATGTCTCCTTTCAGAGTTTGGTGAAATCCATGAGAGAATTCATTTCTGAGCTCATTATTGACGACGGGGTTCACTCAGTGTGACCGTCGCAGGAGTTGAGAGCTTGTGCAGGCAAGTGAGCTGTGAAGACTCAATCAAGTGACTAAATCAACGCTACAGTACTTTCCTATTGGATTTGAACATTAGTCGTAATTAATGCTGGGAAAACTTCCATCTTCCATATTTGATCACACCTGTGAGCAGCAACCTGAAGAGAACAGAGCAATGGGATTCTAAAAATATGTTCATCACCGATCCAACTTTACAGTAAGACAGACACCTGCTCTGTGTGTAATATGCCGCTTTAAAAGACTGCACCTGCTCTGCTAACAAGGATAATAAATCTCAAATAGTCTCCTTTAGTAACAAGAACAGAGAGCAGACATCTCTGAGTGTTGGTTGGAGCTGTTATGGATGTCAGCGCTGCCTTCTTGCTGCTGCTGTTTTCTCAACTGCGTACAGAGATAAACATAGTCTCCTGTGTCTTAATCCAAACCAGCTACAGAAATGTCAGACTCGACCACAATTCTCCTTGTTCATTATTTCTCCAGCAATATCTACCAAATTTAGGAAACTATTTTAGTCCAAAAGAAAGAATTGACTGTCGGGAGCTGTGGCCAGAAATACCGAGGTCAACATTCTTTATATAATATACAATATACTGACATACTGAGTCATTATAGGGATATATATATATATATATATATATATATATATATATATATATATATATATATATATATATATATACAGACACATATATTCCTGGTCTTTCTTGTTATTTGAAACTTTTCCTTTTAACAAATAACCAGTATTGAACAAATATACACTACTGTTCAAAAGTTTGCGGATCAATTTAGTGTTTTTCATTAAAAGTCATTAAAAGTTTTATTCACTAGTATATTAATTGTAAAATTAATATACAATTTTATTACATTAGCCTTCTGACTCAAAGAGCAAACACATTATACCATTAGAACAGAATTAGAAGTCTGACACAAGACAGAAAAAACACATAGCGTTTTAAATAAATCATATTTCCGACTGTACGTACTAGACTTTTATTTTTCTTTTGCCTGTTTTCTTTCTTTTGTCACTCAGTCATCACATGCATTGTGCCGCCTCACTGCTTTGTGTATGAAGGTGGAATGGGGGGGGTCAGAATTATTCTGCCATTATGCTGGGATGGCAGCTGTTCAAAATGGCAGATCAACTGTGTAACGGCATCTTTGTATAAGGTAATGCCGGCACACCAGAACAGGTGTGCTACATTTTGACAACATGCTGTGTGTGTGTTCCACTTTGCTTCAGTTTATCCTCCAATGCTTACTTTTTTCCCATATATACACACAGCTGACACACACTATTAATAACAATACGCACACACACACAACACACCTGTCTATAAAGCAAGGAGCGTCTGTGTGTCTGTGTCTCGACTGTCAGATCAACCTCAGCTTTTGGAAATAGCTGCACATGGCACAATGATGTACATCCTTGGCTGTGGGATTTTTTGCATATATGTTCAAAGAGTGGGCGACACGGTGGAGCAGGGGTTAACACTTTTGCCTTACAGCAAGAAGGTTGCAGCTTCAAGACCTCCTTGGTCCTGGGTCTGGGACCTTTCTGTGTGGACTTTGCATCTTCTCCCTGTGTCTGTGTGGGTTTTCACCAGGTTCTCCGGCTTCTTCCCACAGTCCAAAAACATGTTAAAATTGCCCGTGATGATGATGTAACAGTCCAAAAGCTGCTAATTTTTTTATAGGAATTCATATTTCCTACAGGCACTGCACTAGTACACACTCAGACAATAATTTCGTCATGTCTGTGAAATGCTGCAGCCATAAACTAAATGTGGAGCTTCTCAGTGTACAAGGTATGTATTACCTAATGTGTTGACAGCTGTCAGTGCAGAGATAATCATTTGCCAGGTAGTAAAAAGGGATTCACAGGTAGACGAGACAAGCGGCTGGTTACAAATGAAATAAATGTCTGCAGATTAAGCTGATATAAATGTTATAGTATGTCACGCAAGAAGCCGAAACTGTTGCATTCCGGCACACTGGCAAGCTGTCTAAAAGTCACACATGGGGCGGCATGACGCCAGCTTGTTTGGCTCAGTGTAAAATGCACAGACTGAGGCAGAGACAGAATAATGGGTATAGTCTTCTTTGCGCCATTATGACGGGATGTCCGTGTAAAAAGGGATAATGATGCCCATTCATCTGGTGTTTTGTTTGTCCTAGTGAAAGTCCCTGTCATTGGATCACAGTCTGAGTCATTTGTTACTGTAGTGTTTGCTGTGTGAAACCATGAAGCATGACAGCCCATCTGGACCGGCACAAATCAAAGAGCTATAATACAGCAGGCAGATGTTGTCCTCCGTTCGCCCACATGTGCTGATGCAGATAAATATTTGATTCCGTTCACATATTCAATCCATAATAGCAAGAAACAATCGACAAGGTTACAAATTGCCATGCAATTAGCAGGTGTCGTAATGTTCACTAAGATCCCATAATGTTGATTTCTACAATTTCTCTTCAGGGATTCTGCTATGAAATCACATCGATGCACAATCCAAACAGAACTGAGGACTTTGACTTCAAAAACTGGTAGACAGCATTGTTGTAGCCTGGATATTATATGTTCAATCACAGCTGCAACTATGCAGAACACAGTGTAAAGCAGACGACTTGTGATGCAGCTGCATAGTCTTAATCTGACATGATGTTTTTAGCTTTTAATGTAGGAGTAATGTGACAGACTCTGCGTATGTAGGTTATAGGCTATTACAGTCAGCTTTCCTTAAGCTCACAGACGTGAAGCACAGGCCCCAGAGATAAATACTTGAGAACATATTCTTCAGACTGAACTGATTCAAAGGTGTTTCTATACTATAAAGCCATTTAAAGCCTATATGCAACCTGGGAAACTATGAATAAGGTGAAAGAAGCACATAACAATGAACTATATTTTTTAGAAATTTGCTCGAAAATTGCTAGAATAATAATGAGACAGGATTCACTGGTGGTTTTATAAATCCACTTAAAGCCTATACGGAAGCTGGGAAACTGAACAAATAAGCTGAAAGAAGCACACAACTGTCACAGATGAATGCATTAATTCTTTTTATTTTCACAAACACATCATGGGAAATTAGTGGTCTTACGGTGCTTTATGACATTCTGTGTGAAAAAAAGAGGTCACTGCAAGGAAGCTACTTAAAGCTTTTAACAGGGGGCCTATCCGTCACAACAGACATGCCTAACAACAGACAGTAAACACGCTACAGACATACAAGGCACAAACATTACACTCCGCCCCTCCTCTCCCAGTGTCTCTCTCTTTCCCCCTCCCTTTTGGTTTTACCTCTGCAGACAGGGCTCCATAGATTGGCGTCAGGTGTGCAGGGGACACAGCTGCCCAGCATCACTAATCACCTGCAGCAGTTCAAATACCCTGGTCTCCTCATCCACCACTACTAGAACTTTACAGACCTCTCTGTGAACACAAGTCAGGCCTCAGAGTTATTCAGTCGATCGCCTGTGTTTCTTTGTCCGAGTTGTTGAATCCATCCTCATTTCCTTCCCTGGTCCTGCTTACCTCCGAGCCCCCACGGCTCCCTGTATCTCCCCTGGAACTGCTCCTGAGACCCCTCACCTCGGCTCTTCCCCCCGTGGATTCCCTTTCCCCCCCATTTTTGTGTTTTCAATAAAACCCCAGTTATTCCTCCGTTTGAGATAGAAGTTCGTGGAGTGTTTCTTCTGTTTGAATTGTCTCGGTAAGACAACTTTTCTATTGTTTACCATTTGAAATGTCTCATATTTTGTGAAATACTTAGTATTTTGTTTTCTTAATACTCGTTGTGGGAAATGTGAAAGGGTATATTTTGGTCAGAATAAGTAAGATAAAGCTCCAAATGAGCTGAGTGTATTACATGTGCTGTGACCACGCGCCCAGCGTGTGCAAGGTGAGAGGGAGGTCTGAACCTCGTGAAGAGATTTCAGTATACATGTTATTTCAATACTGGTTAATTAATTGAATGGTATGTAGAGCTTTTCAGTATAAAAGAAGTGTATGTTATGCAACTTGCACGTCTATTTTTAGAGATTGAGTTAAATGTTGTACAACTACTTTTGAAATTTAAACAGTTTGATATATGATTGAGGATTTAATATTGGCCTGATGTATGTATCATAGCTTAATGAAGGGTATGGTTACACAGGTCAGGTTTTTGGACTGGATCTGGATTCCAATGAAGAGGATGACTTCGCCAACCAATTGATCTGGTAGGATTATGGCCGGCCAGGTCACATCACTTTGACTATGACTGACTTGACTAACTTGAACTACTTGGAAGGAACTGTTTTCTTTTCTTTGTCTTTGAACAACAACTTAAAGGGACATTACCAACTTTAAAGGAGCTCTTGAACTTTGCACTTTTGGTAAAAGGATTACTACCCAACTGTTGAAGGACAATTCATTTTTATTTTAAAAAGAGTCCATTTTCTTTTTATTTTGGGAGAATGTAAACACTTAATAAATAACACTTAATAAATAAGACATAAATTAGAATCCTCCAAAATTTTATAGAGCTAACCCTAGCATTATATAGTCTCTATTTGCTTTAGGACAGATATGATTATCGGTTTATTCTGTTAGGATTAAACGTTATGTACACTGACGCAGTGTCTATGCTCCAGTTCAAAAGGAACTTTATAGGATGAAAATATATTTGTCATCAGCAAAAAGAATATAATGTAATTTGCATGAGGAATGAGCTTATGTAAAAAATAAAGAGTGGTGCCAAGGTGGAACCCTGGGGAACCCCATGTTTAACAGGTTTAAGTGATTATTTTTGGTTGTGCTACAGAGGCATTTGAGCAGCAAGCCCCTGATGCCATAATATTGTAGTTTGTTAATGAGGATCTTGAGTCACCTTTGTCAGTGGCATTGTTAATATTTACCACTAGGTCTAGTGTTGCTATGCAAGTAGTTCTATTGAGATGGTACTATAATATTTACCTTGTACAGGTAATTGTTTAGCCTGGCATACATTACTTTCGTCAGGAATTTGGAGATGATAGTCAAGATGGAGTTTGGGCAATAATTGGACATTTTTATCTCCACATTTTAATATTTGGGGTGACTCAAACAATTTTTGAGTTTTGGCACAACTCCAGAGAGCAGAGATAAGTTGATGCTGTAAGTAAAAGGTTGATGATAACAACTTTAACATTCTACCCCATCAATTCCAGAGGTGTCCTGTGATTGCCCTATCTTACTGGACAGGCTTTCTACAATGGAGACAATTTAATCCATAAAATTTGCCCGCATCACCAATGTTGGTGTTGTCCTCATCAGATAACACTGTTGATTTTTAGTCCCTCTTCAAGACCTTGTTGAGTACGCTCCAAGACTTCTTTGGATCTCCATGTGATGCATTTATGAGTTCTGTATAGTGATTACTCCTCCGCCTTTTCATTATATGTAAGTAGCACTAGTGTTTTTAATATAACATTCATGCAATTTATTTTTTGTGTGATTGATTTTAGTATGCCCTTAGAGAGCCATCTTCTTAGAAATAGTCCTTTAAATGGAATCAGTAATTTCATTTGTCAGGGCATCAAATGCAGCATCCACATCACTAAACTTGTAAACTTTATTCCATGCCTGGGTCAGCAAGTTCTCTTTCAACTTTCCGTTTTTTTCATTGATTACCTTAGTCTTTATTTTATAGCGTGGGAGTCAAGAAATAATATAATAGGGAAGTGGTCAGAAATCTTGGAGAGCACTACTCCTGACTCCAGTGAGGTATTATGAATGTTTGTGATGATATTGTTGATAATACCTTTAGTAGAATGGGTCACTATGGCATAGTTATTTATAGAGGGGAAAATGAGAATTAATAGTTTGTCTGTGAATATGCAGAGATGATGAGTTTATTTCTTCTCTTTGATATGTTGAAATTCAGTGGAAGAATAAGTTAATCACAACTAAGCTTTTTCAGGCAGAGAAGAAACAAGTACTGTTCGAATTATTGGAAAGATGCTATAATCATTTAAAATCCTTACATGAGCTTTAATGTCAAAGCAGGCTGACAGTTATAATTACAATTCAGTCACTGACCTCTTCCTGTAAAAGTGGTAGGATTGTGACATAAAAGATAACAAAGACCATGTGAACAGGGGTTCAAAGGTCAGCAGAGTTCGGAGCCACAGCTGTAATTCGACTTGATCCACCTCTGCGCTCTGATGAATGTCGCCGTTCACTCCCTTCTTTCATGAGGGTAAAGTCATTGATTTCTCCTGCTCTGTTGTTGCTGCTCAGTGCTGCACCATAATACACGGGCGCTAATTCTAAAGAAGACGCACACACCTCACAGTAAAGCCACAGGCCTGAAGGAATTGGATATTAGATGTTATCTCCTTCAGTCCTGGAACACACTGTAACAAATGAAGGCTTTTACTCTGCTGTAACCATGAAGCCAAGTGCTATATAGCATCCATCAAGGCCGCCTGCAGATATTTCCTCGTTAATTTGCATCAGTAACTTTCCTCCAATAATGAGGGAAATGCAAATTGTACAGTAGACTATGCTGTTAATTTTTAATCCACTGGAGCATCAATTTCACCGGTGAGATCATGTTGTAAAGGGAAGCTGTAGGAAATAGACAAAATCTAATAAAAAGAAGGAAAGAAGAAGAAGAAAAGCTGAACAACTTTTTCAAGTGAATTTCTACTACAATGTTAATATTGTATAACATAAATTGAGGAAATAACCAAGTCTACTGTGTTCTAAAGCCATCGTTAATGTCATCACTTGCTTTATCCTGTGCTAACACACATCTTTTTCTTTACATCTGTTTCCTAAATTTTCTACAATTACTTATATGCAACTAAACTGTTTCCCCAATTTCATTGCATTGGAAAACCTCTGCCTAGAGTGTTTAGAGCGGTACATTTGGACTGAAGTCCTGGGGAGGTTGTCGAGTTGATGGTGGCTTCACAGTACAAGACACAGGAGTCTAACTTTTCAACTCTGAGTCATGCAAGCAAAAAAAAAAAACACAAAAAACGCTTTGGATAAGATTAATGGAACCTCATGGCCTCGCTTAAATGTTAATGAACTGTTAATTCATGTCACTGCAAACTTTTTAAACTCTTTTGACTATTTAAAGTTGAACCTAACATCATGTACCAAATGGAACACACAGACCGCTTAAAGATTATACCTTAAACCACACAGACCGAAACATATCTTCAGTATCTAGTTATATATGAAAATTAGCATAGAAAGATTGATAGAGTGAAAGGTACGCACACCTCAGTTTAATAATAACTTGAAGGTGAGAAAATAACGTGGGTGTGGATAGAGCTTACAGCACAGAACTGTTAGTGTAGCTCTGGTTGGACCCCATGATGTTTCTGCAGCAATCAACTCAACAACTGTTGGGAATGTGTAGTAAACTAATTAGAGTAGAATAGGTTATTACCTCAATTTATGTTATACAATATTAACATTGTAGTAGAAATTCAGCAACAGCATAGGCTACTGTACATCTTGCATTTCCCTCATTATTGGAGGAAAGTTACTGATGCAAATTAACGAGGAAATATCTGCAGGCGGCCTTGATGGATGCTATATAGCACTTGGCTTCATGGTTACAGCAGAGTAAAAGCCTTCATTTGTTACACTGTGTTCCAGGACTGAAGGAGATAACATCTAATATCCAATTCCTTCAGGCCTGTGGCTTTACTGTGAGGTGTGTGCGTCTTCTTTAGAATTAGCGCCCGTGTATTATGGTGCAGCACTGAGCAGCAACAACAGAGCAGGAGAAATCAATGACTTTGCCCTCATGAAAGAAGGGAGTGAACGGCGACATTCATCAGAGCACAGAGGTGGATCAAGTCGAATTACAGCTGTGGCTCCGAACTCTGCTGACCTTTGAACCCCTGTTCACATGGTCTTTATCATTTTTCACTCATAATCACATCAGCTTTAAAGGAAAAAGTAAATTTAATGTAACTGACACCAAATAATCTCTGATTGTGACAGAGATTTTTACATAATCATTGTTTCTAAGCTCTTGGACTAAAGTGTAATTATAACTGTCAGCCTGCTTTGACATTGAAACTGGATTTTGGATTTTAAATGTTTATAGCATCTAGTACTTGCTTCTTCTCTGCCTGAAAAAGCTTGGTTGTCATTAACTTATTCTTCCACTGAATTTCAACATATCAAAGAGAAGAAATAAACTCATCATTTCTGCATATTCACAGACAAACTATCCCTGCTGGGATGTGTCTCGGTGTCTTTTCCCCGGTGGTGGTGAAGCATCAAGCAACAGACCCTGGAGAGGGTCAACAACCACAAGACAGCAGTGGTACAACAGGGCTGTGGTAATGGAGCTGTGATCAGCACTCCTAGTGGCATCCCACATGTTTAGGTAAAAACATTGGTTTTAGTTTCCTCTCCTAATTATTATGTGTTGTGACCTTTCCTCCATGATGCCTTTCTCCAGTTCCCTTCTTGCCCTGTGGCCCTCAAGCTGTTCCTGCATTCAGCCTTCACTCATCACTATAGGAGGAAAGGCCACAGTCATTAAACCTCCTCATTCTACCTTCAACCTTCTTCTCCATCACCTGCCATTCACCAGCTCAGTCTTTGCTTCAGTTTCAGTCAAAATCAAGATTAGTGTTCCCACTCACCTCCTGGTTTCTGAGTCTACATTTGATTTCTGCCTGATCTGTGACAGTTATGTGCTTCTTTCATCTTATTTGTTCAGTTTTCCAAGTTCCATATGGGCTTTAAGTGGATTTATAAAAATAGTGAATCAGTTCAGTCTGAGGAATATGTTCTCAAGTACAGTATTTATCTCTGGGGCTCATGTCCATCAGCTTAAGGTAAGCTGACTGTAATAGCCTACAACCTACATACATTGAGTCTAAATCCATTATGTTCCTGATATTATCAGGTTCAGGTTTGACATGTGACATTTTCTAGTGTGGAGAGACTATATACAGAGCTGATGTTCCTATATTGTAAATGGCTGATTTTAGAGGCTGCTGGGTTTTCTTTAATTTGCATTAAAAGCTTCCTGTGATAACTCTTACTTTACATATTAAACGCTGGAAACATTGTGTCAGATTAGGGTCTTTCAGCAGTGCTACAATTTTTCCTGCTTGAGACTGGACTGTGCATATTGCAGTAGCGATTAAGCATACATCATATGTAAGGCTAAAACAATGTTGTCTACCAGGGAGAACGACTGGCTGCATGACTGTGAAATTACTGCAGAAGCATAAAACAAAGAAGAAAAAGAAAGAAGAGGGTCATCAACAAAAGAAGGATCTATAAAAAACAGAAATTAAAAGCAACATATCATATTGTAGAGCTTTGACTTTGCACTGTGCAATGTTCTTGACAAGACAAATAGAAGATTTTCAAGTTTCAAAAGGATATACGTATAAATTGTTGTGTGTGTTGTACTCTTAAAATAAGACAAAGGAAACAGCCTTTTCCTTACATGTCACCTGTTCTCCATCATAATGAAGCTCTTGAGAAGCATAACTTCTAAAAGCATAAAAGCTGGAAAAATAGCTTCAAGTGAAAAATATACAAATGTTTCTGTTCAGTTCAGATCAAGTTCTACTTTTAGATGTAAAATCAGCTGCTCACAAAGTTACGACTTCCAGCTTGTTTTGAAGTGAAAGTCCTCTCTACTGTTTTAATTGTGCATAAATGTTATTTCATCACAGAATCTCTGAAGGGAAATAGTAGAAATCAACATTATGGGATGTGAGTGAACAGTGTGAAATCTGTTAATTGCCTTGTAATTTGTAACCTTGTCTGGGAACATTGTTTCTTGCTCTTACAGAGCGAATATGTGAACGGAATCAAATATTTATCTGCATCAGCACATGTGGGCGAACGGAGGACAACATCTGCCTGCTGTATTATAGCTCTTTGATTTGTGCCGGTCCAGATGGGCTGTCATGCTTCATGGTTTCACACAGCAAACACTACAGTAACAAATGACTCAGACTGTGATCCAATGACAGGGACTTTAGCTAGGACAAACAAAACGGCAGAGGAATGGGCATCTGCATCACCGCAGCAGTAGATTGTCCTTCAGAGGCTGCGTCTGAGGACTGAAAGAGTTAAAACACAATGACAAAACACCAAATCCATGGCAATTCAGAGATTCCATTGTGAGAAAACTCATTTTAAATACTCACATTATTTTCTTTATTTAACTTCGATTTGTTTAAAAATCTTGGGAACACATTTAAAGGTCGTGTATCATGCAAATAGTCACTTTCATGGATTGTTTTACTCTAGATAAGGTCTTTATATATATATATATATATATATATATATATATATATATATATATATATATATATATATATATATATATATATATAATGTAGTTTGTCTTTAACTGTTATATTTATTTTATCTATACTCTGCAGGGGAATATTATATCGGCTCATGATTTCCACGTCTATAGTGATCCACAACAAAATATTATATAAAAACTGTCTCATGCATCAAACACTCAGAGAGTGCACACAGACTTTGCTGTTTCACAGCTCATTTGTTTTTCCTTCACGTTGTGATTTCATGCAGTAGCTTCCTCCACCTGAAGAGGTTCCAGGCACAGACCACCTGCCCCCATCCTCACTTCCAAGTGACAACTAAGATCTCTGAGCTGGATTTTGTGTTTTGCATCACAAATATAGGGGCTTCAAACATGATAGAAATACTGAAGTAAAGTTTACTTTGTGTAACAGAAGCTAGTGGAACCTATCCGAGCTATAACATTTACATCAGAGAGAAACATTAGAGCAGAATGTAATAAACAGCAGAACAGATTTTTGATATTTATCATATTTATGGTTAAGTTTATGCACTAAAACACTTGGTTGGTATAAGTAAAAGATCATGGTTTGTTTGTTTTTTCAACTTTACCGACATGATGTAACAAACACCAGCCAAATGCCCAATGTGATGGTACAGAATGTCAATGTGGTGTCTTCTGTAACTTTTCCAACTCCAGCGCATCCACCCAACCCTCCTCCTCCTGCTGCTGAGGAAAAAACAAACTTAAGAGGAACGTTGCCTGAACCACGACTGAAATATCGACGTTCACCGTATCCCTGATTTTCATAAACCTAAACTGTCAACAGTTCCTCTTGAGAAGGAGCTGTTAGTGGTTCTTTATCCCTCATGTATTGTTTTTCTGGTACAAACCAGTTAATCTGCACAGTGCATGGGGAAACTTTTTGCTTTTGGCATGTTTTCTGTTTACCCTGCATTCCAATCCATCATTTTTACCGGGACAGCTCACACAGGAGAACATGGATTCCAGTATATCGGCCTTCACTACAATAGCTCCTTCTGTGCTGATGTCCTGTGCCAGTTTTTATGAAGTGGGCTGTTGTCTGGAGCCGTCTGGACCTGTGGTCAGCCCACCAGTGGCAGCAGGCAGCAGGAGGCCTGTAGGAGCCTCTCAGGACAGACACTTATCCGTCTGTGGTCGCTGCACATCTTTAGGCAACGGAACATCTGATAAACTTGTATAATCTAATTATACAGCGTACGATGGAAAGCTATTTCATCAATGTCATATTGTGTACAAGATTGAATTTAACAAAGCACTGGGGGGAGCAAACACTCTGTTACCTTAGGAAAGGAGAGCATGTTGCCATCTAAATTTAATTTACTCATGAATGTAAGCAGCAGCATCATCTCCCCCATGTTTACTAGATTATTACATCAAATATATTATCAGAAGGATTAGCATCATCTGGTATTATATGTAATGGAATGTGCAGAGAAACACTGCAATGTAATCTGATACCCATGTGGATAATCCTCCCTCATATATATATATATATATATATTTTTTTTTCAGCTATAGCTTGGACGGAGTCATGAATATATTTGGGGTATTTTCCTCTGCTAGAGATCTAGAGATGGATCAGTGCACATATGGGCCATTGTCATGTTTCAAACTGCTTTCTGTGGTTTTGCTTCAGCAGAGATCTTCATTTCCTTTTTGCTTGTGTCATTTGTTCCTGACGCTTGTCTCCTGTTTGATGGCTTTTGGCTTACTGGTGCTGATATAATCAGTGCCCCCCCAACCCGCACTTTTTCTTTCCTCTGTTGACTTCAGAACTTCCTGAGATACTGTTCTTGATGGATTGATGATTTTTCTATTTGTTTCCGTCTTCTCTCTCACACAAGAATCTTAAGAATCTAACTATCCATAAAAATACAAAACATCAAATACCATCAAAGAAATATTGGAATGTAGTTCATGGAATTGATTAGCTAGACAATTTAATAGGCAAATAGGTTCACTAGAATGTTCTAATTGTGTGAAAAATGTGATTTCTTGACTTTAATAACACTTTTCAGGTTTCCAAAATGTGAACTACTTATTTGTTCTGTCAGACTATGGTGTAAATATCTAGGTCGAAAAGGTTTTCTCTTCTTGGACGTGTTTTGCATCTCTATGTCGTAAACTCTAAAACCATGATATTAAAATGACTGTTTTCAGCCAGCACAACTGATCATTCTTACACTGTGCTTGGTGAAATATGCACATTTCATAAATCACACATGAACCCTGTCTTACATTGATATCTACACTTAGATCTGTGCTGGTTCTTTTTTGTTTTTTTATGCCGAATTAAATAATGAGGGCCAGTGTGCTTTTACATTTGAGTTCATAGCTCACTTCATTTTGCAAAATATGAACAGGGAACTTATCTGGAGGGCAAAACTGTTTTTGTACGATTCTGTAAACATGTTTATTTCTGCTATAAACATGGGGATTGACTAGCTTTTGCAGATGGACTCATGTGGCTATTCAAGGAACCTGATTTTTTTGGCACTCCTACATTGGCTTCATTTTCACTCTGAGGTTTTTGCTGCTTGATACAGACCCACAGTTAAAGGTGTCAAACTCATGTCTTGGTTTACACCATCTATTGTTAGCCAGAAGAGCAAACCTTTCTGTTCCTGTCAAAGCCAGAGGTTCTGCAGCTAATCTGACATAGGAGTAGTTTCCTGGAATAAATGAAGGAACCTCTCCCTCCGTGGTGAAAATCACTTAGCAGCAAAAATGTCCCAAACACTAGAATGTGCACCAGAAATTGTACAGTTCTGATTGCAATTCAAAATATTATAGTATAATATTTCCAGCTGGTGATATTTGTTATCCGTGATTATTATTTAAAAAAAAAAAAGCAAACTCTGCAAAACTCTGCTAAAGAACATGCTCCATGTTTCTGGAGTTGCTCATTGGTTTTAGCTCTGTGCTGTAATGGCTTGAAATGGATCAAGTTGCATATTTCCCAGGGCACTGTGCTGCTTACTGATTGGATTTTTTGGAAAACATTTCCCTCCTTTGTTATTAACTGAAAAGATTAAATAGTTTCTGTATGCCATGTGGGTTTGTTGTTGAATAAAATTACAGCAAACGAATGACTGGGGAAATATCTGCTAATGACAAAAGTCTCTAACACAATGTTATTTAAGACAGACGACAACAACCATTCACTCAACAGTAACCTTTACTGATTAAATAACACTATCACATATACAGCCAATGCAGATCAGTATAACATCTGCAGTATTCAAAACCACAAACTAAAATAGCCAGATGTACTGATTTGGAAAAAAGTATGAATCTGAGAAGTCTACTGTATCCCATAATGCATTGCATAATGTATGTTCAGCTTCTGCAAGACGCTGTACAATGGGACAGAGAAAGCTATTCAAATTTCCATTGTTTAGACATTTAATATGCCAGTTTATAAAGTTTTAATTCATTTTAGGCATTTTAATGATGTAGAAATCAATATGTGGTCAGAGGTTTTCAGAGATCTGAACAGTGACTTATGCTGCTGCCCTCCAGCCAGGATCACTGACTCTATATGTTCTCAGAGCCTGTCTGGTGGAGAACTGCAGCACCATCGTTTTGTTGAAAGATGAGATTCTTTTCTAAAAATGTAGGCATGATTCTATGATTTCTATAAACACTGTTTTTTATTATGTATCCATAAGGACAATGGCTATAAATTGCCATTGAGTTGAGATCTATTAACCCAAATAAAAAATACAACAACACATTCTACATAAAACATTGTAAACTGAATAGCCTATCAAAATAAAATGCATGGTGTGTGGATCTGCTGAAGCCTTTGTATTAGTATGCGTAACTGTCAGCTGCAGTGTCAGGCATAAGAACCAAGCCTCCTCTGGTTAAATAGACTTTTAAAGGCTTCATGAGAGGTGTACTAAAAGACAGCTTGTGCCTGATACATGCAATTAAACTTGTGAACTGACTGAACATAATCAAACAGTCAAAGATTTTACCGTCTCTGTGTGTTTCACATCTCTTTCAAAACAGGTTTTGGGGGTAGAATGAGTTCAAGTACATAATCAGACATTTTCTAGAGGACATCATCAGAAAAATCAGTTTGACCCAACACAATATGTTTCCTGTAATCATGTTCCTTATGTTCTTCTCTGCCCCATCAGCTCTGGATTTTCCCACTGGATTTCCTTCTTCTGGCTGTGGATTCCCTCCACTGGCTGTAACACAACAGTTAGTACCTCACCATTCACAAACAACAGTATCGCTGCTGTGTTGGACTCAGTCAAGGCCTTTTTTGCATCTGGGATGTCATGGCCTTGCCACCATTATGTCAGCCATTTTAAAATTCCCCCAAAACCATCCGATGCTGCTTTCCCATGACTAGCCTTAAAAAAAATAGCAAGAGGCAGCCTGGAATTCTCTAGCCTGGCTAATTAAATGTTAGTGATTGGTTATGGCAGAGCCATCCATCCATTGTCCACCACACGAGGAGCCAATCCCAGCATACTTATACAGGCAAGAGGCAGGGATACACCCCGGACAGGTCACCTTTCGACCTTTCTCGAGGTCCTTGAACCTGCGACCTTCTTGCTGTGAGGCAACAACGCTGCCCGTTGTGCTGCTGGCAGAAAATAGTTTTAAACTTCATCAAAGTACCCGTCTTTAAGTGACACTTGCCAATGGAGCATGACCAGACTTTCTGTACAAATGAGTTTGGTTGGACCAAGTTAGGAATCCTCCTCTGTCCAGTTCTGTGCTGAAAAGTGCAGCACACACACTTGTAGATATGTGGCTTGTAGGTAACACATCACAGGATGGAGTTTCTGCCACTGATATACATGCTGTCCTTACTTACCATAGCTCACAGCAGACGTACTGCTGCTTGATGTTCAAGTGGTGCTGTTGAACTGGTGCAGGTACATGTGGAAGAGCTCCATTAAGTCTTCTTATGTGCCCTTTACAGATTTTTCAAAGGTGACCTTGACCGTTGTCTTCTCTCCCTTCTTCTTTTTGATTTACAACCCTGAAACATAGAAGACAACAAAAAAGAGTGTATATTTTGTGGTGCATCTTTTTCTGCATCTTGATTTTGTTGTTTGTTTGACTCACTGCAGTGATCCTACTGACTTGGATAGAATAGATTTACTTTTCTTCCTTGGGTCCTGATTTGTGTGGAGTGCTTCTCACCTCACTTTGCTTCTTTTGTCAGCTGCTCACCACATTTTAAGTTTCTGCTGCTGTTTCCTTTATTTCTGTGATTCCTTTCTCTTTCTTTGTCCTTATATTCCTTCACCATCTCTGACATTCACTCTGCAGGTATTTCTCCGTTCTTTGAAACATGCCCAGTACTACTTCTGCTTTTCTATTGCTGCTGTTGGTGCCACCTGATAGACACAGTTTTAGTGTGGAACATGGATTCCATTCAGTATGCATGAGGGGTTCAGGAGTACATAAATAGATATTGAATAATTACCAATTTATTTTAAAAAAAAATGTCATTACACCCAGATTTGCAGACCCTGATTTCAGCATGTAAAGACTTTGGTATCGTCTGAAAAACAATGTCATTTCTCACAGGAAAATAAAAATAACCCAAGAGATAATAAATGCATTTTTGTGTTTGATGCGTCAGATAGTTTTATAAAATCCCTAGACCTTAGCATGAATGTCACTGTTTGCATGATACGGAACCTTAAAAGTCTGCATAATTAACCTCAATTTGCTAATTGATCCCAGCTTGGGGTGGGATTTGTTTTCCCCTGCTTCTAGTTTTTGTGCTATGCTAAGCTACATTTTACAAACCATTAGCTGTTCTTGCACAAAACAGAAAGTATGTTACAGAATTGACATAGATTTATTGAACAGAAAAGTGGGAAAACCATAAATCTTCCTGTGTGTTTCCATTTTCCTCTTGAGTAATCAATGCAAATCATACAGAGAAAAGATCATTATTAGCCAGCTACCTTTCTCAGCCCAAACAGTGCTCGTGCGAAACTATTATTAATGCTGGATTCATGATCGTTGGCATTTCTTCCATTTCTTTGCTCTCATTTATAGAGGTGTAAATTAACCACCACCACCATCTCAAACCCAATAAATTAAGCTCTCGACAGTGTCTAGGCCCCAGAGCAGTGAATACAAATGTCAGGTAGATTACCAGCCTAATTGGCACAACGTTGTCCCTGCTTTCAAAGCCGAGAGCCAGGCTGAGAGCTGAGATGCAACAATGAGGAAAGCAACACAACCGACATCTAAACTAAGCAGAGCAGGAGTTTTTTCCCTTTTCCCTTCTTGCTCATATTCTGCACACACAGACACAGACTGGTAGCACGCACATGCATGCCTAAAAATGACATGAATATGCAGCCTACAAAGTTCATTTGTGTCCACTCCAAAGACACCAAAGATTAAGATTGCAATATTTGTGATATTATTACTGACTTTCTTTCAAGCTGTGTGTGTGTATGTGAGTGTGTGTGTGTGTGTGTGTGTATGTGAGAGGCCGTTTTGCTCCACTGGTTGACAAAAATAAACAGCTCCCATCAGTAAACAGCTCCAATTCCTCCTTTCCCTTAATTCCTCCCAGAAGCAGCAGCAGGACCCTGTGGTCTGTTCCCTGGCTCTCTACTGCCTGGCAGCAGGAGCTTGATCCCTGGGTCTCGTCCGGTGATTATACACAAATTTGTCCCTGTAGTTGAGGAATTTCCACTCATTCGTGCCACAAGAATTCTGTCATTTGCATCAGGCTTATTGCACAAATCAGTGGCATGGATGGTGATTTGTACTTTCTATCTATTGACTTTTTATGTAATAATGTCATGTGACAATATTGTATCATTTACCATGAACATCAGTCATCAATAAAACCTACATGCTCTAGTTATGTAATGAAATAAGTGTCTGATGGAAAATACCTGCTGTTTGTGCAATGAAAGGAAATGAAGCCTGTAAAAGATAAAATCTATTTCTTCTTCCTTTGTCTCATTTTGTTCTTTCTCTTCCTATGTATCCTATAATTAACAAAAAGAGTTCTTGCTTTAAGATGAAACAGATCTCTGTTTGCTTAAGTTGATGTTACAGTGATTATAGTGTTGACTTAGAGGCTAGTCCACTTTGTAGGCTACGCTTCATCACATGCCACTTGTTGATGCTTTCTATCGAAAGAAGAGGTCATGAACTCTGACCTCTATATGAACAAAATCATTTGATTGGGGTTAATTGTATGTCTGGGCATGAGAGACGGTAAATGGACTGCGTTTATAGTATAGTGTCCTTCTCGTCTTTTTGAAGATTTGAAGCACTTTACACTAAAAGTGTTAATTCACACACATTCATACCCTGATGTCTATATGGATATGTCCTTTCTTTTGTTCACATCATATCCTCAATTTGTTCTTATTCAGTTTGTAACCACTGATTACTATGATGCACCAATGTTTTCTTATTTTTAGGAGCTTAACCTGTTACCAAGCACCAAACATCTTGTTTTCACTGCACAAATCCAGTGCAACTACTAAGTTTAAAAAAAATAAATAATATAATGTAAATAAATTTAGATTTTCTTTTTATAGAACTGGTATTTTAAACCACACATAGCATGACCTGAAACAATCTTCATCACATGTAATAAATAAAAGTCGATTGATAAAAGAAGCATGCAGCATATGGTGGCTTGGATTTGCTGCTCTGCATTTTTGATGCTGAGAAGAGGTGAATGGAAAAACAGATTTTAGAAAGACAGCCTTTTTTACTGGGGAACATTTTTTTGGGAGTCTGGACACGACTCACAGAAATAGCTGCTTAGCATATTACTAGAAATTACTGACAGCTGACTATGTTTTGAAGCATTGTCTGTGAAAACTACATGTTTAGTGTGTTTTTTTTTTTTTTTGTGGGTCTCATTATTTTCAGTCAGCAGCAGGCCCGATTGAATTGCATCCTGATTCTGCTTTAAAACACAGCTGACAACTCTGCAGCTGAAGGAATATCTAACCGCGGGTTGGAAAGAATGACAGTGTGATTCTCAGCATGAGTGGGCACACAGTACATGATGTGGGTGTTATTCACATGCAGGTGCCGCCGTTGGGGATTTGAAAGGAGAAGCTGATGTGGGCAACACATGCTGACATGACACAGCACCTTAGACAATAGCATACAAACAAATGTCATCATTAATTCTGATATATCCAGCTACCGCATTCTTCACCCGCCTCAGAAGGCTCACAGGCCCCCGGAGAAAAGCTTAAAAAGCTAAAACTAACTCCAAATATCTAGCTTTGTTTCAAAGTTTATTTGGATCAATGGGATTAATTTTTTCGTCGGATTCTTAATTAAACGGTTTCATATTTCATCTGCAATCATTTGCAGCATCCATTAGAGCAGAGCTGTGCTTGGAAGAGCAACATGGATTATTGGGTTGAGTTATTGTTTAACGCTGGATGGGATTTTACCTTCGCCTACTTTCCCCAAACTCTTGTTATTTTTTATAAAACAGTCGCATTTCTATATTTAAAATCTGACAGATTCAGTAAAAAAGACATGGCAGCATTAAAAAATAAGGTCTTTTCCCTTTTTTGCACTATATATTATTTTCCAGCTAATGCATTTCTCTCCAGGCTCATCCTTTACCAGGATTAGTCTAAGACTATAACATGTTCTATTTGATATATTAGCTCTGACACCTGGGTCATATTTCATTAATTAAACACGGCTTTGTAAAATAAGAGAACCATTTCACCGCAGACTTTGGGCACACAAGATATGCTTTTTGCCTTATAACTTAATTAGACAATGATAAAGTGTGTCCATACATTTCCTAAAGGTCAGGGCCAACTGTGGCTTTACTCATTTTAATTCATTACACATTTGGAGAGGATTGTTGAGAAAATGGAGGTCCTGCCTCCAACTCTTAAAATTGTGTGCATTTCAGGGCCACTACACTTAAACATAATCAGCAGCACTGAATGTTTGTGTGTGTTTGTGTATTAAACGTTCTGCAGCTTCTAAGCATCATTGCTCAGACTATCAATGTGAGGGAATAACCTTAGGTCACCATTAATTTCAGACTACAAGAGCTTTATATAGCTGATACAAGACCCTCCTTTTTCTGCAGTGACATACTCTCAGACGCTGCTTGTATTGTACAAATGAGTGTCGAAGATAGTTTTTTATATTTCCTACAGAATAATGTGCAATGCCCTTTTGCTCCCCTACGTGTCTCTTAATTTCCTGCGCATCAAGTAGTTTGTCCAGTCAACAGTTGACCTTTGCAGTTAAGAGGCCTATAAGTCAAAATGCATTAGTCCTTGACTGGCATGAACTGGAATCACGGCAGATGTGAGACGAATGATACAGCAAAATTGTCACAACCACATTATTTGGGTCTAAATAACAGGAGCTGATACTCTGAGTCCAAAACAGCCAGCGTCCACACTCAATACATTTGAAAGCGATGGCCCCATCAGGTCAGTGAATGCTGCACTTACACTGATGTTGCTGTTGAGCTGGAGGGTTTTCATATTGTTGAGACCAGAAACGAAGCATCTCTCTCAGTGAATATTATATTCCCCCCAGTGAACTTCATATCTCTGAATCAGGAGGCAGTAGCTTGCTGAACACATGAATACAATCTCCACATTCATGCACAGCAGAAAAAAAGAAAACGCACTTTGTATTATATCCCTAATTGTATATTTCTGCTGCTGCTTTCTTGATAATAATGTCTCTAGACACAACACTTCACACACCACTTCAAGAAATTCCTGCAACTTTCATGCACATTTCTTAAAGAGAAGAATACTTTCACATGAGGCATCAAAGCTTGTTACAAAGCAGTCTACAATCTGCCGAGTATATGTGAAGTAGCATAAATGATGTAGATAGATTTCATTACATTCTGTCTTTTTATTGGCATTATTCAAGGTGACAGGACTCTGCTCAGTGTGGTAGCAGGGTGAGGCGGCACCGTGCTACTGCATGAAACAACAAGGCAAATGTTGGACTTTGGGAGCCACCTTGCAGTTGTTGGGCAGCAAACAATGAAGGGAAACAAGGAAGTGTGGTCAGCTGTTTGACTGGCTGGCACTCACAGCCAGCCGCGTTCACAGCTTTCCACAGCACACATGCTGGATGTCTACACACTGTGTATTTTCTCGTTGCGCAGCTCCATAACAGCAATTCAATGGATTTCCTGTGAGTTATAGTCTTTGCAGCAAAAGGATAGATCACAGTCAAAGTCCTATTGACTGTAATTTACTTAATTTCTTTCTTTCTTTCCTGCACTAACTAATGCTCACAAAGAAACACATTATACTCTCAACCCTTAAGCTGGAGACAGTTGTTTTCTTTTATCTGCTGTTCATCTCTGACAATTTAGGTGAATGGAATTTTGTTTGGATTTAGGTGAATTGATCTTTTAAATATAAGAACAGCAATCATATTTTGCGACAGGCATTTTAATTTGCCAAAGACGGAAAAGCACGGGCGGAATTAATGATAGGATCACGATGGTAATGACAGTTACTTTGGGTGCATTGTTCATGTTTGCTCATTTCTCCCCTCGAGCTTCTTGACGTAATTACTGTTTAGATCTGTGTCTATTTCACACTTTCAAAGCCTTTTTGTTCATTAAAATCACACTAATAAAAGCTAATAATAAATCAAAATCATTTAATTTGAACTTTCCCCAAAGTTGTAAAGACAACAAAGACCTAGTCTACCATAGTCAGGATTCTGAGAGGGCTGTTTGTTTGGATATTTGCTCCACCACAGTTAACTGTAGCTTACAGCTTGGGTCATCTTTTCAACAATGAAGCATCATCTGTTTATGAAACCTGTGTCTATGACATTTACAAAGAAGTGTGAAATGTGTAGGTAGTGTAGTGCGAGGTGGAGCTCTGCGTTTCGAACAGAGCAGCGACTCTACCCTATCCATCACTGTAAGGGATTGTTGTGCGCATTGACATTTTATACGCTGTGAAGGGAGCAAAGTGGGCTGCTGTTGCCTGTGATTCATTCATTGTTGTTTTTTTGTCGGGATCCTGCAGAGGAGTGCAGGAGCCAGTGCTTTGTTTGAATGTCAGCAGCAGAGATAGAAAGAGACCGCTGTGCCCACTGAGCTATGTACAGTATGCAGCCCTGATTGTGATGGATTGTCCACTCTGAGTGCACATTTATGAATGTTAAGAGCACCTTTTATTCTAAGTGCATGTTCCCAAAGTCAGCCTGTCATGAAGAATACTGATACGCCGAAGTATTTCACTCTTATCCATATGGAGAAGCCTGAATTTACTATTTTAAAAGTGTCTCCACACACCCCTCAGACCGTAATCCTTGTTATTCAAGTCCCGAATAAAGTTTATTTGGAATTTTCTATCTATTGTCCTCATTCAACCCAGACCTTGACTTTAAAGCAGCCCTTATGATTGCCTCAACTGCTGTTGCCTTCATATCAATAACTGCTACATCACTGCTGCTTTGTTTCAGTTCTCTGATTTTATTTCCCGCATCAAATATTGAGTTCTTGTCTGTTGACAGTCGTTTTTCTCAATGATCAGAAAGCATCGAAATTAGAACTTGAAATACTTAATTTCAATTGATTGCATGACGGCCACAAATTGAAATATTAGTCTTATCAACATGGGAGCGGACAAGATACGTTTTAAGCAAATGCACGTTTATTGCTGGGAATCAATTAACAGCACAAAACAATGATAACCATTGTTACAACCCTCAGACATTTAGCTTTTGAAAACTGCTAAAATAATAAATCCTGGCAAACTCAAGCTCGACAGAGCCGGCTCAATGATCTATTACTTCATTATTGATGAAAGGTCCCTCCTTTCATCTCTCAATTCAAAAGAATATCTCACATTGTAATTGTTTGCAAGCTCACATGGTGAAGATAAAGACTCACAAACACCTCTTTTGCTATGGGAGACACATACACAGTATCTCTGACTTCAAGCAACTCAGCCCTGGTTCTTCCAACCAAACGGACTCTTCTGCAGCTGAAAGCAGCTCCTTTGCCCTGAAACTCAAGGAAGCAGAAAGCCAAAGCAACTTTTGCCCTTTCCATGGACTATTGAGTAATGTAATTGGGCATAACTTAGCGAAGGACAGGACACAGCAGGCAAAACTGTGTGACTTCTGTTAACGTCTGCTGATTTTTGTGCTGCTACTGTGTTTTAGGTAGCACAGTTGCCATTTCCTCAAGTTAATAGGGGTGCAACGATTCATTTTAATGTTCGATTATTCCCCCCCCCCCCAAAAAAAATGCATTTATTTTCATAGAACACTTGTGATTCTCTAATCTAAATTTTATTCATAGTTCCAAATTAGTTTACTATAATTTATGAGAGTGAATCAGAATCATTTCCTTTCTTTGTGAAGGTGGAGACCTGTTTTTGAATTTTATAAATTAAATCCTACTTTTTAATTATTCATTAATTATTTGGGAAAATTATTAATTCTTTCAGATTTTATCAGTCACCCACGTGTCATTCTGCATTTAGTTGTGAGAGCCCCACATGTATATTATATTATAATGGTGTTTTATTAGGTTTAGGCACATAAAACACTTGGTTTGGTTTAGTGAAAGATCGTTTTTGGGGTAAAATGATCAGTTAAATACTTGATGTGATGCTTAAAATGTAGAGTTAAAAAAACAAGTCATTATGGGGGTTTAAATACTCGCTAAATATATTGACAAAGTTGCTAAGTTGGCTCTAAGAGTAGCTGTGGTTGTAACGTTATTCACATTGACAGTAACTAAAAATAATTTAAGTACATCTGACAAGGCTTTGAAGCTTAACTTGACATTCCAAATGACAGAATTTGCATTAATATGTTTAGTTTTTTTTGCTGTTTAATTTAAAGTACTTTTTGGCTTTTTGCCTTACTGCTGTGACTGAACCATATCCACTGTGCCCCCGAACATACCTGTGAATTAAAATGTCTAAATATATAACCAGGAGCTACAGGAGCTGGAGCAGCTTGATTTTGTGCAGTTTTAAATCCAAATCAGACTTGAATGGTTTCCAAATGCTGCTGTGACACACAACCATGTTGTCTTCAGCTCTAATTTTTACACTATTTTAGGCATTTGGCGTTGGAACAAAAACCTCAGGCTGAAACTGTGCTGGATTTGGTTGAGAAGTTGAAAATGAGGTCTGAACGTTACCAGGTTACCACACGTTTAGCAGGAAACAAACAAGATGCTCTTTTTTTCTTCCTTCTTGAATTGTTTTCCTCATAACAACATCACAAGCTCTTCTTGTAAACAGAAAGGAATCATGCAGGTTGAACTTGTTTGCAGACAAATGGAATTAAACATGAAATGTCCATATTAAACAATGCTGCTACACTCATTCAGTGAAATGCCTGTAGTGGTTCCAACTATCATGCAGCAAACTATGGTAACATGTCAAAACTCATAGCATCTGCAAATAAACTGATCTAAGGCTGTCCACTGAGGACTACTTCTTTCAAACGTGCAAAATGACATAATTAGAACTTTTGCCCCAGTGAATATACATGATGGGGGGATTTACACACTAATGTGCAAAATACTGGGAGGAGAAAATGCAAATGTAAATAGATTAATGTTGTATTATTTATTTATTTACTCCTAAAATGTACAGTTTTATCATACAACACATGCCAGAAATGTGTGCTGATGTTACCTCCTGCTATTTTCTTGACCTCTCATTGATAATTAAATGATGCAAATGAAAACAAACGATGCAGTAAATAAAAACAAAATGGGGACAGTTTTTGCCGATGCATCGGTGTAAGAAGAACCAAGAAAGTACAGGTAGCAATATTAAACACTAATATTTTCATTCACTATTTTGTTCTCCTGTTCCACTTCTTCTTCTACTTCTTCTCCTCACATTGGTGCATCAGTAAAAATAGTTCCCAGTATTCTACTTCTGTTGTGGCTTTTTTTATTTGCATAAATTGATGTATCATCGCGCCATTTGCATTGATTTTGAATGGAAACCTGCAACATTAAGAAGTGAGACAGACACCTGCACACAGAGATCATGAGGGTGTGTAAGAGAGGAAAGTTCATCTTCAATAAACTACCTACACAAATATTTATGTATTTATATATGTAGTGTAAATATAAGCTTTGGCACAAATTCACTTGTACTTGTTTTGTCTTTCACCAACACTGTGTGGACAGTATGAACATGTTCCTGTTGGCTTCGTTCTATCAGTTGTTTACAAAGTAATCACACAGAATATGAGGAAACAACAATGTGTGTCAACGAACCAACAAACTGTGATCTTTGAAAAAACTGACAGTTTGGTTCCATCACCATATTTACTCCTCATTTGCAACAAAACATGTTTATGGTTATAAGGAAACCAATACAATTAAGTGTTATTAGAATCTCCCTGTGCAGAAAATACCATATTTGACTTTAATATCACAAACCCATAACACCGAGTCCAAAGATGAATGTTATTTGACTCTGTTCTGATTTAACCCTATTTAAAGGCAGTAGAGCAGACTGTTCTCTGTCAATCAAAAACCTTTCTGCTTTGTGCTCCAAGTTATTAAAATCCTGTCAATATCGTCGCTCAGGAAACTGATGTCATTTTGTTTCAAAACACACATAATAAATAATAAATAGTGAAGATGGAATTTAATTAAAGTTGTATACTCATCTTTCAGGTTTCCCATGTAGTTTGTCCTGATCTCACATATAAAGACCTGAACCATTGTGGTCGTCTTCCGTTAATGATAAAATATATTCTTTTTACAGTCAGCAGTAAACTAACAGCACTCTCTGATTTTAAAATAAATAATAAATAAATAAGAAGAAATAGGACCACCCATTCATTCTGTTGTGGTCTTGATTCCTCTGTAAAACGGATGAAATCTGGTTAAAAACAAACAATTTAGAAATACTTTGGTTGTGATGTCATAAAGTCATAGTAACAAGGATTATGAATGTAACTGCGGTTCTGTTTCATCCTTCATGACCGCCAGAGGTGGTGCATTAACCCATTTAAGCCCAGATTTTTTCAAAGATTTCATGTAAACTCTATTTTGTTCCATTTTGTGCTCTTTTCTTTGCATTTTAATGGCTATTATAGTTGATCTGCCCATAAACATAAATCTATTTATCCTATGTACACATTTCATTTGGGGGATAATTCTAGAGACTTGAATGATTAAATAGATTTATACATGTCATGTTGAAAATCATAATGATTTCTTTTTTTGTCTTTACCATGTCCTCAGGAGGAAGGGGCAGGAAGTTGATGACATTATGTGAGACACTTGGAAACCTAGCTTTTTTGATTAAAACATTAAAATTTTTGTTTATTTTAAGTATAAAATGACAGTCTTAGACTTAAAGGCTCATAGGCTTCAATGGGTTAAGCACTGGATATCTGGATAATCTAATTCCAGATTCTGGATCTAATACCAATAATATCTAAACCAATAATACTAATAATACCAGCAAGGTCACCTGTGAAATCACCTATAGTCTATATTTTCCAGTGGTATCAGCAGATCTGGTCCCAGAATCTTCTCATGAGAACACAAGGATTCTGAATGACAGCACTCGCAATAGGCTGTAATCACCAGTAGCCTAAAAGGACCTGTATTTACGGTAAAGTGACGGATGCTGCTTTGCACCCGTAATAAATATGGCTTCATATTACTGCTACTGTCTTCAAATTGATCATCCTCTGGACTAAGGTGTATACGCGGCTGTGTGTCCTCACAAATAATGATGTAGACAGGCTGTCTTCTCCGGGCAGCTTACAATTAAGATAAGTGAGTTAGTGTTTGTGGGATTAAGACTGTGGCGAATTCTGTTGATTCTTCGATCCTCGGGGGTTGAATCAGTGCCATTCCACTGGCTGCCTCTGTCCGCCGCCTCTATTGTTAGCGTGGCCATTTTGCTTCGCCTTATGGAGCCAAAGTACATAAACACCATTATCAGAGGAGCAGTTGGAGGGAGCTAGCTGCTGTCAAGCAAACAATGGCCCAGTGGAATATGCTGGGGAGCTGTTATCATCCTCAGTCAACCCGCCGTCTGGGAGCCCTGAAGTTTTTGTTGTGTTCATTTGGCTTCTAAGTGATTGAGTGGGATCTGACTATTAATTAAGAATGTTGATTACCGCAATTTGTAATCATTCTTTGCATAATTCCTGTAAATTGTGCATCAGAGCACACAGGAGGTCCTTGAACAGTAACAATGTGCTTTGGGTTTTTGTTCGTGCTGTATTTTCTTGGCTTGATGTTGATTTAATAATAAAGATAATTATTTAGCCGTATGCTATTGGGGGACTTTATAAAACCCATTAAGGTAAAATTGAAATAACTGCAGCAAATGTTTGGTTGAAAATATGCAGTTTGTACTTTTATAGTCTTTCTTCTGCAGTTTTTGTTTTTGTCAAAGTCTGGACTATCAGAAGCTGTAGTGGATCATCTGTGAGGTTGCTCTTCATCAGAAATCCCAGCTGCCAGGTTGTATGAGGCTATTGCTATTCAGCCGGCCCTGTTCAATGGCCAGTTTTACACTTGCTATCACTCAAGGTTATGCTGAAGCTGATTTGTACTGTCATTATATGGCTTCTGTTGACATTTCAAGTACTCTCAAGCTGAATCATGCATGGCCTGCTGCATGCTTTATGAAATTGCCCTCCAGTGGACAGAGAGTGGAACAATAACCTACCATACCTCTGAATCCATCTTTTTGTGTGTGATAGCAAAGTGGCAGGATGTATTCTTTAAAGTTTTAATCAGATAAAATGTTATCGCTGTCATCTGAAATAACGTATTATCCTTTCTTGGCATGAGTTTTTCCAGTCAGACGCGTTATTTGGGTTTGAATTGCCCCGGAGATAATTGATTTGCTTGTCCTCTGTATTTATGAGCTTTCCTGTCTGCAGGAACCCTCCAGACAGAAGCTATGGAAGCGTGGTTCCTGCTGCCCTCACTTAGCAGGTCAATAATGTTGTAGATGGATTGATAGATGTTATTGTCCCAAAGGAAATGTGTCTTGGACACAAACAGTAACTGCTGTTGAAATATAGAAGAACCTGCACTTTTTTTAAAGAACCAAGGCCACGCCAGAGGTGGACCACCATGGAGGGGACGGTCTACAGTGGCTCAGCTCTGAGCCTGTCCACAGGTTGAGCCGAGTGCTGCCAAAACCGACTGCACCAGTTCACCGACCGGAGAGGCCGACGCTCTGGGAGCTGTCAGGCGGCGGTGGGCCAGCTGCTGGGAAAAGACAGCGGCTCTAAACATAGAGAGATTATCTGCTGTGGTGTGTCTGGCTAACGGGGCTAACAGCTAAGCTAACAAAGCTACACTCAAAACGGGAAGCTTGCAGCAGTGGTGGGCGGGGCTTCATTACTGCAGAATTTGTCAGTGAGGGAGGGGAGGAAGAAACCAGGGATGTGCTTCAGCCCTGTTTATAGGTCAGGGTAGGTGATAGTTGTTTTTTTAATGAATGTGGTTTAATTTAAATTGCCTCTATTTCAGTTTTGAAAATGTGAGATACTGGTCGACTGCTACTACTACTCCATTGGAAGAGGAAGAAAACATCTGCACATACATATAAGTAGTAAAATCTGAAAAAACTGAGAATGTTGCAGTGGTTTTCAGAGCTGTATATTCTAAATGTAAAAACCATACCACATCACGCATGCACAGCTTTCGGTCTGAATTGATTATTGCAGTGTCAGTCAAAATATAAACCTGCACCCAGAGTTTAAAGGGGTCTAGTGGTTAATTGAAACCCTGCGTTTATTTGGTATTTTATGGTAAATGAACATCAGACTGTAGACCACTATCAGTGGCTGAGGATAAGGGTTTAGAAAATGTGCTACAGATTGTGATTAAAATACATTCACATATAATAAATGTTGCTTTTGGGGCAATGCTATTATTTTAATTTAATTTTGATTAATTAATTACAAAACCTGTAATTAATGAGACACGTTTTTTTTTTTTTTACTCAAGTCACCACCCCTAATTATTATACACATAAAAGCATATTTAAGCAGAAATCAAGCCAAGGACCAACCCAGCACTGCTTAAGGCTGGCTGCAGAAATGCATATTCGTTCTGGGGTTGATGAGCTTGGAGGGAAAATGTGTTTCTTTGTGTATTTCTGGCAGCAGTCGCAGAGTGAATCGGTGTGTTTGTGCGAGGGCTGCCATTGAAGAGCGGAGCGGGTGCCGTTCTTTCTTTTCATTGGAGATTGGAGCTCCCACCCAGGCCATGTGCGCGCTCCCAGCGCTGCAGCCGTAAATGGGAAGCACCGGCAGCCACTCACTGCAAGGTGCAGACCTGACAAGCCTGTGCTGACAGATAAGGCAGAGCAGGCTTTGGTCAACAACAGAGTCGCACAATACAAACGTGCTAATATTCAACTGTAGGGTTGTACCGAGGTGTTTACTTCTGAGATTTGATTGAATTACGCTTCAGGATCCGACCTGACCAAATCTGATCCATGCTGCTTATCTGTAAAAGCCTCGCTGAAGGCTAAACTATGAAATGGTAATCACTGTGGCCTTTTTCAGAACAGCGTTTTCAAGTGGAAGGATGCCCTTTCTGGGTCCATTTGGAAGAACCGGATGGTCCTACGGGCTATTACTGGCTGTGCTGTCCCTGTTCCTAATGTCTCTTTTGTATCTTCCAATTGAGAAATGTCAAGCTTTAAACTCCTTCCGTGCCTTCCCTCTCTAAGTTTTGAAACACATTGAAGGTCACTTTTAACGGGTTGTCTTAATCAGCGAACCACAGGTTTCTGTGGTTGTCCTTAGGGTTTCTATAAAGAGCCTGGTGCTAAATGGATAGTTCATCTCATTGGGGAGACATTGGGCTCTTTGTCTAACTAGCTTCTGCAGTTCGCCTATAAAGCCGATGCCATTAGAATGCTGCCATGTTTCTTTCCTGCTTGTACAAGGAGAACATACCTCGTGCTCATTGCTGGAAATTAATTTGACATTGGTTCTTGGTGAGAGGAAGCTGCATAATTGCAATAAGTGGAATTAACTTAATTCTTAGGGACGAGGTCTCAGGTTTTCCTGCTGTCATAATATAAACATAAATAATAATTTATTATATTATAGCACATTTCATAAAAACAGGAAATACACAAATTAGAATAATTTGAAGAAATCCAAACATAGATAAAAGACAATTAATACATTCTTAAGAAACACAAAAAAAGTTAAACTCCAGCCAAAAGCTATATCATATTAATTAGTTTTAAAAGAAGGCACTGTTGTCTGATTCTCAGTGGAAGGTTATTCCACAGTCACGGAGCCGTATGGAAAATGCCCTCCAACTCGCCGCCTGCCTCGCACCTCGCTCTGGAGAGTGAGAGCAACAGCTGGTCCGCAGATCTGACAGCAGATCGGGCTGTGAGGGGTGAGAAGGTCGATGATGTAAGATGTGGCAAGGCCACACAGTGATTTAAAAACAAGAGATACAATTTTGATGTCGATTCTCAACACCATGGGTATCCGGTGCAATGAGGCGAGAACAGGGAAAATGTTCTACTATTCCAGTTCCAGTCGTAGTTCCACTTCTTGTAATAACTGGGAAATGGCTGTGGTGTTTTGTGTAAGCTGGAGGCGGTTGATAGACGTCTGGAGGAGTCTAAAACATAACATGGGGAAAAAAGAATTTGTGCATCACTGAATGAAAGAAAGCATCTAATCTTGGCATTGGTCCTGATGACCAATAGTGGTTTTGTTTGGAGAAGTTCAGTTCTGAATCAAAGATTATTCCTAAAGCACTCCACAAGAAAATAGGCTTTCTTCTTCCTATTGGTTCAAAAAATGCCAAAAAAAAAGGGGCAAACAATCCAAGAGTTGAGCCGACACCTTGTGGTTGTGGTGCTGTCTCTGTTCTGATGCTGCTGTTTGTCACTGTCTTGGTTATAAAGAGGTTTTAATCTCAATGTGACCTCCTGGTTAAATAAATTAAATAAATGTCAGTGTCTGTGCTGGTTCTATGAGCTATATCAGCTTGGTGCATCAGGATTTTGTGTTATTGCTGATCCCAGCCTATTCAGAAGACAATAGACTGACCTTTTCTATCAGTATCAGATGCTGAACGATGAGACAAATAGTGATATTCACTCTGGGATGAGAGTGTGTTGGTAGCAATTTATGTACAATTCACTTTCCAGTTGGCCTGTAACTTAAATATATCATCTAAAATTGAAGCGATATTGTGTCACTGGTAAAAGTCAAAACCCAATAAGCATGTATTTTTTCCTGTTTGGGGGTAAAACATTTTAAAATGCCACAGTGTTTGAGCAGTGCTGTATAGGTAGAACTGTCTTGTATCATCCACTTGTTGTGTTGCTGCTGGTTGTTTTGTCAGCCTGTCAGTGGACACACACCCTTGTGGAGGCTCTTATGGTGGGTTTGAAACCCAACTTCTCCCCGTATGGATAATTATCCCCACTGCTTGTTATCCTCCAGGCCTCGTGGGCACGGCCAGCTGAAATAGAACAGACAGCAAACATTTAGCCTCGCAATGTAAACACCAAGGCTCTTGTGTGTTCAAAGCGCCATGGTTCATCTCAAACAGAGATTTCAGCCAATTCCTATTAAACATGTCATTTTAGCTGTATAGAGCTCATTATTCCTGTATGTTTTATAGGGAACATGCACATTGAAGTGGTGCACAGTTTACATTTGATAATATATGTCAAATGTCTGTTAATTCACCCTCTAACATAAACATTTACTGATCATACCATTAAACACTAAACAATAACTAGAATTGCATTAACTTTGATGCAATAATACATTTATAGCAAGCGATAACATAATAAATTTGCCCTCTTTAAAATGTAATAGGCCAATAACATAATAACTGATACTTTTATTCCAATAATGTAACTTTATCAGTTCAGTTATTACTTCACCACTAATGTATTAGTTATAAGTTATTGCATTAACATCCAGAAGTTATGTTGTTCATTGTTATTACTTATTACTATATTATTATTATATTACTTTCACATATAAACTAACAAAATGAAGCTATATGATAATGGAGCTATTAATATTATATGTCTTTAACTTTCAGTCTTCTGTCCTCCTGCTGGTGTGAATCACGTCTCCAATCCTAATAAAACACTGAGCAGTGAGGCAGGTTTTTTATTGTCCTATACCACATAATGACCACAGTGTGTCAGCAGGGGTTGATTTGACTTTTGAACAATCCCAGTGAATTAAAGCTTCTGTTTTGTGTGTGGCTGCACCTTCTGGTTTGTGGTCCTTTCAGAGAGAAAAGCTTTGACTCAGCAATCAAGAGGACAGTGCTTCAAGTCACTGAGCAGAAACCAAAAAGATGTTCTCAAGGACACATGAGTATTATTATGACAGTGAAAACAGCCAGGAGGCAGACTGGGATCAGAGTGGAACATCACATCCCTGTTTGTACCTGCTTTTTCTTTTTTTTTATAGATTTGTGAGGAAAATCACAATCTGAAGAAGAATCATTTGTTAGTACAATATTTACAAAAATTACAAATCACAGCAGTGAATAACTAATTGAATCCTTGAACACGTTCATTCTAATTAGAATAAATTAGAATTTGTTAGTGCACGATTGTTTAAGACATTTATTGATACACACACACTCACACACACACACACATTCAATAAGGGGAGATCAATTGGAAGTGTAGAACAACATTTATTGATGTTAGCAACAGAAAACACTTTCAGAGACTAGACAGTCCATGAATCGCTTCGTTATCTGTTAAATTTTTAAATGGAGAATTTTAAAATTGTTATTTGGTTTCTCATATCAATATGTAGTTAAGATTTTGAAGTTGTTTTGCTTATTTTTTTGTGTGTAATGTTGGATACATTGAAAAATAGAAAATTTTCTTTGCTGATTTTGTGCATTTCTTGATGTCTAAAGTAGACTAAATTGTAGTTTCAGAATATAGATAACATGTCAGTATATATGTAATATAAAACAGTCATTCATGGGTTTATGGAGACAAATAATCCTCATTATTATTTTGTCCATTTTACTGATGCTGGTTTTTATCTGAATTCTTTGAAAACCTTAAAACAAAAGCGGTTTGCTTTAACTTCAGTCCACAGGAGGCTGTTTTGTTTTCCATCTGGAAACAGTGGTGCTGGTCTAAATGAGGCTCCAGGCTGTGGGGAGACCCCCTGTGATCAATAATGTGTCTGCTCGGTCTGAGGAGAGATTTAAAGACAAAGCAGCGCTCCAGCTCTGCGAGGAGCCATTTAATCCTCTGAGATGTACCACCGGAGTCAAAAGACCATCGAATATACTGTGACCTTTGAGTTTCATTGCAGTGAGAGCAGTGCTGTTCTCAGGCTGATGGGTGGAGACCAGTTTAAGGTCCCATGGTATTTATAAATAATTTAATTGATCCGTATCCATATATGCTGCACTCTATCTGGCCAAAAGTATGTGGACACCCCAAGTTACTTTTGTTCTTTCAGTCTGGGCTGTTGAAGAATACTCTCAACATGAGCATTGATATAAGAAATATATCATTCACCTGTTTTAATTTCATTTGAATTAAGTATATAATATATTTCAGTGTGTGACCAGCTCTAGTCATATTACTTGTGATTTGACCCTTATTCCTGAGATCTTACACACACATCACATCAATGAGGTTCATATATCAAATACATTCAACAAGTCACTGTTACATTGTAATTAGTTTTATTTCTGTGTGTTTTCCTTGATTAAGATGGACAATCTTAAGACTAAGACAGTCTGGGAAAAGCTTTTTCTGCACAAAGATCATGAAAGAAATGGTTTTCCCAGTTTGGTGTGGAAGAGAACTTGACAAGCCTGCACAGAGCCCTGACGTCAAACCTCTCCAACACCTCTGGGATGGACTGGAACGTCAACTGTGACCCTCGGCCTCATCAGCCAACATCAGCGGTCGACCCCACTAAGGCTTGTGTAGTGAAAAAGGAGCAAATTGGTGCAGTCAGGTTCCAGATATATAGTGGAAATGCTGCTATAGAAATGAAATACATGCATACATGGTGTATTTTTGTAAGGTTTGAATATTTGCATATTTGCGCCATTACTGTGAGCATTTCATACAACAAGCAAAGACCTTACATTTCTTCAGATGAGCTGGGCACACAACTTACTACCAGTAATTGTCTGAGTGAGATATTTATCCCGCTTCTGTCTCCCAGTCTATGCATTAATCTAAAGTCTTGAAACGAGACAATGCAATTCACAATGGGCCCTTAAGAGTTTGGGCTTAACTGGATGAAATCTAAATTAGATCATGTGGTTGGTGTGCATGTTTGATGTTTGAATGAAATGGAATAATACATTCGAAGGTAATATAACAGAACTGTGAAAGAATCATTCCTTATTAAATTTTCAGTGCCTTTGTATCATCCACTTTCCACAGCAGCAGAGTTTGTTAATATCCAGTCAGATGGTGTCATTATCTGCAGCACTAACTGACTCTGAGGTTCGGGTCAGGACGCAGACGGGAACCTGCCATTCCAACCCTCATCTGGATGTTATTCACTTTCATTTTTAACCCTCAGCTTCTCTCATCACTGTTTTTTTTAGGTAGGTCTCTATCCAGATGTTTTATTTTGGCGAGTTGGACAGCTGTAGGATAGGTGTGTGTGTGTGTGTGTGTGTGTGTGTGTGTGTGTGTGTGTGTGTGTGTGTGTGTGTGTGTGTGTGTGTGTGTGTGTGTGTGTGTGTGTGTGTGTGTGTGTGTGTGTGTGTGTGTGTGTGTGTGTGTGTGTGTGTGTGTGTGTGTGTGTGTGTGTGTGTGTGTGTGTGTGTGTGTGTGTGTGTGTGTGTGTGTGTGTGTGTGTGTGTGTGTGTGTGTGTGTGTGTGTGTGTGTGTGTGTGTGTGTGTGTGTGTGTGTGTGTGTGTGTGTGTGTGTGTGTGTGTGTGTGTGTGTGGTCACACTTCACGAGTATCTGATGTAATAATGTTAAATAACCATTTCATACAAATACAGTAAATTTCCATTCTTAAAATGTGGTTCACAGCTTCAACTGTACATGAAATATTTTATGGCTTTTAAATGAAAAATAAACAATTATATTTCCTATAAAATGTACTGATGCAAATAATCAGAACTAAAATAACAGGAAGGTACTGTTATAATTGAGTTTAAATAGTGATAAAGTCATCAGCAATACAATGTTTGATTGACCTTTTAAAAAAATATATAAATGATGTCATACAACAGGTAATCAGGTTTATAATACCTCAGTCTACTTAATTTAAGCTCAGACAAAGAATAATACATCTTCTTGTGTTACATTACTCATACATTTACAGTAAAGTCGACTGAATGTTGTAGTCTAACCTTTCCCACCTGCTCCCTCTCCACTTCCTTCCCAAACTTATTTCATTGTGAACAATCAACAACCATAAAAGATCACAATATAAAACAGAGCACAAAACATCAATAAATCAAAAGTTTTCATCAGAAAAGCAAAACAAAGGATTGATGGCAAAGAAGCAGGATGAAGCAACGATCTAGTCCACAATACTATATAAAAATCTCTAAAATCATCTTTGTTGCTGTTAGTAAATGCATCAATCTCTAGTGTTTTATTTAGAGACTATGAATCATAACATATGTTATTGTTACAAGGACATAAGCTACAGACTGGGATTGTAATTGTTCTGAAATGAGAGGATTTTGCTGGTGAAGACATTTTTTAATTTATCAAAGTTAAGTAAACAATGTCTTAACTGCTTTTCCTACTTTAGTTTCAAAGACAGGACAAATCCTATCTTCATATTACAGAAGCTGTTCTAAAGATGTTCAAAATAATACAATAACAACAACAAAGTCTTCCAATAATATTAAAGGAGCAATAATTAATTCTGCTTTGTACTTTAAATAATACCACATGCCTTACTTGGATATTTTAGCTATTGGCATGAATTTCTGCAGAAACTTGAAATCCATTTTCTTTTACATTTACAGGTCTTTCATATTTTTTGAACCCTTTCGACACCTTTGTTGCAAAAATGCATGTACATGCAATAAACTACTGCTATAAAATCATCATACATTAATAATATTTCAACTTTTAACCTACTTAAAACTACCAAACATTCAATCATTTCCTGTATTTGAACCCTTTAGTAGGAAAGCATTAAAAGGGTCATTTTAAGGATGGCCTGAGGGTTAAAGCTGTAGAACAGATTTTCTGTCTCCATCTGCTGGCGGTGAAGTGTAATCACATGCAGAAAAAATGACTTGTGGCTGTAAAACGGTGGATATACTGTATATATAGCATTACATAACTCCTGTAAGAATTGACTTGTTCACCAACAGGATATAATTCATTTGGTCTAACAGTTGGAGAGTTGAGAACAGCCATAGGTTTATTTTTATCCACAATCCAAAAAGTTACCAGCAGTAGTGAAATCTCTGCTGTTCAGCAGGGGGCATCGCCACCATCACAGGGTTAAAAATACTCAGTTTGCTGTGAAACACAGATGTTTACCTCCCGCTGATAGATGAATCAGCGCTGTGTGAACCCGTTTGGTGCTGGATGTATCATGTATTGATCTTTAAAAGTCACACACCACAGCTTTGAAATATGTGTGTATTCTAGGCTCTGGTTGTTTTCCTGTTTCCTGCATTCCCTCCACACCTGCCCTGAGTTGCCTCGTTAGTTCTGCTCCCCACCAGTTCTCCACCTGTTCTCCATCCCGTGATTAGTTCTGTCTGTATTTATGTCCAGGTTTCATTTCAGTGTTTGTTGAGTCGTCTGCTTGTTTTCCCGATGGTTCAGAGTCAAGGTCGGTCCATTCTGAAGAAATGTATTGTCTTTTTTGTGTTTGGGTCCTTCTGCTCCACATCAGTTAATTTCAGTAATTCCCACGATCACATGATCAGCACTCTACCAATCACATGACTGCACTTAGAAAGACAAGCACTTTTTTTATTCAATGAAGATAATTTTCAACTAATCAGAGATACACTCTTTGCATTGCTAATGTGATAATTGACTATTCTTTCTGTGGCTTTTGGTGCAATATCTAGATAGATAGATGTATAGAGGCCCATTTCCAGCAACTATCACCCCAGTTTTCTAATGGTATGATGTGAATGCTCATTGCATCAGAAGGCTAATGTAACACATTTTCTATTCATTTTACAGCTCATGGTGCTAAATAAAAGTGAGTTTTTATGGAAAACCCAAAACTGTCTGGGTGACCCCAAACTTTAGAACAGTAGTGTACTCTACAAGATAATGTAAGCCTAAATAAGTTAACAGTAATATTAAATATTCCAGACTTTGGAAGCTCATGCACAGTCACAAATTTTGCAAAATGAAGAGCATGCTAATATGTCTGAAGCTCGTGTTTTGCCAGGCCGTGACAACTTCAACTTCGTAATGGTAATACGAGGACCATTAATACCTAAATGGCTCTAATCCTCTAAAACCAATGCAGACACAAGGGCAGCCAGCAGACGAGCATTATATGCTATGTGTGTCTGCGTAGACGCTCCACACGTGCACTTGTTGGACTCTAATGTCCAGATGGCTGCACAGATGTCTACACAGATCCTCATGGACATGAGCAGATGATGAAGTCTACATCAGTCGTGCAGATACATGCAGAAAGCATGAAAATGGCTTTAGAACTGTAGGAGCAGGAATCTTTTGAGGGTCAAGAACCAAAATTCCTGAAGTAGGTAATTTATTTATTGATGTAATTGCACAAAAAATCATTATAACCTGGTAGTGATTGTAATAAAAGTGATCTGACAGATCATCACACTCCTGTAAACAGCCCTGAGAATAACCAGACCAGTCCAGAAGGTTTCAGTCAATCATGGTTCATTTCAATGAATGGGGGAGTGTTTTTGCTAAATACATAGAAAATGGAATATATTTCTAAAAAAAACAACAACAATATTAGAGACAACATGCATCTAGACCAGAGGTGTCAGGGACAGTGTAGAACAGTAAGTTCTTTGTATTTAATTGGCAGAAAATGCCAAGTTTCTATTCTCACCATCCTCTGCACCACTTTCACACATCATCCAGGCAGCGTGGTAATAAGGCTGATTTTTAAATTCCACTATAGGTCCTTGTAAAGAACGACTTACACTGGCATTCTGGAATATCCAGCAGCTGAAAATTAATTTAACAAGTAATGAGTTGTTAATTACAGCAGCTCTGGGTGTTTAATCTATCCACAGTGAAGAGACTGATCACCTGAAGTTCCCCAGATGAGAGAACCTTCACCAGCTGCAGCTGAGAGACGTTCTCTCATTATTATTGGTGCAGGACTTGATGCGTTTTCTTTCAATTTATTTTCTTGTTGTTAATCTTGTCTACCACCCCCAAAAAACTCAATTAATCATATTAAAAGAAATCTTTTTTTTTCAGATAAGGCAGGACATGCTATGTTGACACTTTACTGTGTGATCTGTGGAACGTCTTATCAGGAAGCTGCCATTCCCAACGAGGAAGCAGCGCTTCCATAATTACACTTAATCCATGGCAAACGTAGCGGGTCATATCACACATGTCGCACAGGCCAAACATACGTCCGTGCTTTCAGCAGGACACAGTCAGACATGTCAGACTCCACTTGCGTTGGGATTTTCTTCAAACTGCTCAGCTGTCACCTTGTTTACCAGAATCTGGTTCAGAGTAAATGGTGAGGGACGTTTTCTGAGCCCTTTGGTAGCGAGATGGGCAGAGAGGAAATTTCTGTGAGGCTTCATTTAAATTTATCTTTTAATGGGGTGTAGGCACAGTGGCAGGAACGTGACATAACTCAGCGCTATGACATATGAGCAACCAGTTGGGTGGATAAATTGCCTTCTCACTGGGTCTTTTTGGGTCCTGTTTTTATTAAAAAAAAGAGCCATCAGCTGATCAGATGATTTATACCACTTTATTTTGAGGTGAAGTCGAATGCAGCTGAATGGTTGGTAGTAATCCCTTCATGAAGCTAAGGTCACTGGTTTTGATTGATTTGAATCTTTATTTCAAACATGATTTGAAGACAGAGAATAAAAATCCAACTAAACTGTTCAAAAAGGAGCAGAGGAAGACAGAGCTTCATTAATGGTTAAATTATGTAGTAGAAAATATCCACATTACTGAAATTCTTCAATCTTAACATTAAACAATACAAAATTAAATAAAATTACAGCTTAAAACCCAGAAGATTGAAAATAGTCCTATTAACTTTCCAATTCCTCTTTTTGGTAACTTTGCAAATATCACTTTTTTTTTCTATTCCATTTCACACCGTTCATGTTGAAACAAGAATTCAGTCTGTAAGAATTTAAACATAACAAATATATTGTTCCATAAACTCCAGAATATAAAAGTCTTTTTTGATCCATGATTTTTATTTCTGTGTTTTCCAAACCGTTAAAATCACAGTTTAGAAACGATTATGGTTTATGAAGCGACCACGTTTCAGTCAAGGTTTGGATAGTTCAAGGCCCAATAAACAATAGGAAATGATAGGAAATGTTCTAGTGTTGGTTAAATCTCTTCCTTCTTCACTTTCATTGTCATGGACTCAGTAACAACCACATGTAAAACACATATTGACCATGTCCTGCATCATATTAATGGTTGTATTCATGGTTGTCTACTGTTGCTGGTTTCAGAGACATCAAATGGAATTCTGTTGTATTCATAAATTGACAAATTGAATATCTTGTTTGGAGATTTTGATCAGTTTGATGTCAATAGTATCACCACATGATCCCACTATGATGATTCATCACAGAGTTTATTTTAAACCAGGAATCACTTCTTCAATGCATACGTCTATAAACGACTTTCTGGATGTGCTTGACGTGAGGTTCTTAATTAAGCTCTAACAGTTTGATACTTAACTGAAATGCAGGCACTGATTAAGCAGTTTCTGTCTTTGGTTCAGAGATATAGTGGCAGGATAAGACATCACTTTTCACCCCGTACTCCGCTGTTGTATCGAAATGCGAGTTTTCGTTTTAGATATTTAACTTACTGTAAAAAAAAAATGACTGTAAACATAACCTTTAGTCGGTCAAAGAATCCATCTCATGTCAGAAGTAAATGAAAATCACTTCCAGGGTTCAAACCAAACATTTTCTGTTCCTAACACATCATCTTGACTTTATTGAATAGTGGACCAGCCTGGACCTTTTACCGTTAACCTCACTTGACCTCTGGTCTGACTCAAATAACCCGGATGAATTTACAGCAGTGGAGAAGAACAGCTGCCGTGTTTTCTACAATTCAAAGACACCACAGAGAGCAGAAGAACTCCATCATGTTGGTGATCTAAGCATTTACATCTGTATATTTAACCCTTAGATGCACACGTGGGGTCAAAAATGACTCCATTGCTTGTTATTCTTTAAAACCTTTACATTTAAAAGGTTGAATATTTTCATATCCCCGGTTTGTGACATGAGGCTCAATGAGTTTATTGCCAGAATGCATTGATTTTAAATGGGGTCATTCTTTTTACCCCACTTATGGAGTAGTGTTGGTATTGGTAGGTCATGCATCCAAGGGTTAAATGACAAAGGAAGCAACAAACTACATCAATCAACTGAGATGAATTCATTATAATGTTTTTTAGTAGTAAAACCTCACATACATAAACATCCAGCTCTCATTTTCATACATACATAGAACATTGCAGCAAAAAAGGGAAAATGTGATTTGATATTTAACTTCAGATAATTTGCAGTATTTGTCCCTGGTCAATTACAGAATAGAGTGAATATACAAAGGATAAACAACCAGACATAAATTGCATCATGTATTGAAAATGAGTTTTAAAGATACATGTTCGCATCTCTGCTGCTGCTTGAGCCAGTGTTTAAATTTAACACTTAAACATCTTCACTTCTTTGGGATTACGAGTCCCATAAGTGTTATATAAGGCTGCTGGCCTGTTTGATGCTGTCAGAGGTTATTAACCCAGTCGCAGCGCTGCTCCACACGTGGAATGGCGTGCTGCTGTGTTTATTTTCGGCGAGTATATCTGCTCAGTTACTCCAGGCCTTGTAACAAAAGGATTGTGTTATATGAATTATGCACAGCACTTTGGAAAGCTCTGCCGCCTTTAACAAAGAAAATATAGTTTGATAAAACCTCAGCGCTCTAAAAATTTAATTTCTTCCGCCCCGTCTTTTGTTTTATTCTCAAAACATTTTGTGTCGAAATGACACAACTGATGTCAGCTGATGTGTGGGGATTGGTCGGTGGAAATCGTTGACAGATGTCACTTTCCTGATAAAACGCCTTCATTGCAGAGTGAGTGCATGTCTGTCTGTGGATGCCATGGCAACAACGCAGGCAGGGCAGTGTGTGTGTGTGTGTGTGTGTGTGTGTGTGTGTGTGTGTGTGTGTGAGAGCTGCCCACCTTCCAAACACTCAACAGTTTAACTTCCGTGTCCTGTCACTGTGTCTGCCTGCCAGCCTGGGCTCAGCTGATACCACAAATCGGCTCTTCTGCTCCGGCTGTGGAAAGACTTTGATCCCGCTAATAGTCAGTGACCAGAATCGTGTATGCAGTTTGATGCAGTTCAAGGAGGACTTTGAAATCACTGGTGTGTGTGTGTGTGTGTGTGTGTGTGTGTGTGTGTGTGTGTGTGTGTGTGTGTGTGTGTGTGTGTGTGTGTGTGTGTTCTACTTTCGAGTTTTAGGGATCTTTTCCTTATTTTGTCAAATCTCCTTCACACCTCTGGCATGTCTTTGAGACAGATCTCAAATTAACCATATCTTTAAGGATCCACATAAGTGGATCCACAATCTTCTAGTAAAAGAGAATAATGATAGAAGAAGGACAATTAGTAATTATTTAATATAGGGAGGGAATAATAAGTAATAAATAAATAGATGACAAAATGTGGTGTATGAAGCACACTTGAGTAAAAGTTCAGGCATCTTAGAAAATGACTTGGGTAGAAAGTGGTCACCTGTTAGAATATTACATAAAGTAATAAAGGAGTAAAGTAGGAAAATCTTAAAATATCTGGTATTTACTGTACTTGTGTGGGGGGAAGCGAGTATGTAAATATGTCTTCCCACAATATTGCCTGTTTTCTAAAATATAAAATTCTGAATTTTGGCCAAATTTTCCCAAAACTTTGTTAGAACAACCTATATTAAGCTGATCTGAACATCAATTAGTTCTGCAGTGATGCAGGAAACAGACACTTTTTCTGCACGAGGAAACTTTCTAGTTGTCTTCATCATCGTTTCCATGGAGACAATGAAAGAAAAGGCGACACAGCTCTGAAAATTTAATTATTTCACAATTTTCAACTAACCTTTTCTATTTGTTTTTATAAGAGGAAACTAAAGAGTATGGCGGGGATAATATTATTTATTCAGTATTTGTATTCAGCAAGATCTGAAAATCTATCAAGAGGTTTTTTTTTTTCAGGTTTTTCAGGTTTTTTTGATTTGAGAATTTTTACGCTCCAGCAGCACGGACCCATGTTACCTGAGATAGTGCTGCTGCTTTTGGAGCTTTTATTATTATAAAGTTGAAGTAAAAACTTGATAAATACTCATATTCTGCAGCACAGGAATGATGATTCTTTTTGCTGTTCCCTGGCTACACGAATAATCAGCTGATAAGTTAGATTTCAACCCGGTAACATGGAGACGCCTTTTATAACAAGTCAGCAGGGAACATTAGTCGACCCGAGACAATGTTTTTCAACGCTAACCTGTTTTTGTCTACCTCTGAAATGAAGGACCCTATTGATTCAATCAAGACATTAGAGTAAATCTGCCACCATGTTCATTGTAAACTGCATATGTGCTGTGCTAGAATGGGGAAAACTTGACAGGTGCCGTAAAAGTAACAAACATTCAATTTGATTTTCCCCAACAACGATTGTGATAGAAGAGGAATTTGTTATTGGCCAGACTGATTAGTGGGTGTCCTCATCAGCAGAACAGCCTGTGTGTGGTTGTGTTGCTGAGTGTGACGGCGAGAGAGAGAGAGAGAGGTGAGAGAGGAAGTGAAGATGGAGGGCTGGGAGTGAAGAGAAGAGGCATTAGGGAAGATGGAAGAGAGATGGAAGTAATGACAAGAAGAGAAAGAGAAGGGAGACAAAGACGGATAGATGGAGAGAAAGACATGCGAGGTGGAGAGAAGGAGGACGCAGTAATCCAGAGAAATGAATTAGCCTGCTGTGAATTGACAGTTGCAGCTCGTACACCACAATAACTCGTTCTCTCTCTAACTACAAAGTCTAGCCAAAAGGATAACAACATGGAAATTATGGCTCCAAAAAAGGGAAATTTAATCATTCTGTTCATTTTTGGTTAAAATCACCTGTCAGTGAACATCCGAGGTCAGACAGTGATTGTATTGTACACACATTCAGTCAGCTGAAGCAGCACAGCTCTATTTGTTGCTAGTGTGTCATATTGTCATATTTAAGACCTCCATATTGAACAGATCTATAAATAGACACAGGCCACACAATTGCATCCATATATTCATAACCAGGGAAATGTGACAGGAGATTTTATTCCTCCCAGAGTGTCTGCTGCGTGCAGGAAGGAGCATTTCTCAGGTAGTAGCGGATAATAAAATGTGAATAATGTGGAGGTCTTAGATACAGAATGTGTCTGATCTCAATGGCACCTTATTTTGACTTTTTTGTTCTTTAACCACTTTTTTTTGCTCTGTGACGACTGTAATCCATCAGATCACTTTCATTATCACCTTAACGTGATCATTGCTCAAGTTAGTAATGAAATGTTGTTGCCTCAAACTCAACACGACCAGCACAAGAGATTTTAAAAGCTGCCATGGAGGTGAAATGTTCAGACGTGCACAGATGATCCAAGCTCACTAGATGAGGCTGTCAGCCAGCAGCCCTCACATGCAATTTCTCTATAAATTGCCTTTTCTGGATTGTTCCGTTCCTCTGAGATTTCGCAAGGTCAGAGGTCAAGTCTCTTGGACAAAAAAGCTGTCGCCAAACCGAGATTCATTCTTGTTTTGATTAAATAACACATTTATCTCTGCAGGAAGTTGTTTTGATAGAAGTTTTGAATTATTTAAGTAGAGAAGATGTTTATTTTGGTTAGAAATGTTTCTGGCAAAATATCAGCAATAAAAAAGCAAAGCAAAAAATAAACTTGAAGCTAAATTATTTTACATAATAATCATTTTATATGTTATGTGTGTAAAGCAGAAAAGGAAAGCAGCACGGAGCAGCTGCAGCTGTCTTTCCATCATAGCACTCCATGTTACAACTGTCCAAGCCTCCAGCAGCGTCCAGCAGCTCCTCCAACGCCGCGATGCCAAAGTGGCTGCGTGAATTTATCAGGAGCCGTCATGCACCAACTGTCTGATGGCGGGTCAGACGGTAGGCAGCGACACTGTTCACAGACTGGATGCCATGGAAACCGATAGCATATGATGACTTTTTGGAACTTGGGATGTCTGTAAATAAACTGACACGTTTTTATGATGTAAAATATGAGCTTCCCCTGTTTGAAAGATCACAAATGGCCACAGATATATGTATAAAACCTTCTGATGCAATGAGCAAACACATTATATATTAGAACACTGGAGTGATTGTTGCTGGGAATGGGCCTCCTCACCTGTACCATGTAGTATAGTCATGTAATAGTCATTTACCACATTATCAATGTATAGAGTGTATTTCTGATTAGTTTAAAGTTGTCTTCATTGAAATAAACAGTGCTTTTCTTTCAAAAATAACCTTTCTTTAGAATGGTAGTGTGTATATATATAAATATAAATACATTTCCAAGCTGTTGTATTATACTGCATTAGTTGTATTTCACTGTACCCAAATGAAATGCACACAAAAATACAGTGGTAAGTAGTAAAGAAGTAAAAGTAGCAGCAGCTCACACAGGGAGTTTCTCCAAAAAATGCCTTTTATAATTTCCTGTTTCTGCCTTTCTGTGTTTGGTTTGTAATTAAAGTGTATATATATATATATATTCTTATACTTGTCTTTCTGTTTGTAGTCTGTTGTTGTACCTTTTTGCTAAGAAAATAACTATTTAACATTTTTATTTATTTCAGTGTCAACTTTTAATCTTGCCTTTCCTCAAACTTTTCCTTTTTTATAAGTTTCCTTCCTTAGTGAGCTTCAGATGAGCCTAATTGAAACGAAAGCCTCTGCAGCAAGTCTGTTCCTTAATTAAATGACAACACAGGGTGGCCTAAAGGGTTCAAAGCTACTTTTATATTGAAATGAGCTGTTCAGCCTGAAGAACATGTGTCATCATTAATGCTGTAATTGTTTGGAAAACATTTCCCTTTAATGCATTTTGTTAAACCCAGGCATCCGTTCAAGTGCTGCATTAAACAAACAGTCGGCTTCGTGCAGTAAAAGCACACATTTTTACCACTCGGATAAATAGTGGTCCTTATGTCTTGATACTAGAGATTTTACCCTAATGGCTGCTTAGTGAAGAATGTCAGTGAAACGGAGTACATTAGTTGTATATTTCCTGAAAAAGAGCAGCGTCTCCGCTTCAAATCGAGTTAATACACAGATCTTCTCATCTCTATTCTGACGTGGTGCTTTATATTCTCTTTTATCTAACGAGCGTGGAATAGTTAATTCTCCTCTGCTCCTCGGCTGCTGGCAGGAGACGGTCTTGGAAGACGATTTGTTTACATGGCAGGAGGTAATTGCGAGGCTTGACCTCTTGGCCCTGTCAAAGAAATATCTCTGCTTGTATTCGGTAATCACTGAGGGAGAAGCAGACAATTAGCCGCCATTGAAAACACCTCTGGGGAGCTCACCAGGGTTTCCATCCTCTTTGTTGCATAGAGGATATGCCTTCTGGTTGTTACTCAAAGAATTATTTCATTAGCTGAGATTTGGCAATGCAGCACCGTCTGTGCACCAGCCATCCATTTTCCTTGTTGTAGAGTCCCGCCTCTATTGTCAAAACTGGAGCCACCAGGCCTGTCATCTATTCACTGGCAGACCACAATCACAGATATGAGGCTCGCTGTCTCTCAGCTGGATTCTTATCTCGTCAACTTGCACCTCTTTTCATGGCTTTGATCTTCTTTCTGCAGTAATTCATTAAATTGCGGAAAAAAAAAAACAATTCCCTATGTGACCACTTTATATTCCTTCTCGTTTTGGAAATCCACAGACTCCTCCACTCTCTGATGAATGTATACTTTATAAATCAAAGAGTGGTATCGCCTTGTATTCACTTTAGGAAACCAGACCAAGCTAAACACAAATTATAATCTTTATTTATTTAATCCAGTGAGATCAAGCATCTCTTTTACAAGGGCGACGTGGCCAAGAACCTTCAGCACGTCACAGTATATATATCACAGTATACAAAGGAACATGAAAGAGCAACACAGCAATGATTTAGAAGTGTTTGTTATAAATATCACATCAATTGCAGATGTTAACACAGACAACAGATCAAATACAAAGACAATGTCGTTCTATATCTTTCAGGATCAAATCAGTCATAAGAAATCAGATCACACAGTTGTACCCCATCTCCCCAATTTAGAAACCAGAGTATTTTTTTCCACAATGGATATAAATTGGCTCTGAACATGAAGGTGGAATATCACATTGATAGTAGCAATGGTATATGTGGCTTGAATTGCAGAAATTGGTTGTTTCTGACACCGAAGCCCTGGATATGAAGTGAGAATGAGACCAGTGTGTTATTCTGTAAGATGTGTGAAGTTTAGAGAGTGACCATGTGAAGAAATGGCTTCTTTTTGATTAAAAAGTCATGGATGTTTTAGATTGGTGTGAATTTAGATGGTACCAGAGTGGAGTTTATCTTAGTTTTTTTTACAAGAGGCTGTCTGATTGGCTGAGAAATGGTAAATCTCTGATTAAATGTTGTAATTATTGAGTCTAGTGACTTGAACCATGAAGAGTAAAATGCCATGTTGATGTTTTGGTGAATGGCTGCAGCTCCAGTTTCAAAAAGTCCCAAAAATAAATGGTATCAGCTCAGCAATGAAACCAGCAGCAAGCTGGTTGTCTTCTTTCAGGTTATGCATCAAATCTATGATGCAGCCTTTGTTCCTCATGCTGCTGCCAGTATTTATACTCATTCGCTGCTGTGTCTGTGTTTCTCTGCCACTATGTCACCAAAATGCTGGATGATGGTGGCGTTTCTGTGCCACTGTGTTGAATTTGCTTCATCTCCTGTACTACAAACAATGAAGTCTAAAAACAGTGGATTTGAAACTAATCCATGTTGAACAACAGTTACCTTTACAACACAGAAAAGAGAGAAGATGTCGGAGGAGATTTGCTGGTTCGACCGTACAACAGGTCGAGGCAGAGAGAGGTCACCCTCTGTGTTTGTCTGGTCAATCAGCGCCACTGATGAGCAGAGAAATCAGGTTTGCTGCGGTCAGCGTCACCGTGACATGTAGTTACGTTTGTGGAGGTGCACATCAATCTATGATGTAGGGGCTAGATTTGACATAAAAGCAGAAATCAGCCATAAGAAAGTCGGCATCAAGCCTGTTGCTGTCTTAGCGTCCAATTGCTTTAACAGTGTTTGGATTTCAGAAGCAAAAAAGACAAACAATTAACAAATGATCATCAGATTATTTGTCAGTCAGATATTACAGTGTCTTTGCTAAATAAACTGACTGTTGCTGCTTGGAAATCAAGATACTGACAATGTTAGAAATAATGATTTGGATTTGAAACAATATTTTTTTTCCTTCAAACTTTGTTTTCGTCAAAGAACGACCATTTTTCTAGCTTCTCCAACCAGCTAAACTGTTTCCAGCTGTGCTAACATGATAGCATCAAGGGTTTTCTAATCATCCATTAACCTTCTGATGCAATGAGCAAACACATTGATCCATTAGAACACTGGAGTGATAGTTGCTGGAAATGGGCCTGTATACACCTATGTGTTGCACCAATAAACAGACATTTGCAGCTAGAATAGTTATTTACCTCATTAACAATGTATAGAATGCATTCATGATTAGTTTAAGTATCTTTAATAGAAAAAAAAACAGTGAAATAAGGAAATTTGAAAGTGACCCCAAATGTTGAACAGTAGTGTGTATTTTGCATTTCTACAATATATTAAATATATTTAAACTAAGAAGAAATTTGAATTTTAAATGTACACTTCGTTTAAATCATATATTTTTAAAACCATATATTTATCAATTATTGGTAGAGGTCATTATATATTTTATGGATATTTATTTTTTATATTGCCCCCACTCTACATTCTTTATCCATTTCTTTTCTGGCATTTGTTGCTTGAGCACAAAAAGTTCAGTGTATTTTGGAGATTATAGGAGACAACAATTTTGACAGAAATGCTGCTTTTGTGCCTTTTCTTTTCTGGGAGAAAGACGGCTAATAATCTTCTACACTTTCAGTCTTGTGATGTGCAGCAGTGAATCTCAGCGAGCAGCATGGACTCACAGTACAATGGAGAGAACTAAGTGGCTGAACTATACAGTAAGATGCTTTTTGCATTTGGGCTTTTTCGGCAAAATGAACTGGAAAAAAACAAATGGTGACCTGTCATGTTAAAGTGTTTCGATGACCCCGGTCACCTTACATAACTTCAAGCCTCTAAAAAAATGGCACATTATTTCTTCCTTTTCTCCAGACAGAATATAAAATAATCATACCGTAATTCCCACAACTATCAAAAACTTCCCTATAATTCCTTTTTTTCATTTAAAAATAACAAAGACAGCCTGTTTTGACACATGATGCATTTTTCTGCCCATGCATAAACACAGCCTCTTATATTATGCACCAGAGAAAGAACCTGGGTTGACAGGGGGGTCGATTATTTCAATATTTTTTGCCTCTGCCAGGCTCGTTATAATAAGGCAGACCGTGACGGCGGAAGCATCCCCAAGTCTCGCTTGTGAGAGTTGTGTTGTTGCAGGAAATTATCTGTGTGTGTGTGTGTGTGTGTGTGTGTGTGTGTGGAAACAAGCTCCTGAGAGCCAGGGAACAGAGCCGCCACCTACTGCAGCTGTGGATTTGTAGAACAAACAAAACATGATAACAATCTGAGTCTGACAGAGTCAAAAATATGCCTAGCCAGATGCTACAATGCTAAGCTAGCTAGCTAAATTTGTTGAGCACTTGCTCTGCTAGATTGACTGTGCACAAAGTACTAGTGATGCTTTCTCACCAATGAAAATGAACAGAACTAAGCACACCAACCAGGTTTTGTGACCCTTTTGACATGCTTCATGAGTTTCTACATGCTGGTAGCCCACTTCATACACCTGATATCCCTTTTTTCACCCATGCCTCTCAAAACATTCTGAGATTGTCTTTTTTGCATGATGCACCCCCCTCTAAATTTTAACAGAAATCCTTGGACCTACATGTACCACAAGGAACCTGCCTCTTCAACTTTAGATTATTTTGCAGCCATGAGAAATATTCACCCACCGATCTGATTGAAATCTATATTCTCTTGGCTAACTGCAGTGACATTCAGTCGATAGGAGTCAGCAACTGTTTTTCCATACGACACAAGTGGATCTCTGCGGAGCTGAGATTGATCAGCGAGGCTGGATCTGCATCACAGTGTAACATAATGAGCCTGACAGCACGAGGTCTGGTGCAGTGAACCAGGCACACAAAGTTCCACCGATCCTTTTAGGAGTGCTAAGCCTGTAAACTGCCCTTAGAGGAAGACATTTATTTGTAAAATAGCCAAACTTGGTTTCGTTTAATTGCCCCATTGATGAGGACACCTTCAACATAAGCTGCAAAGTCCTTCTTCCGGAGCTGCTTCGAGAAAGTAAATTTATTTATCCTCCATTTGTTGTCCTTGTTTCCATTAACACACACTTTCTCCCTGCAGGAAAGAACAATCCCTTCCTAATAAGAATAAAATCCTATAATTTATCTAATGAAACCTCTAACCTTACATTAATTATAGCAACAAATACACCCTTGAAAAATCACGAGTGAATCCTGTGATTATTCAAATGTTCACAAAATAATCTGCTTTTGATTTGATAGCGTCTTTGAACACATTGACTATGCACGTCCTCTCCTTCCATAATTGATTTGCTTGTAAACAGCTTATTAGTGCAAAGATTGCTTCAGGACATAATAAACTCATCTCATTAGCAGTGAAATGCATTATTGATGATTAAAGGGTGGTGGGTGGGTGGGTGTGTGATGGGTGGTGGGGAGTTTTCTTATCACAGAAAAATCTATGTAATCATCCATTTTTTTATTCAGAACAAATAAACAAGGCATATTCAGCCTGAGCACATGGAAGCGTGTTAGCATCCTCGGCTGCTCAGTCCATCTGCATGCTCTCTCTCCTCTCTCTCCCTCCCCCTGTCTCTTTTTCTCTCTCTGCAGTTCTGGTGAGAATGCCATCTGTACTCACACCATCAGATGCACCCTGGAGGCTGTCCACACCATGCCCTGCTTATTTATCACCACCTGGCACATGGTGGTGATGGTAATTGATTTTACTGAGGCCTCTCCACCCCCACACCCACCAACCAACCCAAGACTCCAAAACTCCTCTGCCCCTCCACATAGCAGCGTCTCGTTGCCTCAGTGCCAGCAGCTTTGGCAAATGGCTGAGTGGAGGGGTACCCGTACATACGGTGTGAAGGAGGGGAGCTGGACAGCAGTGACGGTGCTGAGTGCTGCTGCAGCGGGAAAACCATGGCTGGTTCATGACGGAGGAACCGGAGCGATCAATAACACTCGACGGCTGCCACGGAGGCTCCATGTTTGGGGTCTCATGGAGCCTGAGGAGTCATTAGGAGTCAGGTGCACTGAGTGATAGTATGGCTACTCTGGCAATTAACTCCACAAAGGCGACTCTGCTTCATTGGGACTTTGTAAAAGGCAATAAAACACTCTATGCTTGCCTCAGTTACCCTAACAGCCATAATTATGTAATAAATAACAGGCCACGAGGCAACATGCCAAATCTTGCTTAACACGAGCAGCGTGACAGGAAAACAAGCCCTCTGACTTCTGCTCTCCTCGGCTGTACACTAACCAACATTTCTGACAGCTTTAATTTGAAAACTTAAAATGGCTGTCCCAGGGACAAGTTCACAAGATCAGCATGACTGTGCTTTTGTACATGTGCTAGCACGTCCATGTGCATGTGTCGATGTATGGTAAGCTGAGTGTCATAGCTCAGAGAGTCTATTCAGATCAATAGGAAACTACTTCTTTTTGCTGTCTTGCTGTAATACTTTGATAAACTTATGTGTGATGCTTAAGTAGTAAATTGTCCACATAGTCAATACACAGTAACTACCTGCAATCTTTGTTTTTTTATGATTATAGGCCACACAACCTTTAAGAACGTGACCTATTCCCTTAATTTTCATGGACTGATGGACTCAAGCTCACAGAATGGTGAACTGATTTCAAATGATTCACATACTGAACAATAAAGAGAATGTTGAGATGACATAATGTACTGCAGGTCATGATGCTGACATTTAAAAAGATAGATGTGTGTATATAGGCATTCAGAATTAGGGCATTCAAAAAATTATTAGAATCATTTAGAATTTCAAGAATACAGTCCAAATGCTGGGAGGAAAGTCATTATTCCACTTTGTGAAAAGGAATCTTTTATTTTTCCATTTGCATTAATTATATATAAATGGCTGTGGTAAAGAATCCCAGGTCCACAACAGAGCAGGCAACAGTAACAACAGCAATTACAGTGAAGCAGTCACAGTATTTCAAGGCTGGACAGTGACGCTGAACATCAGTCGGGTTTTCCAGAATCCTGCCACTCTGATTGGTTGTTCAGCTGCCTGAAACCTAACACACTTTATTAATGATTCCCATAGTTGTGAATGACGAATACAGACCATTGCCTGCTGGTATGAAGAGGTTCCTTGTGTTCAAGTGCTCCTCTTTGGGCCAGACAAAGCTGGAATCAACGGAGCTGTTAGCTGATGTGGGCGGCTTCCGATCCACTGATGTAGCTGGGTTTGTGAGCTGGCTCGACATCCTGGCCTTAACTAACGATATGCTCAATTTCTCGACATTTCAACATTATTCTCAAAATGCAAAAAAAAAAATATATAATTTTTTTTCGTGCCTGACTCTAATACTCTATTGTTGACACAGATTACGAGGCTCAGATCTGATTTGATCAGGATTCTGAACTGAAATGGAAAACAATGACTCTCCAGATGGATGGAAAAACACAATTAAGTCGCCAAATAGGCTCCTTGAGTGCTTGAGAGAAAATCTAAAGACAGTTATTTGACTGAAGAAAACATGCAACTTTTTTCAACTTCCAAATCAATAGGACTTAATGAAACATATAATTCATATTCAGATCCAGGTAAAACGTATTTGCAACGTGTGTTTGCATGTTTTATGTCCACAAATGTTTGACCGGGGGTTTCTGTGTGTGAGTAGAGCTGTCTCAGGCTGTCATTGCCTATCTCAGTGCACGCCACTGGAGAACAAGGCAGGCATTAGGATGGGCGGCAGGTGGGAGGCAGGTCCAGGGAAAGATCAATGCAATTTGCAAAGTGCCTTCCACACAATCTCAGCGTTGGATTGTCTCCAGCCAACACGTTCCTCATTTCCAGCTTGTCAAATCCGGCGGCTCTATAGGCGCCCCGCTAGGGTCTGTTTTGTTATGCCTCAACTTTAGTAAAAGTCTATATATCCCTTCGCACCCTGACAGTGATGACACCGGCTTGCAGACAGAGAGAATATGAAGCTGTGGGATCTGCATCTCCTACCTGCCACAGGCATACAGCAGCAAATTACATCTCTGCTTGTTGTAGACAAGCAAGGAAACTATCAGGACATTCCGATACAGCAGTGATGATACTATCCCACATTCTCCACTTTACCCTTCAAACTGTAAATCATCGCTTTACTCCTGCTTCGTCCTAAAGAGTAAATCTTTTATAAATCTAACTTTGTCTTCCTTAAAGCTATCAGAGGGCAAAGGGAAGGATCTGCAACCAGAATCCCCATCCAATTCCACTTTATGGCTCTTAATGGAGAAAAACATGACTGTTTTCTTTTTTGATAAATAACGGATAATGTGCATTAGGCCTGTGGCTTATATTTCGTTAATGATCATTGTTTCCTCTGAAGGAGAGGCACAATAGTTTTAGATTGCTTTGTGATATTGTTTTCTCAAAGCAAATGCATCTATTCATTGTACGTCTTTGAGTATAAACCCAGTTATCACTCTCACTGTATATTTCCTTCAGCCTGCTTTTCCTGTAGAGAAGCAAAACAACATCTCACATAAAAGGCAAAATAGACAGACACTATCAAAACAAGTAGGTCCCAGAGGGTTTGCAAACTTCTGTTAATGTACAATCTGAAACTTAAAAAAATCACCTTCTACTGAACAAAACATAAAAAAAACTTTTGCACATTTTCAATGGAACAAAAAAGTTGCCACAACCATGTTTATGATATTAAAGGTGCAGTGTGTAGTAACAGTGTTTAGTTTTTCTCGTGGTGATGTTGTAGATGGCAACCCACTGAGCCCAACAAACTCTGAGCCCAACTCTGTCTCTAGAGTTGTTCTTTAGTTTGTCCATTCTAGGCTTCTGTAGAAACATGGCGGTGCAACATGATGAATTTATGGTGAAGATAAAACAGCTCAAGTTAAGGTAATAAAAACACAATATTTCTTATTATATGATTGAATAACATACCAAAGCATACATTAATATTTATCCACTAGATGCTGCTTAGTGTTGCTTAAGTTTTACCAACTGGACCTTTTAAAGCTGCATTTCAATTATTTATTTATTTTTTTTACATATAAACCTAATTGAGTTGATAACTAAGAACAGATATATTATTCCAAAAATACCACATTAGACTTTCCCAACCTTTGGCAGCCATTTTGGACGTTCCTTGTTTTTTTTTTTTTTTTTTTTTCTCCATTCCACTAAGTACTTTGCATTTTAGGAAATCCCATTTTACAAAAGCTGGCTTAAATCTATGCAAATGAAAGATCTACCACCCGGGTACTTTATCTGGTGGAAACACTGGGTCCTCAGATATTTTCAGGTCAAGGACAGCAAGCATTTGGGCCTCTTCGCTCCAGTCTGTGGCTTGATCTTTAACTCACTGATCTCCAGGGACAGAAGCTACAGTAGGACTCTAAAATAAGTCCAATGTGCCTGGATAAATCAATGGCTCTTCCACAGCTGCCCTACTTTAGCCTCCTCACACACACTGAACGGCGATCAGTAAACAGCATCTAGATGCACACACACACGCACATATGTATACACACATACATACAGATGCATGTACACACACACGCATGCACGCGCACACACACACACACAGACACCTCCCACTAGTGACTGTCTTCACCAGATCTCATTTATTTTTCATTTTCTCTCCATATCTCATTCACTGTCTCCAGCTGTCACACTCTGTATGTGCTTTATTTTAAGCAATTAAATTTGTATTTCCGTTTACGTTTTTTCCAGTTTGAGTTTTATTATTTGATTTTCTGATATACTGACACACACCTGCAACTATCTTTGTCTCTAATCAAGTCATTTTTCATTCATAAAAATGAGAAAATAACTGTTTATTTTATATTATATTGTATTTATTTATACAGCCCAATATTACAACACCGTTGTCTCAAAGTGCTTCACAAAATTCAGTCCAAAGTGACTCAGACATTCTTAGACCATCCTTCTCAACAAGGAAAAACTCCAAAACCCAGTGGGAAGAAGAAACCTGGGGGAGAACCACAGTGAAGGAGAGATCCACTCCCATGGATGGACAGACTATAGATGAACCAGGACTGACAGACTTCCATCTGATGATGATGGATTAGTCTGTAAAGATGTTTCAGTCTGTAGAGATGCTGTAGGGTGGAGGTAGAGGGGCAGGTCCAACCAGGCAGGTGAAGGAGTAGTAGTAGTAGGTTCATCAGGAGTCGTCATCATTGGGCCTTGTGTGGTTGAACTGAAACAGTAGCAGGGAGAGGGACTCTGGGTATAAACTAGATCCTGTTTATTAATGACAGTGGTACATGGTACCAGACAGAGATGATAGAGCTCAGTGACTGTACTTCCATTCTCACTCCTAGGGCAGCTTAGACTGAACTGTGGGTTGAAGTCTACCTTTAACTACCCTGACCTTTGGCCTTTTGGAGCAGGAATGTTTTCAGTCTAACCTTAAATGCACAGACTGTGTCAGCCTCTTTAATATTAGTTGGGAGTTGGTTCCATAAAACAGGGGCTTGGTAACTAAAGGCTCCTATTGTACCTTTATGGACCCGTGGAACTACCAGTAGACCTGCATTCTGAGAGAAGTGTTCTGATTGGACGGTACAGGATAAAAGATGCAGCTCTGTCAAACATTACTGTTCAGATAGATTGAACAATTTTCAATTTACCTTTGTCTTTCATTGATGTTGTTGGGTTGAAAGTTAAAATTGAAATAGTACAATTGTTTGTATGTAAGCATGGAGCACAATTAAAAGGTTTGAAGTATAAATACTGAAATTAAATCAATGAACAGTTGAACTGTAGGTCACAGAAATATCACAGAAAACCATACAAATTCATTTCAAAATGAAGCAATACAGAGCACCAGTCGAGTTGGGCATTAACAAAAATGAGAATGTCCATTTCTGCTGAGTGATTTATAACCATCATGAATTAGGCTGCATGGCTTGACTTTACAGGAGCCTGCTGACTGAACACAGGTCAGACTGGATAAGTTGGTCCAGCTCAACTACATTAGGAAACAATGCAACAGTGACTTCATACAAATGAACTAGAGAAAATAGAGAAATCCGCTGTCGCCCTCACATGCAACTTAAATCTGCTTTATCTCCTATTCTTACCCTGACCCCAGTCAATAGTACAAGCTGTAAGTTATAGAGCTGAGTGAGATTGAGATTCTGTGGGTGTGAAACTGCAGAATAGGTTGTTTGCCAGAGAGGAGAAAGTACGTGGTGTCTTCTCACCTTGTGAAGAAATTGAGACAAGGGGGACTGACAGACCCGTTGATTGGAAAAGTTTTTTGGTTTCCCTTGAGCACCTAACTGCTCACGTACCACACCTAAGAAAATGAGATACACCGTGTATCCTGGATGTTTGAATCAAAGTTGCATAAGGCATAATTAACACCATTCTCAGAGTTTAGAAAGAGTATGAAGCTCAGGGATGATAATTTTTTTAATAGAGTCATGAGGTTTGGAATACAAAACCAAATGCATTAAGGGACATCTGTTTTCATTAGTTTTTTTTCATACATCTCAAGTTGCTCTTTTTTCCCCTCTACCAGGTACCAGCTCAATAATAGAGCATCATATTGTACATATTGAATGTACTGGGGTGCCTGTGGCTCCGGAGGTGGAGTGGGTTGTCCACTAGTTGCAGGGTCGATGCTTCGATTCCTTGGCTCTTACAGTCGGTGTCCTTGAGCAACACTCAATTATTCAATCAATCTGAAGCAGGCTGGTGACTGGAAGGTCCTCAGTTCAATCCCCTGTACTAGCGGAATAAACCTGGATGGTAAACGTGAATAATAATACTAATATATCACCACCAGGTGGACCCAAACAACGGCACCTGTTTGAAGGTCCATTTTCCGCAATGTTACCAAAAAACAAACAATTCAGAGTTATCCAGAAACCAGGATTTATCCCAGATCATTACCAAAATTTAGTTATCAGTTCATGGTATCATTCCTAACATTCTAACGAATGTTAGGAATCATATATAAACATATAAGTCTGACAAACATGCCAAAAAATCGAAATTTTTTACACCACTGTATATTATACTTGGCAGAACATACTATACTATACTTACATACATACATATTTAAAGTACTTGTACTTGAGTATTTCTGATTTTGCTACTTTACATTTCCACTTTGACACCACATTTGCTGACAGTACATCTCCATGATTGTTTAAATAACATTTTGAGTTCAGTACTTTTACTTGTCATACAGTACTTTTGGTATTCCTAATTTGACTTACCTTTAAGTAAACGTACTACTTCTTCCCCCACTGATAAAAAAAAAAGAGAGAGCAGTTTTGAGCAAACCGGAGGATGGACAAGCTCATTTGTGTAAAGCTCACAAGCTCGACAGGATTGTGAAGATTGAGTCTTGAGTTGAGTCAGACATGACACCGCCATTTGTAAAAATTGTCAACTTTCCATGCTAGGTTTTGATTTGAAAGTCAGGTATTTTCAGGCTTTTCCACTCCTCAAATCCATAGATTTTGAAGGATTTTCATTGCCACAGGAAACATGCAGACATTTTGGGCTTAGTAACCGAGCAAAATATATTCCTACTGATGTTTCTCTCACTAAATGGGGCTGAGGGGCACTTTCAATAAGAGAGAGAAAGAGGGAGCATGGTGCATGACTGGCAGCCATGAGAATGTCATTAGGATTAGCTATAAAATATAGGCCATCCTCCATCTTCCTGGTATGGCCCACAGTGCAGCCGGGTGCAGCAAAGAACACCTTATATGTGCAGTAAAGAAAATATACAGCACAGAGAGGAGGAAATATCAAGCAAAAAGAGGTGTTGGTTTGGTTTATTACTTTCTACAGTGTTTTTATAGATTTTAATCATCATACATCTTTCAGAAAGAGGCAGCTGATAAAACAACCAGGGTGCGTTGCCCTGCTCTTTAGGAGGTGCTGGTTCACCTGTAATTTTCTTCAATTACAGGTGAAGTGAACAATGAAATGAAACTTTAGCATTGCTTTTCAGCAAATACACGTTCAAGTTGTCTACACTCTGCTTATATAACTGATAATATTCATTTTGTTTAGTTCCAGGCTGCATGCTAAGTTGTGTGGAGAAACACTGCTCCATTTGTTTCTGGTCATGACCATTAAAATAATGTCGGCATGTATTGTAAAGTGCTCTGAGAGAGGTGCAGTAATGCAGTCCATTTACCACTCATAGGCTCACCCACAGCAGACAATAGACAAATGTGTGCAAAGAGCTTTTAAATGCAGTTTTGTACTAAAACACATTCAATTCTTCGAGGAAAATAACTGTGTAAGACATATATTTAATGATTTTTACAATTCAGAAAGGAAAAAGAATTGTCTCAAACGTGACTACTCTTCCCATTTTACTAGTCACATATAGTTAATAAGATAAGATAAGATGTCCTTTCCTGGGTATCAAACATCTATGTTGTACGCTACCATTCAAAAGTTTGGGATCAGTAAGAAATGTCCTTATTTTTTGAAAGAAAAGCACTGTTTTTCAATAAGGATAACTAGAAACTAACAGAAATAGAGTCTAATGTGGTAAATGACTATTTTAGCTGCAAAGTCTGTTTTTGGTGCAATATCTACATATATGTATAGAGGCCCATTTACACCAACTATAACTCCAGTGTTCTAATGGAACAGTGTGTTTGCTAATGTAATAAAATCTTCTTACATCTTACAACTCATGATGGTAAATAAAAGTGTGACTTTTCATGGAAAATTACCTGGGTGACCCCAAACCTTTAAACTGTAGTGTATCTAACTATTCTAATATTTCTTCCACATGGATTGGGAAACAAAAGGAAATTTCTGATGATCAGAATATTAAGTCACCTTCTGGGGACCATGAACATCTGTTCGGAATTCAGATGTGAACATATCTGTGTGCTTTGGATAAGGCAGGATGTGATGTGAATTCATATCGTGTTTAGTTTCATGTCCATTTCAGCAGCAGGGGAACAAAAGGACAAGTCTTGTCTGTCTAATGAAGAAAAGAAAACACACACACACACACACACACACACATTAGAGTCACAAAACAAAGCACCAGTAGAAGACTTCGGTGCTGTTTTAAAATTCTGTGGAAGCTGAGAAAATATGCTGATGTCCGTCACAGACCTTCAAAAAGCCTCAGACACGAGGACATCATTAAAGCAGCAGAATCACACAGAGACATGAGTTGCAGTACATGTTGGTTGGCTGTGAGTAATACCGACACCTGAAGAACATTATGACAAGTGGAAGCAGTCGTAGTCTGTACACACACACACACACACACACATATATATATATATATATATATATATATATATATGGCTGGATGAGCCACTTTTGTCTCTTTTCACTGGGAAAGAAAAGTTGTCTCTATGTGGAACATTTCTACAGATCTGCAGTGTATAAAAATGCTGGCGGCATAGTGACACCTATTAACATCCGAGGCTTTGTGGAAAAACAAATGAATACAAAACATTATTAATCCCTCCATTCCCCTGGGTGACGTGACGATGCTACCGCTCTGTGCACGGCTTCTGTAGTTAAATCGAGATTCAAGCCGCTCTTCAGATTTTGGAGTAGGTTGAAATCGTGGGGCCTGAGAACAGATAAGGTGGATTTACTTAAAACCTCTCAAATGTAGTTACAATAAAATGCTAAATCCCAAACCTGGCAGCCACCAGTAAACCAGAGGCACCGCCGCTAAATCTTTCTGTTAGAATGTACATCATTTATTTGAAAATAAATATCACAAAGCAGTTGATAGGGGGTAAAAATAGTCCTTTGGAAGTAATTAGCATTCAGAATAGTTTTGAGTTTAATTATTATTGACATTTAAGTGTTCATTCAAATAAATTAGTATGATTAATGCATTGCTGCTTTAAAGAGGTTGTAGCGCGAACACATTTATTGTTTTTAATTATCATTAATTTTAATGCGTATAAGAAATAATTTCCCTTGAAGCTGCCTTAAAGGTTGCTTATTTTTTATTTTCATTCTATTAGTGCAGATCAAAAATCTGCCTTTTAAATAAACTTGATGGGTTTATTAGAAAACTGTAGTTCACAGGAGAGAATCAAGTTAGAAAGATACTATTTAGTATGTTAATTGACATGACTGCACATTTAAATATCCTGTATTACAAGCTTCAATATTAAGAAGAAAAAAAAGGTTAATCAAAGCAGATTGTGCGATAAATTAATTAAAAATAGAAGTGTCATGCTGCAACAATTGATATATTTTGTGATTTTATTTAGACAAACTGTCACAACTACATTAGGTTTAGTTAAATGATTGAATACTAAAATGCACAAATCTAGCGTAATTTAAATTCTTTGCATTTTGTATTAACTTCCTGTCCTCAGGGATATTTCACTCAGGGTTGACAGAATCTTTACATCCTTAGTGAAATGATTTCTCCCCGGTTATCTTAGGTGATTATGGCTCAATGGCTGTGTGCATTAAAAAGCCAACAATCAAAATCCCTGAAGTAAACCTGTTGAGATTAACTAGCCTTGGGCCAGTTGATGGCAGAATCATTTATAACATACTGAACAAAAAGGAAAAACTTTTGTTCTCTCTCATTTTTTATGAGTTAAAATAAAAGATCTAAGAATTGTTTCATGCTCACAAAGGCGGATTTCTTTCAAATTTAGTTTACAAATGAGTTTAAATCTGTTAGTGAGCACTTCTCCTTTGCCCAGATAATCCATCCAGCTGACAGGTGTGGCAGATGAAGATGCTGAACAAACAGCAGGATTATTGCAGGTGTGTCCTGGGCTGGTCATTAATGTGCAGTTTTATCACAACATAATTCCACAAGAGCTGCAGGGTTTGAGAATTGAATTGTTTTGCTGACCCAAGGAATGTCCACCACAGCTGCTGCTGTGAATTAAAAGTTCATTTCACACCAAATATTCCAAACTTTGCATCCAATCAACCTCACAACTGTAACCACATCAGCCTCAGGACCTCAACCACCAGCATCTTCACCTGCAGGATGGTCTGAGACCAGCTGATGCAACAATTGGTTTGGATACCCAAAGACACTCTTAGTGAAGCTGATGCATGATTGTCATGGGAAGTGACCTTTGGTCTGGCACTTTGGAAAAATGTTGTCTTCATGATGACTCTTGGTGTTTGACTGTAGCAGGAAGATGCAGACAGAGTATTTGTTGTGTGGGGGAGCAGTTTGCTGAGGTCAGCGTGGTGAACAGAAAGCCTCATGGTGGTGCTGGGGTTATGGTCTGGGCAGGAGTAAACTACAGGCAACGAACATAGTTACATGTTACTGATGTCAGTTTGAATACACAGATATTATGATGAGATCCTGAGTCATTTTTCTGTCATACTTCTGTCATGTTCCAATTCCTGCCAATATCCAGAAAATTCAGAGGAATGGACCAACATTCCACAGGCAACAATCAACAACCTAAATAACTGGAGATGGAGATGTGTTTTGCACAATGTGACACAAATAGCAGTTATACAAGATGCGGACTATCTGCTGATTATCTTGGAGTGCTGATTAACAGAGATTTCAATAAATTTGTCAACACATTTTAGAAAAATAAGCCTTTTTTTATTTTTAGAGATTAATTAGATTTGGGATTTTTGCCTTGATGATATGCAGCATGCACTGTAACCGCTAAGCTACCAAGGCACAAAACTTAGAGCTTTTGCAGTCCAGCTTTGAGTTGAGGATTTATAACATTTTTCATTAGCCAGTGACTTTCAGTTTGTGATAAACTGGAGTGTTTCATAAATTCACATGTTTTTAATAAATTGAAGGTGATTTAATAATATGTTAGATCCCATCAGCTCTGCTATGAAATATCCACATGAGATAGTAGCAGCTTCTGTGGATTATAGGACTAATATCTGCACATAACATATAGCTCATATACAGTTCATACTGTACAATAACTGTAGCTATGTGATGAAAGTGTGAGAGGAGACCCAACAATTCCTACAATTGTCTCCTTGAGATATATTTGTCCCACTACTTCTCCCATTCTTGAAACAATTCCTGTAATCGTCTTTTGTCACCATGTCCAGAGCTTCCTGTGTTTCCTCCAGGATCTGTTCCACCGTGGTGAATTCTACTTTTCAGTCCCAATTTTAGGAAAAAAAAAATGTCACAAGGAATTTCACAGAGAAAAATCACAAGCTGTAGGCCTGAATCTGATAAATACAACCACTTTCTGGGCCACCGGTGGCTGAATGGAAATGTTGCATCCATACATATAAAAGGTGGAAATATCTGATAAATTGCTATCTAAGTTAGCTTGTCTACTGCTTGGGCATACTCTCCTGTCATTCCTGATTCCACCTTGCAATCAGCTCATTTCCCCCACCTGGTTTTCCCCGCCCATCTCCTCACCTGCAGCCCATTTCCTCATCAGTCCCTCAGTATATATACTGGCTCACTTCCCCTTCATCCCTGCCAGATTGTCTTGTTGTGTTTTGCCAAGCTGTGCAGTGTTTCCTGATTAGTCTGCATGTTCTGACCCTGTTCTGCCTGCCTCTACTACGGATTCCTGCTTCTAACTTTGTAGAGAAACATTCTGATTCTCACAATGTGCTCAAAATACTTGAGAACTTCACTGAATCTGGATGATCAGTCTCTAAGTGTGACCACGTCTGTCTCTATTCCTCATTGACACAAACATTTTCAGAGAGAACCGGAACACACGTCTGTTTAAAACCTGCCTGTGTGGATGATGGTCAGTGTTATTCTCTGATAGCAGCTACTGTTTTATCAGTCAAAGCTCAAATGAGAGACCAGCGCAGAGGAAGAAAAATGCTGTTTTCTCCACATTTCTGTCCATCTCTACCAGTTGTTATTGGAAACCAGCTCAAGTTGCTATGGTAACCTTTGAGGCTCAGGCCACAGCTCGTTAAGGTTTATAAACTAATAACTGGTGCTCATTAACATATTTAAACACTAGCCCCCCCCCATACACATATGATGAATCAGACAGACAAAATATTTCAATTTCAATTAGAACGTTTGTCACCTTACTTCATCTCCCAATTCATTTATGATACACATTTTACTACTCACAACTTATTTTGTCATTTTTTTTTATTAGAAGTCTGGAAAAAAAGTAAATTTGAAACGTCAAGTGTGTGTAGTAAACCTGCTGAAAGGACATAAGTTGCTGAATAAATGCTTGAAAGAAAAACCCAAAGAAAACAAGATGACACATTTCAATGGGTTATTCCTGATGAGTAAAATACCTGCATACAGGAGACGTTTGTTCTGCTGTAGCTGGGGATGTGGTGCATTCTCTCATTAAAAAAAAAGGTGTGGATTACTTCCATCACAGTTTGTATTGGCTGCCTGGGCCATAGTTGAATAACTATCGCTATTCTTCTGCTATTCACAGGACAGAGGTGTGTGTCACATAATCCCCAACAAAGCTCCACCCAGTTTCAACCTGAGCAGAGACCTAATCAGCCAGAAACTGAAGACAGCAGCTGTGTGGGTTTGCAGGGCCATTAACTTCCTCTTTAGGAGGAAATATCCTCACTGCTGTGGGATAGTAAGCACACTGAGCATCAATGATGTTTGGTTACACACAACAAATGAAAAACATAGATCAAGCTGTTTAATTAAATGTTGCTAGGACCAAAGCTATAGAGAGCACTAGTAAAGTCCACATTGGTTTTATACAGCAGCACACTGATCATCTAATGGACAAACATTTGCTTTACTAAGGTTACATTATTGAAAAGGCTCAATATTATTTCCAGGAAAGCTAAATGAATTATTAAAATCATGAGTATTAGTAACACACTGAGCCTGTCTCCATTTAGCCACAAATGAAATCAATTACTAGAATAAGTGGAGGCAGATCAACGGTGAGCTCTGTCTTTTATAATTAACAGTAATACTAAACGATCATTTACAAAATAATTAATCTCCCTCAGCACAGAGCATTACAACCTGAAGGACAGAAGGTGTTAAATAAGGTTTTCCATCTGTTTGTTTCATCCCCAAGGACATATAGAGTAAGACACTGTGTTTCTGTCCTCATGTGTTCTATAGTCGGGACATGACTCACACTGAGAGTTGAAAGAGAAGGGTCTGAATATCTTATTGTATACTTTGATGCTATTGTTACTGTGATTGTAGATTAGATGAGGAGGTCTGTTTGAAACAGTCAGATCAGCAAAGTCTTCTTCTTCTTCCTATTATTATTATCTCAAAAATAGGACTTACATCAAATAAACTGGAATAATAATAACTTTTTGTGAAACTGTAAGCTTATTTTTCCTGGTATTCTTTCTTTTTTTATCTAAGAACTTGCACTAATTTCCTAAGGAAGTTATAATAGAGGGGGAAAGGAAATGTGTCTCATTATAGCTTGCTTACAGCCTGTCTGGCTTCATTGTGCCATCTCAGGGCATTTAGTTTCACAGTGGCTCTCTCCTACCCCTGGGAATATGTACCTGAATCATCCATTAATCTTCTACCCTAACAAAGGTTTCTACTGGCTGGTTATGCAAGGGCCCTATTGTTAGAGTAAAACACAAGACTGATATTCCACAGGCATGAAGCACTTACTGCTTGGCCTGTAATTGCTATTCTGCTATCTGCATTTTCATTATCACTCACAATGAGGCTATAATTTGTTTTTGTGTTGAAAGGTGTGGGGAATGGTGATCTTTGAACAACAGGATAAAGTTTACCTCAGACAGCTGATCTGAGACACTAGAATTCAGGAAATTCTATCAGTCATGTGCACATTAGTAGTCTGGATCACCCCCATCGCCAGGAGCTAGACTAGGAGAAAAAAATAAATGTGTGGTTCTCCTCAGAACATCTGAAAAATGTTCTTTTAAAAAGATGTCAACCTGGCTATATACAGTAGTTGATGCACTAATCTAATTCCATGGGACATATCAATAAGGGACCTGAGGCCTGAAGGCAAAGCTCTCAACTTATCAGTCAGTTTACATTTCAAACCACAGATGTGGTTGTGAGCTGTGGATGGATATTATGATGAATTCTTGTAGATGAAAATAATGACACATATGACAATTAACAACTCCTTAACACTTTAACACCTAACACCTCCTCCTATCCATCAAGCTTTTTGTAGTTGTGATACCAAAGTTGCCTGTAGATGTTGATATTTTCACTCTATCAAATGTTTTAAAGCTCTGTATCTGTAATCACTACTTTGTAAAGTTGATTGAGTGCTGCTGCCTCACCTTTCTGTGTGGAGTTTGCATGTTCTCCTAGTGTCTGCTTGGGTTTTCTCCGGCTTCTTTCCACAGTCCAAAAATATCCTTAGGTTAACTGGAGACTCTAAATTGAGAATTGCTATGAAATTGGTAGGTCGGCAATCTGCCTGGGGTGTATCCTTGCCTTTTGCCCAAAGTCTGCTGGGATTGGCTCCAGCAGACCCCCGTCACCCCCGTGAGGAATAAGCAGGTATAGAAAATGTCTGAGGTTCACAATCAAGAAGTTTGTGTTAAAACAACTGTCAACATAAATGAAAAGCATATAGAGACCCACTGGATGAGGTGGCGGTAATGCATCTTTATGTCGTTTGCCACCAACCAAAGAACATTGAGAAGAATAGAAGTAGAAGAAGAAAACACCAGATGGTGACAATCCAAGATGGCCACCTGCCCAGTCCTGTGTTTGTGTGTCTGCATGTGAGCTCTGAACTTTATTTTATGTTATCTCTTCATCTGCTGTAACCAAACAGCTACAGCTTGTACTCGACTGAGAGCATAGTGTCCCTGTTTTTGTTTTCTTAAAACAATGGATACAGCTACAGTCTGCCATCTCCAACCTGTTACAGCTGCAGCCTACACCTAGCGACTCGTCTTTATAGGTAAGCTTTTACTTGGCTTTTAGAAGTGCTCACTGAGGTCGCCTCTTTTAATTTCTGCTGGGAGCATAAAGAGAAAAGGCTGCAGTAGAGTTACCCAGTCACCCAGAAAATTATGCATTATTATTAATGTGTTATGTGGATGTAAAACATGGAAAAGGAGAGAAAAAAATATGGTTCAGAGTTCAATTCCTTAGTGTTTATGTGTTGGTTGAAAATTCCTACATGTTAAATTCACCTCTGTGGTTTTTTAAGAAGACATTTCTCATGGTGCACTTTTACACACACATAAACACACACTGATTTGGTAATAAGAGATGAACAATAAGGGATTTTCATGTGTTTCCTATGTGTGTTTGCATGGGAATGTGTTTCATTCAGATCAGTTTAAGGAGTCTATGGTTTGCATGTTTCACATTTTATCACGTGTGCACTTGGTCTTGACTTGGTCTCAACCCCTCAAAGCCTAGGTCTTGTCTTGGACCTGGTTAAGGTGGTCTTGACTACAGCACTAGCTGGTTCCTCTTTATGTTCTACTGAATAGCACTAAAGCCAGTGTGCTTTAGTGCTATAGCCCAGGGGCAGAACAATCATCCACCAGTTGGTGGATCTGCGGTTCAATTCCCGGCTCCTCCAGGCTGAATATCAGCGTGTCCTTTGGTATGATACTTAACCCCAAATTACTCCATCAGTGTGTGAATGTGTATGAATAATTAGAGCCATCTATTGAGCAGGTGGCCCCTTTTATGGCAGCCACCGCCATCAGCGTGTGAATGAACCCTTGATGTGTAAAGTGCTTTGAGTGGTCAAAAGGGCTCTATACAAATTCAGTCCATTTAGAGATCTAACAGACAGTGTTTTGCCTTCAGTGTGTCATCAGCCCTCCAGAGTGGAGGGCTGATGACACACTGTTGGTGTTGACACACAGTTTGACTCAGTTGGTCAAAATTCAGTTTCAAGAAAAATACACCAAGGCCCAATTTGAATTCACCCCTTTATCCCACCCTCTGTTTCATCCTTAACACTTGGAGTTACAAGAATTAGGGGTTCATGAAAGGTCCTCTTTACATTATCAAAGTGTATCTTTTAAGATGGGGAGCTATAAGAAAATAACACAATTGCAGATCTGAAAAGCCAAGTTTTGAAGTACTACTTCTTGCTCGACTGATTGTCACTTTCAGGGGCGAGAAGTAAATATATATGACACACCTGAGTCACTATATCCCCAGTTTCAACAGCCTGGAGGTTGGAGTGAGTTATATTTAAATTGAACACTACAGTGATCTTATTAGGGTTTCAGAAAATACTATAAAAGTTATATGGCCACTGAACGTTTGGACTGGTGTGCTTTTGGATTTCTCCTTTTTGCCAGTAGTGATATATAGTAAATTTTAATCTGCAGCATTTTTGCCATTATTGATTTTTTCATCATCATGTTTTGTGTTTGGACACGAGCCAGTTTTCTGTCTTCATTACACAAGTTGCTAGTATAGTTCAAAATATACCACCGCTTACTGGTGGTCATTTTAATGTAGTTTAGACTGTTCCGGTCACCATTTACCAGCAGATAAATCTTTCTTCAAAGCTGTCAAGGAATTACTAGAGGCATCTAATTAACTAAGATCAAGAGAATATATGTTTTAATCAAAGAAACATAATTCTTATTCCAGAATCGACTACCTCCTTCCATCAAACTCTGTATTGGAAATCATTATCATCTTCAGACACTGTAATTAATAACATCATCATTTCTGACTATGTCTCCGTTCCAGTCCCAGTCTCTGGGAACTTTTTGTCCTACTATATATATATATATATATATTTGGTAAGGGACATAATGAGAAATCTATCTATTCTCCCATTGTAAAAATTGAGAATTCACTATGAAAATGGGTGAAAAAGTTAATGTTTAATGTTAAATGTTTGGATATGAACTACAAAATACTGGAACAGCAGCACTGATGTGGGGTCAAGGGATCGTGATGCTAAGAATGAGATGTTTCAAACGGCTTGTTCTGTACGAATCAGAGCAAAAAGAAGATATGTGTGCAGCCAACAGTACAATGGGAATAAATGGCTGATAATTAATAATGTCTGACCTTCGGTGGTAATAACACTGCTAATAATGTACATTAAAAACTAAATAGTAATCTCTCTTTACAGAAATCATGAGTAGACCTTGTTATGGGCTTTGTTTAATACAGTTCTTAAGTACCTGAAACTGTCCACAGCAAATAAACATTAAAATAAACATTGTACTGCAAGAAAACCAGGTTTTTTTTAGGGTAATATCAGTTTATGTAGTTGAATGACTGCTTGTGTTATGGATTCATTATAGTGTCATTATTGTCTGTGTTCCGTCATTTTGTCAGAAATAGAACTCTCTTTGTGCTATGATGTATTTATACAGATTCCATATATTCACATATTTAATGAATAATTTTGAACCCATATACGATATGAATGTGAAAACACTTTATTACAATTTATAAAAGAAGATTTGAAGTTTCAATGATGAATGTTCTTCCAAGACTAACTTTTTCATTTTCTTCTGTTCCTTTGTACATTCCAAAACTTTAGTTTGATAACATGAATAAAAGCGTCTTCTCTTTTCTGTGGGAGCAGAGAATAAGTCAGAAAAAAATTATCTCTGCCAAGTCTTGGTGTCCCAGGTGAACTATTGTACTATTTGACATTTAATGCCAGACATTGGCAATTTGGGTCTATAAAAAGTGAAGGTAGTTGGGATTCGTTGGGGAGTTTATGGTAAAGGACAAGAACAAATATTATAGTCACCACTGGTGTTTTGCTGTTTCACCCAACAAACGAGATAATGGTGATATCAAGTTCTCATGTGATGATAATAAAAACAGTTCACAGTGCTGTTAACATCCCACCCATTATGGAACATTCCAGGCTTCAAATCTACAGGGAATCTGCTTTCAGACTATATACGATATTATAGAAAGGTCACAAATCCCAGAGAACAGGGAGATGTTAACCTTTGAGGGGCTTAGAAGAAGATATATCTTTAAAACAAACAAATTCTTACATTTTACCCAATAAAATCAATATTCTCAAAGATGATTAGGATTATGAGCGTTCAGGTCCTTAACAGTGGACAGAGGCACTGACTCGGGTCTGAATAAGATGTTGATTATCTCCTCTCACAAATGTCAACACTTCAAAACAGTCGCAAAGCCAATGAGGTTCAAAGGTTTCACTCCTCTCTGAAGATCAGGACAGAATTTGGAGAGATCCTGCAGTAATTTCCAAATCCATTAGTTTCAGAGTTCACAATTGAAGATTCTTCACAGGGCTTATACGTATCTCCCCCTCTAGGCTTAAAAAAATAGACCCAAGCTCCTCCGATCTCTGCTGGCATGGCTGTGGACAAGTGGGGACTTTTGATTCATATGCTGTGGCATTAGCCTGCAGTTAAGTACTTTTGGACTGAAGTGTTTCACTCAATTTCATTTAAAATGAAAATAAATCTCTCTCCTATCCCTGCTGTTTGCCTGTGAGGGCAAAGTGCTGCACAGTTTACGTAAAAAGAAAAAAAAAAAAGAAAATAGTAGCTTCGCCTTTTTGGTGCTAAAAGAACAATTTTGTTAAATTGGAAGATTCATCTGAATAGAAACAGCATGATTACAATTTTTCAATCTTCTAGGTGTAAAGAACAGCTGAAATTACAGCCAATTCAATTCTGGAACGAATTGGGAACAAGTTTGGAATTGATTCTCTCCATTTTCAAACTTGTCAATGACGTAGCTCTCTGCAGAGCAGCCCTGTCTGAGATTTATTTTTGAAATAATAGTTGCCTTCATGAGAATGAAATAAATAATTAGGTGTGAGGCTTTGAACCGTTTGCTGTGTTGTTATATAATGCATCAAAGTATTTTTGTGTTGTGCTGTTTGAAGTTGTCTCTGTTAGTCATATGGCAGTCCTTCGTCCTAAGTCTCTTTCGTTTGTGCTTGTTTTATATAAAAAAGGAAGGTTAGAGTTTTAGTTTCACTTTAACTGTATTGATCCAATCATCCAAACAACAAAAAGTAAATATTAGAGGTGTGAAAAAAGTAGAGGTTTAAAATCCAAGGGAAATCCTTGAAGCTGATCAGTGGAGTGGTGGAGAAAAAACCTAAAGGTTAATAATGAATCATAGCAAAGAGTTTACTGCTTGAAGTGACCCCCGAGGAGTTTTTATTGTTGGTTATGAAGCAGTCTCCTTTAATGTGGGTTAATCTACATGACAATCTCCATTTTCGACTGTTTTTTCTATGTAGTTTATTTTGAGATTAATATTTTGTTGCCACGTCGATCAGAACTTCCTTGGAATGATGAAAAGATTCTCTGACAAGAGACAGCGAGCAGCAGAGATGGAGATGTTATTACTTTGTCAGTCGCCATTAATGACATTGGTAGCTAAGGTTTGTGACAGTGACAGAGAGGCTCATGGGAAACGTGGTCTTTTTTGGCGGAAACTTTTCATAAGGCCTTTAAATAACTAGAAAATCACTCTAAGAGCATAGACTTCTGCTGAGCATATAGTGAGTGCTGACTAACATTGTTGTCCTACATATACATATTGAATGCACCCAGTGGGAAAAGTCGGTGGGAGCATGTGCAAATGACCCAAATGACAGCATTTGACAGCAATGACAAAGCATTCCAAAAACTAGGATTTCTTCAGGATCATAACCATCTGTTCATGGGACCATTATCAACATTTGCTGAGAATTTGACAAAAATCAGACCAAAACTTTTTCAGTTATATTGCTAAAAACAGGAAAACGCTGGCGAAAACATAACCTCATTGGCGGGAGGTGATAATGATTCAAAGTGCTGCAAATGGTAGATTACACACATACAAACATACAATACATAATAAATAGGCACAGCCTCGATTTACAAATAAGTGTAGGGGTTGACCTAATTAACAGTGGGAGTTTGTTCCACAGCCAAGGGGCTACAGCAGAGGAAGCGCGGCCACCCTTGGAACCACTGGAAACAGCTGGTCAGCAGGTCTCAGTGGTCTTCAAGATGGATACGGATTCCAAAATTTCAGCAATATATGTTTGAGCAGCCCAAGCAATAACTTAAACTGGATTCTGACCTATATGGGGATCAATGTGCTGTACTCAACTACTGATGTACTGTGATATACAGAAATACGTGTATACTTTTAAAAGTGCATCATCATTTATAATATACTCAGTGCTTTTATTTCTGAGTACTGAATACATGTATTCTTAATGTATGTATAAAGTGCTGCTGCCAATTCCATTAAATAAAGAAACATTAGAATATTAATGCATCTCATGTTAAACCAGTGCACATTATTATCAGAATGTCTTAATGCAATTATTGACAATATATTTAAATCACCAAAAACAAAAATTGAGCCCTGCTCAATATAAAGAGTCAAACTCACACAGTTTAATAACAATTTAACATCAGATGTTCTTCTTTTACCTTGGCACAGTTTGAATTTGTTAATTTGAAAGGACTTACGCTTCCATGGCCTGATAAACATTGTGTTACCATATGGCACCTTGCTGCCTCTGAGTAGCTCATTTGGGTCTAATGTGTGAATTAAATGCCTGCTCTCTGTATTTACTGTAAGGTGCTTCTCCGTTTGTACAATAATAATTCCAATCAAGTGAACACATTGTGGCTCAATCATCTTTAATAACCCTGCTCTCAATGGTAATGATCAGAACTCTTGTTCCATAAATTACATGTTATAGTCAAGGGTGAAAGTAGGAAATGGAGTGGTGCTCCATACCAATAACTGATAAAGTGCTGCTGAGTCCAACCCATCACGATCATATTTCCAACAAGAAAACACATCTGAGCTAATGTTAGCTCAACATAAATTACAGTTAGTTTTCTCCTAAATTGCTTCTAAATCGTGGTCTGCACAGACCTGTTTTAATCTATGCTGGAGGGAAGCAGGAGAAATACAACTTTATTGATCCCTGTGGAGAAATTCATTCTCTGAATTAGGAGCAGTGAGCAGCTGCATATGGAACTACATTTATTTCTATTTTACCAACAGAAAAGGTTTGGAAGAAAAAAGAATGAGAGGAAAAGTATCCAGACTGCAATCAATACATCTTTTTTCTTATTGTAAGTAAAACAAGTTTTTATTATTCAATTAAAAATAACAATAAAATATTATATTATATAAAAAATATATATTGACGAGAAAACCTTTGGTCGTTGCAATTCTTATTTTTTTAATCAAAAGCTGAACCTACTGAATCAGTAAGGCATGTCTCTATTGGCCAAATTTCCAAAAAACTATCTTTCCCATGATGCTTTGTTGTTTGAGTGGCCAATAAATATTTACTTACTTACTTTTTCTTTTTTTTTTAATGACCAAACCATGTACTTCATTATTTTTTCTACCGTTTTTTTGTGTTTGGCTGAAACATCATGAGCATGTTAATGTTTTCATAGCTCGTTTCACTTTAATTAACCTGATGAAGCTCATTGTACCGAGACGTTGTTAATAAACTTGTAAACAGTTAATAAAATGTAGAAGACAAAGTGTGTGGGAGCTCTTCTCTGCTCATGCTCCTCTTAAATCACAGGTTTGCTTCTCACATGCCTCATTTCAGATAAATACATTTAAAAAAAATAATGTATGAAGTTTTCCATGTGGGTGTAAGTAGGAAACTACTTTTTACAGTCACAGTAAGTTTATAATTGCGTCTGATGGGCAGATGCAGTTTTTTCTGAGACAGACATGGACAGAAACCTAAAAGATAACAACCACATAGAGAATAGAGAGTAAGGAGATGAAGCAGGTATCATATATCGTCATCCTATTACAATAATAGCCTAAGACATTTTTTTTTACAAAAGTTTTTGGCCTAAATCATCTCTTGATGATGCTGCCACCTCTGATAAAATCACATTAATCCTCAGTTGAAAGGATCATACACTTTATGTTCTATACAACAATGGTCTTTTTACTTAGGCTGTTTTAGTTTTTGCTGAAGTCAAAGTTTTTTTGCCCAAGTCAGGATAAAATCCAAATTTAACAAGCTTTCTTAATGGTATATGCTTCAAGAAGCAAGAAGAAGCCCTAAACATGATTCATAAATCTACTTCTACTAGTGAGTGATAAAGGCTTTAGGCTGTAATGCTTTGTAGTAATTTTGTCTAAATTTCACAAGTTATACTTTAGTAATAATTTATATATAAAGTGCTGTGCACATCAATATATATATAGCCAAATAGTTTGATTTACCTGACATTTGTTAAATTTAAGTAATGTAAGTTTGGAGTTTGCATTATGGAATGAAAGGACAATGGAATCTAAAACAAAGGACTGAGGTTTGGAAGAAAAAAGAATGAGAGGAAAAGTATCCAGACTGCAATCTTTTTTCTTATTGTAAGTAAAACAAGTTTCAAAGACTGAGGCCACGATTTTAATGGGGTGACAATATGATATGAACCTCAAGTCAAATATCCAGTGGGGGAGAAAAGCAGGTTCAGGGGATCGGTGCCAAAGTAAAAATAAAAATAACCACTAGAGGGGGATCTTGTAAATAATAGTCTAGTTAATTGTGGAAACGATGATATCAGAGCTAGATAGTGACGGACAGAGGGAGGTGACTTACTCCTTAGCTCAACATGAGGTGGAACTAAACAGATACTGAAGAGATCACGGGCTGCACATTCAGCCTCTAGTGGTTCCCCCTGGGCCTCGACTCATCTTTTACTGTGCGCTGCCTTTAGAAAGACACAGTAAAATCTTATTGCATCTAAACAACTGCTGCTTCAGAGATATCTACTTCTTTTTTTTGTTGTTTTTCCAGTTTTTATTGAAGAATCCAAATGGTGTTTTAAAGGTCCCATATGGCAGACAGGTAGACGTTAATATCTTTTAGGTCCATCAGGTGTTCTATAAACTCTGTGTCATGTTTTGAAACTCTCAACCCACAGATTAGGTTATTTTATAGAAACACAACAGGTCAAACAAGCTGTTTTCATGGTCGGCTGTTTTTACCTTGTTTCTGTTGAAAGTGAGACGATGTTTGCGTCACACTTTAGATAGAAACCTGTGTAGGATCAGGAAAGAAATTCTGAAAAGATCAATAAAAACATTTGAATGAACTCTGTTTATTCTGGTGAGTGATAATAATTCAGAGAGAAAATACAGTAATTGTAATTGTCTTATTTCATAGTGTTTTAAACATATAGACCACAATATTCACTAAGTACAAGAGACGAGCTAAAATCATCTATTCCTGAAAAAAATGCTTTAAAAGGTCTTAAAGTTGAAATAAACCTCACACCTATTATTATGAATCATGTAATGACTCATTAATCATAATTTACTAATGTTCTTATGGTATTTTTAAAATTAATCTTAATATTTTCTTGTCCATGTTTTTAATATTTAGTTTCTGTCTATTGTAAAACACTTTGAGCTGCATTTCTATATGAAAAGTTCAAATAAAGTTATTATTATTAAATGAAATCAGGGAGAATTGTACAGTAATTGGCCAACCACAGGGGTCGAAACATCAGTGTTGCAGACTTTTGTTTTATAAAGTAAAACATTTATATAACCCCTGATTATACTGTTATACAAATATTTAAAATAGTGAACAATATAAGATCAAGTCTGCGTTTATGGCTCCTATAAAAAGCACCAATTTTGTGATAATGCCTCAGCCTCAAAAAATGTTTGCATAAAATGAGAAGATCATGATGAGTTGATTCAACAGGTCACAGTGACACACACTGAATAATGCATTTAGTCTTCAACAGTGGCATTAGCTGTAATGTGTCTCCACATTCCAGATTTCATTAATAGCAACTGATTAAATGAGAAAATTCAGGAAGCACTGTAATGAATCAAAGTGCCATTATTCAGTTAATGGTTTATTAATGCATGTGCTCTAGTTTTATGCATATTTAACATTTCAAAGGTTTTTAGTCATAGTCTTTCAAACTTTAATGCCTTGTTTTATAACCATCACTGTTTAGAAACCACCTTAATGCTGCTTCTTTTTTCCATATAGGTCAGAACACTGTATTAATGTGACAGATGATGCTTTTCTATAACTAAAACTGCAGAATCACAGGTCTCGTCTGGGTATTAAGGTTAAGGTGTGGCGCTCACCTTACCTTCACTGTAGTAGACACAGTTTTAATTAGCTTTTAAAGTTAAATTCATTTTACCACCACTATCGCAAGGACGTTTTTTTGGTTTATATTCACCATTTTTTTGAGAATTTAAAAGTAAAACTGAGGTTTTACATTGTTGAAACTATTTATCATTGTTCCAATAATCACAAACAGACACTTACTTGAAGCATTTCTGTCCAACACCATGTTAAGAGTGTTCATAATTAGAAAACTATTCCTTTAAGGTAGAACTGATAAAAATGTTATTGCTGCATTTAAATGAGCATTTTAAACATTTTTTGAAACAGTACCCCCTGGACCCCCCTAGAAGGGTGTGTTATACATTTTGTGACTTTTCTGCACCACCATTGGGTGAAAATGTCTGTTTATAGAAAGAAAATCAACCAGAAACCAGAAATTCAGGTGCCAGTTTACAATATACAACCTATTTAATATATATCTACTGCAGGTCAACTATTTTGGACATTTAGCCCTGTGTCCTATGATTTCACTGATCTGATTTGTAGCAGTTTCTCTCCGAACAGATTTCCAATATAATGGGCTGATTTAATTCCAAGTAGAAAAACTATTTGACTTAAAAAGAACTGTGTAAACACTGGTAGGATGTTTGCTGTGTAATAGTATCCATCTCAGTGAGCTGTGCCGTGTAATTTCTCCCATTTCATTCATTTGTACTTGCTAATAAAGGTTTGGAAATGAGTTGTACTGTGGTCTTATAAATAGTTCCAGAGCTTTCCACCCCTGTAAAATCACCAATGATTGATAGTTTGTACGTTATCATCACAGTTTAACTGTGAATCTCTTTCCTTTATGAAGTGTTTTGGACTTCACCAGCTGAAACTTTGACTAACAAAACACAGAATTGTGTATTTTGCTGATTTCCACATCAACATAAGCTTGAGTCTTAGATACAACACATCATCACAGCAGGACACTGGACAGAGAAGTAGGTTGTACTGCAGTAATGGTTTGAGAAATCTCTATAATAAAAAAAAAGAACTCTGGGAATCAATCAAAGCTTTGAATCCAAGCTGACTAATATGTAATGTCCTCCATGAAGGAGCGAGACACTTTTCAAAAGTTGTGGGGGGCATCAAAAGAGATTTTCTCTTTGTAACTTCACTGGTCAGAAAAGAGTCTGCACTTCTTTTCACATTCACATTTAGTCTCCTTGAAGCTTCATGGAGAACCATGAAAACCAGAAGATAAGTTTCAAACACAAAGCTCAAACAAGGATGATATTATAACTCCTAGGTCTAATCAATAATTAAATCAATTATTAGTGTGTGTGCCTGGTATAGAGCAGCATTGCAGTAACAGATCAGAGCATCAACGTTTGCTCTTTTATTCCTGTTCTACTCATGTTTCCTTAACTTCTGGAAAGTCACATGACTTTTAAGTCATGTGACTTAAAACACGAACCCTGTTAGAGAACTTTATACTGAGGTTAACTCACAAATCACCTGAGAACAAAATGTTTTATTGCATAAAGAATCTACTGCACAATCTTTACTTCTGGTGTCGTCATGGCAACAGATACACACTGATCTTATCAGCATCAGCTCCAGTTTCTAATACTTTAATTTAACAAGAGGTCAAGTTGTGTTAAAATCAAGTAGTTTATTTTTTTTAAACATCAGGTTGTGGAGCATTTCAAAATGTTCAAATACTCGGAAAAATCTATCACAGAACAGCAAAGGGAACAATTTCTACTGTTGTTCAGAGTCACAGCAACTCTATATACGCTAAATAAACATGTTTGTATCCCTCCCTGAAAGAAAGTAAACCAATGGGAAATGAAAACCAGACAATGTTTTTCAATTGTCCCGAAACAGAATCATTTAAACTGTATGATTATACTGAGGCATGCAGAGTATGGGACTAATAGCAGTAATTATAATGATAATGTAATTATACTTATGGAAGAGGACAATAATTGTTATTTTACTCAAGATATTGCTGCATGGCAGCAAGCTGCAGCACAGCAGGACCCATCAGAGGAAAATCCTTGATAAAGTATTATTGAAAAAAAAATGATGGATGTAGACCTTTGGTGGAGTTACTGCATGAAATGTCTGTTTATATACAGCTCTGGAAAAAATAAGAGACCACTGCAAAATGATCTGCTTTTATATAATAAGCACATACAATAATCAGACCTTAAACAATGCAAAGAACATTTTAAAACAACATAATGTTTTAAGAAGAGTTCAGAAATCAATATTTGGTGCAATAACTCTTATTTTAATCACAGCTTTCATGCATTTTGTCATGTTCTCCACAGTCTTTACTATTGTTCTTGGTGACTTTATTCCACTCCTGGTTCCTGTTTAAGCAGAATGAGTTGTACATGTGTTGGAATTCAACAGATGCTGAGATGGAATCGCTGGAACACACATAGAGATGCTGATTTCAGAAAAAAAAAATGCAGTGGTCTCTTATTTTGTCCACAGCCGTATCTGTATGTGATTTATATTTGGAAAAAGCCCAAATCAACATAGACCGACTCTTAGTACTTTCTTCTCTGCTACTAAATACCACTAAATCTCACACACTGTAGCTTTAAAGAAGGTAAAGCATGCCTTATTCACATGCTGTCAGCGATATTATATGAGCATCCTTGTTCTCTTAACGGTTTGTTGCAGGTCTTTGAGTTCACATCACATCAGGGAACTTGTGTCTGCACTTTTGGAGCAGTGATACAGTGATACGGCATTCCAATCACATCCCGGCCTTCTCCAAGGAGATGTTGCTTCTTTCAGTCTAGCAGGCGTGTTTACCTCTGCCAAAAGAAAGTTCAGAGCAAAAGTGGGTCATGCTCGGGATAAGTGCTGCTATACAGCATTTGTCAAAGGAATCAATCCACCAAGCTTGCAGGGACAATTCATGCCCATCATGGCCGGAGCTGAGGTTTCTGTGCGACCCGATAATTGCCTTCTGGACACAGTTTTTGTGAACAATTGACCCGTCTCGAGGTGGTTCCCCTTTAATCCATAACATATTACTGTTATATAAAAAAGAAAAAAAATACTGCAACTCCAATTTCCTCTGTTCTTGAATGGAGACGTCTTTGTTTCTGTGCAACAGTTATCATATTGACTAACATTTACCACATTTACTTTCTTTTTTTTTTGCATGTGCTGCCAGTCTCTCCTTCAGCTCTGGAGTAACGTTAAAGCATCGATTCCCCTGAGTGCCATTAAGGTGTCCCTCTGGAGCTGCCCCTGCCTTTATAAGTGTCCGATAGTGCAGGCTCATAACCCTCTCGCCGTGTCCACCCCCTCCACTCAACCTATTAAAGCCAGACCAAACCTCAAACTCTCCAGGGCAGCTGAACGGAACAACACTTACTGTTTACTCAAGCTTCACCGCCACCCTGCAGTTCAAGATGGAAAGCAGACACGGCCGTCGCTCAGTCCTTCTGAAGATGAAAACCCTCCGTCTGTGCAGGAAGTCGCACAAAACCAGTCCAGACTAAATCCCCACCGCCTTTTGCTCTCCGTTATTGGCCTTCGATCCAGACTGAACCAACATATTCCATCACAGGGAACTGGGCTTTTCAAAAAAAAATCTCTCCAGTTCAGATAAAAGACTTGTTAACGCTGCTTTTTCACAGCTTCAAGGTCCTGCTGTGAGCTCCACATTGTCCTGTTCAACAGGAAGTAGACTAGCGATGTGTCAGTCAGCAACGACACAGCTTATTTTTTATTTTAAATTTGAATCAGTGGTTTTAATGTTTCAATTTTAATGTTGAATCAGTCACTTTAAAGTTTTAATTTAATTTTTGAACCAGAGGTTTTAATGCTTCATGTTTTAATTTTGATTGTAATTTTTAACCAGAGGATTTCGTGTTTTAATAGAGATCACAAGTCAAAACGCTCTAAATTTGGCTGAATTCCAAAAGGTATGTGATAAAATGAAGAGCTATTTGGGAGCTGAAAGAACCGGCTCACTGAAAATCGCTGAAAATTCCCATCACTAAAGTAGACAAACATCAACCAGGTCACTCACATGTATTTTTACTGCCAGAAGACGCACTCGTATAAAATGGGGATTTGATAAAGTGTTGATAAACAGACTCACTAGGACCAGATGAAGTCTACAATGGCAGAGACTCTTAAAGTGACCTCCAAGTGCTGCACAGGCTGCTGGGTAACTAAAGACGTGGCATCATGGTGGTGAGCACACGCTGATTAATGGGTCATAACGGCCTTTCACTGGATGCATTGCTGCAGGCCTCAGTTCCCTCGGCTGTAATACTCAGGTCCAACCGCTGGGGATCAGAAGCTCAGTCCATCCATGGACGTTTTACCTCTGCATTATTGGATTTTAACCTGGTGATAATAGACACAGTCATGACATTTGATACAAGCTTCTCAATTAGTCTGAGCTGCAACACAACGCTCTGTACTGCAGTTTGAGCGGGTGGAAGTGAGATCTTTAATTCCTCGTGTGTTAATTGGCTTGTGGTGGAGTTCTCTCCTCCATGGTTGTAATATTATCTGACAAGGTGTGTGATGGATTAATCTCATAAGGTGGAGGTGTGTGGTGCCTGGAGGGCTGATGGAATAATTATGAATTATTAATCAATTAAACTGATTATGTGAAATACAAACTAATAGAAGTTGATTAATTAAACCTGCACATAATAAATTAAACAAAGTAAACATTTTATTTTCTGATAAAAACAAATTTCTTTTTTATGTTTAATGATACAGTAAATAAATGATTATATCTAGGCCTCTAGTGGTGAGATTGAAGATTGCAGCTAACATCAATGACTCACCGACAGTTGATTGTTTGGTTTTTGGTTGGTTTGTTGATAGTTTGATTGAATTGTAGACTAATTATAATATAATTATGAATATTACATTTAATTTCTGCCAGGTCTGTTCCACTAGATGCTACTAGATCTTACACACTGTATTTTAAAATGACTTTTCTTTTGGAAAAAAAGGAACAGTGAAAAAAACTGTGAACACAGCACTGATGTATTATCAGCCTTTAAAGATATGATAAAATCATTTAATCGTATTTCACTCAAGGTTTCATTTTTTTACAGGACTCTGTAATTTTATTAAAGTATTATTTTGAATTGAGGACTTTTACTTATTACTGAGTATTTTTTATCACTGTATTTCCACTTTTACTCTAGTAAAGGATTGGATTACTTTGTCCACTTCTATTAAATGGTATTTCACCTCTATAGTTTTATGGATCCCTGGTCGATTTGATTGATTTTGTTGTAAATAATTTCTTGTATTAGATATTTGTTGGTTTTAAATTTAATCAATAACTTAGAGTTAAGCCTCTGTTGTGTTTCCTTGTTGTTGTGTATAAACCTTGTGTGTATTTTGAAAATTAATTAAGTTGAAATCATTTTGCAAATGAATTGCTAATGTTTTGCTTTAAACTCTTGGTGTGCAGAGTCTTAGTGCTTGGTCCCTGAGAGACAGAGGAGGTCTGCTGCCTTCAAGCAGCCTGTTAATGTGCTCTTAACTAACTTGCCTGGTAAATTGAAGGTTGATTGATTGGCAGTTGTATTGATCTTCAGAAATGTGTCCATCAGGAGTTGAGAATCAATGCTGCGTCACCATGTTTTGAAAATAAATGTTGGTTCTGCATGTTGCTGGTCCTGAAATATCAGATATTATATGTTTCTTATTTCTTGTGCTATTTCCATAATAAGAAACATGATGTTCTCAGTCTGTGAGTGAGTTAAGTACAAAACAAGGTACTAGGTGATGTACTCGGGGAGAAGTAGAGAGATCCATCATGTAACAGAAACGCTGCTGTGTGTTGTTTACCACACCAGTGACTGAGCATCATGTCACCTCCACTGGCTTTAATATGACCCCGTTCTGCTCACAGAAACTTTGGCCTTCGTCTCCGAGTAGCAAGCTAAGACCCGTAGCCAATGAGCTTTCCCAGCGTTGTTCTGGGTGTCTTGTTTGTCTGTTTCCTGATAAGGAAGGCTTCTGCCGGGATGACGGCGTTCCTTGAGCTCACAGCATGTGACTGTGGAGCGATGGCTGCCATTGTAATGTGTTGACAAGCGCAGATTGAAAACAGCTGGGCCACACTGCAGTCCTGCAATCTGGAGAATGGGACTAAATTATAGAGACTAATCCTGTTGACGTTCATATTGCTGCCAGTCAGGCTTCCTCTGTCTTGCTCTGACTCTTTGGCTGTTTGTTCTCGTTGGGTTTTGGTGCATCCCTGATGCTGACAGTGCACAGAATGAATTTCCAATCAGTGCATTAGGAGCACAGCGAGCTCTGGTTTGCTGATTTCCTGATTAAACAATCTCCAGATGTCTAGGTCACAAATGGTCTTGTAACATAGATAAATCTAGTCGGTGTGAAAAGTGGAAACATTGATACATCCTGATCGGTGACAAACTAAAAGGAAAAACTAACAGAGCATTATCTTGGTGATGTGTCGGAGCATCCTGAGCTCAGCAGAACAGCTTTAACCCTCTATTGCATGAAATATTATTACATGGTAAAACATTTTTGAATGTTTTTATTAGTTAAAATGGCCTAAACTACAGATGTATTTAAGAAACATAAGAAAAAGTTGTAAGCCATAGATGTAAGTCAATGGGACTCCATTAGGTTGCATACACTAGGGATTTTCAATATTTGCATTTTGTTGCTATATGGCAACAAATGCATTTTAGCATATTAGAAAAAAATAATTAAAAATTGAATTAAATGTCATATGGCAACATTTTACAATAAGGGTTAAGTAAAATCTGGACCCATTAGATATTCCCACTATGGTGGTGGTGGAGAGTGATGTCACTTGAAAGTCTCCCATCGGTTCATGTTGTGTGAAGGTCATAGCAAGTCATTCACCTGTGTCCACTCATTTATTCAGGTTTTTCAAGTTTTCACCTCTGTGTCAATGGAGATTCTTTCCCACTTAGATCCCGTCCTGAAATCATTAGTCTTTCATGGGGCTGTCAGGACATGAGCCTACAAGATGGAACCCTTGATGGAATCAAGACATTAGTAGAGATTGTAGTGAATGATGAATGGTTTCTGTCTCCTGAAACTAATATATGACTAAAATACAACAGCAAATTAAATGTAGCAGGTTGTAGAAAATGTTGATGCTGCAGTGAATCTCCTACACAGAGAAAAGGTTCTAAGGAGAGACTTAAAATAAACTAATGTGAATTAATGTGTCTCAGTAGATGGTGAGAGCACCCTTAGTCACCAACCGTGACCTGGGAGTAACCGCGGGGCTGTCTGCAGACTGTAACGGCTGAGGGGGCACACACAAGGTCAATAAGTCTGAGATGGATGTGAGCGCGAGGCCGTTTAAAGTCTTAAAAGTAAGTATTAGATTTTAAAATCAATACAAAATTCTGAGGCCATGGTCCTGCAATTGAAACGGAGGATGGAGGCCTGAGGCCTTTAAATTCTAAAGTGGACTCCTGAATCTACATCACATGAAATAAAAAGCAGGTGCAGCAGTGTGCAGAAGACACCTTACAGCCACCCTAAAGGGCACCATCATGTTTTATCTTCCCTCTCGGATGCCCCCAAGGGGCACTTTTGCTGTTTCTTTTATCATGGGGGCACCAGGGGGTGATTGTCCTCCCCCTGAGTCCATTCCTGCCTATAAAACAACTTACGTTTCAACTTTCAGCTCTTTTTTTATGAGATGTCTTTTTAACGACACAAACTACTAAAGTTTTCAGTTTTTTCTGTGATTTTCTCAGGAGGCTGTTGGGTGGTGACCTCCACTTATCTGCTGTACTTCTGTAGATAACTTCACATGATTTTTTTTAAAGAAAAGATAGAAAAAATGTAGATGAACAAGACTATTAAATGTTGAGCAGCTTCATTTTACTTATTAAAATCCTGCAAGTAAGTTTATTTATAGAGTGCACTTTGTACACAAGGACAAATCCAGTGTGCTTTGCATAATTAAAAAAAAAAACAGATCGAGAGCAAACATATATATAAAGTATAATTAAAAGAGTATAAATTAGCAATTAATTTTAAGAACTGATCTTGTCTGAAAACATCACTGCATGTCCAAGACTCTATTTAAATTCTCCTCGCCTCCCTTTTCTCGACGCTGATGCTTTGCGATCTGTAATTTCAAATAATGTGTTTGTTTTTCCTTGAAGATTTCCCAGTTCTGGATCAGTGGCTCGCAGATGCCGCCATTGTCTACAGTTTAATTTGAGAGCTCAGGACAGTGACCTGCATTTCAAAGCAGAAGATCAGGCCCACACACTGTGTAACTGCCACAGTCACTTAGCACACTCCATTGTTCTCCCTCTCACCGGTTTGTGTAGACGCAGGTAACCTGGACAACCTGACAATGTACACAAATTAGAAGGAGGCAGGAGGAAGGTATGATTAATGGATCCCAATGAGGAGAAAAGGCTCCAGAGGAAAGAGTCTGGACAAGCGGTGATTACAAAACCCTGAGATGCTCTGAGGAGGTAACAGGAGAGGTCGAGGGTTGGAGGAGGAGATGTGGGAGATGCTGACAGGACCAGGATAGTAATAAAAAACAGAGAGAGCAGACATACATTCAGCAGCATCTTCATACAATTAATGAAATCTGTTCATTTTCATGTAGCATTCTGTAAATAATAGAGAACTGATCACTCATATTCTCTACTCACCAGCTTCTCTCTCTCTCTTTTTTTTTTTTTGAAAAGCCTGTTTCTCACCTCGCTGAGAAGTTTCCGCGGTCTGAACAAGGAGGGGGAACTTTACGGAACGACGATTTAAAACACCCTCTTATTTCCCTCCCGCAGTCCGGTATAATTCATCCCCGGAATAAACGCGGAACCTTCGTCTCCGCCGATGACCGGAGCGGCGGATTAAACGCGCCCCGCGCCGTAAACCGACGTAATTGCGCGGCGAGGGAACCCCTGCTCGCGCGCTGTGGACCGCTCCTCCGTTCCTCCACATCCATGCGAGGTGAGAGAGAGGCGCACAACGCCAGACAGACCACGGTGGCTTCAGTGTGAGTGTGGATGCGCAGCGAGGCGCGCGGCTGAGGACTCCGTACGGCGCAACTCCAACACAAATGGATATTTACGTGGCTTTGTTATCCCTTTTCTTTTTTACCAAACCAGGTAAGTTTTCCCAGCGGGCGCGTGGCACTGAGGGTATATCCGGGAGTGACACAAAGCGTCTTAACATTTTGATTTTATTTACGCATGTCACATTTGTGTTGATGTCTTGACTCTGCAGCGGATTGTTTCTGCAGTTTGTTTTATTTATAGTGCAATTGCATGAAAAATGAGATCAGGTAACAGGAGCCGCCTCTTACCTCCAGGTCTGTGGGGGACACAGGTGCAGCAGCTGCCCTGCGTATAAAGCTGCGTGACTTTTAACACGGCCAGCCAGTGATTTGCGCTGTGGAATGCACGCAGCGAGTTAGTCTCTTTTACAAAACGAGTCTCTTGTTCCATCTTCCTTCTCTAACCTTCATTTCTTCTTCACCAGCTTTGGCTTTCGGGTCAGATCAAGAATACCAGATTGATATCATCAATGAACTTGACCTGGCTAATGCCACCTATGGAATTACCCAAGTGGCGGGGCTTCACAACAGCAGCAAAGCCTTCCTCTTCCGAGGTAAGGCGCACGAACGTCGCCAATTTTCTCCTCATTAGTCGCGCTAATCAAGTTCAGGATGTCTTTGTCTTCTGCGCGCGAGCACCCACGTGCGCGCGCACGCACGTACACACACGCTCTTTGTTTCATTAGTGTGAGCAAAGCGCCACACCTTTTACTGTCACAGTATTAGAGCCGGAGCACTCCGGGGAGCCTCCAGCTCTCATAATTACTCCGCATCTAATTCGTCCCAGCAGCAGATGCTGAGACTCTGCTCTGGACTCACTTGTCTGTGTCGGGGTCTCTTCACCAATGACATCTAGTGTTGAGTAATCCCAATGATCGTGTGTGTGCGCGCGCGCGTGCGTGTGCTCAATGTGCTTGCAAAAGAAAATCAGACTCAGGATCTACTAATTACAGAAAATGATTCTCAAGCATCAAAGGCCTTAGATTGATATATGATTTTGTCCCCATTCTTATAATAGTTTTAGAATCTTTTGTCTTCTTTTTTTGTATGAATCCTATGACCAAAATACCAATACAACCTGTTAATGTGACAAATGGTAGGAATTAGTAAAAATAAATGATCCTGCTTCTTGCCGGGGACCCCCTGGATCCCCCCTCTAGGAGCCCTTGGGGGTCCTTGAATCCCGCTTTGTGAGTCACTGCTATGAAGTCTGAATTACAGTTATTAAAAAGTAATAAAAAAGACAACTTTGCATCCCTGCACCCTAAAAAAAAGGCTCATAAATCAGTGTCACAGCTCTTTGTCTCGTGCCTGTAGCAGCTTTAGCTTTCAGCAGAGGCTGGACTGACAGAGGGAAGCACCGCAGTGAGGGACCGCAGCTGGATTCCATGTTTAGGGCCTTAGTGTTTCTATGGTTTGGCTGCAATAAAAAATAATCTAATCAAATAGAAAGTTTCAAATGTGGAGATAATTTCTTGTGAATTGGCTCATGTGTACGAGTTCCACAGTTTTCATTGAAGAGTGTTATTATCACATTATCATTTGAATGCTGTTTTCCAACCTGAACAAAAGACAAGAGAAAACAGTTTTTTCTGGCATGACGATATTCAAATTCTTATATACTGGCGTGTGTGTGTGTGTGTGTGTGTGTGTGTGTGCGTGGTTTTATCTCTGAAGTGCTTGGCTCATTGTGCCACTGGCTGTGTATGAATGAAGTCGCCATGGCAGCTTGGCCAACTCTGCCAAAGTGGAGCTATCCAAGATTCAGTGCTGGCGGCTATGCGGGATACACAACCTCACTTTTTACTTCACACACACACACCCCCACACACACTCTCCAAGCTGCTCTCCCTAAGGTTCCCGGGCTCCTGGGGTCTGCCCCTCATTGGGAAACAGGTGGCGGATCCAGACAGGTCACTAGTGGACTTGTGTTTGAGAGGATGCTTGTGTTTTGACCTATTTAACACATCAGCCCACCCTTGCACTGCTTTCATTGCCCTGTAACCCAGATGGCTTGGAAGAGCAAATGCAGCCAAAGTTGCAAGTTGTAGCAACCATCAGGGTGCTGTTCAAAAAACGAAAAAAAGGAGAGTTTGATGTTCTAATAGGTAACAGCAACAAACACGGCTCATGATTAACCGTCTAGCAGGAGCCGTACAGGAGCCGCTGTGGCTGATTGGGTCAGTGATTATTCAAGGTGATTTATGTTTGCTGTGAGCAATCATGCTGCGCTCTGAACTCGATATCATATTTCATCTGTTTGATTGAATAAATTGTGGAGGGAACATATTGTAAAGCCGGTGAATTGGCGGGGAGAAAAAAAGGGGCAACGTGGTGCTCCAATTAGAGTCGATAGCAGGGAGAGAGAAGAGAGAGAGCTCCCTGGCAGCGTCTCCGTCTGGACACTGGGACCAGTTGCTCTCCAGTCTCCCAGTTAACCGCCGAGACTCACAAACAACAGATGCTATGAGGAAATCCGTCTCCGCATCTCTTTTCAGCCAGTTTTAAGAAAGGCTCATCAGCGCAGCCATCACTGCGTCATTGGACGCCTGATCCGACCTTGTGGTGGAGAGAAAGAAACATGCAAATATATCTCCCGCTGGTGCCTCGTTAATAGGGAACAGAGCTCGTCCAATTGCTAAGATATTTGCACATTTGTTATAACATATATTTTTAATCAACAGGATTGCTTACAGTGTGAGGGTTTCTGTGATGTATTGAATGAAGTTAGTTTGTCCAGACAGAGGCTGACCTAGTTTCTCATCCTACATTGGAACCCAGATTGTCAACCTCATTACTCAGACCCGCTTCTGTCTCGCTGTTGATTTAGATAAAAGAAGAAAAAAAAATCTTCTAATGGTGATATCCCCCTGTGAGTGTCTATGCATGTTTGGGTCTGTTGGTCAGTGCGCTGGCAGCATGATTTGGTGTGAAATATCACAACTTCAAACAGATGCCGGCACTTCAATCACACAAAGCTGTTTTCCATCACAGCTGGAAAATACTTAGTTCTTGGAAATATGGCATTTAATGAAGTGTCTAAAGAATCCATGGATGTGTATGTTACCACGGCGATCTGGCCTAGCTTATAGAGGGAATCACATGACCATAAAAGAATGTGATGATTTGACTGACATGACATCATATATGTACTGTATAAACCTATAAATCTTACTTTAATGTGAATTTGCTATTTTGCATCATTACAACATGCTGACTATTTGAAATGCATTGTAAGATTAAAAGGCAGAAAGACTATAGTCTATTATAATAGATTATTTACTAGTTTTTTGATTGTATGAGTCTTGTTGTGTTGTAGGAAACACAGGTATCTGTGAATCTGGTCAGTTTCAGATCCCTCTTTTCATTGATTTTCTAAATCATTAATGTTAAACAGTTAAAAGGTAACAGCAAATGCAGCCTTGATCCAGATATCCCCAACCCTAAGATCTATAAACACGCCTCCTATCAGCCTCTTAGGACAATTATCTTTAAAGTATAGGCTAACAACTCTGCAGTCTGGTTTTAGGACTGAAAGAGTCCTTAATCAACGTCTAATCGACTCTCCTGTCGATTCCAATCAAAACTTTTTTCCAGCCTCATTTAGAGCAGAAATCCACACTGAAACACTTCACTATGGCCTGATATAGAACTACAGTTTATGCACATTGATTTTTTTGGGTGGATCTTTTGTTTTTAAAGGCTTTTCTTTTTATTTTACCCTCGTCAATAACTGGACAAATTCAATTGCAGACAGCCTGTCAGTGATCTAAAACATTAACTTTACATGTTGTCAGTCCCTCAGAATCAGATATTTCTTTTTGTTATTGCTGACACTTTGCACTGGTGTATAAAAAACATTACATCACATTACATCTTTCATTGTGAAAGAGGAAATTCAGAATATTCTGATAGCAGTGGGAAACGCACCAAAGTGGCAGCGACACAAACCGTATATTGTGGGCTTACAGAAGAATTAGAAGCTTTTTTGTTTAACTGAAACTTTAGCTCTTTGATTGTTATCACGAATACTTTACTTTACATATAGTATAAAAATCTAACAGTTGAAAGCTTGAAACTGTCAAAAGGAAAAAGCACGAGATGGAAAATTCATGAAAATTATACTGATGTAGAAGCTGCTGAGGTAGTTTGAGAGGCCATGTTGGTTTAAATTGTAATTTTGAGACGACGTGGACAACTTTTAACATTTCACACATTATATCACAGCTTTTTGATATGTATCACAGTCAATATTGTTTGTTATAGGTGCTTATTTTCATGGGTGTAACAAATGCTGTGGTTAAGGTGTGGTTAGATCTAGGCATAAAAAAGAACTTGGTTTGATTTAAAGATCAATGCAGATATAACGGCACAGCCTCCAGTAAAATGCCTGGTTGACCACCAGTAAAATGCCAACGTGCCATTGCAAAATATCCATGAACAGTGGTGTCAAACTCTGTTCTGTGAAAAAGTATTGATCCATTCACCCAATGGTACCTGTCCTTGACATAGTCTGCAGATAAACTGTTAACATTTACCTATGGAGACTGAGCCGGAATCTGTAAATTAAATACGATATGGAGCCACAGCCAGGAGGTGATAATTACCTAACACATCTCTGTTCCTAATCTATATAACTCAGAAGTGTAAAAATGGCTTTGTTATTTTAGTTTGCTAGCTGTGTTTTTTCCTTTTTCTATTCTTAAAGCTAAGATATGTGCCTCCTGGCTCCAGCTTGATATTTAACAGACACAAGAAAATTGTGTCAAGTCTCCTCATCTAACGCTGCTTCCTAAAATATCCAACTATTCCTTTAATTATGGAACTCCTGGCCTGGCTTGTCAATTTTTCTGCAACAAGGATCTTGCTGACAAGTTTTTGAAAAGCTGGTGAGTCCACTGTTGAAAGTGATTCTCATATCTTCAGCAACAAGTCTCAGAGCAGGAGAATGTTAAATTTGTCTGTTTCATGGTTTTATCTCCAATCTCAAGCTCCGCTTGCTTCCTTGCTAACTTCATGTTACTATGGCACCTCTGTAAATATTAAATTACCAGTGCTATTTGGGGAACTGGGCAGTTCTCTAGGTGTAGCACAAAGTGAATTTGACTACGATGTTCTTCAAATCCTCATGTTTCACAAAAAAGTAAAGTAATGAGCGTGCTCCCATCTGGAGAACATGCTATCCTATGTTTCTTCAGGTTCATTCATCTCCATCTCTTTCTGCAGCCAAAAGGAAAAGGAAGCAAAAAAAGCAAACACTTTTTTGTGCAGATGTTTCGCTGCTGCTGATCTTGTGGTGATTTTAGCTAAATTGTATGAAGACAAAATAAAAATAAAAAAAAAAACCGACCACTTCAATTCAGGTTAAAAACACATTGTAATTGATAATATTTTTTTCCTGTAATGCCTTACATTACCGCTTTACAGCAAAAATCAGTCCATTACAGTAATTCATTACTTTTGTAATGTGTTACTTCCAATACTGGTGATATACAGCTTTATTATTCTATTCTGCATTTCTCTGTGGGTGGGATACCTGCAGTGTGTTGGTCTGTGAGCTATTCATAGCCATCAGGAATGGCACTACAGAAGACAGTGTTCAACTTGACGGTGTGTCAGTGGTTTGTGGATCATCCAAACCGCAATAAGCAGCTGTCCCCTGTACCCGCCCGTTTGTGGTCGCTGCTCTTTAGCATTACTCCCTCACAAACGTAAATCTGTCTGTCAACTTGCATCACATGGACGCCATATTGAGTTTGATTGAATCATTGAAGCGTCGGAGTTAAATAAAATGAATCCCAGTGACTCCTGTGTTTTGCAGGAATCGCTGCTGAACTATTGAAGGCTTTAGATAACTGTGCATCACCTGCACTCTTCTCGTGCTAAAGCTGGCTTTAAAGATTTTCACAATGTTCTGGTTCCGCTGACTGAATCCTGTTCTAATAGATTGGTTCTTAAGCTTTGGACCTGTTCCCAGGTACAGTCTGTGTTTTCCATCTGTGACATCAGCTTCCTCTAAAAACCTGGTTCCTAAGGGTGAAAGTATGACTTGATGTCTTTATCTTAACTCTCTTATTCTGACCTGCAAACTGCTGTATTGCACAGTTACACTGTACACCCCTGTCATGAATCGAAGACGAGAACCTCTGGAGAATTTCCGATTCTCCACTCTATGCCACACTGGACATGTATTAATACAGTGGTCTGGTTATCTTTCCTGAATCAGTTCACAAGAGGCTGCAGCTGCTTCTCCTGTTGGGCTGTTGTAGCAAACTGTGCATTGTAAGACCATATATTTATTGTGAAAACTGAAATTGGTTTGTTACACACAGATGAAAGTGGCAATTTTGAAATCACTCAATTTCTGCAGTTACTTACATTTGAAAAGGAAAATTGAATGTCTCTCAGAAAAGAATCCAAGAGTATAGCAAACTCTTTCTTAACCGCAAAAAAAAACCAGGCGGTAACCTGCTCTCTCACCATCCACCAACACAACCCTCCACTGACGACAGTGGATAGACACAATAATGTAGCCATACTGACTCATAACTGACAAAACTACTGTAAATGTGAATAACAAATCATGTTGAATACAAAGCATATCATTTACTTTCAGGTTTGTTGGACAGGAATATGTATAATATATATAATATATACTGGTGATTGTTTTTTCAGCACAAGTAGTTCTTACAGTAATGTAAGAACAAAAATGGAAATCTTCCAGTTATAAGTGACCTTCATGGCCATTAGGAGTATATGTTTTTGGAGTTACAAGGTGCACCTGAATGCACCATGAGGTCCCTTGTTTTTACAGTGTATGATATATGGTCTGCTCCTTTTGGCTGTTTTACTGAACTATTAAATTTCTTTCCGTTCCATATACCTCGCTCAGGTCACAGGGGTCTGCTGGAATACCAGCATACTGCAGGCAGACAGGTCACCAGCCTATCACAGAGCTCACACACCATTCACTCACACACGCATACCTACAGGCAGTTTAGAGTCTCTAATTAATCTAAGCATGTTTTTGGACTCTGGGAGGAAGCCAGAGAACCCAGAGAGAGGCAGGACATGCAAACTCCACACAGAAAGCTCCCAGCTCTAGGACTTGAACCATATCGAAATTCAAATTTGTATTAATTTAAAATTAAAGTTTAAGGTTGGATATAAATGATCCTGGATTTCAAAATCAAATTCATTCATGTCTTTCTCTTTGAAATGCCTGATCTAATATGGATTAAATGTAAAAACGGCTTCAAATCCTCAGGATCGGGACTCTTGGGTAACGCCTGGGTAATCCTGTGGACCAGTTCTTCTTAAATTGTAATCTGGATCAATATCATCCAGATTTGGAAATCACATATTTTTCTGTCCATAATCAGAATCAATTTCATTTTTTGTCAGTTTTTCAAAACAACATAGGGTTGGATCACCCTGATCCAAGAATTCCCAAAATAACACAATCTACATTGAACAGGAAACTATATCACACTGTAGCTACGAGCTATTCAAATGATAATCGATAGAATAACCCTAAATTATATATATATATCACATCACTAACAGTTTGTTTGTTTTATTTGACCAGTTTTAAAGTTTTGCTGCCTCATCTTCCTGACATCCACCTTCTGCTGGGATCAGGATAATCCTGTTGTTTCAGATCAAAGTTATCCAAATCTTACACAAACACAAACTGAAGGTTTCATCCAGATCAAAGCCAGGATTGGATTACGTGACCTAATCCAATGTCAGAATCCTTCTTTCCCTTTGAACAACCCATTTTCAAGATTTGACCTGATGACATGATCAGATGAACAGCTGGCCCTGTGAGATCAGTTTGAAATGTCTGTATCGGTCCTTTCAAATTAAAAGCCCCGTAGCATTTCATTTCCAGCCATATAGTATAGACCTCATCTTGTTAGGGATTATTTTCAGCGATGGATGAATACACACTATTAATAACAGCAGGAAGGTGGAATGTAGAATTTAGTCAAATTAAACCCGTTTTCCCATGTTTCTGGTAATGAAGGAGCATATAAGTGGAATGCTGCAGCTCATTAATGTGTTTTGTGTTTGGACAACAATGGAGCTCTGTGGCACACAGCAACATTTATACCAAGGCCTAAAGAGACAATATTAAGCAGGATATATTAATCGTTAGTTTAGTCTATTTGTAAGATTTGTTAACTAAAATTTAATGTTAATCTCATTCTCAAAATTAATTTATTTAAAAATTTTATCCCGGAAATAGAGGCAGGAGAGGATGATTACTGCTGATTACAATAACTGTCCCTGAATACACCGAATGGAAACACCTTTAATGATCTCTAATGGTGATATTTTCTTCTCTCTTTGTCTTGCAACCATCAGGGAGTGTGTGTGTGTGTGTGTGTGTGTGTGTGTGTGTGTGAGAAGCCCACAGCTTTCATGTGTTAGGGCTATTAGGGATATTTTACCACACTTTCGATTTGTTGATTCATCACTAATTAGCTCATGAATTCTTTATAGAAACACTTCATCAACAGGTAAGGGATCTAATTTGCTATTTTTCAAATTTAATGTTTGAATTCTCATTCTCTATTAAAATTAACAGGCTTTTAAGATCTTAATACAGCAATACAGCAATACAGCCTGCCTTCTCACACTCTCACTCTCTTCCCTACTGAAACACCCTCTCTGTTGTGATTGGCCAGGCTCTGTTAGACATGCCCACTCCTGTTGTGACATCACATCAGGAGACATTTCTATATGTGTTTAATCAGGTTTCAGGAGGTCAGGCTGCAGCAGAATGAGATGCTGGTCTTATTCACAGTTTGTGTGTTAGGAGGAATAATGAGACCTAAACATTTACACACAAGCTCTGAAGATGAGTTGTTTTTTTCTTTTTTCATTATAGACCCTTTAAATGGAATCAAAGGAAAACACAGCAGCTAGTGGAGGTGATGAAGGAGATAACATGATTCAATTAAAGATAGTCGGAGATGCACAATAATAGATCATTTTAAGCAGCTGTTTTGGCGGTTTTGCCAGTTTGTTGTGCTAATTTTCAGTGCAGCTCATTTCAAATGATTAATGTTTTTCCTTGTTGTATGATTTGTTCACCAGCTACAGTATATTGTTTTATTCATGACACATCATGAACATCATGTTTACAAACCTGCAGCCTGTCTGCATTGCCTTCCTTTCTGTTTACCCAGCAGTTAAACATGATATAATTAGCTTTTTGAAAATGAAAACAAATTAAAACGTTGCAAAACAAAATAGCAGGCGCTGGTCCACAATAGCGACAGGGATAGCTGCCTATGTAAAAGCTGAAGAAAGAAACGTTTAATTTATAGAACCCTTTTAATAATGAAATAACGAAATTAGAAAACATGGAATAGTCTAAAGTGAATATATTCAATTGAGATGACCATGAAATATCAATGTGTTTGCATGACACTCAAGAAAATCAAGTCATTGTGTTAATCTGACTGTGGTCAGATTTGTAAAATGCATGTATTCACCTTAGTCGGATTGAAATCGGACTGATTTGGACTTGTGCATCTGGTCGGGATATATATCTGTATGTATATATCTGTGGCCGTATTAACCTGAAACAACAGGTTGTTTAAACTCTAGATGTAAAAACACTGGTTGTAACATAGAACTTTTGATTGACATCAACATTATGTTATTTCAGCTTTTGTCATTCACTCAGTTATCAAGGTTGTTGTTGAATGTAGGAGCTCCGGCTGAAAACTGGCTGATACAAAGAACTCAGGTTCATTAGGTAAGGTCGGATTTTCCTGAGGGAAGGACGGGACCAGCTGCTTGATTTGTTGATTTGCAATGAAACAGTGGCTGTAATGAGGAGTGGGAATGCAAAACTCCAGAATGACGGCAAACGTGTTGAATACAATCAATCCCAAAAACACAACTGTAACAAGTGATGACAAGAGTCCAGCAGCTAGTAGAGGAGGTAAGGGAGGAAAAAATGCTGTTTACTGCAACACAAATGTCTGCTTTGCTGTTTAAGGACCATAAGAATGAATTTATCCAAAGAGAGAAATCATATCACCCTCTGATTCAGAGATTTACACATTCATTTTTATAAAATGGCCACCAACAACACGTTAAGGCGTTAAAGGTTTTAATATGAAAAGAAGTACTAGTCTCAGATTTGTACTTTATCTGTAGTTTTTAAAGGTACAACACTGAGTTAGAGGAAAACCGACAACTTTGAAATCAGCTTCTAGAAATTGTTGAATTTACATGTTTTGTCAGAAAATCAAATTTTAGACTAGTTGCAGTTTCTGCTTCTTAGTTTTTATTGATTTTGTTGCATCTTCTCTGCTCCTGACACAAAGTTGTGTCTTCTCCGCCATCACACGTTCTTCTGACAGGTTTCATGTCAGCCTGGAGCTAACTCTATACATGTCTAACCATGTCAGGGGTCCATTCTGGTACAAACAGGGGTTTTAATTCATTGACACTGCAGCAGCAGCAGTGAGTTCATTAAAAAAACAACTTTTATGTCTCTTTAGTATTAGAGATTTACCATAAGGTAACCACAGAGGGTAAAGGTTAACAAGCCGGGTGATAAAAACCACGTCTCACTGGAGGTTTTTTTTTTCTACTGAGCATATCAGCGCCATACATGTTAGTGCTACTCTTGTTTTAGAAAGACAGAAAAGGTCTAGTGAAATGTTATCATGTGTGAGTCAGGCGATTGGGCCGGGAGAAGGATTTGTCTGCACTCAAAACGGATCGGTCTGTTCTTTCACGGTGGAGATGAGACTAAGCTGCATGTAACGAATGGAAAAGGGAAATTAAAAAGCCGAATTTAGAGACGCTGCAGAGAAATTAGACGGTGGGTGGTCGAAATAGGTGCATGACACATTTTAGGGATCTTGATAGACACGAAAACAGCAGACACGACGCAACCAAAACATTTAATTAATTTTCTCTGCGGGCTGTTTTTTTTTTTCTGTGCCGCTCCTGCAGGTTATCGGCAAGGAAGTGAGAGGTTTCAGTGAGGTCATTGCATCCATGTTGTTGCTATTTATACACCCCTCCACCCCCACCACCGCCTCCTGCTGCAGCGCGGAGCCAGGTTGCATATGGCACAGATATTACAGAGAAACCCCATGCAGGCCTGGGAGGCTGTGGGCAGTTCACAGCTAAGCCGGGCTACGAGTCTAAAAAATCTATGGCGAGCACAATCCAAGCCGCTGAATCCAACGGAGGCTATCAAATCTTTCATATTTTATGTATGAGCTTCCTGGCTGTCCTACTGCTCGAGGAGGCGAGACAGTGGTCCCACCTCACAGGAACCTCTGTGGAATTATTCCGTCTGAATTATTCATGGTACATGAGGGTGATATCTTTTAAAGGGACAGACGTGTCTCTATTGGCCCCCCGCTGTCAAATTAAAGGCTGTGCAGATGAACAATGGCCAGACACAAGTGCCTTCAGTTGGATGTGGGAAACAGTCTCATCTGGCTCACCTGAAATCCAAATAATTGGACTGGAGCATCTCAGCCTCCCGGGACCAGGATCAATAGTGAGGTTTTACTGTAAAGGATCTATTTATGGCACTGAGGCTGCCCCCCACTGCACACCCACCCACACACACACACACACACACACCTAGACACAGACACCACCACCACCATCTGTTGGGCTTTTTAAAGCCTCTAATGTGTGGAATTTATATTTGATTATAGCATGTTTAAAAATGTTTTACTAGCATAAGAAAGGAAAGCATTTTGAACAATATAAGCGTTATGAGTTGATGTAGTTTGTAGCATCATAGTAACGTATTGGTTTGGACTGATATAATATTCTATCTTATGTAGATTATTAATATGCAGCATTAGTGTTAAAGTGGTTCCCAACCTAGGGGTCGGGGGATGAATGTGAGGGGTCATCAGTTGATGAATTAAGTGATTCACTCTTTGGATTTTCTCTCTAATCTTTGATTTCTGGTAAAATATTGGATTAGTTGGATATTTATTGAAATGAAACCACTCAGACATGTGAAATGTGAGCCGATGACACGCTGCTGTTTCTAATACATCAAAGAATAAAAGGTTGAAACCTCTGGTTTCATCTTTAAGTATGTGTGTGTTTTAAAAGCTTCTTGTATTATCCACTGAGTCAAATCTGCATCTGAAAAGTAATTCTACTGCTTTTGAATGCATTTAAATGAAAATGTAATATATAATCTTAAAAGTTTCTTGAGCAGATAAGAGTTTAGAGAGAGAATTATTTAACATTATTTTATTATTTTGTTCATGTCTCAGGGAGCAGAGAGAATGTTTCTTTAGATCTGATTCTATTCATTTAGAGAATTATTCAAAATAATTACCACTGAATTTAATTGAAGGTGAAGGATGCAACAACACTTGAATTCTATGTTTTATTATAAGCAATGAACCAATAAAAACACGGCTGCATTCACATTAGTCATGAAACAGAACTATAAACTGCACATTTCAAACAAACAAAACCACAGTCACAGTTAATATTTCCATGTTTGTATTTTCTGGGCCACTTTAGGAAAAAACATAACATTTCAGGGTTTAAGAATGTCACTGTTTTTACTGCTTTTAAATGTCAGAATAAGAGTATGTAAAGGTTAACGATTCATCTGTTCTGTTTTTCTGTTGCTCTGCAGTTTTATTTACACTTTGTTGAACTCTTTGACTTTTCTCCCATGAACAATGCAAGTCTAAACTCTTAAAGCTCTAAGCTCCTTTCCCAAAGTCTGGCTCATTATCTCACACAGAGAAAATGTCATCTGCAGTATTACGTGCTCAATCTTAACTGCGCGGCTGCGTGACTGTAAACTGGCACACTAACCTCAGTGCAGAGCAATTAAACTCTAGTCTATTTATTGCCTTCTCAAACTGTTCATGGATTGTGTGAGAACGAGCCTTCAGCACCTTCCTCTATCTTCATCAGAAGATATAATTAGCCCTGCTTTGTCCTGCCTGGAGCCATTGTCTTTGTTTTGATGGTATCGCCGTCGCACTTTAATTGCATTCGCTTTCACTCCACTGCCTTTATAACCTATCATAGATTGGAAATAAAGTTTGTTCTGTTGCTACTAATTGCCACCAGCCGAAACTTTATCGTGAGCAAAAATAAAACCACAAAGAAGGAATAGAAAGGAAAAGGAACCCAAGCTAGCTTTGCTATTCCACCCTTGCACCACTTCAAGGACTGAAGGATGTTGGTTGGATGTTGGTTGACACGTGGGTAATACGCAATGTCAAATATATAGTGACAAGCATCAAAAAGGTTTAGCAGTTCAATGGAAAGAAGCTAAACCAAGCAAAAGTCACTGATAATCATATATAGCTTGGTGACATGTAAATGACTCAGGACACAATAGTATTTCAGGATAATTTCAGGATCACTGACTACTTCCACAATGGGGAAGTGTTTCCGTAGTAACTAGTATCACATAATCAAAATCAAACAGTAAATATACATATAATTGTAATAATTAAAGATGTTTGACTCTCTTGAAGCACTCTTCACATCTTCCATTATGTAGTCCTTCAATCAATGCCGTAGGTATGTGCCACAATAGCCAACTTCTCACCACTGCCCAACTTTTTGATAGTGGAAACCATTGTTTCCATGGAGATTTCCTGGTGATTACTAGGACTACCACTATTATCACGTGTATCTGAGGTGGAACAATCACTACGGCTCTGGTGCAGCAAAAACAAACAAAAAAAAAGAATGACATGAAGTTCAAGTAAAATATGGAGAAGAGAGGAGAGAAGCAGTACTGTAATCTTAAAAAAAGTAAGTTATAGGGTAGTCATACTGGTTTAATAAAAGAATTTGAGTAAATGACCATTTTTCTCAAGTTTTGCTGATCAAAATTTTTGTCAGTAAAGAATTAATTAATTAATAATTATTAATCACTGTCCCTAAATGCCGACTGGTCTCAAATAAGTGATTGAAACAAATAAACACCCAGGCTATTATTTGGTATTTTATGGTAAACAACTCTCACTTCTGACTGAACTGAGATGCAAAGCTTGACCATGTGTGACAAAACCTGTTTTTCCACTAGGATACACATATTTATGACATCATCATGCCATATTCCGATGGTGTCAGCGTTTTGCATTTGTGTGTGTGTGTGTGTGTGTGTGTGGCTGGAACGGCATGTGATTTCTAGTATTGCTGCTTTCAGGGCCAATGAAATGAATCCTCCATGTGAGACAGACAGTCTGTGGTGGATGGTTAACAACAGCCTAGTTCACTAATTTCACAGCATAATTTCTATAAAAGAAGACGGTGTGATTGGAACGGTATGAATGAGAGCTGCAGCGTTTTTGCCTGACCTTCCTTCCTTGCTGCATCCGTGGGGAGAACTTTGTGTTTTCTGTCCCTCTGTTTCTGCTCCACATTTCCTTTTCTCGTGTCTCTTCGTTTCTCTTGACTAGTGTGACAGGGCGTCAGACAGCGTAGCTAATTAACTGCTGTGTGTAGCCGACAGGTTTGGTTACGTAACCAGGTGAGTGGATTTGATTGGCCCGTCCGGGTGTCCGGTAACTCTGACCGTTCTAGTCAGGTCAGAATGACCACCAGGCCACTGGGAATCATCCCAGGCCGCCACTGCTGTTAACACCATGTTAATCAGCAGTCACCTCCAAAACGTTTCCCAGCCGTGGCTCTGCTCTACCAGAATTCAGATTTTATAACCGACAAAATCACCTAGACATAATAAAAAGACAATGGCTGTGTCCTAATTTCATTGTAGTAATGTAAAATGATCACTCAGAGACACAACATCTTATTCTCTCACACAGTGATTGTCTAATATGGTAGGGAGATAAATTTGTCCCAAAAGGATCTAAAAAAGTTGTAAATCTAGCGAAAAAGTCAGTGAATTGGAAACAATGCAGAAGATGCCAAACTTATAAGTGCACTGAAGATAATAAATACATTATGCGATCAAGGTATGCAGTAAAAAATATACTTACTGCTACTATTACTACTAATAAAATGCAAGCTACTGCAGTTTCCATCCGTATTAGTTGAGTTCGGCTAGCTCGCTATAGGCATCCATAAATGTGGCGTAGGCTGTAGAGATTGTAAAGCCTTGGAGGAAAATTTGAGATTTGTGATGTAGTGTTAAATAAATAAAATAAACTTGACTGCGATAACGACCCCATTTATACTGAAGTCACTACATCTTGGGCAGATCAGATAGCTTTCGAATATCAAAGAAGCAAAGTGTAAACGCATCCAAGACGTATTACAGAGGGATTAAAATCTGATTGCTGGAGCTACGGTTTAAGAGGTTTAAGACAGATGATAAAAAAAGGTGTAAACAAATCGGCGCCATGCAGCCAACGTAATGTTTACTTCTCAAGTGTAACTATCAGCGTGCTGATTGTGGAAAAACCGCCTCATGCGGCGAACGTGTGATAACAGCAGCTGAAGTGACACTGAAATTACTTGTCGCTGTGATTGATCTGCTAATACCTCGCTGTTTGCTCATAGCTCACAAATATGAATCGCACATCGTTTGAGGTGCAGGGAAGAACTTCTGAGGTGAATATTTATTTTCAGTTCTCATTTATTGCCTGGTTATTTACAAGCTAACTTTGGGGAGCTTTGTGGTTTCCTGCAAAGCTCAGATTCTGTATCTCATTACCACGTGTTAACAACTTGAAGAAACGAGTTAATAACGACGAGGACTTAATTATCTCATTGCCAGGAATATTAACACGTGAGGAAGACTAACTGGTGGCCATGCAATAATATTATTTCCACCAGTGTCACATCAGGAGCGCTGTTCATATTAAACCTGACACTCAGGAACCAGTAGCCACCATTGAGGACAATGAGGTCATGACCTTAAGTTTCATTTCATTGCATTTTTTCCCCTCAGGCTACATTTCAGCAAGTGAAACCGTTCCATAAAACCCACCTAATTACCGTGACATCAATGCTATCTTTAGAACAACACATTTGAATGAATAAGACGACGCAACGTAAGAGGCTGCATCAAGTAAAGTCAACATTTATTCCAGCAAGAAAGGCAGAGGATTTAATTTTACTCATAATTACAAAAACAAAAAAACGGAGGAAATACCAAAACATGGAAAAAAACCAAAAATCCAAGTTTAATCCCTGATATAAATGTCCGTTCAGTCATGTATCGGAGCAGTCGGACCAGCTGCAGCTTCAAATCAATAACTAATATCTAATAATCCAATGAGCAGGTGAGTCGGCCGCTGCAAGACTTAAGGGGAAATGTCTTATGTATCCTCAGAAGATTATCAGGCATCTTGCTCCCACTTTATTCAAACTCTAGGACAAAATCTTAAATAACATTTTTCAGATAAACGGCTGAGTTGAGAAGTTTACATTCAACTCGAATTTGACAATAAAAATAAATTATGATCTACATTGGAACATTCCTGACATGTTCCAACCTTTTCTTAACTACAATTTTCAAACAGGTTTGCTTTTAACTGAGTTGTCTATATATAGCCTGCATTTATTATCATATCACAGCCAGATGGAGTCCAAAAGAAAAGCGGAAAACCAGAGCAAGGAAGCTCTTACTGCTGCTGAATCGGTGGAACAAAACGTGATAAAAATGAAAGTTCCACTCAACATCAACCAGTGCTGACGAAGAAAGGCAGGAAGCATCCATGTCCTCAGCACACCGCAATCCCCCACCTGGAGAGTCATACTTCAGGATTATTTTAATACTTTGAATAAACTCGATACGTTGCTTTCATCCTGAAGTTTAAGAGTAAGAGTACATCTCCTAAATTCCAAAACGGCACTTTGAGAATCCTCCCAAACACAAGCTCTGATCTTAGAGATCGTAATCTCAGTTCTAGTTAACCATCTAACCCTGTGCAACATTATGCATATTTAAATGCATATTACACATCAAAAGGAATATGATTAAAGCCTTTTTTAAAGGATATTTTTGGTTTAGTTTTATTTGATAGTACAGCAGGGAGATGACAGGGAAGTGGTGGGCAGAGAGAGGGAATGACATGCAGGAAAGGGACTGTAGCCTCTATATATAGCATCCAATCACATTGTCCAATATGTTGTCAGAAATAAGAATGCTGGATGCTTTATCGCTCATTTAATAAAATGAACAGTATTAAACATTTCTAGTAAATGTATGAAGGTGAAGTGTCAAACTGTCAGCAGCAACAAGCTGGTTATGGAAACATCATCATATCAGCTGTGAGTTAATTTATCGTTTGCAGCTGTAGCAGCTTCAAGGTAGAAGGTGTCACCGGCAAACCTTTGGGCAGGAGCAAAGGTCAACCGCTTCACCGTTACCATGTGAACACCTTGCTGGACCGATCTTACAGATGTTTTAAAGTGCTAATTATATTTCACACGCCTCAAGGGGCTGAGAGTGCTTCACTCCCGCTTGATCCTTTGAATCAAACAGGTGATCACACTCCTTCCTGCTTCCATTACTGTGAGGATGGCAGGTATATGGATTTGTAGGATGTTAGTAAAGATTTAGTGGTTGTTGGATGAACGTGTCTCCCTTTAAACTCTTTGGTGTAGGCGATGTTCAAGGTGTCGTTCTGAGTTTACATCGATGTAAACGTGCTGCACAGGAACCAGAACCCTTCAGATGCTGCTGGTTGAGTCAGTAAATCCTGGTTGATTCTGTACAGATTAACCATCAAATAGCTATCAAATAGCTAAACTACAAGTTTCATCATAGTTTAATGAAATAAATGTGGTAATAAATTAAAAATGACTTGGAATGGGTTTGATTAGCATATATTTGATACTAAAAGACTCTGATTAGAAGAGAGACTCAACTTTGAACTGAGCAGTCGGATCATTTAGCAGCTAAAGAGTCAGATGTTTGCTGCTTGATGCTCCTTGGTGTGTAAATAGGCAACTGATTGCAGAGACATCACAGCTGAAGTGAACAATATAGGACCTTCCAAGATTCTCCTCTGATTGGCTGACTCTGTAGTTATGACATCACAACCTCACAAAAGTTTCTGAATACAGGCAGAGTATGGGTTGAAAGTTTCTAAATGTGAGAAACTCTCATCTCAAATTAGGCAGAAAAAGCAGGAGCTGCCTTCAGCTGAGATCATCCATCAGTGAGTCAGCAGGCAGAGGTCAGCGCATCATCACGCCTGTTTATCCATTTAGGTGAAATGCAAAAACAAAAGCCAAAGGTTTCGGTGCCTCCTCCACGCTGCCGTCCTCATCTGCTCACACTCTGGCACTCGGCAGCGTTTTGGAAAGTTTTCAGTCGGCAGGTTTGCTTTATTTGATGAGCTGCTGTCAACCAGTAAGCTTCTATTACGGTGAGTGTAGCCAGTACATCTGTGGTTTCCAGGGAGTTGAATCATTTCTGCTGGAAAAATCAGATGCAAAACAAATGCTGAACAAACTCGACTGTCGGGCAGGACGAGGGAATTAGTTTGATCCTAAATCAGTCCAATTAGTTGATATTCATACAACATTTTTTCCTTGAACTAAACTCAGGAAGAATATCACAGCAACACAGCAAATATGTCATTGTAAAAACTATATTGTGCAGATTTTATTTCACTCGATGCATATGAAACAAAAAGTTTCTAGAACTTCCAATATACAAAAAAACTTTGCCTGAAAAGAAAATGTTTGGCATAATAACTGTATTTCGTGTCAACACAGAACAACATTGAATGCTGTGAGATTGATGCGTTTTTGTGGTGAAGTGGCTCAATTTTCTAGGAACAAACTGCTTGTCGCTTGTTTACTGGTTTGAATGAAGACTTTATCTATTTTATTTGTCAGAACTGACATAAAATGGGTGTTTCTGACAGCGTAGCATACCTGCCGCGGCTGCACAACTCAGGAAGAAAACACCAGACTCTCCAGTGACGGTTCAAAGGCTGGTGGGTTTAAAAATGAACACAAAACAAAAAAAGACAGAGAGCTAGCGATGACCGCACCGCGAGCCGAGCCGTCCTTTACTCAAACTCGGGTTAGAGGAGGAAGAGACACAGCAAACATTCAGTGAGAGCTGCTGCCGCCCTTCTTGGCTTTGAGCTTTTCACGTCTTACTCTCCTGTCTCTCGAGGCGACACGAAGTGCTGAGAAGTGAGAGGGGGCATTAATGGAAACAGTCCTGCTGCTAAATGAATTCAGTTTGTTGTGTGCTCCTCAAACATCTGTCACAGCAACAGTATGAATATGTAAGAGACGGCATCCTCTAATACGGATTATCGCTCTAAAAACATGAGCAACACAGACTCACATCTCACAAACAAACACTATTATAGTTGAGTCTCTTAATCGAGGTTGGAACATCATTTTTTCATCAGTCAATAATTTGCTATCAAATGTTAAATGTATAAATTGGAGCACATGATTTTCTTATGAAATGTATTTCTTGTATAAACAGTCTGCTGTAGGAACTGTTCACTGCGTCTGTATCTGTTCATCATGTTTCACAACTAACTCGTTAATCTTTTAAGTGGTTTTGTCTTTATAAAAATGTAAATTACAGAGACATTTTCCTGTTTAGTGCAGTGATATAAGATAAGGTTGAATTCTTCCTTAGAGGAAACTCACATGTTAGAAGAAATGAAATTAAGTTCACATAAGTTTGCACATTTGAGTAGCTGGAGATAAAAATAATATATTCCCAAATCTTTTTCTTTGAATTTGTGATGTCACTACTAATATACACTAGTAATACACTCCAGTGTACAATGCTTTTCTCATAGTGTCAGAAGGCTAATTTCATACAATTTTCTTTCATTTTAAAACTCATGGTGGTAAATTAAAGTGTGACTTTTCATAGAAAGAACTAAATTGACTCCAAACGTCTGAACGGTTGTGTACATTTGTGGATTTAAGAAGCAAAAATCATCCATCTCTTTACTATTAATGCGCCTCTGATTGGCTGATTTAAATGGCTGAGAAGATTAGGGTGAACTTTATTGGGAGGTTCCCTCAGGGAAATTGAAGAAAATGAAATATGAATATGAAAGATATGTATAGTTATAACATTGCAAACTCATGGAAATCCTGACAGCTTGTCTGAAGGCACAGTTTCTGAAATACTGTCTTTTTTTAAGCAGTATTCATAAAGCACCTTTTTATAATCGGAATACTAATTAAAATCTCACTGCCTACGATACGGGACCTTTGACCTGCCTGAATGGAAGCAGGATGCGTAGTTCCAGCTGCCAGCCTCCTTCCTACAGTTTATTAACACTAAAGCTTAACTTTTCAGTGCCAAGTGACTGAGGGCTGATAATGTTTCATAGCGACAGTTTCCCCCAGAGAATGGAAACCGCGCCTCTCTCCCACACACTCGAGGGAGCGGAAGGCCACGGAGATTTTTCAAGCTCGCGTTGTGTTCGGTTCGCATCTTCGCGCCTGAGAGAGGATTGCGTTTGTCATGAAGACAGGGGAAACATCTGGAGTGCCATTTGTTTTAATAATTCATCGTTTGTGACTTCATAATCAAGCCTAACGCAGCCGGAGTCGCTAAAAACTCTCCAAGCTTCCTCTCCAAACTCGAGTCCCGTGAGAATAATCTGTCGCTGACACATGTTGAGAGAGTACACACAGAGATATTGCTCCGCGAGCAGCAGCTAGTTTGCATTTCCACTCTGTCTGTACTTGATGAGTTGCCTCCTTTCTGCTTCGGCTCTGCATGAATTGATGCTCCATTTGCTCAAATAAAAGAGGAGGGAACTGTTTGTTTTGTTTGTCTTTCCACGGTTTCCTTTTTTCTTCCCTTTTCTTTTAAGTGAAGTAATAGTGTTTGTAATGTTTTCAGATACAGACACAGTGATGAAAATAGCAAATATGTTATATATTTCCTAGAATTTCTTGATTAGTTCAGTCATGATTTGACCGATTCTCTCAATGATGTGTTAAACTCGAAGCAAATGAACCAATAGTTAATAATAAAAAAAGGATTGAGTGTTGAAGGTGTTTGCTGAAGCAAAAGCTTGTTTGAACTCTTTTTCTAAAATTTTATAATGATATTATATATATATGATGTGTGCAGAGACACAGAATAAAAGGAAGTATATATAACAAAAAGTGTACATGCCCTCTCTTCGGTTTCTCTCTACAGTTCTCTAGGCAGGTAATTTTGTCTCTATCACAATAATATTACTGAGCCTCTCCTCTGATTGGCTGATTTGAATGGGTGTGAATGTTGGATGGGCGGTGTGTGTATGTGTGATAACACACTGAATGCAGCAACTAGACCTTCTCTATAGTCACAAAATGAAGGAAAATGGCATTTTCCATGATATGGGGCCTTTAAATTCCCTCTTCTGGGGGATTTAACCAGTCGATGCCATTGTACCACAGAGAGGCACCAGGGTGGTTTGCCTCTCTGAACTGCCCCCAGGATACACTGAGAACAGGTGCAGCTCAGTGTTCTGCAAACCTAGTTTTTAGTGCTCTGTGTGTTTTTCATACATAAGCCGAGGAGAGGGATCACATTCCTTGTGCCTCTCACGTTCATACATTAACCGGGGGGGTGTATGTGCTACGCTCATATGTAAAAGTGCATGAACCACGCTGATGATTCCCGGTGGAGGATTCAGGAAGGTTCTCCGTGCTCCAGGCAGCAGGGATTAAATTTTAAGATTTAATCAGAATTTGTCTCAAGTTAGTGGGACATTTTCGAACTGCTGGAAAATCCTTAAATTCATTTTTTTAAGTAGTGAGTCAGAGCTCGAAATGTTTGATTCATTGTTTGATCATTTTTCAAAATCTCTTCATATTTTAAAAAGACACAAGGACCAGTATTAGCTGAGGGTTTCTGGTTTTGACACTGATTGCTGTTCCTGTCTCAGGCAGCTTTTACCCAACTATTATACCCTCTTACAATGAAAGTCTATTCTAATCCCTTAAAACATGTTCTCATGACTTTACTGAGAGATGGTCAGTGTTAATTTTGTCGGTTATTTTTCATTTCAGTTATAGTCTTTAGTCTGTGTTAAATACCCATATTAGCCTTAGTCATATTTTGTCAACTTGAATTCTTTTTTCTTTAGTCATTTGAAACATCCTGGTATTTTTAGTATTTTAAGAAAATCCAAAGTATTTATGTCTGGTTTTAAACATCTTCCTTTGGTCTTTGACAGCAGCTAATGTTAATCAGAATTCATCGAACTCAGCGAACCAATAGATTATTTAAGTCTTTTTTTCAAGATTTATTGTGTCCTTATTACCTGATAAAGTATCTCCACATGTTGAATGAGTAGGAATGCTAATGCATTTTGCATTTAGCATTGCTTTAGCATTGCTAAAGGGTCTGACATCCACAGAAACACATCACATTGATGTTCTGATTAGCATATTTTATTATAAACAACTCTAAGACTTTAAAACAGTCAACATAAAAAAGGCAGAACAATACAATACAACAACATTTTAAACCATTTGTATAATATAATATATCGGCCTGTGCCACACTAATAAACAAAATCAACCAAAACCACTGCTGACGCCAAGGATCTACAATGAGGAATAGAACATTTTTTCTTATATTTTTCAGTGTGTTTCAGACAAGGCATTTATTAAAACACAGGTTAATGTGTGAAATGAGGATTAATTGGCAGCACTTGCTGCATCACCGCATTTAGTGCCGACAGCACCGGTGGATGCGCGCACACACACACACACACACACACACACACACACACACACACACCTGTCAGCAGAGCTGGAGGAGAAATACAAGTGATGTGCATCCAATGAAAGCACTTTTTGGACTGTAACGACGAAAAAAGACATTTTATTACATTTTCTTTAATAAAGTAGAATCTGTCTCAGCTGTTTTTGTCAACAAAAACTGTGCGTTAATTCGTCACACTCAGTTGTTAAGACCATTGATTTTGTCTCGTCTTTGTCTCATTTTCCTGAGAAATACCATTGTCTAGTCTCCTCTGATGAAATTACTTCCCATCACTGCTGATGGGGAGGATTTTTTTCTTCTTTTCTAAACAGTTTTGTCTCCAGTCGTCATCTATAACAAGGATGTCTAAGAAACTTTTTGTTTTGATCCTAGTTAACGGTGAGTTTTAAATGGTTATGGCAGCAAAGCAGATGCTCATAAAACTGCAGTAAACTGTCAACCAGACTGTCATAGATCATGGAAATGTCAATGCCACAGAACATTTCCATAACTTTTTTCTTTTGTGAAGAGAAGACAAAAAACATTTCTAGAAAGGACGACCTCTTCAAGTCCCCATAAACAATGAGTACTATCATTTTTCATGCATGTTTTCTAATAGCCTTGCACCTAACGTGATGTGTGTATAGTTATTCTGCTTCAACCTAAATTGTTGCCCCACATTTGTGTCTTACAGCACTTCCAACATGTTTATTACTGTTTGTCAGTGTTAAACAGCCTTTAAATTAGTGTCTTAGAAGACTTCTTTATAAAAATAGTTCAATGCAATGTGACAGATGAGGTTCCTAGTATCCTAGGTAACCTATTTCTCACCATGGCAACGAAGGCTGCCTAATATTAAGGAAGTAGGAACTTTAACTCACACAATATCACACACTATCACTTCATACTCAGAAGTCATATTACTATTCAACACACATTTCTGTGTATAAACAGTAGAATGTATTTTTTTCCTTTGGATGCACTGAGACTACAGGTTTCTAAATTTGAAGGTTATCCTGGTGTGTTCTACTAACAAAATGTTATTTAAAAAGCTTTTGTTGAGCATCAAGGTGCCATTTAGAGCCACTCAGACATGTCTGAATACATCCTGCTTCACAGTGAAAACAAGCAGTTGCTCCTGGTTTCATGAAGTTAATGTGAAGCAGCTGCAGGATCATTTTGCAGCATTATATTGCAGCTCTAATAGCTGCTCCGCCTACCTACTTCCACTATGCTGTCTGGGTTTTAATTACATTCTTGAGTTTTCTCTGGTCAAGTAGTTGTCCGTCCAATCAGTGAACAGAGGGCGTGGCTGAGAATGATGATGTTTTAGTTGTAGTCGGTCTATAGTTGTAGATTTTGTCTTTCGCTCCATTGTTGAATCTTAAACAGCATTGCCGAACATCCACAAGTTAAAATCTGAACAACAACAACCTTTGAGTTTTTTTCCAGCCAGTTCTGTATTATATCAAGAATCTTACTTAAGTAAAAGTATAAAGTACTTACTTTAAAATTTCCCTTGAAGTATAAAGGTACAAGTACTCATGCAATGGTTTCTCAGTCTCTTATTTATGCCTCTGCCATATACAGTATATATATTAAATCTATTTTGTCTCATGGTGTGTCCTGAATGGCTGATTGGCTGGAAGTTACAACCAAGGCAGCAACGCAATCAGGAGGCAACTTTTCATGCAAGATGTTGGGACTAAATAACTACTTTAGTGCATTAACAAAGTAAAAGTAGATTGTTATATTCCACTACGGTTAACACTTGTCAATGGAGAGTGTCCACGCTCCCTGTACGAATGAAACGTAGTACGAGTGTGACAGGACCAGGCTACAGCTCTGACGACATTCAGAAAAGAGTTGTGAGTTGTAAATCGTACACGATCTGAAGTTACAGCCCTTAAACAACGTGTTTAACGTGCAAATTCAGCAGTGATACGATGGCACCATGTCCACATGTGTTTGTATCTTGCCATAAAAGGTCATTTTATGTGTTTGCTGTCTACAACTGAGCTGTGACAGAGATGTTTCTGCTAGAAAATCAAGGCGCCCTTGAGTGACCTTTAGCCGGTATTATCTCTTCGCGTGTCTCCTCCCTGTACGTCGTATCCTGATCGTATCTCCCAGCTCTGTTCTGTATTCTGACCACGCTGCACCACTTGTTTGCTTCACTGCCAGCATTTTTCCCCCCCTCACCTCTCTTACTCTAATAAAGGATTTAAAAAAAAATCAGCAGGGCTCATTTAGAGGTAAACAATGTGGCTTTGGCTGTCAGCTTGTGGCTGTGAGAATGATTAAGGAGTCTGCCATAAACATGACTGCATGATGATGAGGTTATTTGCCGATTTGTTGCTTTATTCGACACTTACCGGCATCGTAGTTGAGAGCTCTCAGGGGGATGATTCATCACAAATATAAGCGAGACAGTACCGGCGGATGCCGCTATCCCAGCCTTATCCTGACATCGTATTTTTCAAGTATGCGGAGCCATGGCTAATTGAGATAAATAGCTCGGTAAGCAGCGCCGATGACAGGATTGGCTGGCGAGCCCGCCGACCGGAGCTGTCCCGCTCTCGGATCCAGCGATCGGGTTGTTTGTCAGGCAGAGTGGGAGAGTGAGGAGGTAATTAAGCCTGACTGAGTTGTTTTGAAGGGGGGGGGGGGCTTTCTGTTGGAGCTCTCCTGGATCTCTTCGGGGGCCCCGGCTGTATTGTTACACGGTCCCTCAGAGTGAGCCACGCTCCCAGCAGTGGGCTTACCGGAGGCCTGACAGATACTGATACAGCACCTCAAAGCACTCATCGCTCCACTAAATTAGCTCTCGTCTCAATTCCACCTCTCTCCCCTGTGTGGGTTTGTGTTCTTTTATGAAACGCATGCGTGCGCGGATGCATGTCGTACGTGTAAAGCGCGCTTGTTTTTTTTCCGAAGCGCAGAGTGCCAGCTGTGGTGTTAAAAACCTGCCCACAGCAGAGGAGGATTGTGTCGAACCGTGGGGGGTGGAGCAGATTATGGAAAGGATCTCAGCCTGGAGAGTTTCTAACAAAACACATGCACACACGCTGACAGACACACAAATCCACACAATATAGAAGGAGATTAATGCCCACAGAGAGTTGAGCGGCATGAATTAGAATTTCTCGAGTTTGTATTAAAACATTCAAAACACATTTTTAAATCGAATGCATTAGAAATTGCATTAGCAAAGGCAAAGGAATGCGATGCACTTATTTCGTTTAGTGTATATCTAACAGATGTAGAATACATACATTTACAGTAGCTACTTCAGTCGGAGTAGTTCAGATATGATGGACTGGTGTCGTAAGTTTGTTCTTAGCGAAGCCTCTTTTATGTTGGACAGGGAAATACAAGGCAGAGTAATTTTACACAAGGCTCTCTCAGAACTAAGAGCTTTGTTTCCATGGTAACAATCAACAACTGCTGCCAAATGTAAAAGAACAAACAAAAAACAGCAAACATTCATATGTGGTTTGCAAACAATGCTGTGGACAGAAACAGTTTCTAGTGGCAACACCTGGAAATATATAGAGTTCACAACAAACAAATGCTAAAATATCCTTGTGTAAAAATAAATAGAGCAGAATGAAATTGTTGCTTTTATTGACGATTAATTAGCTAATAATCAAATCTGTAGCTCAGATTTGATACCAACCTTTTCCACTTGGAAATCTCCTAAATGTTCGCGGCCCACCTCTGACCCAATAACCAATACAGAAGCAAATGAATGCAGTTTTAGACCACTTTGCTATTTTAATGTAAAAAATGTAACATTTAGGACTAAATGAATTAATATGAAAAAGGCAGGAAAATCACAACATGTCAACTTATTCACAGGGAAATCATAACAGGCCATTTTTATCATTTTAATGTGAAAACTTCGACGCATAGAGTCTAGTTTATACTGTCCTGACTATGCATCGCGTAGACATTCAGGGCTGTGATTGGTCAGTTCAGTCCTGGTGGTCTACAGTCGCCTCAGTAAACGGCTTCTCTGTCACTTCCACTTCAAGATTTGTAATAAAATTGTGCTTTTGTATTTTTACATGAAGCATTAATTCATCAGACCAACACGTTCCCTCTATGCAGAACTTTGAATGTACAAGTTCTGCATCGATGGCATAGCTACGATAAAGACCGAGCTGTTATCCCGACTTTACTGTTCTATCAACAGCCAATAACAACCAAGCTCACCTACATATGTTTCAGGATAGAACTTTATTTAGATTTTTAGAAAAGGATTTCTCGGCCCACCTGCAATACCTCCGTGGCCCACTAGAGGGCCGTGGCCCATAGGTTGAAAATCACTGCTATAGCTCTTTATAATTTTTTTAGTTTTGTCATTCAAGACTTCTTGCACCATGGTGGTTGTATACTGTGTATATAGCTGCTCAACATGAATTGGCAGAAAGTGAAGCATCCAGCAGCTAAAGAACCGGGGCAGTGTTTCCTATTTATGACGGACCTTAACATCCTACAGGGGTTTCTAAGGGATACCTAAAGGTCCCATTTTAAACACTGCTGCTGGGTTTTATTTGAAGGTTTGATCCCCTAACATGATATATTTGCAATTTAAAGCACAAAAATTCAACTCAGTGTAGTTTTACAATGCTCTCTCTCTCTCTCTCTCTCGGGTGTTTCACTGGAGCTCCAGAAAGCACAGGTTGTTTCTGTCGTAAATATTCATGACTCTCTCATTTGATTGGCTGATTTTTTTACTTGGGAAAACTGTTAAAAGTGGGAATGCTGGTGGGGGGGCAGGTGGGTCATGCTGAGAGTCTCTACAGGCAGAGTGAGGTGCTGCATGACATCACAAAGTCAAGGAAGTACAAATGAGCTGTGGAAAAGAGAAGTTTCTAAATCCAGACTGTGAGAATTTCTCCAATTTTTTTTAGGAGAGTTTCATGCCTGGAACAGTTTTTATAAAAAACCCAGAGACTTTATATAGAGTAAAAAAACATGAATTTGGTATGGGATCTTTAACTAAGGAAAACCTCACCAACTAAGAGTGTTCTACAGACTCTACCTTAGCAGCTGCCTTAATGTGGACCCGTCATTTCGCAAACTAATTGTCTTACTTGTGTATAAGCTTATGAATTAAGTTTTTAAGATATAATTACTGTCATCAATCTAATATAACAATATTTACCATGTCTCCTAAATATTAGGACATTATTTTAAAGACCAACAACACATCAACACAATCAAAAATACATTACAGAATAAAAATATTTACATCATAGTTTGAAACTGAATTGCATACAATTACAAAAAAGTGCCTAAAGCTACACAATCCTATATTATTCATATTGCACAATCCTTTAAGAAGCCTCATGAAGGATTAATTTCCTACATTGCACAGTCGATAGTCACAGTGAAGGGCTAAAAGCTCCACAATACTATGGCCCATATTCCATAGTCGCTCAATTACAATAATAACTTTGATATTGCATTTTTCTGTTGGCATTTTAGATTTCGTACACAAAAGTGCATTTTGTTTCATTCACAGCTTGACAAATACAAACGTGTTCATCTCAACTACCATTTCTTCTGCCGTTAATTTCACATGCTCACACATAGACGCACACTTAAACGTGTGGTAGAGATACAACATGCACATGTCAGCGCCCTTGGGAAGTTTATTTCTCTAACTCCAATATTCCTTTGGCTGGATTTTACATTGGGGCTCTACATTATTGTTCTGTAAGTGACAGCCAGTGTCTCTCCCACAGATGGATAGACTTTATATCTCAGAGTTTCATTCTTATTTACTGTAATCGAAATTCACTCAGTCTGACGGCTGATGTTAAAGAGTTGCCAGCTGTGTCGAGGCTATTTGAGGTGAATGCCCCCGCAGGATGTTATCCGTGACCCGTCTCATTAGACAGGTGACGCTTCACATCACACCATCACACCTACCAGCAGCACGTACAGAGCTTTTAATGTTTACAGTCATAGGTCACAGGTTATCTACTCACAAAGGAAACGGGAGCTTGAACTGAATCATCAATGTTTCATCAATTCAGATTCATGAATATTTTAGCAGCTGAGGAGCTCTTTAAATGCAAGCCAAGTCAACTTGGAAGAGGCCTGCTGAGAGCCGGGCTGTGTTTGTCAGCTGCTTGACATGCAATCACCGCCTCCTCCACGTGCATCAAACTCTGCTCCTCTTTGTCTTTTTTTGTTCGACCATGTGTTTGCTTTCCGTGCCATTTTCAGAATCTTATTTAAGATATCTTTCCGTTTTGCTGTAAGTGGACAGAACTGAGCGACCCAACACATTTAGTTGTTAGGATCCTCTGTTGCATTTTGCTTTTGATGGAAAACAAGAGCAAAAACAACTGCTTCGGTTGTAGTCAAGGTTAAGTGCCATGAGTGGTTGCTGTTGACACAGCGTTTAGTTTCAAACATTACCTTGCATCCTTAAGTGTGTTTTGTTTGGTCGGCTTAGTCACAGGATTCCATTTCTATACTCAGTCCTTTATCTTTGATTCCAGTCGAGACCCTGCTCTGCTTTTTTGCTCCCTCAAGCTGCTGAAAGCAAACTCCAGCTTCTCAGGAGCAATCAGCTGTGGACTGGATGGATGTGTGGATGTCCGGCTGTTCTCGTTATGTATTTGTATGAGTGACGCAGTCCTAATTCACAACCACAGCCTTTGTGGTGGGTTTGGTGGTGGTTAGATAATTACCGATATGTATACGGTCACATTGGGATGTTTTTATTGCAGTTTAATCCAAACCATTATGGCAGGGATGCCTTTTGTCCAAACCAAGGATTTACACACCTGATTCTAATCAACCACTAGGGCCCTTGCAAAGGACTTTCATTATTAGAATCAGGTGTGTTACTGCTTTGGTTTGAACAAAAACCTGCACCCACAGTGGCTCTCGAGGACCAGGATTGGACACCTATGCATTATGGGGAACACAATCTGCCAGTCTGACAGCACTGAGAGAGAAACATGCCACACAGGGTTCTTAAAAAAATACAAAGGAGAGAGACAGCCTCAAATTTTACAAACATGCAACCTGATGTCATGCTCCACCAGCTACAGAGGGAACGAAGAGATTGAGAGGTACTGTCACTGTAAAAATCTGAAAGGCCGTCTCTAGAGCCAGTGTTTGGTTTGTCTGTCAGGAGCTATCGTAGATACAGGTGCAGCATGGTGGGCTCTGTGGAGGATGCTATAAATGATCTATATGCACACATGTCACCTTTTGCTGTTCATTTGAGTGATGTATCAGTGAGGCTGCCATCTTGGGAGGGGCTAGACAGCCCTGTGATGATGCTAGTAAATGGAAGCTATCTGTCCACCTTTTCCTGATTTCATTTAGTTTGCTCATATGTTTTCAACTGATTTCAATGAGTCATTTTATAGTAAAGTATTCATGATCGTATATTTAATAAAGAGTTTTTCCTCCTAAGATGGTGGTGGCATCTATGTGTACATCTCCATGGGACCTGCTCCATGTATATATGCTCATTTTAAGATAAAAACAATTCTTAGGTTCAGATTATTATAAACTAATAATTATGAGGTTACATTTCTGCCCCTAGATCTTCCTGAATGCCACACGGGTCCTTAAACACTGCAAACAGAAACATACAGACCTGCAGGAGGCGATGTGTAGTAATGGTTCTCCTTGTGTTCTAGGAAGTGCAGGCTCTCAGGCTTTTTCCTGCCAAAAATCTGCCCTGATTTACTTTGTGCCCTTGGCAAGACTTGAGCGTAGTACAGTAATGTGCTTATCTGGCTGTGAAACTGTGACATGACGTTTCCATATCAGGCCAGACAGAAGTCCACACAGACTTCACCGGCTGTGTCTTCGGTGACTGAAGTCTCTCTGGACCACAGCTGAGCTCCGCTCCCTCACTGCCAGTTAAAGAGGCCATCTGTAAGACTTAACCGGGCTGAGGGAGGACCCGCCAGGCTCCTGATTAAAGTGATGAGCTGTAAAATCGAGGAGGAGGGGAGGGCGACCGCCGGCTGCTCCCTGCAACATGGAGCTTCATTTTCCTGTTCTACCCGTTTCTCCCTCTCACTGTTAACAGTGTTTTATGTCTAAAACCCAGAAGACCTCTGTACAGTGGAGACTCTGAAAGATCCATCATTATTAGGAGATTGTTGGTTTCTTCCAGCTTTTTGTAACTCTTTCTCCAAACACAGATCTATAAGCATATTGTTTTAGCTCTAAACTAAAAGGGAAAAAAAGTACAGTATACAGTAGGTCTAAACTATATTTTTCCATATTACAATTTTAAATTGCAAATGAGAACATGAGAAAAATCAGAGATCAGAGATTTCATTTTTGACTTTAATTGAAATGGCTTTTTGAGATTCTCTGACTCCTATTAAGAGACATATTTCCAAATCAAATATATTGGAGTGAATCAAATCCTTTGCATTTGATTGAATTGCTATAACGTTGGCAGGGCTAAGATACAGCGATAAGTTGAAGATTTGTTGATATTATTGAAAATAGAAAGAAAAATCCAACCGTTTGTTTCTGTAGCCTCCATTGCTGTTGGAAGTCTGCTGAGTTCAGCTTCTGGAAGTTTACCAATCAGAATAAAGCGTGTCAGCTCTTTTTCTTTTATTATGACACAAAGGGTTACAAGCCTAAAATGAACCTGACCTTAACCAAAGGCTTAACCTTGGGCCAATTAATATGTGCACATAGTTTTTGTCATTCTTCAAAGCACTGACTAATAATCTACAGTATGTTGTCATTTAGATATAAAGACCTGTTGACCTGACAGGTGAGAAAAGCAGTGAGATCATCCTCTGTAGCTGGATCCAGTTGAGAAATGGATCTTCAAGCTCTGGTTTGACTTTTCTGGGAGAATGAAGTCTTCTGGAAGAGTTGTACAATTCATCACCATAGGTGAAAAACAGTTCAGCTCCTGTACCCATTTTCAGCCAAGGTCAAAAACACAGGACTAACAGTTCTGTGTTTGTTGCCTGGTTTATGAGCCGAACTCATTACTGCAGTTTGTCAGTATCGATCGTTGTGGTGAAAAATGTGAACTTGACTTTATTAAGCACTTCCATGAAAAGCGACAGTCACAGTTTGAAGTAGACATAAGTGGCTTTTTCAAAAGTAAACACTTGGAAAAATTATTGGCTTGATGCCTTCGCTAAGAAAACACAGTTTCACCACCACCCCTAAGCTAAAACATCTTTTCAAGAAGGTGAAACTTTTTCATTTTCATTTTTGTAGTGATATAAGTAGGAACAGGCTTCTTTGTCCAATATTGTTTAAACTGTTAAATGAATTAATTGTTGAATTAATGTGTAGGTCATTCATTGACTTTAACGGTCAACACACAACTCCATCTTTTATTTTTCAGTAAAACGATATAAAAACCCTACAGGTGTCTGAAGTATCTTGACAGAATAGAAACAAGTGTTCAGATTTGAAAGGGGATTTAGTGACAGACTCTGGTCGGGGAGTCAATGTGTTGGAGAACCGGGGGTGGGGGGAAGGGGGGCACCATCGATTCGGGCTGTGACTGTCGGGAGGCTGAGTGTGAGGGCAGGCTGGCCACAGTCACCCTGGGGAGAGTTAAAAGCCCTGCACTGAGACAACCACAGGGCCCTCTCCACTCCACGATGACAATGCTAGAATCAATCAGAGTCTGAACCCGGCCTTGTGTTGATTCCTGCTCGGATAAGATATTGAAGGGATGAACGCTGATTGTTTTTTTCCAAGCTGATGGTATTGGAGGTTGTGTGCATAGCAAGCGTGTGGACGAGAGAGAGAGAGAGAGAGAGTGAGATGGTGAGGCTGGAAGTTAGCTGTAGGCTATAGCTGTGGATGTATCAGTGCATTGTGTACAGTTCAGGGCATGGCCCCCGTTAATCATCGTCTTTGCTGACCGCAGCATTTTTTGATGCTAGGTTAGCAGCCTCGGCAGGGTGGAAGACACGCAGATGTCTGTGTAGGTCACGGTTTGAGTCTCCTTCACAAGTACAACTCTGCTTGCAAATCACCTTCGTGACATCCAGGGGCATCACCCTTTGCATCTGAATTAAACCTGAAATCTTCCCAAATAGGCAACCTGACAATTTTCTTTGGCACCAACTCCATCTTCACTCACTTGTGATGGAGTGTGAAAGAAATCTAACGGACCTGACCTAAAGGTGGTCTGGTCTTGGTGGACTGGCTATTCTCATTTGTCAAAAATGTTATACTAATGTCACCTATTAATCTATTTAATGCTGCGGCTGTTGTTGGCAGCGACAGACTGTGTAGTCAGGTCATTCTCAAAATAAATGAACACATACAGAACGCACTCGCAATTTTATTGCAGCAGCTCAGTGGAAGTCTCTGGGTTCCACCACCTCTGCTTTATATTATAGAGTCATTTTATGTATAAATCCCAATGGGCTATGTGGAGAGTCGATTAATCGATTGATTATGGAAACAATTAATTGATTAGTTGTTTGGTTCATAAAGTGTTGATCACTGTTTTCCAAAGCTGAAGATACAACCTAAAATGTTTTTGTGTGTCCCTAATAACAGTCCACAACCCAAAGATCATCAGTTTACTATAATAGAAGGCTGAAAAAAACAAGAAGACCTGAAAATAATCAGATTTGAGAGGCTGGAACCAGAGAATTTGGATTTTATTCTTAAAAATAACAATTGTCAAAATAGTTGGCAACTGATGAAACTAATCCCCTAATAGACTAATTGTTGCAGCTCTAAAATCCAAAAATGGAGTTTTGAATCCATCATTATAAAACTAACTTCATACTGAACAGCCAGATATATTTTCAAAACATAAAGGTGTTCCTTTGTATTGTGTGATTAGCTGATTTTATATGTAATTATACATTTTGGCATGTGGTAGTTTAGGAAACAGATGTCATGAAAGATATATATGTGTGTGTGTGTGTGTGTGTGTGTGTGTGTTTTTCCACAGGCTCATGATTACTTTCCATTTTCCTCTATTCCCTCAGATGTCGGAAGAGCAGTTCATGCTCCGGCGCACATCACAGAAAAAGTGGTGCAGCTGTTCAGGAGTAAAAGTGAGTTTACCTTCTTGGCCTCCATCCAGCAGAAGTCCTCCACATCAGGAGTCATATTCTCCATCCACGAGTCAGAACACAGGTAATCCATCTGTAATCCTCTTCATTTTAGCCTGCAGCTCCTTTTCAGCGCAACTTTACTTCCGTGGATTACTGAGTTCCTTTGTTTTAAATTAAACCCAGAGATGAATTCTCATCTTGCTAACGGCTGTTTGCAGATGCTGTCGTCGAGGTATAGTAAAATAAAGATTAGCGGGAGATTACGCCGATGCCAGTTTAAGTCAGTGGTTGATGGGAGGCCGAGTCAATGCGATGCTTTCCTCCTGTACGCTCAGTCAGACAGATAACCTCGCATGTATTGTGCCTGCGATACCAAGCATGCTGATAATGTTTACGCTGCATAAACAGACGTACAACATCACTGACTATGGCACTGATAACTACAACATGCTGTATGTTACTGGGCTGTCATGAACTACCGATACAGAACAGGTGTGCACATCTTCTCTGAGAGTCTTGTATTCAATAAGACTAAGTGTTGTGAGAGGAATGGGAGTCTGCAGCAGAATGTGATGGCTGTAGGATATCTGTGAGTGGCAGGAGCAAACTCTAACCCCCCCCACCCAGCCCCTGGAGAAACGGTACAACTGTGAATTGTTTTTAAAGGGCAGGAAACATTGATTTTTCCTCCACTCCTGAAAGTAAAAGCCTTCAGCTCTGTAACACAAGCAGGCAAAGTGAACATGTGGATGAGTATTTATATGTGTATGCTGGAAAACAAAGGCACAATTATGCACAGAGGGAGAGTGAAGGAGAGGGCCCCTTCACACACTGGGAAAGCTGCTCCTTAAAATGCTTGAAGCTGAGCGACCAGTTAAAAACCAGGGCTGAAAGGTAGCTGCAGTTGCTACTTTATGATAAGTAATAGTTTGGAAATATATTTCAATGAACAAGACGAGTAATGAGTAACAACATTGTGGGTTATAAGTTTCATGTGCAAAAACCGTTTTGGGCTTTTGTTAAATTACCTAAGAGTATAGACAAATCCGGCTGCTGATTTATGTTTTTGTCTCCATTACTTCATATATAACAGTCCCTCGTCGCTCCTTCGACACGCCTCAGAGAATGCGATCAACATTTAATGGAGATGAATTAAAGCAAAATTGATTTGAAAGCATAGAGAAGCTTATTTCAGCAGAGCCAAGAAAAGACATTTTGCTGTTTGATAAAACTGAGCTTTCTTAAATGAATTTACTTAAATTAGATAATTAGATGATTTTGAATTCATTGATAAAGAGAGCTGCATCAATAATGCAAGTTTTCTTTGCATGTACTCGAAAGTATATGGTTTTATTTATAACATAACACACATGGAGGAGTCTTAAAGAAAAATAAATGAGCACCAACCAACCCAAGTACATGCAGGGATGAGTAAATGCTGTGAATCTTAGCGCTCCTTGATATATAGAGTCCTATATTATGCTGATGATGTGTGCTTTTACATACTAGAATTTAACTTTTAAAACCCTCTGGCATTGCTTTTTTTACATAGGTTAATGACCTGATCTGACCTGAATGACCTAATGACCTGTGTCTTTCACCACTGGTGTGTATATTCTGTGCACTCACCTTTGTAAAAGTTCCTTTGGAAGACAAATACGTGAAGGTGTTGATGCACAGTTGGCCCTCGCTGTGCTTTTAAGGTGACTTTGGGAGTAGTTTTATTGTCCCCTTCTTTTCCTTTTCTCTCTCCCCCTTTGTCTCTCTCTCTCACACATTACCTGCAGGCATAATTGTTGCACAGTGGGCTGGCCAAACAACAGCGAGGCTAAATGACGCCAGCTGACTGTGCTGTCCTCCTCCTTCAGGCACAATGACATGCACCATATGTAGCTCAGAGGAGTGCTCGGACTAAGCAAATGTTTTATTAAAGGCAGTCAGGCATGCCCAAACACAACCAGTTCGTGCCAGTCTATGACATTTATATTGTCCACAAATGAGTATTTAGAAAGGGTCAGTCCAGCCAAATCACAGTGCTGCATAGATGAACAGAAAGTTTAGAGAAACAAATCCTTCAACTGTAAAAAAGAAAAAAAAAATCCTTCAAAAATGTTTCTTCTTTCTAGTTTGGGTCAGCAGTCTTGTGTAGTGTTTACATATAAATAGATGGCATTTATTTATTAAGTATGATCAAGACCTTTAATTTCTTTCAAATATCATGCATTGTTAAGCACCATAAAGTAGATGTTGGGGCAGAAAACATAGCTGGGCCAACCTGAAGCAGACTCATTTTTTTTAGACGAGCTCTTGTGTGAGTCAGAATTCCCCTGTGCGAGTGTAATTAAATTTGAAGAGACAGACAGAGCCCTGACTAGAGAACCCTAAGCCCAATGACCATTCTCTCCCATTATAAGTCAGCCTTCACATTCAGACAGCAGCTCTCCCACTTGCCAAAATCCAATCATGCGGTCCACTCTGTCCCTTCTTTACTTCTTCATCTTCCTCTAAGCACAATCAAAACCATCCTCTTTTCCCACCCACCTCCTCTGCCAGCTCCACTTTATAGGCTAATATCCATCTCTCCTCCTTCCTCTCATCCTCCACTCTGCTCATCCTCAAAGTGGAAACATCTTTTGAATGCAAGCGTTTACCTGCAGCAGCAGCAGCAGCTGCGGGAAAAGCAGAAGCGGCTTTTTGAATGGGGAATGGGAAGTTTCTCGCTGCTCCACTAGGCTGAACAAAAGGAGCCTATTCCTGCCTAGCCATCAGTTTTTTGGGTCCCAGTAACGCTCTCTTTGTCAGCAAGTGGCAGAAGCTCTGTGATGAACTAACTCAAAGCTTGGTCTCACCCCTGCTCTTCCCACCTGAGCACTCAAACACTAAAGATGCTCAACCAGCTCCTCCAGCTGCTCTGTTCATCTGCCTGCCCTTTGTCACTCCGCAGGTCTGTTTCTCCTTCTGTGCCTCGGTTCATAAGCGCTTACCGGTTGCTCTCTTTAACAAAACATGCTGAGTTGCAGCCAACACGCGGTGGGAGATGAAAACACACACTGAGACGGAAGTAAGAGACTTGTTAAACTGGACTTCATGGTAAAACTTTGGGATTGTTAATCAGTAAGCTTGTGGAGGTTGGATATGGTCGCCTCCTAACTTCAGTGGGAGGGAGAAAAGATTGTGAATAAAAGGAAAAACATAACCTCTTAGTCTGTACTCCACACACCGCTCATAGAGCTATTTCCCATTTCAGAAGCCTATTTTAAGGTGAAAATACAAGGGGAATTGATGCACTGTAGAGGCCTGACATTACGTGGTTACATACAAATTGTGTCCCAGTTAGGATGACCACGAAGGAGTTCCAGTTGCTGGAGAGTGATAGTCGCTTCTTCTGTGGCATTGTTGGGGCTGAAAAATCAACAATCGCTCAATGAAGGATAGTGGACAAGCTTGTGCTTATTTAAAGGGTAACGTTAATGTTTGGTGAACATCTCCTTTTTCTGTGGTGTTTTATGGTGGTTATAAACCGTGTGAAGGTGCATTAGACCACCAACTGGACATGCTCAACAGCAGATGATATAATGAACCATGTCAACACATGGAATCCAGATTTTCTTTTCTATACTCAAATGAAAATCATATTGAATATGAATCATAATTTCCACCCTCATGAAATTATTATAATTTTTTTCCCACTTGATGCTGCTGCTGATTAACATCCCAATTGGGAGTATGTTTTCACAGATCTCTACAATTAACCTCCACAATTCACTGTGTGAAGACTCAGTCTCTGTTACACACATTTAAAGTCTTTTATGTATGAAATACTTCCTTTGTGTGAGGGATTTTCTGTGGAAGATACTTGATTCGACTCAGACTGCTGGAGCTTCATGGTGGCTCTACCTGGACTTTAGAATATATTTGATGACAGAACAAGGACTGTTCCACTGAAATAATACCAATCTCCATGCACATATTGCTGCTTTTTTATTTTTTTATTTAGATTTTTCACATTTTTGAGAATATGGGAGCTGATTTGCTGTGCTCTGCTACGGTAAATCTCTGCTCTGTCGGTCTGTGTCTATTTAGTTTTATGCTCAACTTGATCTACAGAATTTCAAAATTTGAGTTTTACCATGAGATGGGTTGTGAGTGTGAATGTTAGAGACAGGAAACCTGCTGGCTCAGTTTCCGAACTCTTGATCTCCCCCATGGAGAAGCAGAGAGGGATGAGCCGGGCCCTCTCACCTCAGAACAGATTTCCACACTGCAATCCCCGGATTTTTCTTCAGCATTATTTGCTCGGAGAAAAAGGACAGAATACACTACAACTGCTGACTAATAATGATTCCCTCTGCTCCCCTGTCTTCCTCTGACTTTCTAGTGAACTGAATTACAGTCTTTGCTCTGCAAGTTATACTCTATTGAATTTTGGAATCATTCTCGCTGATGTGTGCAAACTTTCTTGACAAAGGTGGATATAATTGAATGTCTGCTAGTAGGACAATAACAGTACGAAAAAAGAGAAAGAACTCCGTAGACTTCATTATGGATTATATTTGTTCTACTGTAAATTGATTTTGGCCACTTAGGTGAATACAAACTTCACAAATAAAGTTTATAGCAACTACTTTCTTTGCAATCATGTCATTAACTGTGTCTGGGTTGTACACGATAAGTGATTTAAGCTGAAAAGAAATGTGATGGAATGGAAATACAGTGGAATGGAAACATGGCAGATGAAAGCACAGACATGTTAAGAGGCTGAACAGACCCAAAGAGCTTTACATTATATTATATGTAATATATGGAGCTGAATTATCCTCATGGCCAGGAAGCCTGAAAACACTAAATCAAACAGTTTCACATTAAAAGTTTAGTGCATGTGCACAGGAGACATTGACAAGTAACATCCATACCATTAAAATGAATGTTAAAAAAGAACATTCTCTTGATTTGAAAATTGTTGAGAACAATGTGGATAGGTACACAATGCAGCAACATATTGAATATAACTATAGTAATGTTTAGACATTTTATTTCAGGAAATGAACATATTGTAATTTCAGTATTGACTTATATTGATGCAACTTGTCAATTATGGAAATTAACAATCATCTTTTCTCTCAACATGATCTCATGCATTTTCTAAAAGGGGAAAAAAAAATCTTTCATATCACATAAACCACTTTTTTCAAGAGATAATAATAAATCAGGATTTTGAACAATGGTGGTGACATGTCCCCCGTTTCCCACTGGAAATTACACCCCAGCTCGTACTAACATTGTAGACTGACAGGTTTCTGAAGGAACTTCTGAAAACTATAGATCTGGATTTACCGCTCACCATCATTCATGTTTCTGGACCCAGAAATTTTAAATCAAAGCAAAGATGCATAGATGGACCTAGAATAAGAACATGAAAAACCCTAGAGCTGAGGGAATATTTTAAAACTTTCTTTTTTCTTTAAACAAAGTTGGGTTTTCATGTCTCTTTTTTGCAGTAGTTTTTCATTACGAAATTTATTGACGTTACAGAATTGTTACTAGAACACTCTTGTGTGAGCAAAAGAAGCATGGGAGAGTTGTTCCCAGGCATTTTTGTGGGAGATGCAAGCTTGTGGAAGTCATTTCTTTACTCCTTTTCTCCCAATGATTCCCCATCTCTCTCTGACCTGTCCATCAAACTGTTTATATCTGATGACACCACAGCCTGATAGACCTCATCACCGACAACCTGAGATGCTTCGCACTACGCCAATGTCACACCTAACACACTCCAAAATGAGAATTGATTTCCACTTGCTCTGCACATCCAGCTGATCCATATGTCTCAATCTGGGCTCAGTGTTGAAATTCACACCTATCAGCCATCATCCTAGGATCTGATGAGAACATTTGCTGGATCCCGAAACTCCCATCAAGGAGCGTCTTCCTGTGAAAAACCGAAGCACACTCTCACCACCAAGCCCAGTCACGTTTTCCAGGCCAGTGACTAAAGTCGTGGGTGCATTTTTCCCCCATCGTGGTATCTAGTTTACCTCCTTCTCCTCCCGCTCACCGGACAAGCTTTAAAGTGTTGACCTCCCTGTTGAGCAGATAATTGGCTGTCAGCTGCCCTACATTAAACTAGCTGCATGACACCAAGGGTGAAGAAAAAGGACAGGATGATATACAGCCAACACAGCACTCTCCAGCAGCCTTTCATTGCCCAAACTTTTCCCTTAGCGATGATGCCAGGGCATTTTGTTGAAGACCACTTGCCACCTCAACAGCTTCTTCCCCCAGCTGTCACCAAACTGATGAGACAATCTCCACCTCAGGAGACACCACTGGAAGCCCTTGCCTGTGGCTGTTTATTACTCAGCAGATAGTGTGAATCACCATCTCAGCACATTGATAATACTGAAAGAAACACTGTGGGGAGGCATAAGCATTATCAGGAAGTGTTCCTGCTATGTTAGTTATATTATCACTAGGGGTGAAAGGGTTTACAGAATTCATAGTTCGGCATGAACCTCAGTTTTGGAGTCATGGTTCAGTATGTTTTATATACAGCAGACAAAGAAAGGTTTAAAATAACCCTTTGTTCTTTTGTGTTGAATAATGGAAACACAACAGCAGCTCATTGTTCAAGTTATTACTAATTCAGTTTAGTTGTGCAGTGGAAAAAGGAAAAAAAAAGACATCTGCTGTTTTTGGAATCTATGGAGCAAGTACTGTAAGTAAAGATTGTACGTTACACAGCTGCAAAAACCAACAGATCCCATGATAATGGTGTCACAACCATGAATGAACAACAAGCAAACAAAAGTTGACTTTACCTCTCAGATTGTTTGTTCCTCTACTGTGGGTAAGTAGGTGGAAGTCTGCACATAGTGTTTTATTTTGAAAATTAGCAGGTTGATTTGTGCCTTTCCTGTCTGACTTCCTGTCCAGCTCATTACACTCTGTGAGATTTGACCCTTCGGTGTAATTCCATTAAAAAAAAGGTCATGGTGTGGATGTTTGGCAGCGATTAGCAACCAGATCATCACCAACCATCATGTTTCTTATATTTTATTTGCGGCCAATGCAATTAAGCCTTCACTGCAGGTGGATAAATGAAATCTTCTGCTCCACCACTTATACTTGTGTGGGAACTCACCTGTACACATCAATGCCCCAAACCAAACACCCTGTACTAAAACGCTTCAATACAAATTCATATTCTATTAGCCTCACATTGGACCAGAGAATCTAATTTCATTCACCTCATGTCCTAACGTGATATAAAATCAATCAAATTACTACTACTAACATGGACCAAATTTCATGCCTGTACTAGGGAAGTTTCACATATAAATGAATGTCTATTCAAATGCTTAGCGAGTAGAGAATCCACTAATGGTTTCAAATCCTTGAAATAGGGGTTGACATTGAAAAACCTTCACTTACACTTGAACACTTCTATAATATTGTCAATGTTTCATGAATGAATACCACACTGAATATCACAATAAGCCAACAAGGCCTTTTGGTATAGAAAGCACACTCCAATAATGGCTCAGAAGTGCTGTGGTTTTCTATTCAAATACAGAGGACACAAACATTGTGTTCTTGCAGTCTTCACTATCCATGATTATTTATGTGCATGTGTTTAACCTTTATTTATTCAGTTAAGTTTCGGTCTTGCAGGAACACCATGGTTACATTCACACATACACATTTACACATTCACACGTAAAAGCTGCCCAGCACAACTGTAGTCTGACCTGCTGTCACTGAGCAGCTATGTTGGGGTTAAGGGCATCTCATTGGGTGGGCAGCATGGTAGTACAGTTGTTGTCTCCCAGCAGGAAGGTCGCAGGTTCAAGGACTTGGGATGGGACCTTTCTTTGTCGACTTTGCTATGTGAGTTTTCTCTGGGTTCTCTGGCTTCCTCCCACAGTCCAAACACATGCTTAGGTTAATTGGAAACTCTTGGAAGTGTGTGAGTGGATGGTGTGTGTGCCCCACGGTGTATCCCTGACTCTCATCTGGCTCCAGCAGACCCCAATGACCCTAGTGAGGAATAAACGGGAATATAAAATGGATGGATTGTACTTCAGTGCTGATAATGAGAGGGGGAATGCAGCTTCTTTTCACCACTGTCCTATTTTCTGCTAGATCCTGAACCTGTGTTACCACTGTACCAACTCAATACAAAATGGTAATGAAGCCTCAGATCAGAAACAAGAGAAAACGGTACCTATAATTCTGTTCTTTACCCTGCAACATGTCTGGTTACTGATTATTTCATCAGCCATTCAGGAGACCTCTTGGAGCTCATACACACATCTTTTCTTATTTCTGTTGAGTAAATAGCTGTGTACAAAGTAGTGCAGTTCTGCTATCACGTCAAATCTGAACACATTTTAATAAGAAAAGAATCCCTCTCTGCTGCTGCATGCCTGCATGCTGTGACAGCTCACATTAGGGGTCTGTTAGATCACAGTGGCTTTTAGCAAAGAAGTAGCCCTGTGATATGTTGTGAAAAGCTCTGTCGTCAAAAAAAAAAAAAAATCCTTTAAAATGTTGGTAAAACTCATTGTTGATAAGCACGGAGGCACCGAGTCAGACATTTTCATCATCGGTCTGTCAGGGTGATTCGTCACAAATGGACAGCATGCCAATAGATGATATCCCTTCAGTGAATACGGTGTAATGTGGGGATACAATAGCTAATGCTTCATAAAAATAAACGCTCACCGTATGAAGTGGAGTTAATGCCTTTGATGGTTATCTCGCTAGTCGAATCAGGATGACGGTGCTTTGCCTGCTCGGTGATTGCAGGCCTCTTGAAGCCTAGAGGAGGCGAAGCTGAAGAGCTCTTGTTCTCGTTTTACCCCTCATTCGATGCAAATGATTCTTCTCCAGCTGACACGTATCAGTGCCTCTGTCTCCCGAGCATGATGGAGGTGAACTGTCAGGTCGGTGCCCAGCACTCGCCAGAGAGTGATGTGTTCATTTAATTTCAGCGATGACATGGTGTATAAAGACAGTGGAGCTGTACCTGCTCTGACTCTATTGCTCTCTCTCTGTCACTCATGAGTGGAAATGCAATTTAATGTTATAGACAAAAAAAAAGCTGCTCTGTGATGCTGGTTAATTTCCTGTGTGATAATTGTTTTGGTATTATCACAGTCTGCTGGGTGGGGGGTTGATGAGCCGTCATTAGCTCTGTGGAAATGGAAAGCTATGAGCGTTCTGAGCTAAACCCTGTTAGCCCGCACCTCCTCCTATCCTGCCTTTTCTTTTTTTTTCCTCTGTAACATAATTTAAAATATTCAGCTTCATTCTCTGTCTAGACTGTTCCCATTCACTGTCCTATGAAAGGTAATGCACTCTAATTTGTATTGTATAGTGTTCCTTTGTGGCTTAGTCTTACCAGACTTTAACCACACTATGTTGTCACACCACCTCCTGTAGCAGAGTCCATAGCAACCACTGATGCTGCCACTGATGCTGCCTACAAACCTGGATATTGGTTTGTAGGGTTATGCAAGAAAAACAGTACAGATACAAACTGTTAAATGAAAATACTTTGCAACCTCCACAAGCAGGATGACTAATACTTTTCTGCTTTATGTATTCACATAACATTCAGTCACTCAGCCACTACATGCAAGGTTATTATAAAAAGTGCTCTAATGAATCCTTCCTTGCTATATTCCTCCTGTCCTTCCACATCCCATCACCTGTCAATCAATGCGACTGGTCCACTGTGACAGAAATTAAGCTAAACATTGGTTGCACATGCACATGCTAGGATGCACTTTCAGTGGTCCAATATGTCCTATATATTCTGATATATAGGCTCGATAATATATATTATTCCGATTTAATAATCGATTTGATTCCCAGCTCCTCATGTCAAAGTGTCCATGGACACTAAAATTGTCCTAAAGGGCTTTGGATGTGTGTGTGAATAGTTATTAGTTAGATCCTGATGGTGAAGCACTGTGCATCAGCCATGACAGGCACCGCCGTCGGTGTGTGAACGGGTCAATATCAGCATGTGGTTTGCAAAGCGCTTGGGCTGAAAAGCCAACTATCGCTTCCGATGAGCAGGTTGGCATGGTAGCCTCCACCATCAGTGTGTGAATGTGTGGATGGGTGAATCTATTCACCGCACGAAACGAAGCTGAATGGTAAATTATTGGTATTAGTAAAACAATTTTTTCTACAAAAGGATCTCCTGTGCTGTGCTGAAATCCTATTCCTGAACTTACATTTAATATTTTAAGTACATAACACTTTTCAGTGTGCAAAAATGTAGTGTACCGTGCAAAAACAAAATAAACAAAATAAACTGCTGTATTATACTTTATTTAAGGTATTTATTTTGAAAATATTAAATACTCACTTTTAGTAACATTCAGACATTCAAGTTCTGTTACATTTAAAAAGCAATAAAAGTTTTAAGGGATATTCAATATTGTTTAATAAAATTTAGCTGACAGTTATTTAGAAAATGAAGAGTGGGCTAATGTGAATTGACTAAAGTGTCTTTATTTATCCTACAACAACTTTTATCCTACAACATGAATACAATTAATTAGTTTACTGTATTTAACGGAAGCGTGTTTAGTAAATTCAACATAATAATGTTTAGTAAATTCTAAACTGTATGATTTAACACTTAGTTAAGATTGTTTGATAATCATCTAGTTTACTTTCAATTTAAATAATTTAGTTTAGTGAAACCAGTGGATGTTATTTGATTATTTAAATCTTATGTTTTATTTCATTGAGTGAACACTCAAGCAGCCAGGATTTTAAATGTGTGGATCATTGGACACTTTCCACCCTCTGCAGCCGCTATATTATATTTAGTGGCGTAGAGAAATCTATGCAACTACGCAGCAGAAGATATCGGCAGAAGTAGCAATAATGGAGGCAGTTTATTAAGTTGAAAATTATACACATACAGGTATATTTCCCGCAAGGAGGATGAGGGCGACACGAACACGGAGCTGATATCTTCGTAAATGTCTTTGATTGGTTTCCAAGTATCGTTGATCAAGGCTCCAATGTTGTCTCCAAAAAGTACGAGATGAAGAAGCTGTTGAGTCATTTCCCGTAAGTGCACGGATTGATTCATTTGGGACCATCTTGAATTTTGTGCATTGCACAAGTCAAGTGCACTGAATTGAAGTGGACTGAGAGAGATTTGGGACACAGCGAGGGTTCAACCTTGACTTTACCATAATAACTGCAGTTGTGTGCAGTAAGAGGTCACAATCCACATTTCAAAATCGTGACATTTAATATCCGAGTTATCCTGTAAATAATCCATCTATTACAATACATTCTGTCAAATCTCCTTTGGGAAAGACACAGGATGATCTTCTCATATTCAGAGGATGTTGTGTCGCTGACCGACAGACGAAGGACACTGACTCCACCTGGTCGGGTGAAGATTATATCCTCTGGTGTGTTTGTCGAGTTGCGAGTACATCTCAGTTTCTAAACAGTGAGACGGATAAATCTGCTACTGCACAGCCTCGATTGATATTCTGTGGAGCGGGTCCACTCTCCCTTCCCATAAATATGCATGAGAGCTGTTCTGCTGTGGTATTGAATGGGTCTGATCTGTGTGTGTGTGTGTGTGTGTGTGTGTGTGCATGGGTAAGTATATTGGAACAGGCTAGGTTCTGAGAACTTTTTGTATTAGGGATCTGTTCTTCACATCCACTATTTTGTGTGTGCTGGGCTGCAGGTTCCAGTGTTGGGGTCATTTGCAGCTGCAGGGAAGCTTAAATGTCACGATTGGTTGCCTGCGGCTCTCATACCGCATGCTGTCTGTGGCTGGCTGCCTCTTAATTTGGCGTGGCTGATGAATGTGGTGAGTAAAGTGCACATATGTTGGCGAGACGAGCTGCAGGGCGAGCACCACAGAGCAAGAATAGTGGGTGAGGCTGGGATGGAAATACCTGCCTTTGTTCTGTTCGGTGAGACACATTTTCAAGCGTCTTTCTTTTCTAATGACATACTCCACACAGGACCACACAGTCATCAAACCCACATGGTTAATATTCTGAATAACAACTCCCTAAATCAGTTAGCGAGCAACAAGTTTTTTTGTTTTTTTTTCATTGCAGTAATTTCACTTGGTCATGTGATCAGACACCTGTTGTGAGGCAGAATTCATACACCCAATAAAAATAAAAAAAAGGCTTTTGTCAATTATGTTTTTATTGTTGTTCCCATAGCAACAGTTGGTCAGATCAGTCCTCTGCCCCAATCGAAGGACTTTTTCAATTCCAAAAACCAGCACTATTAAGGTTGTGAGCGGTGTTAGGCAGGATGAGCAGTATGTAGAATTTTATTTTTTAATCATTGCTAACTGCTAGCATTGTCTTAGCACTATACTACTAATACTCTACCAGTACTCACTAGTTGTGAGTTTATTCATAATCATTATATTATGTTAAATAAAAAACATTTTACCTCAACATCCAGATATAACAAGCTTCTTGCAAGACAGCCCCATCTGGTGGGCCATTGGCCCCCTAATGTAAAGTCACCACTCTGCTCCATCTGAATTCATAAGTCATTTTTATTGTCTGACTTTCTATTCTGCTATTATTTTTCTCCAAAGAAGAGGTTCCTCCGTTCACAAGCTTTTAGCTATTCACCTCAGAGTTTCATGTGTTCTACGCCGCCACCAGGTCAGAATGCTGTGACGGGTGACATGGTGTCTGGAAAACATATTTCTAAGAAAATCTTGTGAATTCTAACAACTTTGTGACCTCCTGACCCTTCCTCTGGTCTAACTATCAGGACAGAATACCCACTTCCATACACAAAATTGTGATTCCCATCAGATTCACATTTCATTTACTCATCCCATTTATGTCCCTGTGTGAGTTCTCCACTCACATCACCCTCAGGTCAAAATGTCAGCTTCTTGTGCAAGATATCATATAATCTGACAGGTATTGTAGACTGACAAAAAAATTGCTCATTCATGCTCAGTCCTCGGGCTCAGCTATTTTGTACCAACCTCAGAGGACACTTTTTTTACATTATCCGCTTTACTATTAAATCTGGAGGAATAACAAATGCTTCAGTGTGTTTTTCAGCCTGCCAGCTATTCTCTCTGTTGGGACAAACAGCAAACATTGAAAACATCGAAGCCCTTCAGCCTTATGCAGTTGTACTCCATAATAATATCATTAGTTTGGCTTCCAGGAGAGTTAAAGTTTAACGTATGGTAATTATTTTCACTATCAATTAATCCCACAATTAAATTTTTTTTAATTGCTTGAATGATTTTTGTTTTCTATAAAATGTCAGAAAACAATGTTTTGTCTGACTAGCAGTTTAAATCTAGAAGATATTCTAACTAATTAGAATAAAACCCACACTTGATTAGTTTGTTATTTGAATCATGGCTTACTATTGATTGACTAATCCTGACTTTATACCTCCAGATCCTGATGATATTTGTCTTTTTCGTTTTTGTCACAAATTTCCAGCATTGACAATTGCAAACATGGTGTCAGTAGAAAAGAGGATTTTGTCTCGTCTCATCCGAAAGGAGGTGTCAGTTTTGCACCATTTTTAAATGTCCAGTTACTACTCTCATCTTCATTGATTTGTCTGACTGAGTATACATCAGACTTTATCTTCCCACCAAGCACCAAGCTCGTTATAATATAAATGCCATCAAATAACAACCCTTGCTTTGCCTTTTACATGAGTTCATGCACACGCTCACATCAACGCTGAATTATTGCAGGTGATTTGTTCCCTCTGGGATAACTGCAGCAATTATTCATTTTATGATAAAGGCAAGTCATTTACCATTTACAAATACCATAAGGTTTATTTTCAGATGTTGAAAGTTGTCAGACGTGACCTCTGACAACTATGAGAGGTAAAATCCAACATGGCTGCCATTCTAATGTTTATATATTTTAATTATGGAACCAATAAGTGTAGAAAAAAAATAAAGGTGTCAATTCCAACTGAATTGGGATGCCAATCCATCTGGTGATATTCTTGAGATGTCAGAATTCAAGGAAATGCATTTAGGTCATGGTTAAGGTAAAAAATGACCAAAAAATATAAATATCACAAACAATAAACACTCTGGGCTGGTCTGATGTTCTTTTCAAAACTTCGACTTCAGATCAGGAAGAGCAGGAGCAGAATGCATTCCTCTACTGTTGGTGTGAATTCATTTCAGTCTGACCTTGCAGCTGCAGTCGAATGATTTTGATGATGTGTGATCAATTCGAACACAGGAGCATTGTTCCTCATCACTATTCATGTCTTCTGAAAATGCCTCTAGCTCAGCAAAGGCTGTGCCATGTGGGCAAGAATCATCTCCATCATTTCCTTTGACTGCAGACTGGTACTTGGCCTCAACAGCAATCATCTCTCCTGCTGGTCAACAGAGCAGCGTCCAGAAGTTTAAAGTCTCCCCTCCACAAACTTCTCTCAGTGTTGTAGGTTGATGCATTATGTAAATCTGTAGTCACAGATTGTGTGTGCACAGTAGCTGCTTTGTTGTTTTCCTGTACCTAATTTCTCAGATTTTGCTTGTCAAACTCCTTTTCATTTCATTTTAGTCAACATTTCTTGTGCATCTCAGCCGTGTTTGCCTTCAGAGTGCGTTGGTGGATTCCATAGTCAGATAACTATGTTTGTTGTGGTGTGTATCACTGCTGTTTCTGAGGTAGCTGCAGAAAGGCACACGGGAGCGTGTACACTCTTCAGCCCTTCACATTAAATTAATTCCACGCTGTTATAGTCCACTGAGAAAGTCAGGGGGGGTCTCATTTTTTATGTTACAACCAATCCTAACAAAAGTGATTACAACATGTAAAACATGCTGTTGTTCTGTGCAGTGAAAACATGGACCATCACTTTACAATCAGACAAACTCATGTTTTAGCTACAACTATTCGATATCATCTGTGAGACCAAGATTTATCTTCCAAAAGGATCCTATCATATAGCAGAATGCTCCAGAGACATTAGAGCCAGCGGTAAATCACCCGAGAACTGCACAGATCAGTTCATCCCATCATGTTGTCCCCAGGATGATGACACACTGACAGGTTACTGGCACCCATAGGTGGCTCCGTACATCCCCGGAAAGAAGTACATTTCCAAATATGTGTTATTTGGATGAACTGACTTCATATTGATAATCTATATAGATATCCATCTCATATAATTAGAATATCATGAAAAATGTTGGGTTTTCATCATCTGTAAGCCATAATCCTCTAAATGACAAAAAATAAAGGCCATAAATATTTCACTCTGTGTAATAATCCTTATGTTTCTTTATCTAAAATGATTGACACAAATTTTCAAAGGTTTTCACAATGTTCTAATTATGTGAAAATCACCTGTAGTTACATCCTACATATTAAAACTTAAAGTGACATTTTTACAATCAACCACAGTGGAAATTATCACAGCTTTTAGCTGCTTTAAAATCTCAGCTACCGCTGCTTGTTGGTGTGAAATGCATTGTGGGATACTTGTCTGTAAACTGTGGTGTTAACAGCCTGCTCATAAAGGTGTACTTAATCATTGTATCAGCAGGCAGCATGAAGTGTATGCTGCAGCAGTTCACTCTGTGATTCCAAAATGCAACCTTTGTCTAAGGATTGTGCCTCTGACCTTTGACCTCCTCTCCTTCCCTGCAGTTACTTTGAGCTGGAGAGCAGCGGGGTGAGAGAGGAGATCCGGTACCACTACCGCTTCAAAGGCAAGCCGCGGTCCGAGTCCTTCCCCTACCGCCTCGCCGATGGACAGTGGCACAAGATCGCCCTCACCATCAGCGCCTCCCACCTTCTGCTGCATGTCGACTGTAACAGGTAACACACGTGCGCCTGCAAACACACACTCACGCTGCAGAAACAGCTTGATGTCGCTGTCACAAGTGGCTGCGCTGATTTATTTTTACTGTCCTCCTTTGAAGTGACTCGTAATGAGCTGTCGCACTTTATCAAGGTAAATATTTGTGCGCTGAAGTCTCAGCGTGGATGACAGGCTGCTAACTGCTGACAAGGAAACATCCAAGGGCAAATTAACACACACACACACACAGACACATGCAAGCGCGTGCATAGTGATGCATGAGAAAAGGCTGTATCTTTTTATAGCCCGGAGGCGGTGAGCTCACATAATGAAGTGGACGGTAACTATGATATAATCGGCGCATCGATTGGGCAGCGGACGCCCTTTTTTTGAAAGGAGCACTCAGTCAGACCTGATCTATAAACATGCACTTCAGCTGTGTAAGTCAACCTCAGTCCTCTCTCTCTCAACACAGCATCACATGTCCTTTTCTTAATGCAGTTCGCTAGACAGGCACATGGCGAACAAGCAGTGTAAATTTGAGTAGATGTAATGCTCCATCACCTCTCGCGGATGAAAAGCCGTATGATGCACTGGGAGGGTTGCAGTATTGATTCTTCCCCGACGCTTATTGTTCCCATCAGGCTGGTGGTTTGTCGATTAATTTGTCGCCGCAGCGGTTGTCTGTCAGACACGACTAGTGAAGATAAAAGAGAGCGTCAGAGTGCGACTTGGGAGGAAGATCGGGACGTAATTGGGTAAAATTGAAATCCAAACTTTCTGGGTACTTACAGTTCTTTGGATGAGTTTAGTGATTGGATGTATTAGTTTGCTGCCTCCCGTCGTCTGATGCCCTCTGAGTTTGAATCCGAGCGTAACCGCTGAGTTAATTTAGTATCCGATCTGCTGGCACGGGCTCCGTTTTTAAATCCTGCCATAAAACACATTTCGCTGCTCTGCCACACTATTTTAGTATCGTCTTTTATCTTCTTTTATTGCTTATGTGTTATTTTATTACTTAACATCTATATTATTGTTGTTTTTTCACACATTTCGTGCTGTTGCCATCGTTTAGTATTATTAGTATTGCTGATTCTGATGTCTGATAAATTTAGTTTGATAATGTTGGTAATGTTTTAAATTGATGTTAACTATTTGTTATAGTTAACGTCAGATTATAGATCATTAATAACTAACTGCATCAATATCTACATATGTGTATAGAGGCCCATTTCCAGCAACTATCACTCCAGTGTTCTAATGGATCAATGTGTTTGCTCATTGCATCAGAAGGTTAATGGATGATTAGAAAACCCTTGATGCTAACATGTTAGCACAGCTGAACAGATTATTTCTAACCTTGTCAATGTTTTTACTAAATTTCCTATTTATATTACATTTATATTGCATATTTATGTATAAGAAAGTGTGACTTTTCATGGAAAACAGAAAATTGTCTGGCTGAACCAACACTTTTGAACGGTAGTGTATGTACATTGCAATTTGCTCTGGGACTGAATTTTTAAACTGCTCAAGCACGATCATGTTACACAGATCATCAAAATCCTTCACCTCCGATGTGGAACATCAGCAACCAAAGTGGGTCACCAAATCACGGGCAAATTCGAGATATGATTCATCCCTCTTTTTCCAATTTCTAAACCACTGGCGGTAAGCTTTGGGGACTAACTCCTAGGCCTTCAATACCCGAGCTTTAACCTTTTTATAATCAGTACTGTCACCTGCGGGTAATGAGGAAGAAGACGCCTCCTGCACACGCCCAGTGGACGTGCACTGCAGCAAAACCAGGCAGTCAGGATCAACCCAGCCCCTCATGCCTGCAACGCATTCAAACAATTTCAACCACTTTCTCATTAAATCCAGGCACCAAGCGCAAACTACTCAAAATATCATGTGAAAATGCATCGCCGACTCTTCCTTTCATGACATGTCACCCAACTTACCTTCCTTAATTAAACCCAGACTCTCACTTTCCAAGTCTAATTTAGCCCTTTCTGTGTCCTGCCTCATTTCTTCCCAGTGCCGCTGCCTTCTCTATCTCTGGCCACTGTCTTCCTTTTTTCTTTTTCCATCTCGTTCAGTCTCCGACTGCATCTGCAATCTCAAAATTTCCTTCTGCTGCTCAAAAAGATGTAGAAAAACACTTGAAAACGTTTCATATGAATTTGCCTTTACAGTTTTATTCCTACAGATTTATAGTATATTTATTGCATAACATCAGTTATTAGAGCAAGAATACACAAGGCAAAACCTACATTAGCTTGTTTCATCTATTTTCACAAGGCTTTTGATCGTGTTAATAGAGATTTACTCTTCTTCATATTGATCCAATATGGGAAAGTGTTATATTGGAATGAAAGCACTATATCAGGTGCCTTCTGCATGCTTTCAAGTAAGTGGTAAAATAGTAGAGTAAAACATGCAGTTGTTCCATCTGCCTTTTATCCCCAACACATATCTTGACTATTTTTATCAACTGATCTCAAGTACACTGGTCTACATTGGCCTCCATCGGAGCGTGAAGGAAATAATCTCTTCCTTCCATGACTACTTCACCTCTGACCATTGCACCTGCAGAAAGCAGCACCTGGACAACAAGAAAATGTACAGTATTGACTTAACTGCTGCACAACAAGGCATGAGAGCAGCTTCATAAATGGAGCATCCGCTCCGACTGCCTCAGCCGATCTGTTCAGCTCAGCCCTGGTCTTCAGAGGCTGCTGACAGCAGGTATTTATGCACTATAAGCAGGTAGTCTGTCAAAACTATGGGTGTGCTCCCACTCCAAAAAAATGTCAAAATGTACCTTCCCTTGTCCTCTGAGCTTTTGCATGAAAAAGTAGCATAGACAAATTTACACAAACAGGAAAAAAAAGCACTATCTCAGCCAACACAGCCAAGGAAAACAGCGAGGCTACTATGACTACGTCACTCTGCTGCCAGCATCAAGGGAAGGCGCGAACTGAGAACAAAGTGCAGGAAAGATTACCACTAATTAATTACAACCCTAACCCATATTAGACGCGCCCCCAATTTGTTATGGTCTGGCTCTAAAACCATAACAAATGAGGAAGCTTATACAAGGGTTACTCCAAAGGACTCCAATGAAACTCATGGTGCCGGGGGGGAGGCGGATTTTCTGGATTCTGAAAGGCAGTGACCAGCTGCCTCCACTTTCTAATCACCTCCAGAAACCTGCACAGCAGAGGACACAGCAGCTCACAGCACACACACATAGGCAGAGACCCTGGGGTTTAAAAAAAAAAGAAAAATCAAAGTTGGAAACAGGAACAAAAATGGCCCCAGAAGTCCACAGCTGCTAGATGGCATCTGTCACTCAAACATAACTATATATTGTTTTCGGGCAACTGACCTAAAAACCTATTGTGTTATTTTATTTGGGTGTTTGGGACTATTTCAAAAAGTGTGTATAGTTATGGGATCAGTGGAGAAGGGAGTGTTAGTGTGTGGCAGGAATGTTTATGATCATTGGCTGAAGCTCAGATGCAGCTTTTTTCAATTAACAGGAGAGACGTGTTTGCTTTAGAGATGTTTTACCTCAAAAATGTTGCTCAAATCTATAAAACCAGTGTTTCATTTAGTAGATTGTTTTCCGGATCACGTCGTCCATTTGTTTAGCGTCAATGCTGTTTGTGCTGCTCTGCTCACTCTCATTTAACCGTACATAGATATAGAGCTGAAAAGATTAATCAATTAATTGCCGGTTTAATCACCAACTATTTTGATAATCAATCAATAGTTTTGAGTTATTTTAAAGCTTCTCAAATCTGATTATTTTCTGGTTTCTTTCTTCTATAATAATACCATGATCATCTTTGGGTTGTGGACTGTTGTTCTGGACAAAAAATAAGATATTTAAGGTGATTAACCATTTACACTATTTTATAAACCAAACAAATAATTGATTCATTGATCTTTATGCAGAACTGCTCTGTTGAGTATTTCCTGGAAGATCAAAGTGAAGTAGACATGAGTATGAAAGTTGCCGTGGTTACCAAGCCCCACCCACCACTGGGTCAGGCAGAAAGGTCAAACACCTCATCCTCATCTGTGATCGTGATGCCCACACAGCAGCAGCTGACATGGCAAATCCTCAAAAATAACAACAAAAATGACTATTTCAGTTAAATTTCAGCAAAAAATCTAAAAATAAAACATCTTAACTTAATTTTTTACCACATAGTATTTTGCTTTTCGCTTAAAGGTCATGGACCACTGCATCAGCTGTAATCCTTTAACATCACTATTTACAGACACTCAAGAAGCAGATTCCACTTAATAAATCACTGTGTTCAAGAAGCACAGTGGATGTATTAAGCATAAGCATAAATTTACTTTCATTTGATATTGACTTTTCAGTAGAATATATGTTGTGAATGTGTTTATCCTTAATTCTCCAGCGATAAAGCTTGTAATTCGATGCTATTGTACAGCTGACAAACCCTGAGCAGTGAGCAGAATATGTCCAGATTTACCAATCAGACTTTCCCAGTGGGCACTAATGAGGCTGAGGAATGGATTTAGATTAGTAACAAAGAATTCTTTTTCTTTAGAATTTTGCATTATGCAAAAATATTGCTTTATTCATTATGCACAGACTTTCAGCACAAGTGTGTTTTTTCCCTAAAAATCTCTTTTTGCTGATTAAGTCACAGGTTTAGAAATAGAAATTCGCCAGATGTTCTGTCACACAAGTGTGACGATAAAATACATTTCTGTGATGGAAACTCTGATCGTCTCCCTCCCCTCTCAAGTGTTGGGAATGATTCCTCTATTCAGAGCAAATTGACAGACCCATTAGCCTTGGAATTTAGAGCTATTTGATTTGTGCACTAAAAAGCACGTTATTGATTTCAAGGCTCATTAACTGGTATAAGCATCCATACATGTGGGAGGCTGCAGTTTATTCTCACATCTTCAGGTGGAGTTAACCGTGCAGACGTTTTGTTTGGCCTTGATTGCTTCAATGATGCTTGTTTCACACCCAAAGTGATGCACAGGCTCATGGATGAAAACTGCAAAAAAAGAAAACAAACTCACGAACTGTGCAGCTCAGCTTTTTAGCCTCTTGGTTATTGTCTTGTGTGAGTCCTTAACTTTTCATCTTGACTCATCTTGACTCACCACAACGTAGCGTAACATGACTTGGATTGCACGTGCACATTACATGCACGATGGAAACTGCAGTGACGTATTTATCCGTGTGACACAACTGTGGCTTAGCGCTAACACAAAACACAACAATCATTGGGTTTCCAGCAAAATGTGTTGAAATTTTAGAGCAGATTTTTATGAAATGTGCAAAATCTTTAAAAAATATATATTTTTGGGAGAGTTCATCATGAGATTATGTCATAAGAGAGTGAGAATGTATCCATGACAACAGCTGACACCCAAACAGCTGATCATGGATAATTTCTGGTTAACCTATTGGCTCTGGGGGGAAAAAAATCAGCAATGGTTTTGTTGGTTTAGAGCCTAAAAAACAGATTTTTAATGTTATGAATGTTTGCTAGAGGGAGACCACCGGGTCCTTCTCCCTGTGTTTGGGAGCGTCACTGGGTGAAAGAGTTTATTTTAAGAATCAAAACTCATTTCCATCACCAAAAGCTGCATTTTCCTTGTATCAATACGCTGATAAATCCACCCCCTCCGAGCGTAAAAACTTTGGTGTGAATTTTCAGCCTTTTTTCTAATTTATTGCTTTTCCATCCAAGTATTTATTTGCAACTTTTGAAAATGCGAAAAGGAAAAGGTGGATAGAAATGCAACTAATGGAGGACTGAGAGATGATGGTGTAGTTGCTGCTCTGTCTTCTGGATCATAGTCACACACACAACGTGAGAGAAGAGAACGAGAGAAAGCTGCAGCGAGCAAAACATGCTTGAAAATCACATCCTCCTCTTCCTTATCATGATTCGTCCTGTCATGTAGATCTCTAGCCAATTATTTGTCAGGATCTGGGTTAATTCACATTAAACTAACGACGACGCCCTAAAACAGCAATAGGGACCAGAGTTTGGTAAATGAAATGCAAAAAAGGTGAGCTAAGGTGAGTCAATATACTCCACATGTACAAAGGCTTCTACAAGACAAAAAACCAGGCCAGAATGTGAGAGAACTGTGAGGCAGGTTTGATTTAACTCACTTTTTGTCAACTGTAAAGACACGTTTGCTCTCAGACGTCTGTCCTCAGGCCAGAGGACATTCAGTGTAAAGAATACAAGGCTTTACTTTACGTTTCCTTCTCTTGCTTTTCAAGAATGAATGAAACTACTTTAAAATAATCATTCCAGACGCAGTAATGAATTCAGAAGCTAACTGTCTAAATGTCTTTGACCCGCGTTGCTCATCACCATCATCATCATTATTAAATGAATCAAATGTTCCCTTTATCCCCTATCTATATTTTATACATTACACCCGTCGGGAAAATAGAGCTGCTCATCAGTGCTCCATTCTTTACAGACTGCTCTCCATTTATAAAATCTGACGACTCTTCAAGTATTTTTTTTTCCTGACCATGGCGTTGAGTTCCAAGCAGAAATAGGACATTAAAACTTATATAAGACGGAAGAAATGAGACACTACATACCAGTAAATGAGTGAACATTGTATTTTTTTTAACATTTTTAACAGAGGATTTCAGATTTGTTACTGGATTTAAAAAAAGAGAAGACAGAAACAATATCCTCTGCTTGACTGACTTGATCTGTTTGGATATTCCCGACACATTTGTTCGACAAAAAGCAAATCCCTTGACTTTCGGCAGGACAGCAGCTTCAATTTGTACCTGTCATTCAGTTTGACCTCACTGGCTGAGACACTGTCTAAGATGAGGACCCTCACCTCATAGGATGTAGACTTCATCTGAAACCAGAAATGTCCTCATGCCTTTTACCTAGGGATTTCACATAGCCATGCAGGCCACATGCTAAGGGAGCATAGTTATTTTCAGCTGGGATGAAGCCAGTCTGTCATAATAAGAACATTTATTTGTGCAGCATTTATCTCCAATCCAAAAGATTCTGGGCCTTAAAAGTAAGAAGTCAAATCTTAAAATCAATTCCTAAATCCATTTTTAGGGTCTTGCTGCCCCTTTGTGTACAACTTGTACAGGAATCTGATTTATCCCCTTTAAAGGACTATTACAATAAAACAGCCACAGGGAAATAAAAGCATAAATGACAGTGTGAGTGTGATTAAAACCCAGTATTGATCGTATCCTAGCAATATTCCTCAGACAGTGTTAAAGAGCACTCGGTTTAATTATTGTCCTTTATACGGGACCAAGAGAGGACTGGATACTAAGATGCATCAGGACCAATGATAATCTGTGTTTAATCCAAGTATATATGTATTATGTATATGTATTATATCCAATATTGCTGACATCCATTTATTTATATATATAATATCATACATTTATTTGCATTATTTGTAGAAATCTCTGAGTTACATTTGCACTGAGCACATTCAAAGCACTTAAAGGTTGATGAGGGTTTGATTTTGACCCCCATTCTCAGGAAAAATGTGTATTTTAGCTTCACTTCTATCAAGGCATTAGTTTTAGGTGAAATACAAATTCCTGCATACAGTCCGCTGAGGCAAAGAGATCGATTGGTGGCAGGCGGAGAACAGAAAGGGCAAACAAGGGGTTGAGTAAACCTTGAGATGGGGTTGCTTTTGTTTGGAGCCTATTTCTGTGTTGTTCCCAGAAGGAAGAGGCCAACGAGGAGAAACCAGTTACTTTAAACTCAGGCCTGTTTTTGAAGATTGGTTTTCATATCACATCTGAAGATCACACATGCAGCAGAGGCCTGGCTGGGTGCCGAATAAGAAGCAGCACAGGAGAGGTAAAGGAGCTGGCAGCAAGAAGTGAGCAGCGCTGAGAGTAGCAGAGGCCCCCCGGGAAACCGCAGCCAGTCTGCACATGAAATGACCTTCTGCTAGTAGAGGACACACCACGTGGTTGTTGGTGACAGGCAGAGCCAATGTCATTACTGTGATTAGCTATTCAGGTCCAAAACAAAAAGCCTGAGTGTGTGATGAGGGTGTATGTACTGGTCGACTGCCATTAATTCAATTAGGAAAATTTGGAGATTGCAATTACATACTACAGTTATGTAAGGGCCCGACCTTGTCTGGACTCCACAGTGACATCACTGCAAGTGATATCACACAAATGTGTGTGTGTGGGATGGAAATGACCTAGTGTTCCAATGAGATGCATCTGAAAAATGATGCTAGGGGACTGCAAGTCATTCACTCTGTCTAAAGGAGCACACTGCTTCTTATTCCACACATCTGAATGCAGTAGCATTCTCTTTTCTATTTCAATACATATATATATTTTCTGTCTGAAATGCTCCTAAAATGCTGCTGAAGCAAAATAGACAGGTGAATGATAAAGGTTTCTCACGGTGGAGCAGACAAAACAGAACAGCAGTTTTTGGTCTGGGTGTCAGTGACTTTGACTGTTTGTCAGAATTTATTTGTACTGTAGAAAAGTGAGGAACACAAAGCCAAGGCAGTTAAGGTATAGGATTTACTGTCACAGCTGCATGCATTACAGGAAAACAGAGCAATGGTGGATTCACTTGTGAACAGCATCCATGTAGATTGTTCATGGAAGTGGGAATTGCAAAATCATAAGATAAACATATAAACAACAACCCAGTGTTGTTAACGTGTTTAGTTTCTGAATAAATACTTGAAAAGAAAATATTTGTTGTAAGTGAAACTGTTTATTGTAGGTGGGCTCCTTGTATATAATATCATGAATTTACTAGTATTATTTGTTTGAAATCTCTGTGGAAGCTCATTATAATTTACCCCCAGAGCCCTTTCACAATTTCCCCAGAGGAAATTCTTCTAAACTAACTAACTCACTAACTATAGCATTCCACTCTGGTGAACTTTGACACACACATTTATACTGTTGAAAAATATACGTTCAGTCCCTTTAATTCTTAGTAAAAAGTGGCACCACTACATTGCCTACATCAACATTCATTTTCAGCGAAGAAGCTTGAAGAAGGCAACTTTTTAACTCACATGATGAGAGACTGACATAATTTAGTAAGGAAGAATATGCAGTTATTCTATTATTTAAACACAGTTCTGTGAACCAACATTTATTAAGCCACTTCAGTTCAAACATGCCTCTATGAAAGTTTCAGACTTCTTATTCACAGACTTTACAGATGGACTTAAGTGACCGAAAAACTTCTAAAAGAGTTGGTAACAGAGACTGACTTCATGAAGAAGGATATTTAAGCATAGATGTGTATTTAATGCAAACACGTTACTGATGGGATCATTTATTAGCTTTAGCACAAGCTGAGCACAGCATATCAGATGGACCACATTAATCAATGAACAAAAGAACCATCATCACAGAAGGAGAGTGAATGCTGTCAGCTGAGAGGAGAACCAGGCTCCATGCAGGCAGGAAGTCACATCAGGAAACCTGGTGGTTGGCTGAAAACACTGCTTTTTTACTGTAGCCAGATAAAGCAACTTAATTTTAATGTTACCTTAAGCATTTTTCATTATTTGCTGACATTTTGCAAACACTGGACAATAAATTAATTATTTAAAGAAAATGTTTGTCAGACCAGGACCACGAGACGAAGGATAGAGGACCTCTCATACGTCAGTGGTGAAAATTTCTGGCAAATCAAAGTATGTAGACCCAAATGTGTGATGTGTGTAAACCTGGGCTCTTTTGGCCCCTGAGCAGTTGTTCGCTTTTCCCAGTCGGTAATCCAGCCTCCACGGAGCAAATCCACATGCAGAGACTTGAGAAAATTGAGCCCACAGTGGCATCCATTAGAGCAAGCTACAGATTTCCAAAACCTCCTCTTTGATGGGACAGCAGCCGAGCCGGCACAGAAAGTAGAAAATCATGTACACGATAGAATGGAGGCACCAGGGGATATATTGGGTTGTTAAAGGGCAGGCTGGAGGCTTGTGTTGCATGCCTTAAAGGACAGGAGAGTGAGATGTTAGCTCCAAATTCTCTGCAGTGGAGCACGTGAAGCAACAGGTTTATAACAGTAAAGCTAAAATTAATTAAACTAAGCTCCACTGCATCTCAGACCTTGGAACTCCAAGTAAATCCTGATGGCCATGTCCCACAGTCCAAGGCTGTTTTTTTTTCTAGGTGTTTTGTCAGAAAACCCATTAACATAAGCAGAAGGTTTTTCCTTCTTGCAATTGTTGGCCTTAGAACATGTTCCTGTTTATAGATTAGTTAACAGTACATTTACACACTGAATCCCAGGCAAGGGAATAGATGTTCAGACCCCCGCACGTACCTCAGACACTACATATGTCCACCTGCAGGGGGCCCTATAACTGAGAAAAACACATTTTGGGTTATACCTGTAACTCCCACACTCCATTTTGCACACTCAAAAACCTCAGACCTCCAGATTCCCAGAATGCTGCAGAATCATTTTGGCTAGGCGATGCCCACTTTCACAGAATTGTAAAAACTGGAAAACCTAAGTTTTTGACTCCTCCTTGGCACTTGTTCTAAAGTTATCAAGACTTTTTTTATTTCCATCAAGAATCGCACAAGTTATTAATGAACAAATTTTTGTAGTTAGCTCTAAAAGTGCAAACTGTTGCATATCTCGGTCATAGTAAATGCTATTAGCACCAAAAATGGAGATCCTTGGTTGCCAAGAGACTTTGAGGATGCTACAAATATCAGAAGTTTATATCTAATGAATGACTGCACTGATTTCCAGTCCATATAACGTAGGGCCAGTTCTGAAACCATATCTTTAAGGTGGTCATAAGTGGTTATCATGGGCGTTGCTTCTACAAGATAAACAATAAAGTTTAATTTCAGCCAAACTATTAGATCTTCCATAGTGAAAATTCCCATTAAAGCCAATGCAGCAGCCCACATCCGACGCTTGCCCCAAGTCGAGCATCCCTCAGGGCCACCTTATACGTTTGTTTCTCATAATTATGAATTATGCTGTAAACACTGTGAACATCTTCCAGTCTGCACTGTCAATGCTGCAATTGTCAATATTGTTCACTTCCCCTTGTTTTCTGTGTTCTCTAAGGATTGCCTGTTTTAAGTTTACCACATTTATTACCACTTGGCTCTTATCTCCATATTTGAGGTATTTCAGGCTTGGTAGTGAACCAGCTGATAGTTTGGTGAAGCATTTAATTAGTGCGTTAAACAGTCTGAAATTTAGCCTTTAGCTGTTGGCTCCTATCAGGATTATCTTATAGGCTACAGCTCCTTTTATGTTGAAGTGATTATATGCATGTTTTGTGTTTACCATTATATTCTCTCTCTGCTTGACAGAACGTGGGTGATACCCTCATTAGTGGCAATCTTAACTTAAGGTGAAGCTGAATAACTGAATAACAATTAGACCTCATTTACAATATTCTGCGCCTTCCTTAGTCATACCTCACTTTGCCCAGGTGGTTTGACTTCTGACAGAAAGTTTTAGACTCCCTCATCATTCATGGTCAAAGATTTGAAGACATAGATTCATTGATACAGCTCCATTAGCTGCGGTAAGGCGTCTGAATCATCATTGATTGTTCCAGAAAGTCTTCATTTAGCCTGTCACCTGGAGCGAAGCAGCCGTCTAATACAGTGTGAGAAGAAAAAAATAGAAATATCCTGACAGGAAATCGTACAAATTACCAAACGTGGTGGATGTTTTCTTCGCTCTGGTTCCCTCTGAGCTGTTGTGGGTGCTGCAGAATGTAAGAATAGCTTTGAAAACCACTTGCCAATGTTTTAATGTTCATTACCCAAGATGGTGATAATCAGGTCGGAGAAATATATCTGAAAAATTCAACCCACTCGCCAGGAAAAAAAGCTTAATTCTTGGATGATTCTGCAATCACGGATGATGTTCCATTACATCATGTTTGATGCTATTCTGGCCACATATTCACAAAGCTGGCGATGCCTCCTGACCTCCTTCCATCCTCCCACCACTTACCAAGTCGGTAGCCTCCTCCACCGTCCCTCCGTCCTCCTCTATGCAGTTAGCCTATTTTTTTTTAGAGAGAAGCCTGTTTTTCTTCTTTTTTTTGCCTCTAGAGACATTTAATAACCTCTCAAATTATGTAGAATCATTACATTACATTTTGAATTGTTATTTTATCTTATTTATTTTAATTTATTTAGTTTTTATTTAGTAATCGTCTTTTTGTTACTGTTTCTATTTTTCTGTTGTACAAGAAAACAAATAGTCAATTTGGTCAAAAAAATAATTATTACATACATCAATTTGTGGCACAAATAGTATGTTTTGCATGAAAAACACCAAGCGAGAAACGCAAAAAAGGAGGCATTTTTGATAATAATATAGAAATTAAATGATCATAGATATATTAAAGGAATATTACAGGCAGCAGTGTCTCTATAATCCTCTTGCTCTTCCATGAGTAATGACATGTTACCACTTGTAAGTTTGATCCTGAAGTTGACAAGACTCTATATAGTAGAGTATATAGACTTCAATATAGTATAGGATTGAGAAGAAAGTATATAATTTAGAGAATATTATACCTCCAAGATGAAACTGACAGGAAGGCAGGACTGAGAGAAGAAGAAGCAATTACAAAGCTGTCTGCTACTTCAGCACAGTGAACAGCGCTGCAGTTTCACTTATTGTGCTGATATTTCAGAGCCGTGGTCAAAGTAAACCTCAGTCAGATAAAGGATCAATGCGTCAGGCATATTCAACCCAACAGCCCCTCGCTCTGCTACCAAGGGACGGAGAAGGGGGCACAGCAGGTTAACAAGGAGGATGCATTTTAGTCATTTTGTTAACAAGCATCCTCCTCGAATCCCATACTGGTTAGAGGAGCAGATGCCTGAAGAGCGCGAGGACATGGAATTAAAGAAATGTCATTGTGGCTTGAATTAATCAGATGCCTGGCTAATAATGCAGGAATCTACATTATTCATCTCATTTGGCCCATAAATTATCCAGGAACATCAATGTTTAAGATGCTGTTATGTCATGAATAAGCTGCTTCTGGTTAAAAGATATAAGTTCCATTCTGAATCAACTGCCACCACTTTTTTTTTTCATAAGCTGCAACTCACCTCTGCTTATTGCCTCAAAACACATTTTCACAAATCACACTGCAGCTGACTGCAGTTCAGTTATAGCGAAAAGACCTTCTTTAAAAAAAAAAAAAATCTTTGGTAAGTTTTAAGCTCTCACTTTTGCCCCATTCATCCTTTTTTCCTCTCGCTTTCTGTCTCAAGGTAATCCTGTTGAATGATGTTCTAATTAAGTCTTCAAAACGAATGTTGATGGCTTTTGCAACACAGAGTCCTATAAAATGTGGTGAAATGGACCTGATGGAACTGGCTCATGTTTTCCAATGTCAAACTGTGTGAAGACTGATGGAAAATGGATGAAGACCAGAAAACATGCTTACGACTGGTGCTGAAATAATTAGTAAATTGATTTATATCTTATTGAGTAATAATAGTCAACAGTTTTGATAAACAGCAACACTTTGTGTGGTGTTGAAAAGTAGACTGAAGCCTTTCAATCATCTCCAACACCCAGTCCTGTCCAGCTCTATATTATAACAATCAACATTAATGTATGCTGAGTGATGTTTTGCAGAGCTGATGGATGTTTGCAAACCATTTGCTTTCACAATGAAATGTGCAGGTCTCTGAAGGTGATAAAGTATCTCCTGTTTCATCACATACTCGGCTAATGAAGCAGCCGAGACATTGGGATTCCTCCGCCCTAAAGATGTCATAATGAAACGGCTCGTACTGCTTTTGTGTCCAGCAGCCAGAAAATGACAGTCTGATTTGCTCATTAAAGAAGCTAGTGAGCTGGAAGGTATATTCTCACTTTTTTTTTTCCTTTCCCTCACCTGCTGCTAAGCAGCTCATCAGCCTTGACAAAACTATCATTAGGACAAGAACAAGGCTGATAGACTGGAATGGAACATTAGATTTATAGAAAATGCAATGATCCTACACGTCATCTGATGATGATGATAATCTGAATGTTACTTTTTTTTTCATTGGACATTGCTATCCTGTCTCAATTGGGGCTGTCACTTTAAAACCACACATTTTAGACGTCATTAGCACAGGTTAATGGATCTACTGTTGACTAGTACGTCTAAATCCCATTTGCCAGTGAAGCACATGGCTAATTCTAACGAGGGCTTCTAACTCATTAGTCCTGAACAATCCACTCCCTGTTGAACATCATGGAGGATGATCGAGGGTCTGCAAGAAAGAATTCTGATCACATCCAACTGCTGCTATTGATTTGCCATCGAGAGCCACCTCCATATCAAAGCTCCACAACCTATATGAGAGCCAGAAAGTCGTTTTTTTCTTTTCCTTCCTTTCCACTGTTTACTGCTCACTTTATTTATTGTTTATTTAGTTATTTTCCTGTTTTTATCCCGTAGAGAACTGGGATGTGTTTGTGAGCCTTTATTTTCCCCGTGTAGGGGTTGGACACAAATATATTGTGTAATTATCTTTTGATGGGAGAGATCCAGGGAGTGATGCTTAATCAGTACTGAAGTAATGGAACATTTATCTGCCATATGTTGAGCTGCAGTTTGCCATAAGTAATGTTTTTGGCATATTTAAAAAAAATAAAAAAATCTAAATACAGTCCCTGGGAGGGTTTCTGACAAGCTGTAATGTTTTGTGTTGTTAATTGATTTCCAATGAGCAAGCATATCATCCACTCACATGGGGATGAACTCATTAACAGGTCAAAAATGTTCCTTTATGGTAAATTTGGAACAGATAAAGAATGTATGATTAACTATGGACAGTCATGCAATAAATCGTGATTTAATGTTTTATTTGATTGACAGCCCTAATCTTAAGGTTTTACTATAAATCTGATATGATGTAGTGATCTGCATGAGCAGGTTTTATTCCTAGTTATGCCATGCATGAAGAACTAGAAATGTTACTCCAAATGAGCAATTCAGGTGTAACGTTTTAATTTCCTGTGAAGGGCAGTGCCAGTGTCTGCTCAGCGGAGCAGCAAACATTAATTACTTCATTACCTGATCATTGATGCCTCAGCTAAGTGCAGGGTGCCGCACAAAGAATGATAATGAGTTTAACTCAGGTTAATAATACCACATGATGCTGCCTGTAACCTCAGCACCTTTGCCCTTGTCCTTGGCGATTGTCAGGCTTGAGATGCAGTCAAGTAACGGACCGTAAAGCGGTCGTATTGTCACAGCTGCACAGGACTTAAAGCACAGTTAAAACACATAGGAAATTATATGTGGCCCTTAGGTCTCTTATCAATGGAGCAACTGCAGCAGGATAACCCACATTTAAATCAATGGGTAGGCTGCAGTAGCTCATACGAGCCTCTCGGAGTAATTACTCCTCCTGCTCTAGGCAGCCTAATGAAGGAAATTTTAAAATGTCAATGGTGCTGGTTAAAGTCTTTTCACCTTTTTCTTTTTTTGTGCGCAATTGATTTTCTGCAAAGTGACCTTCATGTGACTCAGGGTGCACGGTTGAATCTTTGCCATCTGACTGGGATTTTTAATCAGTGTCGCAAGCCTGACACTGACGCGACGACCTATTAACTCCCGTTAATTTCCATCAGGTGGCATTCATCGTCTGAAATTTATTTGAGGTGTGAAAACTTGTCAAAAAATTAATCAACATGTAGCCCCGAGTATGAAGAGGATTTGGGGTCGGCGAGGTGTCTTCAGGTTTAACTCTGAGTTTTAAGTACTAAGACAGTGAATTACTTCTTACTGGGGTATATCGCCATGGTAATTTAATTGCCGAACAGCCAATGCCTCTCACACAGTAGAGGACTTTTGAATCTTAATCATAGCAGATTCAACTGGTTTTTGTTTAGATTCCAACCTGAATGCACAGAACAGACTAATTCAGGAAAGATGCAGCACCACAGCGGTTGGATGAAACATTTAGATCGCTTGCACACCTAACCAAGCCGACTCGTTATGCTTGTGGAGCTCAAAGTTGCAACATCGTGCAATACGACCAATCTGGAAGGCAGCGAGGCAGAGCGAATCACACTCTTACTGCATGAAAGAGAAATGGTACCAGAGGGAAAGAGGGACAGTGCTGAGATGTCAAGTTGTTGGTCTTTCTGCAGACACTGTGTACATTTAGTCCTGTGTTTGGTCCGGTGAGCGTTCACGCTGCAGAGGAACTGCACGAGGATTCACTTGCAAAGGAACCGTGTTCAAGGACCCTTGTTTTCAAGCAGTTTGGTCGGCACCAGAGTTCATAAAGCTTTCATACCTGAACTAAAGAAGTGGTCTATTTGGAAGTGGACCTATACCATTTAAACCGGTATAGGTCCATTTTAACCTTTAACCGGGGGCGTTGTTACGGATTTCTGCCCTTAAGGCCGGGAAATCGTTTCCGTCATTTTGTAGTTTTTATTACTTTTCTGACCATTTCCGGACTGAAAACCAATCGAATACATCATTACTCATTAGAATATATGTGAGACCGTATCTATCAGTCAAATAATTAGTCATAAGTGTAATTATACTTTTATATATCAAGCCTTTTTATTCCATTTTAATGTGTTATATTGATAGACATTTATTTGTTTTTAATATTAATTGTTATTGTTAATATTCCCATAATTGTGATTTATAATTGTCTCTTAAACACTAACACACACTACTATGATATGACCCCTCTCTAGCATGAAGGTTCGATCCACTACACCATCCAACCCCCTTCCACCCCTGAAACTCCGCCCCCTCATGCTACGTACATGCAGCAGAGACCAGACCAACCAGAAGAAACGTTCATCATTTTCATGATTTTCCTACACATCCCTGCCCTGCTGTGGTTATCAATAGCAGTCAGCGACAGATGCCTAAATACCCTCTCGTGTGATACATGCATCTGCTCGTGTCCGGGTCATGACCAGTGAGCCATGACGTCCCTGAGCCTCCATCATCATTCTTCAGTCATCTGACTGTTTTAAGGAGCGTACTCGAGGCTGTCAGTCCTCTCTGTGCCTTCTTGAGTGTCACAAACGATGGAGTGTGTCATGTACCGTAACCTCCTTATGTCGAGATCATGAGCAAACTGCCTCCTGAAGGCAGATGCCCCAACTGGGGCCCCTGGTGGCCAGTGAGGAGGAAGAGGAGGAAGATATGGAGGAGGAGGGAACCAGAAGGAGCTTCTCGCTCCAAGGAGACCCAGGGGACACACATAAACATACCTACAAACCCTACCAGCCTCTCCATCTCCTCTTTTTTTGTCTTTTTTCAAAGAATAGATCTGCAGCTTTTCAGCAGTCGTGTATTATCAGAAAAGGACAGGTGCTTCTATCAACAGATAAGGTCATTGTTGAGGTGAAGTCATTACAGATATCTGAGACGAAGCAGAAGCAGGCGTACACATCCTTTGGGAATAGAGTGACAAAGCCAGATTAGACTCAGTCTTCATCTACATACTGTACTGTAGGTAAAACCAGTCCTGTGCCTGCACCGACTGGGGGTAAAGGAATTTGGGTCATTTTGTCCATTAAACATGATACATCTGCCATCTTATTAGGATATGCTCTAGTTTCAGGCAATAGGTTTTCAGTGGCGATGCTCTAGTTCTTTTTTCAGTTACTTTTTTTTTTTGATTTGGTTTTGTTCAAACACATATTTTCAAGATTTACAAACAGAGAAAAAAAAAGAACATTTGCCCACATTTTGTCCGTGAGGGATTTCTTGATTTTTTATTTTTTTTTATTTTTACTGAAAAAAAAAAAAAAAAAAAGCTCAGCTGGATTTAACAACAGTGGACAGGATTCAAATCGCAGGCCTGCCACATCAGAGTATAATGTCGGTGCCTTTCATCCACCGTGGGTGGCAGAGCTCCAGTTTGAGTGGCGCTCGTACAGTTCGATTCATTCGCAGCACTTGAGAGGCATGAGAGAGACTGACAGATGCCCTTTTAGAAGTAGATGCAGCGGAGCTGTGGTGACAGCTGGCTGAATACAGTACTGTACTGCTTTCACTTAAGTCAAGAAAAGGTGAGAAAGAAAGAAAGAACTCCAGCACAGTATTATTCCACTCCCACAACACAGCTAAAAAATAATTATGAAAAAAAAATACACTCTACAGAAAAGATTCTGTAGTTGAAGCATTGCTGTAACTGGCAGTGATGTGTGAAATCTTCTGTTTTATCCAGTTTACCTTCATAGGGGTATGTGCTGTTCCGTCTGTTAAATACACTTCCATATATTTACATAAATAATCAGGTCATTAGGGTCGACTCTTAATGGAGATTTATCAGCATGGTGTATACTTAATGTTCTGCTGCCCTCAGATGCTGTAGGGATTTAATGAGGAGGAAGCTTCAAATACTAGAAATACTCTGATCTGTAAGTAAATGCGAGTCTTCCAGCTTTCCTTTACTTGTTTTTATGCATATTAAATGCATTTAATCAGCTTAAAAAATTACCTGCATACATTTGACACATTCTTGAACTATTGCTGCAAATTCCCCCCACACAGTTTTCAACTGGCCTCGAACGCCTCACCCGTTCCTGCCTCTGCTCCTGGGTTTCCTCCCACGTTTGCCCGCTGTGTTTGTCCTCTGTAAGTGCTATGTTGTGCCTGTCAGGCTCAGATTTCTATCGTTTGCAACAAAAGACACAAAACACTTCATCGGCAGCAGCTGCGGGGTGCGAGGGGCTCCTGTTCCCTGCCGCCTGGGGTGAGAAGAGAACTTTTTAAAAACCCCAAATTTACGAAAAAAGAACAGAATGAAACAGCTTTTTATCACATGGTGTGAGTGGCCATTCTTCTAGTTTTTTGGGGCACATGAAAAATGTGTCCAGCTCTGTTTATCAGCCCCACAGCTCCCTCTACTTTCCAAACACAGCTGATTGACTTCCTGCTACAAAATCTGCTTTTTACATTCATATGTACTGGCTTGGTTTGGTTGGTTTGACTCACTGGGGTTTGCATTCCCACTACAACCTAAACTAAAGTCAAGTCAATTTTATTTTTATAGCCCAAAATCACGAATCACAGATTCACCACAGTAAACATCTCATGTCCTTAGGCCTTCATTGTACAAGGAAAACTCCCTTTAATGGGGTAAAAAAGAGGAAAAAACCTCAGGAAGAGTAACAGAGGGGGAAGCCTCTTGAAGGGAGAAGTGATAACATGCTTTTGGAGTCCCAGATGGATAAAATTGGCATCCTCTAGTGCTGTTTACTAAGCCTACTGTTTTCAAGAGTTAAAACATGTTTTACCAATCACAGTGGAAACAGAGAACTGCAGAGATGTTCTATCTCAGGTGCCACTTGGCTCAACTGGACACGTTAAAACAGGAAGTGGAAATGCAAATCGGTGTGGTAGTTTGTATCTATACTATATGCATGACACCTGCGTTTCACTTGATATGTAATGATTGGTTGAGTATTTTCCTCCCACTGCTGTCAAAGAGATGTTACTAAGAGATATAATTATACAAAAACACCCCCCTGTGCTGCCAGTATTGTTTACTATCTTCTCTAACACTGTTCTGTAACATCTTTAACACTGAGGAAAAGAAGGTGGAGAGAGTTTTTTTCTGTGGCAAATGTGTGAATTAACATAGGATGTGAATATAGGTTATCAATGCTGGTATTGATATTGAGCTGCCTTGAGAATATTCACAAACTCCAACAAGCAGGTAGCTGCTTGTCTGTGTGTCTGTGCCAATATGTGTTAACATGATGGTGGTTACATCGTTATTTATATCGTAATGTTTAACACGTGCCGACGTTTCACAGATAGCCTGGGTGCAGATTTTGAAGCTACAATCCTTAAGTGAAGTGCTTAAAATTTAATAATTTTCCCAATAATACAGTTTATTGCAGTTTTTGTGTGAAGGCATTTAAACTTGTCTCCATCTTGAGAAGATGATTGCATCATATTGTTTCCTGTAATGCAGGTGATTCCTGCAGGAGATCAGTCATTTTTACGGCAGAAGAAGACATTTTCCTCGCAGAAATAAAATTTACAATATGTTAGCTTAAGGAAAGTGCCGCTGAGTAGCTCATTTTATACACCAGAGTAGAGATTCATATATAAATGAGCCGGAATTAATATCCAATCTCAGCAAATGGACTGCAACTGAGAATCAGTCCAATTATTACAACCACCTTGGAATTACCAGGGCATAAATTGTGTTCACAAAAGAAAGGTTATGGTAATTCTTGTCTGTTTCCACAATATATCTTCACTTCATGTCTGCTTGTGCACACTTTTATCCACCATACAGTCCAGTGTGTTTTGGATTGTGTCAGGTTTATGTTTAGAGATATCACAAGGAGCATCTTTCAGCTTTATAGACCAAAAATAAAACCGCTCCTGACTCAACCTGAGTGCTCTAAGATCAGGGAAACATTTTTTTTTGTCACTGACTTTCATTATAGGTTTACCAAGGTTATTACATATTTTTACATAAACTACACAGTAAAAGAATGCATGGAATAATGATTAAGTAGGTTTCTGTCCCATTGAGGCTCTATAACGAAATAAAACTATTGATAATCTTGAAATTATTGGTAGGATTTGAATGGAAGTGGGAAAATGTGGCTGCTGAAACCAGATTTTATTACTGGAGATAACTTGTATCTCTGTTGGTGCTTGAAATAAAACGAGTGTTTGTTGGTGTTAGAGAAGAGCTTCTTCCCTCACAAATGATCTTTGAAGTGTAGACACTGGTGCACCAGAGCACACAGACTGATACCAATCAATTCAATATGGAATTAATACCATTATTAATATTATAATTCATTAGATTCAGCTCATGACAGAAATGTTAAAAGATGAAATTCAAGAAAGAGAGATTTCACTTTTGTTATATTTAAATTTAAGTCTGATGATAATGAAGCAGCATGGCACCATGGGAGTTGTTGTCTTCATTGCTCCAGTCAGCTGCTCCTGTTAGGATTCCTTCAGTGTTCATCCTTTAGGAGGTTTTTTTACTGGATGCCAAATTATCCTCAGAGGTCTCTCTCTCTCACCCTCCGAAATAACGGTCGGCCAAAACACACACACCTCCAGATTCACACACCGTTTCTTGCCCAAGGCCATTTCATCTGCACACTGAACACAGAAAACTTAGAGATTCATTCATGCTGCTGTGAACCCTCACTTTGCACTTTACGACCATGTGAAACACTGATTGTCTGATTATTTCGTCTGCTGTAGTTTTATTCCTATAATTGTTTTGTTGTTTGGCACCAATAGTGCTGCTCCTCTCATTTTCGCTGTAAGCAGAGATTCCAGTGACAGTGAAGGCATAGTGATTGAAACCACAGAATAAAGCAGTTTCTTATCCCAAATCAGTGTTTATCCAAAGCTGTTGAACGCTGCTATCTAAGCTGATGCTAAGGTTTGGTCTGCTTGTTTCTATGGTAACCTCACATCCAGATGTCTGATAACCAAAATCCTTCAACAAGTGTATCATAAAAAAGTTCCTCCAGGTTCTCCAGCTTTCTCCTATAGTCCAAAAGCATGCTGAGGTTATTTGGAGACACTAAATTGCCTGACCCCCAAGACCCTAGTAAGGAATAAACAGGCATAGAAAATGGATGGACGTTCTCTGATGGGTTGGAAAATTCCAACGAAACGAGACATGAAGAAAATCAGACAGCACTGTGACTATAGCAGCTTGGTCCAGGTTTGGAGTAAAGCTGAGTGCAATGGCTACATTCACATAATTTCTAGGGCTGAACTATAAACAAGGTGCCTTAGATGTCCCTCAATCTGAAAAGTAGGGAAAATTCTGGATAACGAAAGTATACAACTCTATAAATACTCTATTTATAGACAATCTGCATATCGGGTCTTTAACCTAACTCAACATGAGATGAGGTTTGAATCTGATTTGATGAGAAGATTCAACATTGGTTGCAAATTTGATGAAGTGCTATTGAATTCCTTTGCAACATTTTTCAATGCAAAGCACTCTTCTATACCTTTCTGGCCAGATTACCACAGCAACCAGTAATCTCCCACCGGACTTCAATAATGCAAATGATCTCAGCTTGTGCCTCTGGCAGAGGATAAATGGAGAGCTTGGAGAGCTGCATGCTACACTGAGCGAGAGATTCAAAGGGGACCTCGACTTGTGGTGTCTGATTTTGTGTCTCTGGCAGTGGAAAGACCCAAACAAATACAAGAAAATATCTCAAGCTCAACTAGTAGAAAATTGTAGAAAAAGTGGTCTGAGTAAATCATGAAAGCTTTGATTTAGATTGTATTTTTTGCAAAGGACGGCTGCTCAAATCCTAAATAGTGTCTGTCACTTTTTGAGGATGAAAGCTTTTAGTTGTGGAATTTCCTGACATGTAATCCTTTCGACAGACATGGATTTTGATGGTATTCATTGCTTTAATTTGTGTTTGCCTTTTATTTCCTTTCATCAGCAGCTTAGAGACCAACTTGGGAAACAGCCAGGAGAGCTGGAATACCGTCTACCCCAAGATTAAATGTAGTTTATTCGATTCAGTCTGTAAATTGGTGGAAAGCAGCGTGGCCTGGCAGCTTATTGAAGTGGACTGTCAACAAAAGATGTTGTGAGATGTGGATTTATAAAGTCTGAAGCAGGTGGTGCTTCTGTAGCTCTAACCGGACATAATGCAGCATTTTTCACCTCTTAAGTCTTAGAGGAGCAGTGTAAGTGGAACAGTGCTGCACTGTTTCCTATTCCCAGCAATCCACGCTCCATGTCCAACAGGCTTTTATTGATTAGCATTCCATTTAGAGTGTGCTGATGTGATGTTAGAGAACTGGCTGCACTCCTGATCCCACGTTAAAAGAGCTCCCAAAATAAAATACAAACTTACTCACTTACCTTTGTCTTCTACCTTTCTTTAAGAACATCTAGATGAATAAATCCAAAACTACCTTCACTGCTCTGTAATTTCCCTGCGTTATGGGTTTTAAATTTTATTTTGCAACCTAAGGCTAATGTGAAATTCATCTTCTGGTCATCAAAGACATTGTCAACACGTCCATTGCCGTTATTCGCGTTCTCTTCTATTCTCTGGGTTGTAAACGGCAGCTATTACTCATTGGATCCTGCACCATGGTGATAAAAGCACTTTTAATCAGAGGATACAGTGTGTTGACTGGTGTGTGTCCTTTATAATTAGCTGTTGATGGCTGCAGCCTGTGGTGTCAGACAGTGCAAAAATGCCTGTGCCACACATTGCTCGACTAATTGGCTTCGCAGCTCTCTGGTGTTCCCTCTCTGTGAAGCTCCCACTATCCACAGCTGCTGAGCTGCTGAGGAGAGGGGAAGCAAGGACAGAGAGGTTTGGTTTGTGGCTCATGGAGGGTGCACAGGGTGGACAAAATAGAGTATAATCACATGACCCCTGCGTTCTCTACCGCAGGGACAGCTCACACTGCAGGCGGGAAATCAGAGTTGAGGTGCTGCAGCACAAATGCATGAACGAGAACACAATGTTTTTGCATCTATATAGGATATTAAAAATATCATTTTTATCATTGAAAGTTAAAAATGCACTGCAATGATCATGCAGTAAGCATAATGGAAATTCTGTAATGTCTTAAAACCCACGCGCTAAGACGTTAGCCAGTTTAGTGGCTACTTCATTTGTTAAGCTAACACAAGCTACTGTGGGCCATAGACGTCCTACTACAAAATGTAGTAGGACATATTTGTATATGTCCTACTCTAACAAACCCTCATTTGGACAAGCAAAGAAAATCTATTTAAGTTTCCACTTCTCCATAGGAATGCATCCTTCCTGTGGGTACTGCACTAGGATGATAAAACAAAAGCAACTAAAAAACAAAAAAAAATCTAAAATTCAAAAAATTCTTTCTGATAACAGACCAGAGTTGTTATTTATTAGCTTTTATAAGATAAAACAAGAAGAAAGAATCACTGTGACTAAAACGTTGGTGATAAATACTCTCCTATTAAAAGATTTTTTTTCTTTTTTTATAGTGTTAAACCTCTGGAATTTGTGCACGTTTTGATTTATTGCACATCATTCAAAACTGACTAATATGTTAAGATTTATTATGTGATGTGCATGCATTTTTTTAAATAAAGCTAGAAAATACACTGAGGATCTTACATCATTATCTTCGGGTGTGTGGTACCGAGCATCACAATGGAGCAACCTGTAAATGTATTATTGACATTGTAAAATATATATATATATATATATATATATAGTTGCTTGTTAGACGACCTTCCCTAAGTCTTTGCTGTGCAGGTAGCTTGTGAGAACTGTTAAAAGCATAACGTGCAGGCCGTGTCAAACCAGAAGCTGCCAAAACCTTTGAAAGCTGCAGAGCTGCAGACACGGGTGTTGACCCGGGAGATTAGCAGCACTAACAACCCTTTCTCATCACATGGATTCATTTCACTCAGTGTTAATACAAAAATACTGCCTAATGGAGCTTTAATGACATACCTGAGCCAAAAGCATAAAAGTGATTTGTGTGACTTGCAGCACGGGGTCGTAGGGTCGTCCATCGAAGGCGAACACCAGCCCAGCTGCTGACCGACTGGCCCTCTCATCTTGTTCTGGAAACTATTCAGAGAAGTTGTGTTAAACACCTCTTTCCCAAAGATCAAAATAAGCACTAAATTACTGTGTGTAATGCCCCCGCTATGAAATAGAGCACAAGAGGAAAATCCGCCTGCGCCTCCGAATGTGTCTCTGCATGAGCTCATAGTGTGATGCGGAGGAGGAGGAAGAAAATGGAAAAAAGAGCTGACAAATTGTTCTCAGACGTACTCGCAGAGGCTCGTCGGAGCTCGCCGGCATCGTTAAGCCCGACTTGGCGCAGGGAAAAAAAAAATCGGTGGTGAGGATGGCTGCCTTGTTAATGCCAGAGCCTGTTTGTGTCAGGAGTTAATCCAGCCTAAATACCGGGTCCAGATATCAACACCGTGTTAGAGAGCCGGGGGGCAAGGCTGACTGTCATGCTCCAGAAGAGAAGCCTCTGCTCGGCTCTCTCTCTGCTTCCTGCTGGAGAGTGAGGGAGGGAGGGCGGCAACCGAGTGCACACACACACACACACACACACACACACACACACACACACAGTCCACTGGATTTTACTCATGTTATTCAGCTGTATTGGATCAAAAGGGGAAAAAAAAAATCATAAACGTGCATGTGTCCTTATCATAACCGTACATTCTTATGTGATTTGTCTTTTGGCAGGATTTACGAGCGGGTGATAGACCCTCCTCAGATGGAGCTCACCCCAGGCAGTGGAGTCTGGCTGGGCCAGCACAGCCACAAGCACGGCCTGTTCAAGGTAAGACGCCAAAGACAAATGCAGGAACACACACACACGCACACACACCTCCTCATCCTCCTCCTTGCACCTGGACGTGCTTCACATTTAAGTTCGCCCGGTGTAATTGGGCAGTTTTGCAGTCGGCTGTGAGGAGGAAGCGAGCCAAGTGGAAGATGGAAGAAAGGGAGAACGGAGGGGCTCACGTGGGAAGCGCGCGGCTTGTGTTCTTTGAAATGCTTATTCCCGAGCCCATTACAATGCTGTCGATTTTTAATCACTGCTCATTTTCTCCGGCTCTCGCATGTTCTCACGGCAGGGAGGGGACACGGTGGAGTATCATCAAGACACGTTCATGCTCTTGATATTCCCACCTCTCCCGACCACCCGCCGCGCGATCAATGGACCTTTTATTTTTTCCCGTGTAACATATTGATTGGCCACCAAGGCCTTAGTGGGGGAGTAAATTTTTTCTCCTCCTCGTGCATTGACACTATCGCCCGCCACACGCCAGCCCCCACCGCCTCCTCCCAGCTCCTGTGGCATTAAGACTTCAAGGAGCTCCTTCTTCTGGCGGATCGCTCTGGAACTGAGAAAAAACGCGGCTTCATCAGCCACTTCCCCTTCCCCGCGGTCGTCTCGGTTGCTCGTCTTCTCGTCTCCTTTCCGCGTGCGCTGAGAGCTCAAAAGCGTTCGTCGACAGTCGAGAGACAGATGGCGTGGAAGCGTTTGTGAAGTGACGGAGGTAATGAGAAGGTTCTCTCTTTCAGTTTACACTCTGAAGAGCCATTGTGCCAGGCTGACAGGTGCACTTGTAACACTGAGAATCAAGGACCCGTTGGCGGTGCATCAGAAGAGTCAGCCACAGCAACTTAATTATCTCCTTTGATATTCATTTTTTAGCCCCCCCCATCCCTTTTCCCCGAAGAAGCTTTGCCTTTTACCAGGCTGCCACTGTCGATAAGAAGTTGACCTCAATGACTTGCCTGGTTGCTGCAGCTCTGCACATGTGGGTGAGATGAACTGTTTAAGTGCAGAGCTACAGAAAATACCTCTTTGATTGGCTGACAGTTCATTTTATCAACATCACCCGCAGTCAACTAGTAAACCAGCATTTTGCCTCCAAAAAGAGATGCTGTGCTGCTTCTCCACAGTGTTTTAATACTAATCTTTAAACAAACAGTTTTCTGCACACTGATATCAGTGTTAGTTTCTGCTTAAATGAAAATTAGACTCATTTAAAATCTCACATTTATTTATTTATGATTATTTTTGTTGTTTCTGTCAACATTCAGTCAGTGCATCTCAGTTTTAATTGGAGTTAATATTTTACTCATAGTTTCTTGGGACTATAACAGATTTAATATTCCAAGCCTGACCATGGACAAAGTCTGCAAATTAGCTGAAGCTACATCACATTTTCCCTTTTTTGTGGCAGTGCTGTATGTATCTTGCCTTTTAAATAAATAAATAAATAAATAAAAGAAAATTTTAACGAAGCACTTTGTGTTGAGTCAGCTCAGCTAAGAAAGTTAATGACTGACCTGACGTTCAGGAGAATATACCTAAAGTTTGCTAAAAGTGCAAAAACAATCCTGTTTTTCTCACAGTTTTTATTTGGACAAGGATTTTTTTTGTAGTCACTTATATGAAAAGTTTGTTAGTTTAGTTATAAATATTTCATCAAGTCATTTGATGCATGATATTTATCATCTAATCATGTGCAAGAGACTGATTCCATGTGTGCTCATCTCCTGGCTTTGATTCCAATCAGGTTCCAGTGTCTTTATGATGTCACTCAACATCAGCAGCTGGACGTTGCTGTCTTCCTCTGTGTGTTTACATATTTGTTCTAATTTAAGACAAGAAAAGACGGATTTACTAAATATCCTTTTGCATTCTTTTAGCTTATTTCCCTGCTTTTAAGTTTATCTCATCTTTTAAAGACTGACAGCAAAGAACATATTGATACCAGCTTCTCTACAGATCAATGTGTTATATCTTTTGTGCTTAATCTGAACATGAACATAAATATAAGGAGGCATGGATTTACTTTCTGAGTTGAAATAAAGGTTCTTAAACTAGTTCTACCCACACAAAAGGCTTATTTCCCTCTTTGTTTGTGAGTCCCAGTTAAAACAAGGTCAAGACCCCGGTGAAGCGATCACATGCATGAGCTTTCCTGAGATGATTCTGAAAATCTGAAATTAGAAATTCTGTTCTTCTGCAAACCAACTGTTGCAGCAATTGTCCTGGTGGCTCTTCTTTTTTTTCTCCGACAGTTGGAAGTTTCGTCTGGTTAGATGTGATTAATGCCAAATTCTCTGAAATTTCAGAGACTTCTTCTGGACTCTCATGGACATTCCTGCAGTTATCGTGCCAACTGCACGCTCCCTTTAAAACTCACGACGTCCGTGGGCTCGTGTTGTGTGATAAAACCGCACATTTCACAGCCTTTTATTGACCGACTCAAGGCACACCTGTGCAATAATCCTGCTGTTTGATCAGCCTCTTGATATGCAACACCTGTCGGGTGGATGGATTATCTCGGAGCAGTGCTCAGCGACACAGATTTAGACACAACATTTTTTTTTTAAAAATGAGCCATTTGTGTTTACACACACACGCACACAGACACACACACACACACACACACACACACACACACACACACACACAGTTTTTTATTTCACTCATGAAACGATAATGGGAGCAGAAGCTAAATTATTGTGTTTATATTGTGTTTAGTGTGTATATATATATATATATATATATGTATAGTATAGTGTATATATATGGGAACAGTTAATTCATGGGCTTAGACTGAGAAAAAGAGCACTGCATGGTCCCACTTATTATTATTATTATTATTGTTGTTGTTCATTGCAACAAAAATGTGAAGTGAAAAGGTCATGGGGGGAGACATTAAAACAGCTGCAGCATGTGTTTACAAAGGAACAGCAATCTGTGAGGAGAGTGCACTTTCTTTTTTAACGTATTTTTGTTTTTTTTGTAAAGTCGGTATAGAACATCTTCTCTCATCAAAAGCGAGGAACAAAACTAAGCAGAGAATAAAGAAGCAGGAGGCGAAGGGAAGGATGAAACGGCCAGGAGCTATAGGAGTCGTACCGCAGATGGAGATATGAGGGGAAATAAAGCAGCAGCTGTAATCTTTCAGAAAGGAGGAGTGTGATAATAATACAAGCTAACTAGACCTTTAAATAAAACATCCTGAGCCTTCGCAATACAGACAGAGTGCAAATGAAGTCCCGCCCACACCTGGAGGGGAAAAAACCTCATCGCATGCTCCGTTCACTTTGAATGTAAATGACACTTTGCTGCTGTCTACTAGCAAACAACAGAGACACAAAACGCCTCAGAGCTGCTGCATGATGATCTACCAACAAGATACATAACACAGAACTGTTAGAATGAGAATAATAGTAATGATAATAATAATAATATAATGTAATAATAAGTTCCTAGAAAATTCAATTTGTAAGAGAGAGAGAACAATAATTTCACAGATAATAATAAGAAGAAGAGGAACAAAAGCAGCTTAAAGCGTTTCCAACAGACATGAAATAAACATTAAAAATATGTGAAGGAAAACATTAAGGAGGAAATTAAAATATATTAAAATCCAAGCTGCCAAACTGAAAAAAAAGATGCTTTAAAGAGATGAAGTCAAACTAAAAGATGTGAAGCATCAGGAGGAAGAATAGCAAATCTGTGGGATCCTGCAGACATCTTTGTGTTCAGTGAGTCAAACATTCACAGGTCAGTATCAGGATAAACAGCCTTGAAGACTATACAGTCTGAGGTGGCAACTCACATCCATCGAATTTACAAACTGATTCCAGAAGCTTTTAGCTAAAGTGATGCACTTCTACAAGTTAATAAAACACAAACTGAGAACAACATGTATAAATAGTCCTCAAGCTCTGACGCCATGCAGAGTCTGAACCTAAAGACTGAGAGGGACTCTCAGGGCGTTCAGGTAAGATGTGATCTGTAAAGGTTAGAAGGTCCATGTGTGGAGACCTGCATCCTGCAGGATGAGTCAGGCAGCTAATGTTATACAAAGCAAATCTACAACTAAGCAATTAAAGCCGTAAAGGTTAATTAGTCATCAGTAGTGACTATGTTGACAGTAACGTTTTATTCTTTGATTGCAGATTCCTAAGAAAAGGTAACCAACAATAATCAGCTTTAAGTCTTGTTAACTATTAAAGATATATTTCTGGCCCTGTTTCCCACGTTCTTGGCCCGTATCTGAAGCAAGGGAACCATAATTTCCCCCAATCCCTCCGGTCTTGAGCGTTGTAGTGATTCCCTCTAACCGGATTTTCAAAATAAGAGAAATGCACAGGGTAAATTTGAATCCTGGTGGAAGAAACAATTTAACTGTACTAATAGCCGCCTCAGTAAGCTGCAGCATGTAATGTTTCCCATTCCATTAATTTGTAGTTGCTCTGAAAGGCTTGGAAATGAGCGTTGTGCTCCTATTTGCAACAGAGTGGTGGAGATTTACCAGAGCCGTACTGTGGTCTACCAAATGTAGTTCTGTCTTCAATATGTGGTTAGCATGTTGTCTAAAAATTGCAGGACAACATATTACAACAAGACTAAACAATTAGTTTCCTGTTCCGCTTCCCGTCTAGGAAAGAAAAGTCAGGTATGGAGGGTGACTGAGATAGAACCATGCTGAGTTTCCTCTTTGGTAGATATGAGATATTAAAACAATCCTCTGATCCGCTCATGCTACAATCAAATAATTTTAGTGAACATATGTTGGCGTGTCAGTCATTGGTTGCATATTATGGCGCCAATTGTTTTCCCATCCAATGGGTGGTGTTTACAGAGTATGATGCGTTTTGCTATGTGTTGGAGACGCTCCTCTTCCACCACCTCCTCCCCCAGGAGGCCCCTCCATCTGACTAGTGACTGTAATAAATTATCTTTATCTAGAATCCATTGTGCTGAGATGCTGACTCCTCAGGGACATTCAGGCGTGTTTGTAACTGGAGCTTTTGTGAAATGCACAGTGTTCCGTGCACCACAGGACAGTAATGAATCTAACGGCGACAGTGATGGAGAGAGGGAACGTCTCACATGTGAAGATGGAGAAGATGAACCTGGACACGAAAGATTCAGAGCCTGGAGATCTTTACCCTTTTCTGTCTCACGCTCTGTTCATGGGATCAAATTATGGACTAAATTTAACTTCATTATGAATAGGTACATATCAAAAATGTATATTTCTTACATTGATTCTGTGGGACTTCTTCTTAGTACTTCTTAGTACTTAGTACTTTGGGGGATTATTCAAAGTTGGAAACTTCCCATGGGAATTACTGGGAATAAATGGGAATAAATCCAAAATATACAAAGGTTGGCCCTCATCAGGGGACTTATGTATAGATAGGGAAAATTTATTGTAGCGTAATCTTGGGTAAAACAACCAGATTTAGAGGTATAGTTCAACGTTCGCCCATTGTCATGATTCTCATAATCACAGCAATAGATCCTTTCCCTTTTTTGTTGATACGAGATATTTCCAGATCAGATTTTTGGTTTCTCATCAGCAAATATACAGTCCAGCAACTCCCAAACACTGTGCTGAAGTTGTGACCTGCACATTCACCACGTTATGAGATAACATTTACTTTTTATAAGGTTTGTGCATTTTAATAATTGTTCAACATATGAACTGAACATGAAATGAATTTGATCATATCTTACAATAAGTTCTGCTTAATTATTTGTGCATAATTCTTCTAATGTTTAGAAACATGGCATGAACCTCTTGCAGAGAGAAGCTCAAACAAGATGCAGATGTTTCTGTTAATTTCTCAGGAAATTTATATTTTACAAAGTCTCATTATTAAAATGCATTTTTTTCCAGAATCTTCCTTCAGTTCAGTTCATCGTCTGGTTATGTGTGATAGAAAATAAGCTTGGTAAGGTTCAGCGAAAAAGCAGCATAGGTTAAAACTATTATTAAAATGCAGTCAAATTATCCTGACATGATATGCTGATGTGCAGCCTTTGCATCAATACACATATCAATGTAGCCATCACAACACGTCAGGCTGCTTTTCCAATTCATCACAGAGGTTGAAAACGTGTTTTGACCACAGAAAGCGTAGCTCAATAAGATCCATCAGACAACGGAGCATAATGTGGACAGTTGGTCTGCTGCAGAGCATTAAGATGTGAAATAAGTCAATTCTGTGGGGATATCATCATTAACATCTTTCTCTCTCTCTCTGTTCATCTGCCTTTTGTCGCTCCCCTCTCGCACTTGTTAATTAATGTTGTTGATGCTAGTTTAGTCCAGGGAGATGATCTGTAGATGGAGGTTAAGTCTTTAGACCTTGAGAGAACACAGAAAGGTCACGTTGTGCATGATCAAACCGAGAAAAGAATCTCAGGATAAAGCCTGACCCAGGATAATAAACCTCTGTCAAAGTTGCCCAAAGGCAAAGAGCTGGCCAAACACGCCTGGCCTGTTATTGCTATAATAAACAAGCTAACTGGGAATTATGATTATAAAAGCCAGCAGACGGAGTGAAGGTAATGTCTGCAATAACAGGGAGTGAACTTGAGAACGTTTGGGGACATAGAAACAAATGTTGCCTAACCAGCACAAAAGCCTACCTTACTCACACACACACACACACACACACACACTTACATTACTTGCAAGGACCAAATTAGCCTTCATTTATTCCTCTTTGCAGCGGGAATCATTCCCAAATCTTAAGTCAATCCTAATTAAAATTTAAATCCAAAACTGAAGCTTGAACTAATTAGTTTGTGCATCTATTCAATGGGGAGCAACCTGTTCTTCATACAAATGCATGAAAAACAAAGACAAATAATCAAGACAACAGTGCCATCTGTAAGTATTGTGGCACATTTATGTTTATCTGTACATAAACAAATTAACTTTAAAATTTAAATATTTTAAAGTTCCGACCTTCAGCTGGGTATCGTTATATCCAAAACCATTTCCTGAAAGATGCTTTTTTTTCCCCGATACCAATTTTATTAAACAATAAAGCAGCTAGCATTTTAACTTAGCTCCTTAGCCAGGTGGGATAATAAAGGTACTTTTTATGCTAATGGTTGTGGTTTATTTCAGCATCTTTCAGTGTAATCTCTCCACCTGCTGAGGCTTATAATGAGTATGACAGGGTCGCCAGTTACATGTGACACACACACACACACACACACACACACACACACACACACACACACACACACACACACACACACCAGCCTGTCTATCAGCTTAGATGTTTTCCTGTGTTACATTAGAAAGACCAGAATTGTTTTGATGCTCTGTTGGTGCAACACTCATCATCCAACTTCCCAATCTGAATTTCCCTAGAGTAATATAACAGGTTGTAACAGGTAGTATAATGTAATATATGTGCTCATGAGTCATAAAAAAGTAATATAATTACTTTGACAGTGAGTAATATGTACAGGTGCTGTTCATATAATTAGACTATCATGAAACAAGTTGATTTATTTCAGTAATTCCATTCAAACAGTGAAACTTGTGTGTTATATTCATTCATTACACACAGACTGATGTATTGAGTTAATTATCTGATTAGAGTGCGGCACCAGTTGTCTTCAATATTAAAACTTTTCACAATATTTTAATTTTCTGAGATGCCCTTTCTGGGGTTTTCATTAACTGTCAGTTATAATCATTGATATTAAAAGAAATAAACACGAAATTAAATTAAATGAGTGCATATGTTATACAGATTTATTTTTTTAATGGAATTATACAAATAAATTCACTTTTTCATGATATTCTAATTATAGGACCAGCACCTGTTAAATATTTAGCTGCTAACATGTTTGCCACTTTAAATCCTGATAATATATGTAATGGGGGTGTTGCCCCCCACTTACACATATCATGTGTAATATTATGCATGATATTATCACTTACACATATTATGTGTAAGTGATGATATATGTAACTGGGGGTATTGCCCCCCCACTTACACATATGACCAGGATTTAAAGTGGCTCTAAAGTGGCAAACATGTTAGCTAACAGCTGCCTACGGGTTTTGTGTGATGCTAATTTTGACCTGATAGTTCTGGGACTGAACCACGCTGATAACGTGCTGTAAATCCCAAACAATGATCTAAAAGGAGACAATAAAGGAATCGCCATACAGCTGCAGAGTTGTTAATACTCTGTGGGTTTATCACTGAGCAACCTGTTTTGTACATATGGTCCTTTGATTCCTTGTTGCAAGGAAGGCTGATAAAGTGCAGCTTTGTGCCGAAAGTCAATTTGGTCCACATTTTCATTCATGGCTTTTGAATCAAAGGTGCTGCAGAGACAAAACATGTCATCATCTTCCTACCGACTGTATATACACGGCTTGAAATGCAGCCGTGTAATTAGACTCGGCTCACCGTGGGAGCAGACCGCAGTGCTGGGCTTTGGCAGGAGAGTGAAGCCTATGTGTGTCTGTCTGCCTGTGTGTGTGTGTGTGTGTGTGTGAGAGGGAGAGAGAGAGAGAGGAAGGAGATATTTTATGACTTGAGTTTGAATTACCTACTGATCAGTGACAGTGATGTGTGGTCAGGGCTCCTATATTACACCAGTGGGACAGACATCTGTGATCTACACCTTCATTTTCATTCTGAGTGACACTGACATCTCTTCGTCACCACTCACTGCTCATATGGCCTGTTTGTGAGTGTGTGAGAGTGTGGGTGGGTGTGTGTGTGTGTGTGTGTGTGTTCTCAATCTGTGCTGCAAGCCTGTTCATCTCAGGGTCCTCTCTCTCTCCGTCTCTCTGTGAAATAGAAGCAGGTGTTGCTTGCATCCAGGCCAGCCAAATGCACTGTAAATGGATTTCACATACGCATGAAGCAGAGACGAGTAGATGCCAGCCGTACCTGAGGTGGTCAATTTTAATGTCCTTCCAGTGTTGTTATCAGGAGCCAATTTAAAGGAAGGGCAAAATTATATTACCTCAGTGTGTGTGTGTGTGTGTGTGAAAGTTTGTGTTTTACAAGTTTGGTTTTCCATTAAAGAGGGTCCTTTTCCTTGTGGTCGTCATGAAGCCCTCTATTTACTGGCCCCTGCACCTCTGGAGATAGTCTGTCATTCAGAGTGATTGACAGCCGGCTGCTAAAGAAGAACTCTTTCAGTTATAGGTCATTTACTTCAGCCTATATGTGAAGTACATTTGCTTCAGTTCCGTTAGAAATGGTTGCCTGTATGTGCAGGAATGTATTTATGTGAGTCCTCGATAAAGGGACACGTGATGATCTTAACAGATCTTTAAAATGCAGATGAAATATTTATACGCATTTTTCATAAAAACATAAATAAATAAATGTTTCCCCTTAATTTGTAGTTGTATGTTTTATTTGTTCTGATATGCAAAACACAATAAAATATGGACGTTTCTTAATGGTCTTTCATTAACGGTCTTTGATTCTGGAGGAGAAACACAAGCTCAAAACAAGGGTTTGCAGATCCATGACTACGATTGTAATTAAGGATGTTTGAGCTTCTCACAGCTTTAAAATGGTTTCACTGCAACTACTTTTACCAAAGAAATAGAAAACTGTACTACTTTTATAAACCAAACTTTTAGAGATTCAAAGAGATGTCCTATAATCTGACAATCCACATGTATCATCGTCTGTTTCTGTCTCCTCCCTCTGTTTCCAGGGCGTTATCCAGGATGTGAAGTTGATTTTTGCTCCCAACGGCTACATCACTCAATGTCCTAACCTTAACCGCAGTAAGTATTACACTGTAAAACCATTAAACCCTAGAAGTTACAGTAAGAACCATCTAAGAAGATTACTGTAAAATAAAAAAAATATTTAATATGAATTATAATAATTCAAAAAATAATAGATTTCAGTTGTATTTAGAGTATTGGGTGATTAACTATATTATAATACAGTTACTCTTTGACTACTTTTCTACAGTAATACTTCAACTACTTCAACTAAGTACTGTGTTTAACACAGTTAATAAATGAAGGTTTCACAGCAAAATCTTACAGTATATGACACTTTCCATTACTCTATTATAAATTCCTCCCTGCTGATCGCAGACAAAGCCTGGCTCCATTTCTTCTTCTTCTTCTCCTCCACTAATCTTCCTGTTGCTGTAATTCATATTCAGTGCAGCTTCCTCCCTCCCCGCCCCGTTTCTCCATCTGTTTACTGTCAAACAGATTGAGATACAAGGCCACTGCTGTGCCACTGTCTCTGTCACTGATCAATAAGGCATGTAATCACACCTTGTCTCTTCATTATTGATACTAATACCAACTACAAGCCACAGTCAATGAGTACAGCTGATGTTATCAGCCCATTAAATGGCCGATATCAGTTGTTATCACTACAGTTATAAAGCCTCTGATGCTGCAGCCTGCACCTACCAGCAGGTGCATGTTAACCCAAAAGGCTTTTTCCGGGAAAAGGTCCAGAATGTGCCGCCAATTTACGTGATGCTGCAAACTATTCTGTTTCAAAAAATGATGTTTTGTGTCGTAACAGAATGTAATAAAGACCTGGTTAGGTTTAGGCACAATCAAAAATCATTGTTTGGGTTAAAGTCATGATTTTTTTTTCCCTCAAATGTCCGTTAAAATGTGGTAAAAATGAAAAGAATAAACATAAAAAATCAACCATAAACTCCAGCTGGCTCAGAACTCTACTGCCAGAATTATCCCCGTCATCCAACCACATTACACTCATCCTTCAGCATGCCACTGGCTTCCGGTTCACTTACAAAGTCCTCCTGTACAAGTCCATCCATGACCTCTGCCCTCCATATCTCTCTGACCTCTGACATGTTACTCCATCTCGTTCCCTTCAGATCTTCCTCCTCCCTCCTCTGCCTGTCTCAAACTCTCTGCCACCCGACCTCCATAACTCTGCCACCTGACCCATCTTCAAGTCAAAATCCAAATCCCATCTGTTCAGACTCACATTCTCCCTCTAACTGTTCTCATGGTTCCCTCCCTATTGTTTGGATGATGTCTTTTCTTGTAATTCCATGTGACCTTGAGTATCCTGAAAGGTGCTTTTTAAATGAAACATAATATTATATTAATAATGTCTAGTAAAATGTGTTATAAGTGTCCAGTTAAACAGGAAGTGAAAAGATGTCTCCTACAGTCTCACCATCATCACTCTCAGGTGACCTCCAGCTTACTGACAGATGATAACTGTCTACTGGGCCAATTAGGATGTAGAAATCAAATCTATGGGCTGATAACATCTGAATCTGGTGAACAGATGTGAGGCATCCTTTTTATTTGCTGTTGGCACCATGAGCTGTGTCCAAATAAATGCAGACAAGCTAATGATTTTTCTTCTCTTCATTTGCTTAATTTATCTTCTATCTAATCTATCTAATCTGTTCCCTTTCACTTGTTCTCGCTTATCCCTCTGTTTTCCTTTTCCTCCGTTGAGCCTGTCCGACCTGCAGCGATTTCCTGAGCCTCGTGCAAGGCATCATGGATCTACAGGAGCTGCTCGCCAAGATGACCCTGAAGGTAAGACCAATGACAGACCTCCCCACACAGAAGGCTATAAGCAGACTTTACCACAGCTAATAAGGAGTATAATATAATAATAGAAGCAGTATGTGTTCTATACTGGGAAAAGAAAAGAAAAAAAACGGTGAAGTCTGTGTTAAAATGTGTATCCAGTTAATAAAGCCACTAATACCTTGCCGTGTTATAGCCTGACAAACACAGATAACTGTGAATGAATAATAATGCTGCAGCCTTATTATACTTTAAAGTGACTATCTGACACCAAGACAGCACCCAGGAACAGATATTTACTGTAGGAAAACAAAAAAGAAATAAATGTCCATTTTAATATATATATTTTTTTAATTAAATATGATTATTCTGTCATATGATGTTGCATTCTGAGTTTAAATTTGAATCTATAGAAATAGGGACAGTGTGTATTAAAGAACCAATACAATAATGCTTGTAAATATACTAAATAATAATCCACAGCTAGTTACCATCAGCTGCAGCTTTGGCAGGTTAATGTAATTACAGTAAGTTAATACAAAATACAAAAATAAAGAAAAAAACACAAAGACAAGGAGATTTAACTTCCATTTAAACATACACACATACACAAAACACTACAGTAAATAGAAGTGGTTTTAAAGAGATTTACACACACACAACCACAGAAGACTGAGGATCAGGTCATATAAATAGTAGATAAATCATATTTTATTGTACACTACTGTTCAAAAGTTTGGGGTCACCAAGAAAGTTTTGTGTTTTTCATGAAAAGTCACATTTTTATTTACCACCATGCACGAATATAAAAGGTAAGAAATAATGAATGATTTGAAATAATTAGAATAATAACCAGCTAAACTGTTTCCAGCTGTGCTAACATGTTAGCATCAAGGGTTTTCTAATCATCCATTAACCTTCTGATCAATGATCAAACACATTGATCCATTAGAACACTGGAGTGATAGTTGCTGGAAATGGGCCTCTATACACCTATGTAGATATTGATGCAGCAACAACCAGACATTTGCAGCTGGAACAATGTATAGAGTGTATTTCTGATTAGTTTAAGCTAAAATCTTTATTAAAACAGTGCTTTCATTTAAAGAATACGGATATTTCTAAGTGACCCCAAACTTTTGAACGGTGGTGTAAGTTTAATAAGGGTCAGTCGTGTTTAGTGGAGCCGAGCCTTTCAGACTTTGAGGAGTCAAGGACTAGAGGAGGCGTTCTGAGCAGGTTTGGATGTTAGAGGGCGGAGATGTTAAAAGACGAGGTCAGTGAGGTCGTAAGCAAAGACATCGCTCGGTGGGTGTGAGCAGACGTTTCAGCAGACACATGCTCCTCATCGGCAGATTGATTTGCTCAGTTGCCATGGAACCTTAACTGTGAGGACCTTGAGTTTAGCTTGTTTTGCTTTCACATCTGCTGAATAAGTCAAGAAACACTGTTTGTCCTGAATTAAGGTTGTGTTGTTTAAATCAACGATTGATTGACCATGTTAGATACATCAAATCTTGGGGGGGAAAAAGGACAACGTTCATCTGGTGAAGGAAAACATATGATACTTCTTTTCTGATGTTCCTCACGAATCACAATCTGTTTTAATTATCACTGTAAATCGTGCCAAATTTAGATCTGTAACATTCTTATAATTATCTTAAAGACCAACATTGGAAACCTGAAATTCTGCGAGAATGTGTGTTGCAGTATGAGTTGTTATAACAACCATCTTAAGTAGCGGTCACATCTTCATTAAGTCGATAAGCAATATAAAATTGATATGTTGATATTATAATGTTTGTTATCCTGCCATGTTGTCATTGTAGTGAGAGCCAGATGGAAGCTAGTAGGTGTTTTTGGACACACACACATGCACATACACACACACACACACACACACACACACGTTCAGAAAGGTGTCAGAGAATGGCGGCTGCATCGGCACAACAGGAGGTGTGCATTCTGCCCTGAGGGAGCCACAGGGGAGAGCCTGAACCACTTATGAGACTAAGCATAACTGCATAACTACGTGTGTGAGTGACCCTGTGTGTGTTTGTGTGTGTGTGTGTAAGTGTGTGCTTCTGCGCGCATGAGTGAATGCTATCAGGTGGGAGTGAATGAAGCAAGGACATCTCAGCGGGCAGGCCAGCTGTAGAATAATTTTCCGTGTAAATAAGGGTGAAATGAAGAACATTACCCTACCGCTGTGTCAACGCCTCCACGTTCGCATGAACACACCTCGACCTATTGCCACCTGACCTCATTGCTCATACGAGTCGCGGCGGGGAGGATGCGGCGCAGTCATCTCCAGATCTAAATGGCTCTTTTGCTTTTATGTGCTGGAGCACGGGGGGGATTCAGCAGCACAGGGTGAATAATTGCTCGGTCCTGAGTGTGCAAGGTGCAGAGAAGAGGTGGGATGACAAGAAGCTGCCACTGTGTGTGGATTAGCGTGACAGCATTAGCATGCACAGCGTATGTGTGTGTATGTGTGTTTGTCAGCAAGAGCACTGATATATGGACATGTAGTATAAAAAGTCTGCACACTTCTTCTGCTACTGCACCGATGTCGATGAGGAGTATTGATATAGATTGTCACTTATTTCTAGTTGCAGTTATCTAGTGCAGTTTCCCTGTTACACTGGATTATCTACCAACAACCAGGAATGGTTGACAGCCAGCTCAGGAACAGACATGCTGTCACGTTCTGTAGTGGAGGTGGACCCGAGTGCAGAGCTGAACGCATGCAGCATGTAGTTGAGAGGATTTAATAATCAAAAAAAAAAGCCGTACAAACCAAAAATGGGCAGTTCACAGGCAGGTAATCAGACAGATAGAACTGACTGACTGAATTAAAAACAGGGCTTAAACACAAATAATTAATTACTGACCACAGACAGGTGAGGAACAGGGCACAGCATCTGCTTCACAGCAGAAAATCACCAAATCATTGAAGAAGAAACAAAAATAAGTTGCCAGCTTTGAATTCCAGGTGTTTTTTTCATTCACTGTTGTGCTTCATTGTTCAGTAATTAGGTCGTAAAACAGTGTCATGTAAAGTCTTGTATGTGCACTAACACATTGTTGATATTTTAAACACTATTTCAAGATGTGTGTTTGTTTAAAAGTTGAGCACAGACCACCATTTTTATTTGAAATAACCAAAACACCAGAAAACCAAGTGACATGACAAAATAAAACCCAGTCTGGCTGCAGACTTACAGTAGATACAACTAGTGGTATCTACTCTACCTTAAAAATCACTCAAAACATGCTGATAACAGCTTTGTTTGTCACATCCCTATGTTACACGCATCTAGATCCTTTACTCAAGAAAAATACCAATACAGTAGTATGAAGGAAGGAGGAAAAACATCTCTATTTGGTGGAGCTGTTAACTGAAGCTGCTGTTTGTACGACATCAGCGACTAAAAGGTTTATACCACTGGTTTTATCTTTAAATGTGTGATGGATTTTAAAAGTTAGGAACCAAAGCTGCAGATAAATGTAATGAAGTATAAAATATGATCTAATGGAAATAGTACAAATAAAAACAAACCCAAAATTATGCTTTGGTACAGTATTTAAGTAAATGCACTTACTTTGCACCACTGCAGATGTGAGTAAATCAAACTGTATGCAAACCTACAGTAGATACAGCACACTAGAGGTACTGTAAGTGGGTATTATGAGGAGAACTGATGCTCTGAAATTACTTACAAAACTGCTGATAACAATTTTGGTTTCTCGCTTCCCTCTGTTGTATATTATAATATTATAATATAATAATATTCTCCTACTTACTGTAAACCCATAGGACCATTACCATCCATTTAATGTTGAGTATCAGTGTCTCAGTGTTTGTTTCATTGTTGTGGTGAAAACTGATCATTTGATGGCAGATGTCCCACATCTAACTGTCTATTGGCCTAAAACGTATTGGTTCCCCTTAATGTCATGGACGTTCATTTATAAATGTTTGACTCGGGCAAAAAGAGCTGAATCATAGGTGATGTAATACACCTTCATTTGCACTTTGTTTTCAGCTGTTTTATTATTTCACTCATGTCTCTCTGCTTCATCTATTAACCATGGGAAATACACGCCTGTTAGCCTCTGACTCGTCTGTTGGTTATCACTATGCCATTTGATGCTCACATTCAATTGGAACGGTATTCCTCTGTGGTGCCTTGAGGCAGCATCGTAGCCTTTCAAATTGCATTTCAGATATCTTGTTCAGGGCTTTGACAGGACACATCTCCACCGTTCGGTGCTCACACAGCTCTGCAGCAGCCAGCCGGGACCCTAGTATGTAAATGATAGTTAAAAGCCTCAGTGGCATCAAGCATTGTTCTTTGTTCTGTTTTACTGAAGAGCCGCTCTCATTTCATAGCGAGCCCTCGCTGGCTCGCTGGCTCGCTCCTCTGGTCCGAGCAGGTCTCAGAGGAGCAGAGGGGGGTCGACACAGAGCAGCTTTGAGTGAGTGTGCCTACAATTTCTGAGTTTACCTGCACTGCTCGGATCAATGGAAGCTTTTTTGAATTCCCCCGACTTCTCACCTTTCAAACAGGACTCTGATTGTTTGCACTGAATGACCAACACATCCCAAAGAGTCGAATATCTCTGGTCTAGCATCTGATACAGATGGAAAAGGTTACTCCTTACTCGCCTCTCTGCGACATCATGCATGTCTGTATGTGACAACACTGGTTGGTCTGTTGTTGATCAGTAAAATGCCTGTTGTGACTGTAAAAATATCAACATATGTGGTCGTGAACATTGCTCTCTTGCTGCTTGTGGAACATCTCATCTTTTTGCATCAAAAAAACAAACCTGCCACCTCCTATTGTGAACGTCGTTCATCTTATACAGAGGTCATCAGTCCCATTGTATCTGTTTCATCTATTGTCATTTTCTGATGTTTTCTAGACCAAACAAGCGGCCGTTTAAAGGTACAGTGTGCGGTTTTCAGCTGCATCTTGTGATGAGGTCTGAGATTGAAATGAACTAATCAATAAATCAAGTACCCAGGCTGTTTGGATTGTCTTTTTTTTACTAAGTAAGGTTCCTGAGAAGGTGGCAGCCATGATAAGAGCTATTTGAAAGGAAAGGAAAGCTTCAATGCAACCTGAGTTAGCTCCTTTAGTTATCCTGGACCATCATTTCATGTTAGCAAGGCTGCAATGCTGTCCCACAACATCCTGTGGCAGCAGCCAATTTTCAGCAAAGCCTTCTCCTTCCTCACATCTTTTATTTTGAATTGAGGCCTGCTCCCCAAGTAGATAAAAAGGGCTCAAGGTAAAAAAAAAAAACACAACTCTTATTTTGATTAAATTATACTAATTAAAACATACTCATGAATATTATATTCCATTTCTGCCAAGTCTCTTTTTGATCTCAAACCAAATTCCAAAATGAAAAAACAACCTTGAAAGTTCTAAGAAAGATACATAAGCGTTTACAGTTGGAAAAAAAAAAATCATGGTTCAAACTTTCCCTGTTGAAAGGAGACTGAAATCAGTTTTTGTGGCACCTTATCATTATGTCCCTTCCACTCTTCCTTCTCTGAAACAACAGTCATCATTCGCACGGCCATGAGGTCACTTGTCAGGAAAACAGGACACGTCGATCTGTCAAAGAGGGACAGAAGAAAGGCTGTTCTGTATGTTGGAATAAAAGAGGAGTGTGGCAGGATGAGGCCGTCAGCCCCGTCTGTCATTCCTCTGTAGATTATAGCCTACGGTCTGAAGCACGAGCCGAATGAGGATCACTTATTCCTCTTCTAATGAGGAGCTCCCATGTGGAGCCGCTCTCTGTGCAAAACAACCGGGGGCACACCGGAGGGTGGGGGGGAGGTGGGGTGAAGGGTTTACCAGCCCACACATTCATGCTTTTGATTTAGTTTTATGACTCTGGTGATTCTCTGCTTGTCCCCAGTTGAACTACGCCGAGTCCAGGCTGACCCAGCTGGAGGGCTGTCACTGCGAGAGGACCTGCAGCGCCAACGGCCTGGTCTACAGGGACAAGGAGCTGTGGGTGGAGCCGGAGAACTGCAGGAACTGTGCCTGCAAGGTGAGTGGCACACCACATCCTCTCAGGCCAAAACTGAAGCTCTGGCTTTCACCAGTTTGTACTGTGAAACATCTACACTGCAAAAATTCTGATCTTTAATGCATTTTATTTCATACACTAAGTCTATAGAATTAAAAGTCTGTAGAAGTATCTTGAATTGTTGAATTGCATCAGCAGGGTTTTCTTCTTGATTCCTATTTTTTAAATGGAAAAAGAAATACGAGAAAAAAACATTAGGATTGAAAGATTGTGGGTATGAAATAAAAAGTAAAAACGAGTGAAAACTTGAAATAAGTTATCTGTGAGTGGAATGAGATAGTTCAACACAATTCTACTCAATATTAGATTTACTGTAGCAAATAAGAATATACTTCCTGTTGTTGGGATTTCATTGTATGCAGTGTATTATTGAGCCCTTGGAATGTTCCTGTGTCCAGTCAGTATAAGCCTGTTTGAGCTCTTCATATATTGAGGAAAATATTCAAACCTGAGGTGGTGCATATTGATTTGCATTTTAAACGGGTCGAAGGAGTCTCACCACACAACGAAAATAAGAGGAAAATGCCTTAATAAGATGAATATGCTTGCAGTGTGCAGTGAAGAAGTATCATGTAGATCAGAAAGGCAAATGACAGGATTTATGACAAAATAACATCAGCCTCGGCGTCACAGGGAGACGGTACATAACAGCTTAGAGGGATCTGAGGGGGGAATTCTTTCCTTAATAGAACATCACCTTTTTACCTTTATTCATAACACTTTGCCTTCCAATCAGACCTCCCTCTCTCCCTGTCCCCTAATAAGTGCCCTTTAATAAGCCTCCCTGCCTGCTCTCATACATGGAGCCAGACTTTGAAATGAGTTGAATCAGGCCATCCGGGGCCCCGGGGAGTTAGACTTGCTGCATCATTGCACATCAAGCACAGGGTGGAGTTTAGTCGGTCTGATTTTCTCCTGCGGACATTCCATTAAATGATAACCGTTGCGTCCTGGTGGAACCATTTGCGATGACTCATGAAATGAAGTGAGAGATACCGTCCTCAGAAATGAAGGCAGTCCTTCAGGGCCTGAATAACCACCTGCTATCAGCAGACGGCTCAGTGTCAGTACTCGTCATCCGCTGCTCCATGATGAATCTGTTATCTGATTGTGGAACATTACTTTTTATATTTGTATTTGTCACAATGATAGTTTCAGTTTCAGATTACGGTGCTGAAGGTGGGACTGTGAATGGTTTGGATTCGGTTTGCATGATGTTAACGCTGCAGCAGCAGCAGCAGTCAGAGATGATTTGAGCTTTGTGACATGGTGCATTATCTGGCGAGGAGTCATTATTGTAGTGGAGTCGCGCCGTGAGTGACACGAGCAGCAGTCGGCAATCTGACTCTGAGGTGACCAGTGTTTCCATTTGGTGCTGATTCATCTGTCCTGGAGGATTTCAACTTGGAAAATGGAAGAAATACAGTTCAAACATTATTCGTGTCATCATAGCATTACTTCCAAGTCTATACAGCTCCTGAAAACATAAGAGACCACTGCAAAATTATCGATTTTTCTGATTTTACTACTTCTAGATATGTGTTTGGCACAAGGAACATTTTAGTTTGAGTCTATAAACTACTGACAACATTTCCCCCAAATTCCAAATAAAAATATTATGGTTTAGATCATTTATTTGCAGAAAATGACAAATGGTCAAAATAACAAAAAAGATAATCTCCAACAATGCAAAGAAACCAGATCAAATTCATTTTAAAACAACATAATTGTAATGCGAGTTCAGAAATCAATATTTGGTGCAATAACCCTTAATTTTAATCACAGCTTTCATTGTCTTTGGGTGACTTTATTCCACTCCTGGTACCTCTTTAAGCAGAACTAGGTGTGCATGTGTTGGAATTCAACAGACGCTGTAATAGAATAGCAGTGTTGCCACTGCAGGTCAACCTGCATGAATGCTGAGCGTGAGTCCTCACACGTCCTGCCTGTTGTTTTACCTGCTTCCACACCGTTGTGTTGTTAGTCTCCCTCCTGACAGTAAGTTTCTTTGTCAGAGTGCGTTTTGCTCGTTTGGGGAACATGGTGTTGCCTTGAAGCGATTGCATTGACAGCGGGTGGTTCATCTGGCAGAATAATCAATAAAAACCCTCCTGTGTGAGGAGCGTATGTGTCTGACACAGACGTCGGCAAGTCCCAACCAGACCTTGCCTGTGAGAAAGAAAGACGCTTTTAGCAGCAGCAGCTAAGCAGCAGCTGCCCAGGTGTGCATGAAAATCTGTTGGCACCTTCCTGAAGCAACCTTTAGTGGTTTCAATTCGGTTCTGCTGAGAGAACCCTCTCAGACATTATGACAGGACAGATTCTGCCGCTCAAGAACATTTTGTAATTACAGGATAACGGAGAATCCCTGGAACTGCATAACTAGATATTTTATCTGCAAACCCTCGAGATGGTTTTGCCACAGATACCCACAGATCAGCAATTTCTCTTAAGTTCCCTAACCAGCCCTTCTGGTACCAACAGCCATGCAACGCTCAGAGTCACTCGCTGTATATCATTGTGAAGCTTGGTATGAACTTGGCAGATTGCTTGACTGTGTCTACATGTCTAAATACACTGCTGCCACATGATTGGCCTGGATATCTGCATGAATACCCAATGTACCCAGTCACGTGTTTCTTTCACTGATGAGCGATATCCATTTTTTTCACTTAAAGAGCAAACCTTTTTCTTGCAGAATGGTGTGGTGGAGTGTCGCAGGATTTTCTGTCCCCCAGCGAACTGCTCAGAGGATTCACTGCCTGTACATGTCGACGGAACCTGCTGCAAGAAATGCAGACGTAAGTGTCGAATGTCAAATAAACTGGGGTCATATAATGTTGACATGATTTCTCATCTATGTTTAACAGATATTTAGATGACACATAATTGAAACACAGTCTACTCCTAAAGATACATCATATATATATATATATATATATATACTACCGTTGAAAAGTTTGGGGTCACTTAGACATTTCCTTATTTTGGAAAGAAAACAGTTTTTTTCAATGAAGACTTTAAACTAATCAGAAATACACTCTATACATTGCTAAAGCACTAAATGACTATTCTAGCTGCGAATGTACAGTTTTTGATGCAATATCTCCATAGGTGTATAGAGGCTCATCTCCAGCAACTATCACTCCAGTGTTCTAATGGTACATTGTGTTTGCTCAAATCATTATTTCTAACCTTGTCAATGTCTTGACTATTTTACAACTCTATTCATTTTACAACTCAAAGCAGCATTCAGCAGCTGAGGATATCTTCTCTCCACAGCTGGGTTCTCCAATATCGATTCTTCTATATAATCACAATCACAATATAAAAGTTTTATCTGTACATATTAATCAAAACGCAGTGAATGAGGTTGTATCTTTTACAACCGTTTTGTGGTATAACAGCATCACCCGTTTGATGTTTGGAGCAGACGGTCGTTATTAGCCTCAGACACATGCTGACATCAGGGTGAGAAACATTTGCTTCCTGCCTCATGCAGTTCAGGACAAGGTAGGACCCGGCCGCTCATGAAGGAAGTATTGATTGTTTGCATCCATTTTCTCTGCGTGGTGAACTAACAGGAGGGAAGGATGCTTCCTGCCTTGCAGTGAATCGAGGGTCATGCTCCTCATTATACCACCCGTGACTTGTTACACTTAACTAAACAAAGCCGGCAGAATATCATGTGTGATCCTAGACGGCGTGATGGCGTTCTAGAATCCACACAACCGTGTCAGCGTGTAGTGTGATGTATCCTGTGTGCATATAATAATTTGTCCAATAATAGCAACGGAAGAAGAGAAGCAGAAGGCAAAAACATCACCTCTGTGACGGTGAAGCACGGAAACACAGAAACCAACTGATTGACTTGATTAGTTGATTATTCAATCAGTTTGGTCTTAGTCGAATGAAGATTCATTAGTCATGAGTTGATTTTAATGCATTTTTCCATCTGAATTATTTATATCTTGAAAAATAATAATAATTATCTTCATTAGATTAAAACCTTTCTGCATTACTGCAGATTTCACAGATTTGTAAATGAAATCAACTGAAAAATTGGTTAATTGTTCTTGATACTTTTGGTATCAATTGCAGTTTTACAGCTGAATTTAACATCACTGCATGGAATCCAAGGCAAGATGACAAAAGCGTGGCTGGTGCCCTGGATTTGGCTACTTTGGCATCCACCAAGTGAATCTGTGTTTTTATCTTACCATGTTACACTGCACATGCTCAAAACCTTCTTTCATGCAGTTATTTGAAATGTTGCTTATCGGCCACTATTGGCCTGGCATGGTATCGCAGGCTTTTAGGCAGATTGTATTGATTCGTGTTGAGGTCTGAGGCTGAGACTGGGGCCTTCTTGTCTTTCTGTAGTGTCATGAGAATATCAACCTCTTTCTGTTCTCTGCCGGTGAGAGGAGACACTATTATTTGTTTATCTTCACATTAACATAAGAAATAATGTTTCTACAAAAAGGCTAACAAATGCTGTTGGGTTGTGTGTGTTTGTGTGTGTGTGTGTGTGTGTGTGTGTGTGTGTGTGTGTGTGTGTGTGTGTGTGTGTGTGTGTGTGTGTGTGTGTGTGTGTGTGTGTGCGTGCTCATGCTTCTGCTCAGCTTGCTCTCTTTCCAGCATTTCATGCTTTTTGACACCAAACCTAAGGCCACACATACAAAGAGAGGCCTGGTGTTTGTGGTTGATGTTCTGCTGTCACAGAGGAACCGAAATAAACTCTGTCAGAACAAAGACTATTGATTTGCATTGAGGCAGAAATGGAAAGACTATTTCTAGTATAAAGCACAGGGGTCTGGTAACTGTTCAAAGACCCGCGGACATCTGTGTCTCTCTTGCTATATAGCAAAAAAAAAAAAAAAAAAGCTAAATCCCCTAAGTATGGTCCGTCTTTGAATAATTCCAGTCCTCCTCCTGCCTCCCTTCATCCCTCCGCTCCCTCCTTCCTCCTCCTCTTCCTCCCATGTGAACATCAGAGCTCTGGCACAGACAAACGGGGGAGCTGCAATCCAGAGCTGCGACTCGGCAGTCCTGCACCCTGGAGAGGAGGAAAAGCAGGACTTCATATCACACACTTGGTTTTCTATTTCAGCTTTATCGCCAGAGGAATACGGAGAAGGGTCTCCTCTGTTGTATTCTTAATGCGCTGTTACATTTGCACACTAGCCAAGAACGACTTTGTTTCTAACGGAATTTAACTATGCAGAACTTCAGGCTGGAAACTTTGTGGGGTTTCTTGCATAAAATCTTTAAAACAAATGTTTCACTGTTGTTGAATGTACCGGGAGAAGCAGCAGCTGAATCGTGATTCTGTTCCTGGTGTTGCTGCTATATTTGCAATAATAGAGTGTTATTGAAGCAATTATGTCCTGTGTTTCTGCCCACAGCCAAATGTACATACATGGGGCAGACCTTTTCTGAAGGCCAGCGCTTTTTATCCCGGAACTGCAGGGAATGCAAGGTAACTATCTCCCTTTACTCCACCGTCAGACACTGTGCAGCATTTGCCTGTCAGCAGGAACATGTAATGACTGCATGGTGGACGGCGCCACATGTTGTTCAATTAGCCAACAGGCCTTATTAGTTTTCCTTCTAAAATGTGTTTAATCTGCCATTCTCCTGCCTCTGAGATGTGCAGATGATTAAATGAACTCATGAACACAGCAACACAAAAGACCTGATTTGAATTGGAGCTTCACCACCGTGTGGGATTATAATTAAAGTCATTATTCCAGGTCACCGTGGAGCGGAGGTGCACGTTTCTTCACTAAACAGCCATTTGTCTTTAAAGACGCTATTTTAAGAATAAAGTTAGCGCCGTTTGCATGTAATAGCTAACAAGGAGCCACACAGTGGATATCTGGACTCATTACTCTCCCCCTGAGACCTGGAAACATCAATATACCCGTGCTTTGTTTTGAGCAATTACGGCTACTTTTTTTTAATACGCTGCTAAATTACCAATTTGTGGCCAAATTTTCTTCAGAAGGTGCCACCAGAATGTTTTCTTTGAAGGATTTTAGTGGTCTCTAGGAAGGAGGTGCAAGAGGCAACAATGATAATTATAATGTGTTGACATAATAGTTATATCAGCAAAGAATGAGGCCTCATTAAAGGCCCAATGTGTATTTTTTATAGACTAAATGTTCAAATATAAGGTTGAATATCTTGGTGAGTTGTGTAGTTACAATATCCCAAATATCCACGTTAGATAAGAGTCGACTTTATTATTCAATACAGGAAATCTGTGGAAAACACATCTTTAAAAAAGCTGTACATGAAAATACATTTGATACACATTTCTATTAAAATCTAACAATAAGTTTATTTTCCTGAGTTGATTTGATGATGTTGATTAGCAATCTTTCATAAAGAAAAGAAGTTTAAGTATTGACCCAGACACAGTTATCATACCACAGACATAGATACATTAAACGATAATAAATTGTTGCTGTTTGCTGATCAGTTCATCTAAAGATGAATTGACTTTTCATCCACTTGTCAGATCTTGGGTGGTTTTTAATTTTCTTTAATCAGATAAAGTTTAGTTGTCTGGATCTGAAGTTATCAGAAATGAGTTGAGCAAACATTAGCATTCGCTCTGGTAGCACAATGAACAGTGTTGGAGAAACACGATTTGAATATGAAACATCTTTATTCAGTGTTTTAATCACTGGTTTGTTTTGGAGAGAAAGACTCTGAGGATAAATCAGCTCCTGGTAAAAACCTCCATCGGCATCTGGGGCCAGCTGCAAAAAGCACTTTAAATTAATTCCATCAAAGATGTGATGTGAACTAGCTGTAAACGGAAGAATCTCTCTGATAGAGAGCAAACCGTTGTTGCTGATGGCTGCAAATCAAACCCCCTCGAATTTTGATTAAGGTGCATCGAGCAACCAGCTCCAGGATCTTAAGCTATTAGAGAAACAAGCTGTGCTAATGTTAGCGGCAGCTCGGTTCGCAGTCCCTTAGGGACGGAGTTGGAGAAACACAGACTTTTAATATGACGCTGCTATATTCAGTGCTTTCACTGGTTTTAATCACTGAGTCAGTTTGGTTTGGAGAGAGACAGTCTAAGGATAATCCAGCGGCCGGTGAAATCCTCCTGAACGATGATTAATGAAGGAATCTTAACCTGGAAGACGACAATTCCCATGATCCCGCGTTACATTATTGTTTTGATTAAAAGACCCTTAGAAAATTAGCCATAGAAAATTATGTATTGTGATTATGGAGGATGTGTGAAATGAACGAGATCCTCCCTAAACTTCCGGTGCTAATTTAAATATCCACATTGTTGGTTTATTTGTTTAATCCATTAACATCATGTTCTTTTTTACTCTTTGTTTTCCAAAGCATTCCATCAGTTTCCCGTTCCATTATCGACCTTCTAGGCAGGCGTTCGCTTTCAGGTCGTCTCTGTGGACAAATAACATCCAGAAACTCAAAATGACTTTCACCAAACCTGGGAATTTGTGTGAAATTGCATCCAAGACGTACGAGACAGACTTTGATAATGAGAACAGACATTTCAATTCAAGAACATTATTGATTTGTTTTCGTCGTAAAGACGTTTATTTTATTTATTCTATTCATTTCAGTAACATTCTCAAATGTTTTGTAAAGATACAAGTTTGTGGTTATGTTCCTGTACTTCAGGGTGCAGCTGTGTTTAAGTTAAGATGAAAAAAAGAAATAAAGAAAAGAAAGAAATAGATAAATAAAATGTTGACACAACTAATAAGATGGTCAAAGCAATGAAAGTAAGGCCGAGGTTGAAATGAAAACTTTTAAGTCACCTGAACACCATGTGCAGCCTGCATTTATGGGCTAATTTCACCAAGTGACAGTGATGAAGTGGCTGCTGGCTCCAGGGTGAATTGCTGGTTGCTGGGAAAAAATGGGAGACGCATTTGTTGTGTCTTGATATGGAAAAGCATCTCATCAGGGCTGCAGTGGACGTATCTCCTGTGGCAAACCATTTACAGCAAGCTGGAACAATGTTTTATGAAAAATAATGTGAATAATGAGCACACACCATGCACAATTAATGAGCAACGTGAAGTTACTGGGAATAGTTTTTGAGTCTCAGAATAATACTGATCTTTCTCCAGCATTCGAGCCAGTTGATTTTCTCCTTGACCTCAGCTATTGTTGCCTCTGAGATGATGAGGAAATTCATTGGTCTGCTTTGCTGCTTTGAAGCAACTATTAGAGCAATGTGTTTACCGTGGGTTACAAATCCAGAATGAGATTCCCATGAGGTGAAGGCCGCACATTATTGAGAGGAGTTGTTTGCTCTTTCAGTTGCTAAAATGTGGAAATAAATGAGAAAATAATGAACTGGGTGTAGAGCTGGTTTGCTGCCAATTCCCTTCTCATTTTGGCTTCTTTTACATTGGCCCTTCACTCGATCAGCGTCCTGCTTAATTATAAATTATATTGCTCTACAGAGGAGTCTTACTTCAGTAATGATCTCATCAGTGCAGCCTGTCATGATACAATAATAAAACTGGTGCTGAACGTTTTTAACAATTGATCACTTCAGTCAATTGTTTATTAAAGCAAAAGTATAAAACCTCCAGCTTGTTGCCGGGCAGACAATGGTATGTATGAACAGCTCTGTATAAACTGTGTTAGCTACGATTTGTAGCTAAGTGCTATATCGAGGTCCTACTAGACTCTGGTGCTACGTTACATTTGTCCAGACTCAGGCCTCTGCAATGCAAAGTGTTACCTCATTTTAAAGGAATAGTTCAACATTTTAAAAAAAAAATCCATCCATTGTCATGATTCCCATTGTTATAGCAATAGCTGCATTTACCTTTTTTGCTGATGCAAACTGTTTGTGACGGAGATGCTACCTGCACATTTACCACTATGGGAATCATGACAAGGGGTGAATTTTCAAAAATGTTGTACTGTACCTTTAAGATGGGTTCTTTCTCATTAAAGAAGAACTGTTCTTGCTACAGTTTTTAACTTCTGGATGTTTGGCAATGGAATGTCTTTGCTCACATCTTTATCTGCCGCCATTACTAACAACTATAGACCTGCTACAGCAGCTTAAACTAGCACAAGACCTCTATGTCATTGTTCCTGCTCCTCACCTGTAACACGCTGGGATTGGCTCCAGCAGACCCCTGCAACCCTAATGAGGAATAAGCAGGTATAGAAGATGAGTGGCTGTACATAGGAGGGTAGAGCCAGGCTAATGTTAATACCACATTCCATTAAAATGCTGCTTAACTGTGAGTGGGACATCTTCTATTTTTCGGAGAGAATAGGAGAGTAGATATGATGAAACCCCCCCAAAAAAATCAACATGCCCACAGAAAGCGTCACCTTCAACCATTAACTACTGTTTGTGCACACAGGACACAGCTGTGCACAGTAGAAACAGCAGCAGCCTGGATAATTAAACGAAGGCAGAACATCACAGTCTTAACTCGTCCAACTGGTCTGAAATCATGTGTGAAAACCCAGTAAAAACGCTGCAGACACACAGCAGCTGACAGGAAGAGCAGCTCAGACTATACGGAGAATTATGAGCGTTTTCTGGGTGAATAAATGTTAATGTGACTTATAAAAAAGAGAAGCTAAAGGCTTTCAAGTTTCATCAGGAGTCATTAATAACACCATCAAAGACCTCATGTTGAGGCTAATTAGAAGAGTAGTTTAAACAGGCGGACATAAAGATAACGAAGACGCCGTCAGACAAGCCTATCATTCTTTATACCAAGTGATTAGGTAGTGATGGCAAATTGTTAAAAATAAACACACATTAGTAGTTTAGTTTCCCTCCAGGGAAAATATTACACCAAACTCTCTTTGAGAAATATGACATGTTAACAATGCCTTACAAGTCCAGAAAAAAAGACAAACTTCTGAATGAGAAGACTGTTGGAATTTCACATGAACTACTTCAAACATTTCTTACTAGAATAATAATGGGTGTGAGTGTATTTCAATATGTTCTGCTATTGCCTTATCTGCATAGCTTATGATACCTCCTGTGCCAACTTAACCTGCACTTGACCCACATGTGCACAGTTTGATTGACAGCGAGCGCAGCCTTCCCTGCTTCCTTCACAGCCATTGGATGAAAGCCAGATTCTGGAAAAGCATCTGTCCTGCAGTGGTTTGACTTTTCCAACTCCAGCCAATCAACATGCTGGACATTGTCTCAGTATGTGGGTACACCTGGGCATCGCTGCCTCTTTTTGAAATTAGTTTGACTCATACACATACTCCATACTGTACACATGTACAGAAAAACTGAAAAATGTATTACTTTCATTTTAAGTCCAAATGTGCACTATTATGATTCTCCACTGATTAATGGAGTGATACCTTTCACATTAAACAGTCACTTGATCTGTTGTTAATATACAAATATTCATTAGCTTTAATCAGTGAAAGTGAAAATAAGATTCGTTAATCATGAACATGTTCATTAATTAATGGGAAAATTATTTGCCTCAAAGACTGAAACATTATATGAGAGGCTGTTGCAGATAATTTGGCTCCTGTAAAAAAAATGTGACATTGAAAAAAGTTGTGAAAGACAAAAACATCTTAGGGATTTAAGTCGATACTTCAGACCTTGAGAAGGAACCAGGTTGTTGCTACGTGTGTGTGTGTGTGTGTGTGTGTGTGTGTGTGTGTCTGCTATTTATTTCGAAGGCCCAGGGGAGGACGACACAGAGTTGTATCTACCTTTGCTTCTTTTTTTCGTTTGCACATATCTTCTCCTTACCGTCTATCTGGATTCTTGCCCTCCTTGTGAATGTGAACCATGTGTACAGCCTTCGCATTCCACCTCCTCTGTTGTCATGGCAGCCTCATTCAGTCAAGAGCATCTTAAAAAAATAAAAATCTTTTTAACACCTGCAAATATCCAACACATGGCCGGAGAATTATTACTATTATTTTTCAAACTAAATGTACAGGTATACATCAATATTAACAAGGATCAATTTCTTTTGCTTGCTTTTCTTTTTCTATCGAGCTCCAGTGATCGCCACATCTGTCGCGACATCGTTACTTAGTTAAATAATTATGCCATTCAAGTGATCTCAGAAGTGCTACTGCTTACTGCTGCTTTGAAAAATGACGTTAATTAAGAAACGATCCTGTACGTGGTTCTGGAGTCACATGTTCAAACAACACATTTCATTGTGTAAGGTCGGGAAAGAAAATGTGGAATCCCAAAGGTCAGAGAAATGACTTTAACTATAGGGTCGGCTGGTCCATAACTGAGACAGTTGATATCATGTTTCACTTTTCTTGCAAGGACGGTAACTCGTAATGTGTACACACACACACACACACACACACACACACCCTTCACACATGACCTCTTATTTACATTGAAGGTTTTATGGTGTTCCACTTATTCAGCAGCATCATAATTATCACTCCCTGTCTCTGTCTTGTCCTTTTCAGAACGGCCTGATGGTGAAAGTCACAGAAACTTGTACGGAGCTCAACTGCACCATCGGCGAACAGATTTTACCGGACGGCAGATGCTGCAACGTTTGCAAAGGTTTGTCTTTCCTCCTCCAGTTTCTTTACACATGCACACAGTGGTCTCCTGTGAGGGGTTAATACAGAGCCGGTCTGCTGGACCCTGATTCAGGCTGCTGCTCTGCAGACATTTGGTTTCTCTCTCTTTTCCACCCAGTATGAATGCTTCTTGGCTGGGATACCTATCAGAGCAGATTGGTCTGTCTGCTATACAGCACCTGCTACGCCAATTTACCTGAGCCCCGCTGCTTTGGCAGCGAGGTTCTACAGGGTAAATGGCCACGGGTAATTCAGTAAATGCATTGAATAAACAAACTGTCAGTGGCTGCATGCTGTAGAACCGTAATAAAAGAAACCGGGGACAAGTTCTGAGTGAAGGAAATTGCACACTCATTTAGGTAAGATAAGCAGCGTGCCTTCCAAATCACCATATTCAGAGGAGAGGAAGATGAAAAGGAGGGAACAAAAGAAAAGGCGAGGAAAGGAAGAGAGGGGAGATGAGAGGGGAACATGTAAAAAAGGACGGGAACGGAGGGTAGGAGAGATAAAAGTATTATGCTTCTTTATGTCCAAATGAAAACAAAGGAAGAGAAGAGATGTGAGAGGCAAGGTAAAGAATGTAAAATAGAGGGGAGGGAGATGAAAAGAGAAGTAAAGACTTGATATGGTAAGAGGAGGGCGGTTAGAAAAGAGAGAGGAAAAGACGGATTAACACATTCTTACGGTGTTGAAAAAAGGAGAAAGGAAAAGAATAATGGAGAGGTGAAGAAAGGTAAAGCGAATAAAGTAAGAACTTTATAGCCCTTCATGAAGGATTATACAGTAAGAACTAACAATTACAGATTAGATCCACACACACAAACACACACAAACACACACACAGGCTAAAACTCAAGCACTCATTATTTCAAAATAATAGCCACACGTTTTCTCCACTGTGTGACTGTACTTTGCCTCGACTATATTTACTCGTGCCTTACTGATAAGTGTTGGGAGTGCCTGCTGGCTCTGTATAATTGGTAATTGCACAATTTTCAATGAGTTTTTATACGCCTCTATGTTACTGGGGGAAAAAAAAAGAAAATTCTACAGCCAGGGACATATTTTATGTGCATGTTATTATTTGTGACCGGAAGTGATTTCTAGGCACTAATGTGCATGTGTATTAATGAATCAGCCGTGTGGCGTGTATCGCAGCAGGTCGCCGCTGTAGCTGGTTGGAGGAGGGTGAGACAGAGTGCAGACACAGCTCTTTCCTCGGTAATGGCTCCCCGGGCTCTCCGCCTCTCAGAGCTTTTATGTGCAGCCAGTCTGTCACTCATTACAGGACATGATGGGCTACTGTACATCAGCTCTCACCTACTGAGCAGGAGACAATCATCTCTGTCTGTCCATCTGCCTCCGGTCCTATTGGACCAATTTTTGGTCCATCTGCGCGGCGGCGGCCCTTTCACATTTCTGTGCATGTGCGGGATCTCGGGCTGGTTTTGTTCGAATTGACACACGGAAAAATAAAGTGGTACACGGGCAGCGCAGAAGTAAAACTCGCCATCGTAGAGACCCCAGAGAGTTTAAATCTCAGAAGCTGCTGTCTTAACCTTGGTTCTTTTAACAAACAGCAGTCCTCTCCTGCACTGCTGATTTCCATGTAGAGAAACACTCTGAAAGGCGTGACAATGGAGAATCGGTGAAATCACACCGATTTAGGAAAATAATGTTGCGGTGACAAACATCAGGTAGGTTGTGCTGGTTAGAGCAGCACTTTGACACCAGACTCAACTAGCAATTTATTTGGTAGTGGCTATATTTATGTAATGTTTATTTGTCTAGTTTATTTGGAAATTTCTGTGCTGGAGGTGCAGCTTCCTTCATAGATATGAGACATGTAGACGCTGCTTTTCATTGATTGGTCTGTCAGTGATAAAATCACCATATCTCACTGAATTTTCAACTGATTTTCAAGTTGTTTGGTTAATTATAGACATCAGACATATATTTATGATACAACAGAGATTGGTTAAATGTTTTTCATATCAAAGTTTGCAACAATAAACAATAAAACAAGATGCCCAACCCTGAAGCTTGTTAATAATTAGAATCAGGTGTGTGTGTGTGTGTGTTTGTGTGTGTGTCTGTAGGAGCAGGGTTGTGCCGCCTTTAAGTTTTATTTTACTTGAATATGAACATAAGCAAGAGGAAAAGACCTGGACTGACTGCAACATGTTTGTTTGGTTTGTTTTATTAATGTTTTTTGCATTGTTAGACTGTGTGCATGCTCTAATGGGACACACCTTTTACTTCTCTACCAAATTTACCGCAGCCATTGATGTGTGTGTGTTTCCTCGGCCTTGAGTGAGCACATCTTCAGTCTACAGTAAGTCATGGCTTCCTTTGTCCCATTTCTTCCAGGTTATGACTTCTGCACAGAGGGCCTCATTTGTGGAGAAAACTCAGAGTGTAAAAACCGGAATACTAAAGCAGAGTGTGAATGCAAGAGCGGCTACGCCTCCATCCACGGGGACTCGACTTACTGCGAAGGTAGGATTACACTTCATCTAATGGAGAAGTGACACACACAGCACAGGTTGCAGCGAAGTGACGATCAGCGGGGCTAGACTCGAGTGGAGGAAAAAAAAAAAGGTGCCGCACTCCGGCTCCATATGCATTTCTCTTTTATTTAGATGACCTAAAAATAAAGGCGCGGCTGCACTGGGAATGAGCTCCTGAATAACATCTCGGACTTGGACCTGGAAAGTGGGACATGTTGCAGAATAACCTTCAAATAGTCTTCAGGAAGGACTTTTAACGAAGAGGTGACAGCAGTGATCGGCAGGAACAGAAGAGAAACAATCACCTATGGATATATTTATTTATTTATAAAGCTGCTAGTTACTACTGTTTCCAACATTCCAGTGGAGAAACACTGAAGAATCAAGATGAAGAGTTATTTTATGAAGAAAAGAAGGGAAATCAAAGGATCTTGGTAACGTGACTCGATTCACTACATCAATTCTGCTACATTTCTGCACTTTTCGGAACTTTTTGTGAATAATATTGGAAGATGTGGAGGGAACCAACTCGGCCTTGGACGACACGAGGAAATGCAACGAGAAAACTAAAGATTGAGTAACCTTTTCAAGTTCCACTATGATAGTAGGAAAATAGATTTTGAATGAAAATCCCCCTTATGTTAAAACAAAATATATTTGAATGAACTGACAAAGATGGTAGAGATGGTAATGTAGAAATAATGACACTTAGTTTGAAGGGTTTGGATTAGCTGATGGCTTCTTTTTTGTTTTTAGGTTGTTTTTTTTTTTCTCACCCTAAAGTAACATCATTGTTCAGGCGTGTTACTGGGGCGTGGCCTACATTACACACCAGCGCCTGTGTCCTACTACCATTGTTGAGCTTGAAGAAAGCCTGAGGGCCAAAGTGTCCAAATAAAAACAAATTGCCTTTTATAAAGGACGACGTGTGGGTAGCTGTTGCCTCACAGCTGAGACCTTCCTGTGTGGAGTTTGCATGTTCTCCCCGTGTCTGCGTGAGTTCTTCGGGTTCTCCAGCTTCCTCCCACAGTCCAAGAACATGCTGAGGTTAATTGGAGACACTAAACTGCCCGTAGGTGTGAGTGAATGGTGTGTTTGCACCGCGATAGAATGGCGACCTGTCTGAGATCCTGTATCCCTGCCTCTCACCCAAAGTATGCTGGGATTGGCTGCAGCAGACCCTCTCTCACCCTTGTGAGGAATAAGCAGGTATAGAAAATACCTGACTGACATCTTCATAAAAGAGAAATGCAAGAGGAGTGTGAGACACTTTTTTTCCTCCTCCACTTGAGGATTAAACGCTCAGGCCGTGCCGCAGCTCCTGTGACTCACTCACAGTATTTATTAGTTTGGGATGTGAAAGCAGAATGTGATACACCGTCCTCTTCAGGATACAGGCTGCAGGCTTTATAATGAGCTGACATAAACGCTGCTGAGGGTTTGACAGGCTGTTGACAGGTTGTAGTGTCCTGATTTGTCTGTTATGTGATAGACTGGACAAATTTGAGGGATTTGGTTCAGTTTCGGCAAATAAAACAATTTGTTTATGCAAATTGTAATTTGAAAAACTCTGTAGTTATGAAATCTAACGTGGGTTTTGAATGTATTGTTCTTTAATTGTGGTTTGTTTATTGAAAGCTACATCTCCCTTTGTTGAATGCACGTAATGTATTATTGCATTAAACACTTCAATCATATTGAAGTGTTAAATCCTTCATTCTGTGCTGGACTATTACGAGAAACAGGACTTAAGGCTTAATATCCACAATTATGAATGAATCATCCTCTGAGTTTCAAACCCGGTTCCTATCGTACTAGTTGTGGATGATTTACGTAATCTTTTCACAGGGAGGATAGCATAACAATCTGAGTTTGGAGACAGATTATAATTAATTTTGACAAATTATCAGGAGCTCCCAGTAACATAACTGCGAGCGTCAGCGCGCTTCCTGATTGTTGGACTTGGCTGAGCCTAAAGCCCGGATCAGCGGAGTACCGGAGGCCCAGAGTCCTCGCGATTGGAGCTAATGGCCTTATTTGATTAAGAAGCATAGGAGCGGCAGTCGGCGGATTGAAGGATTTGCTCGATGCTCGGTACGGTTGTCTTTGGGTCGGAGCCACATGCAGAATGAATCCACTGAACACGCTGAGAGCTGGGTAACCACAAGCCCTACAGTCTGTCTGCCACTGTTTGATCTGCATGGTAAAGAGGTTTACCCAGAGCTCCGCCGCAATCTACAACAGCCGCACGCTACACGAGTGAGGGCTGGGAGGCGCAGATTGTTAGATTGGCTCTGTAAATCATGGAGCCTGCGGTATTATCCATATTGTAGGGGGTTCACAGTAAGTGATATTCTATGTGTTTTACAGAGCAAATTAATTTCTCCTCTCGTACTCTTGTAAACAGGAGATTGTGTTTCGGGCCGCGGCTCTAAGCTGTCATTAAACGTGACCAATATCTCCTCATAAATGTTTTAACGTGCTGCTGAATGATTGATGATGAGGTTATTTACTTGTAATCAGATGGCTGTTTGAGTACTGGGACCAAAAGGATTTAAACAGAGCTCAGCTGGAGCCGTCTGCCTCGCGTTCAGTCACCTTGTGGCACCATAATTATTCAGCCAATCTCTCCCTCTCATTAAGCTTAATACATCATTATTCTCAATGTCATATTTGGCTGGAATACTGCCCTCGAGTGTAAAAGTACAGAATGTGGTGGCTCGGTGTTATGAGAGGTTGCAGCTTTTAATAATATAATATGATATTTCTCTTTGTCCTCCTACAAAAAAGATTTTATTCAAATTAGGGGATCTTTTCTGCTGCAGGTTAAGATTTAATTTGAATCGATATTTGTTCCCTTTATTTACAGGCTTATGGGAAAGTATCCAATTATTAAAGAAAAGTAAGTTAGGCTGCTTCTAGCTGTGTATGTGTAATGGCTGTGTGCCCATTGGACTGATCACTCACACAGTACCCAGTGGTTCCTCACAATTGCTAAAAAAGTAGTGAAGGCCTGAATAGATAGTGCTAACCTTAAATTAAAAAGAAAAAAAAATATATAAGAATTTGAATAAAGAGCATATATTACCCAGATGTGATGTGCATGTGGTCGATGACTGTCAGTGTTTAGATCAGGGATGTAGGAAGTACTGAAGTTTAGTACTAAAAGTACCAATACCCTGCAAAATATTTACTCAAGTAAAAGCAGAAGTACTACATTAAGAATGTTGAGTAAAAGCACTATTCATGCAATGGTTTGTCAGTCTCTGGGCTGTGCTATTATAATAAAGAATGTAGACGTACTTATTAATGGCTCTGCCAATGTCACTGCTCAGTGCTCACAAGCAATATGTGGGTATTGAAGAGATTGGTATTAATATTGCGTGTGCTCTCTACAATACTGTGCATATACTTACTTAAAAGTCTGTGCAGAACAAGTTATTTGCTAATTTACCATTGAGACATGATGTAGTCCTTTCTGTGTGGAGTTTGCATGTTCTCCCTGTGTTTCTGTGGGTTTTTTCCAACTTCCTCCTCCAGTCCAAAAACATGTTGAGGTTAAGTGGAGACTCTAAATTGTCCATAGGTGTGAGTGTGTGAGTGAATAGTGTGTGTGCCCCATGATTGGCTGGTTACTGTCTGGGGTGGATCCCTGCCTCTCGCCTGGATTGGCTCCAGCAGACCCCGCGACCCCAATGAGGAATAAGCGGGTATAGAAGATAACTGACTGGCTGACATTATATAGGTGCAGGCTCAGACTCATGCTCTCTCTTTGTGTCCATTGTTAAATGTTTTGCTGAATTGGAAATTGAAAACGTCAGGAGTAGAAAGTATAGATAGTTGCCACAAAATGTAGTAAAGTAAAAGTATGCATTCTTATTTTTACTGAAGTACAATACATTAACAAACTAACAGGACTATGTTAGATTCCACCTCTGGTTTAGATTCTTATGGCCTGAACCTGTTGAACGGGCACTAGAAAGCAAAGATATTCAGAGAAACAGAAATATGCCTACATATGCAGAATGTGCACACAAAGAAAAAGACAAGCACATTCTAATGATGGGTTTTACCTGGCAACAAAGACGTGTGTTTATTCACTCCATGAAAGATGTTCTGCTGCATATAGGCTGACATCATGAGTCCAGTTGGAGGCTCTGGCTCTGCTTACTGGAAGTTCAGAGAGCTGTTCGTCCTCTCTCGGGAAATACGTTCTTATCCTGGAGGAAGCCTGGCACAAGGTGACGGTGGTTGCTATTGATCGGCCTTGTCATCACTGTCGGCCTGCTGGCTCTGCCTCTGCCTCTTCCTGGACACAGGAAGCACAACAGACAAGTCCCGTTGGACTGTGCATAGTGAGTAAAGTACTGCCCGGGGACTCAGATGGTCTGGAACCACAGGAGGTCTAAGTTGTTCTGGATTATACAAAATATGTATTACATTATCTGCAGCATAAACAAAAGTAAACCTAAAAAGTGTCACTGATTTTCAGTCTTGAAGTCTTTAATTGAGCTCTCTTTATATTATATTTATACCCTCAATTATCGAGGTAATTATTTGGATAAATTTACTTAAAGCATGAATCATAAAGCTCCTTACAGGCTATTATCTTTCTAGAAGGAAACTGTCACTAATTGACTAGTATCATGTTTGTGATTTTATGTTTATCAAGTCACTAAATATTTGACCAGATTTGTGGTTTAAAATTGCCTGTTAGTTGTGAGGTGATGTAATATTACACCATGGGCCAAGGAACTAAAAATGTGATGCTCCAGATACTCAACCTGCTCAAAGGAAGTTCTGTTTTATATCTTCTCTAACCAGCAAAGCTGTTTTCAGCTGTGCTAACATGATTGCACAAGGGTTTTCTAATCATCCGGTGGGTTCGGGTGATGATGGTCATCTGATGTAATGAAGCAGATCTCTGAGCTCAGTGCATCACCACCTCTATATGTCTTCACTTCACTGTGCTAATAGCTCCATCATCAGCTTATTATCCTCATCAGCTCCTGTTTATGCTGTTAGTGACAGACGTCCCAGCAGATCTACTGTACCACCTCTCAGCTCCAGAGGACACAGACACATTAACGCCGCTGTTGTCATCTTTCTGACAGCTCGATGATCGCAGTCGAAAAAGAAAAGTCCAAACACAACACGTTGCAACCGACTCAGAACGAAACTATGAATAAAGAAAGTGCCAGACGTACTGATGTTGGGAACAGTTGCATCAACAGAAGACAAATAATAACACGATTCCCTGTTTGTCAGCCGAAAGCAGCAGGGACCCTTGTCCCAAATGGCTGGTTGTTACCACAGAGGCTGCAGAACTGTCTCTGAGGTGGTGAAATCCCAGCATGGATCTAATGTGCACCTATAGTGCTCATCTTTCTTACGTATGGCTCCTGTTTTCCCCCAAATACACCCAAATGATCTCCAGCACCACAGGACACTTCTTTCTTCTAAATGCCTCATCCGTGCACCTCCTGCCTCCTTCACGTCTCAAATTAAAGGCTCCATCACCACAGAGCATTAGGGAGAAGTCAGGGCAGTCAGTGAGGCGCTGGAGCCAAGTCAAGTATTTTTTAGGCGAGGCTTATTTCCATAGAAATGCTCTCATGAGGTTGCTGTTGGGGAGAGTCCTCATGGGTCACTATACCCACATTAATGACAGCATTAGCTCCCGTTGTGCTCTGTAAGTCCTCGGCAGCCCCCTGCAGCACGTGGAACTCTCCCCATGTGAAAAGGTGGATTTGTCTCACCGCTTTGCCAGCTGTGCGTTTTTTGTTTGGTGAACAACTGCTAAGTTTAATTGGGGGTAATTAACATACACTTGATGGAAAACGTGTTTGACTGCCGCTCCGCTTCAATGCTTGTCAATCACCAGCTGGGGCTTCATTCTTTACCAGTTTTATTTGGCCAACAGACCTTTCTTCGGTGGTGTTATTATTTTTTTTTATTCTGCTATGGGTAATAAGATTAGACCCAGTGTGAGGCTGACACATTAAACCTAACCGAGCTATTTCTGTTTGTTCAGCTTGGTTTCATTTAGCTCCGGTGCAGCCAAACTCTGCAGGTTCAGCCACCGACCCTCTTGATGTGTCCCCTTTAGCTAACAGGCTCTGGGGAGCCACTTTCACGATGCCCCTGATCTCCAGTCAGTCTCAGCTGATACCACAGCTCTTCTCTCCTTTGCTGTCTCTCTCCAGCAGAAGAACCGAACATTAAAAGGGGCCTGAATCAGTCCAGTGTAGGGGATTCAATAGGTAATCAAAATGCTGTATCACTATACTAATCGACTATCAATACTTAGCAGTTAATAGGAGTTGCTTGTGCTCTCTGACAATGAAAATATGTATAAATGTGCTTTTTTATTTATTTAATTTGAAAATCGAATGGTTCTCAACACTTTTTCTAGTGCTTGCCTTCCTATCTGGTGCGATCTGCTCAAAATAATGTTTGTTTTGGTGTCAGCACCTAAATAATCTGTGTACACCTTAAATTACGCCGGCTATTACCCTAATAGCCAGGGCCTTTATTTGTTTCAATCACTTTACAGATCAGGTGTTTACTTAAGACCAGTCGGGTCAAGAGATTAATTCCTTCCTGGGAAAAATCTTGCTCAGCAAAACTTCTTTCATTAATTAAACCGTGTAACTTACATTTTTCAAAAGTAAGATAACAGTACTGTAGTTCAACAACTAGCGGCTTTGTAATAATCACTATTAGCAGAGAGGGTGTTCTTGAATGTAGTTTAAGCAGCACAGTGATGGGGTTTAGGACTGAGGTGCAAAGGAAGAAGAACAACATGCAGCATCAGTGGTCACGTCTTCTTCCTCAGTTATTTTTATTATTTTTATTTTTTAATGAATTAGACACATTTATTTACTCAGTGTGTAGTTTAAAGAGGACCCGACTATTCGTTGGTAATTTAAGGTATACTATCAATTTGACATAAGATCTATTTTGCCCATCTTGTACAAGGGCTCAGTGCAGATTCATCACTCCTGTAAGAATTGATAATATCATGAGGTGGTTTTCATATCTTGAGCGAATATTTGACAGTTGACTACTTTTTGACAGTAGTCATCAACTACTAAAACAGTGTTGTGAAAGCCCTGATATACAGTGATCATAATGTCTGTGATGTCTGCCCTTTTTTAATTTTTGCCTTTTTCTGATGTTGTAAATGCAACTAATAGCCAGTAATATTACATCATATCCTTTTACCACTCACTGATAATATGATGTGACTTTATTGTTGGAATTGGAATCAGAGTCACTGCTGCTGGAGCTGCTTGAACACACATCACGGGTATCGGCCCCTTCATTCAGTCAAAGTGTTCATTGATCCCATTTAATATGCTGAAATACATCGGGATTTGCTTCATAGAGAACTACATAATTACAATTTTACAGACAACCGACAAAAACCTAAGCTGAAGAAATTATCCGACAAAAAAAAATGTTGAATGTTCAAAAACGTCGCTTTAATCGCGATTCTGTCTTTGGATGAGTCATCTTAACTTCTGTAGCTGCTTTAATTACATCCAGAAGCATTAATAGAATACAAGCTCAATAAAATCACTTAAGAGCCACCAGTGGATGCAGCCGCATCAATCTGAGATGTATCTATTTACATAAAATCTATAAAGGGAGTGTGGGTTGTGAGTGGCTGCAATTACTTTCTTGTCAATTTGATTTACTTGCTGCTCACAAGAGGCAAACAAGAAAGAACTGGCTGTTAATGACACACCGACGGGAAACGTGACAGATGGAACTGTGACTTTTTTTTGGTGAACACACTTGTCATTCACCCACAGATTTCTGAAAACTGAATGAATAGATATGAGTTGCACAAAAATCCCTGTCTACAAAGCATCTAAATATTGAGAGATTTGCTTGTATTAAACTATAATCATCCTAATGGGGAACATAAAACTGACTTGATGTGACGGCTACAAGCCACTACAAAACATGATTTGGATTTAAACACTGGTAGATTGATTTAATAAATATGTATACACCAGGAGAACATTTGCAGACAAGCCTCTGAGTATTTCAACACTGTCTAGTATTTATTCATTTATTAAGGAGCTCCTTGGAAAGTTTCCTCTGTACTTCTTGAATCAGAACATGCTCGATCTGATGATCTGATTCTCATTGTTGCTTCCTCGATGGAAGCTGCTCCTCCTTCCTGGAATGTCTCATGTATCTGAAGCACGGAGTGTATCACGAATCACTCCAGTATTGAGCTTAGTAGGGATTTTGCTCTGAATGGATTTTCAATATACCAGAAGTGCACATATTTGAATCCTAGTGGAAAAATGCATTTAACGTTGTGAAAAACAGCACAAACATAAAACGTAAGAAGCTCTCTGTGTAATCGCAGCCATCTCACTTAGATGCACCGTGTAATGTTTCCCATTTATTTATTTGTACTTGCTTTGCTGTTTGCAACAGGAAGGTGTAGATTTACTAGAACCGTACTGTGGTCTTCAAAATAGTTGTGGAACTAATCTAACATTCGAACAAACCAATATTCTGTCAGTAAGTCTTCTATAAATTGCAGGAAAACGTGAGCATCCTGTTGTTCTTCCCGTTAAGGAAAGAGCTACTAAACCATCACCAGTGATCTTCCATTACGTTGGAAATCCGGTGAGAGAAATCACTACAAAGCTCAGCAGTTGAGAGATTGGTAAAATGATGGTGTTTATGGTTCAGATACATACCAGAAACATGGGAAAGTGAGCTATATGTCCAAAGTAGTGAACTATCCCTTTAAGCTTCACTCCCTGTAGGTCATGAATCAGCTGATGTTTGTCATCATGTGCTGGTTTGTTATTTTATTTTATTGTATTTTTATTGTTTGCTGCAACTTGTGTTTATTGATTTATTTATATATTTATTGTTTGTTGTATTTTGTATTGTTTATTGTCGTACACTCAGCTCCACAGAAAAATAAAGCTCTCCTTCAGTTTGGCCCTGATTTAAAGTAAATGGTTTGAAATGAAATGAAAAAGAATGCAATGATCCACTTGTGTGTTTGATGCTGTATGAGTCTCACTGTTGTTATCACACCAAACCAAAAAAAGGACTAAAATGCAGGACTCAGGAGGCAAAGGAAACTTTAAAGTAGGTTTAATCTCGCAAAAGGAACAAAATCTCAAAAACAAGGCTGAAACAAGACTCAGGTGCACAGAGGGGGGAAAAGTGTGGATATCTGACTGGAACAGACATGAAGAACAGACTGAATATTCCAGAGACGTAACATAGAGACAAAGGTGCAGAACATAAGGGCAGGTAATCACACAGGAGGACAGGAAGTAAAAAGACCTGAAACAAGACACCAGGCAAGTGTCAAAACAGGAAACACAAGACAAGAAAACTGTGGAAAGACAAAATAGAACACCAGAATAAATAAGCAACACTCAAACATGACAGGTGCCAGAGAAGGAGCTCAGCAACATGAAGCCGTCCTTCTGTTGCTCGTTGGACATCAGCTGTAGCTGATTCAAAACCCTGAACAACTTACAAAGACCAGGATTTACCTTGACATGTTTCATTATGGAACTCCTGTGGTGCTTGACAGGACTGGAGACTGATTAGACAATATGGGACTGTACGACTTCCTCAAATTGTCCTTTTTGCAGTTTACCTTTGAGATGTGTTGCTCAACTCTGCGATTTCCTGCCACAACCTGACACAATGCAGCCTGAAAGCCCTTTGGCATCTGCTACTCGAGGCATTCAACAGTCAGAAAGTAATGGAATCAATTGCAGTGTACCTTTTTCTTGAAACTATATTTCAAGAGACTATTTCTTCAGTAGAATGTAGATAAGTGAGTTCATTCATTGTTGAGGACTGACATTATCGTCTATTATACATGAGCAGTGGCAGAAATTTCACCCAAACTACCTGCAGCTTTGTGTAATTGGTCCCAGCACCCACCTAGACAGTTTGGTTTCTGGTTTAGGAAATCTCATATAGCGTGTCCTCGTGTCCTGAGCCCCGTTTGCTGATCGTATAGTATACACCCGTACGCCTGAGAAGAGATGAGTTGGGATTTATGAAGTCATCTGTGGATTTTCCCCCGTGTGGCTGCAGCTGAGGGAGGTGCTGCTATCTGCTGTTTGTAGATGAGCTGTGATGAACCGAGCGTTTGGTTCTGGTCGGGACAGATGACACAGACAGACAGGTGGGCAGAGATTCACGGCGGTGGGAGGGCCTGCGGTTACAGAAAATACAGACAGATCACTGGCAGCGTGGACCTGTAGGAATCATATCCACAGAGGCTGGAAATGAGCTAATCACGGGCAGCGCCTGCCTGCACGACTCCACAGTCGGGATGAAGGTGTGTGTGTGTAGCTGTCCTGGCCTTTTCAGATAAGCTCAGTGAAACACAGTAGTGCAGCACCTGCCCGCATGCTGCAGTTAATCCGCTAAAAACTGACAGCTTCTGCTTACTCCTCCCCGCAGAGCCTGGTCACACACAACGGCACCGGGAGAAACACGCGTCCAGCCGCACGTGTCGAGGAGGTTTTACTCATCTCGTATCACGGAGCACTTTAGAGTCGGGTCATTACTGTTAATGTTCTGAAGGCAGGGCTGATGGGAGCAAATGAGATGTGCACTGAGAGGTGAAATGCAGTAGAAAGTGACATATTGATTGGGAGCTGTTAAGATAATCCTCATTTGTCCCTATCCAGCCCACGATGATGGGAGCGGGCGCTCCGCGTCTGTCTCCTGTGACGCGGGCCAGCACCGCTGGTGGAATTCACTCCCGTTCTGTGGCATTAAAGAGTAATTGATTGTGTTTGTACTTCTGCGAATCAATCGGGTTCTCTGTGGGAACTCTCTGTTTTCCAGCGTGTTAGAGCACAGACGTAATGAGAGGGAACAAATGAGCAACATGTCCGCCTCAGTTCTGTACATTACAGAGAGAGAGAGGCTGTGGTCGGGTTAGAGGTGGAGGTGAGGTGACCTCTGCCCGACAGACTGCTGTGCTGTTGGTTGTCTGATGTGGCTGTTTTTTTATTATTATTATTTCCTGATTTACTGTTTAGGAATCAAACCTGTGATATTCCCACCAGAGGCCACACCCACAACACCAGTAAAAGGTCAATAATATAAATCTGGCTCAACATTTATACCAGAGGTCTGTTATAAACTCAGAAAATTAAAAAATAAGCAGAATTCTCATCAATTAGAGAAGCAGTTGTGGAAAGTAACATTTACAGCACATTTGTAAAAATAAGAAAAATAATACTTTACTTCAGTATTTCCACATACAGCCACTTTATTTTTACTCCACTACATTTATCTGACAGGTGCAGTAACTTTTCAGATTTGATCTATTGGAAAATAACGGTAATAATGATGATATATATGATATATGATAATAATGTATATATAATAATAATAATAAAGACATTCATATAGCACATTACATACATGGGATGCAGCTCAAAGTGCTTCAACAGACATAGAATAACTGATAACTCAAAAACATTGAAATAATAAAATAAAATCCTAATAAAAGAAGATGGCTACCCATTACAGAATTAATAAAGTCAGTTAAATCCTTCATAAAATCATTTTAAAATGCCTCAGAGTGCATTTGCAGTGCAGTGGGGAGCTGCTCAGCTTGTTAGATGATGAAGTGAAGAGATATGTTTTAGGCTTCCTTCAAAAAAAGAGCTATTGAATTAACCCAAGGGTGGGTGGTCCTGGTGCTGCAGGGCTGGTGTGGGTGTTTCAACCAAGCAGTAACACACCAGCTTCTATTAATGAAGCTCCTTAGTAAGGGCTCTAGTCAGGATTGCCAGCATTGTCATTGAACTAATATCTACATATTCCTGATATCGATAGTATTGTTTTCCATAGTTTTGAGCGTAAATGACAAATGCTGCGTCACTGACCTTCTTTCTGCTGCAGAACCTCCAATAACCAGCAGCAGATGATCAGTGTTGTTCAGGGCATGTAGCTAACAAGGGATTTGACAGTGTAGCTTGGTCCTTCCCCACTAAGAGCTTTGTATGTCAGCAGGACTTTAAAATCAATTCTAAAGGTCAGAGGAAGCCGGAGCAGAGCAGCTGAGGCTGGACCCATGTTCTCCTTTGAGTTCTGATTAATAGATGAGCTGCAGAGTTTTGTTTGAGCTAAAGTCTGTCAGTATTTACTTATTTATTTTTATTTTTGTTTCAGGAGGCCTGTGAAATTGTCCTGCCTGAAATAAAACATAATCATGATATAAGAAGCTTTTAAAATTCAACACGTAGTAAAGATGAAAGTCTTTGATATCCAGTAAACAGCAGCATGTCTGAGTTGTAAACAGCTCCAATAAACAGAGATACTTCCCTCTAAAACTACTCATACGGTTTTATTTCAACGAATTTTCAAATGATCCGATATTTCACCAAAAATCAAAGATTAAAGAAAAAGTTCAACAAGTCACAACAGATGCTGCTCTCTCTGCTGCTCTGCTGACCCTTTAGAGGGGCCCGACCCTTAGGTTGGGAACCACCAGACTAAACTCGCAGGGATTTTCAGAGAGTAGGTTTACATGACACAACAAAAAAACAAAATTATTGTCTTAATCTGAGTAATAAACTCCCAGAGAACTACATCTGTTATAACTCAGTCAAGTCAGAGATGGAGACTTTTCTGATGTATTATTTTATCATTTTAATTTTTGATTTTTCCCAAAAAAATTTAAAATGTACAATTTTTTAGACCAGCGTTTTCTCCGGTGTTTATATGCCTTAATCAGAGTTAAATTAGACAACATGTGTGCACATGCTCCACAACTCCCGCACTGACCTATTGACCCCAGAACAAAAACACCCAAGAAAGCCAGTTGCAGAAGAAGAGCACAATCATAGTAGAAGAACCAAGAACATGGCAGAATCTCAGAGAAACATTGATTTTTTTTTTTTTTTTTTTTTGGAAGTCTGCGCTCATGCTGCTGAAGGAGCTAAATATTTTAAAATACATGGACTGGTGAACCGCTTATAACATGAAGACATTGTAGGTCAAACTAATAGGACTGTATTCACCTGTTGAAACGACACATATCGCCCCCTAGTGTTGAGGGGGGGACACATCGATTAGATGCCAAAACTGAATTTTGAGCATAGCTCGATTAAGCAAATGTGTGAGAATGCTGCCTCTGCTGCCACATGTATAACTACTTCTGCATTTGGACCATAAAAACAGCTAATTGTTAAAAAAAGACAATGTAAAAAGGACATTAAATGGCAAAACAGGCTAAAAAACAAGCAGACGCTCACAGGCAGAGGTTAAAATAGCAGCCCTGTTAACGCTGCTCAGACAGGGATCATGAAGGAGGATGTGAGCCGAGCTCTGTCCATGGTGCTGGAAGCGCGAGCGTGTGAGCAGCGGGTGGAATGACTCGGCTGCAGTAACACCGGCAGAGGTCCGCTGGAGCCACAGCGGGCGAACTCTCTGGTAAAAGGTCAGAGGAAGAGTTTCACTGCTCCTCCTCCTCCTCCTCCCCCCGTCCCACTTCTCTAACTCTGGCCTGGGCGGCATCCATCTCTGCCATCTGCACTCGGCTGCCCGCATGTGTTCCAACACAGCCGACGCCGTCCTTTATCACTCCGTTTCCCCCATTCCTCACACAGTTATTTATCCCTGCTTATTCCCGTCAACTTTCCCGACCATTTCCGAGCTGTAGGGGATTTGAGTGGTAATCCTCCAGCCAAAGGGCTCGCTGGCTTGCCGCTCTGCATGGGCTAAAGTGTTCAAATTTCCATTGGAATGGAGCCTGAAAGCTCCCAGGCTAGCCTGAAAAATGTATTAGCTCTAAGTAGCCTAATCGGACTGAATGCAGATCACCTAAAGGCCTGTTAGAGTTCATTAGTGTGGATCAGTGTTTTTTGCTCCAAGTACCGTGCAATTTGTTGGCCCCTATTTTCAAATTAGCGAGACTGTGATGTCTCATGAAATGACCAGATTGTCATTTTCAGGTTTCCAGTGCTGCATCAACTCATACAGGGTAAAAAAGGATAAAATAGTTATTTTCTCTCTATCACACAGGCTACTAAGAACAATTCTTAATCACATTTCACCACTGGAATCTCTACAGAGAAGCTGGCTTTCAGTACAACTTGCACTCAAGTTTTACTATTGAAAGTTGAAGTTTTTACTAATGAACGCTGACCCTTTCATTAATTAATACCATCACTGATGACAAAAAAAAGGTTATACTAGTCCAGTTTTTGTATGAAGTGAGTTCAATAGTTTTAGTTTGTTTTTATTTTTTGAAAATTCCTGAAACCTCTAAAGCTTTAAGGTCAACTTTTATTAGTTTTATTTGAACTTTTTTGTATTGTTTTTTGATTTCCTGACTCCGTTCTGTCTCAAATGCAGCTGTGAGTCTAAGAAATGTGACCACGTTACCTCCATGCTTCGCTTCACTTGCTGCTCGAGTCTTTTAGAATTGATTTTAAGATCTTATTGTTAACTTTTAAAACCCTTCATGGACCAGCTCCCAGTTTCCTTTATCTTCAGTTAAGGAACTCCCTGCTTGATTTGCTGACTCTGTGTCTTCTTCTAAATCTCCTTTATGCGTTTGCCTTTTCGTTTTTATCCTGGTATTCTTTCAGCGTCTTGCACTGTCCTATTTTATAAATTGCTCTTTGACGTGTAATGTATTTGTTTTAGAAAAGTACTTTACAAATTTGGCAAGATGCTGGTGCAGTGGTTAACGCTGTTGCCTCACAGTAAGAGGGTCGCAGGTCAAGTCAAGTCAGGTCAGTTTTATTCGTATCGCCCAAAATCACAAATCACAGACTCGCTGCAATGGGCTTTACAGTTTATAACTCCTCTGTCCTTAGACCCTCACACTGCACAAGGAAAAACTCCCTAAAAAAACTTGAAGGGGGAAAAAATCTGTACTTGAAGGCATCTTCTAGGACAGGCCTCAGTGACACGTTACAGCATATTCATTGTTCAACATGTTCTCACTCAACCGATCGCTGGGTCTTACAAAAAGATCTTAACAGTGTTTCATGCATATTCCTACAAAGGTGGCACCTTAGTGTCTTTATAACTGATGATTGTCCATATTGTAATGATGTATTTAAGGTCTGATTAAGGTGAGCTGTTTGGGTTAAAATGCATTAAAATTATCCCATATGTCTAGTCTAATATCTGGTGGCAATACACTGTTAAACAGTGCTTTCCTGCTACTCTGCAACTTTTTATAGAGAACACATTGATAGACATCATTGGTCTCATTTTCTTGGGATTGTGCATTAGGACTGAATTACTTTTGAGAACAAAAGTGAACTAAATGAGGACAGCCTGCAGTGTTAGCAGCAGCGTTGACACACAGCTACAGCTCAACACAGGCAATTAAAGAAATCATCACTTAAGGTCATGATGGTGTGTTTTAGACGGAGGATGAAGATATGACACGGACAGACGCTCCTCCTCCTCAGTCTTCCCTTCAGTCATCCCCCAAATCTGTTAATTACAGTAGAGACCGCAGGGACTAATGATCATGTTCCACAGGGTGGTAATGACACAATTATAACTACGAGGACATCAGTCATCTCCACTTAGCTCACGCTTTGTCCTTGGCCTTTTAGACGCACACACACACACACACACACACACACACACACCTTTCAGACTAGGAATAAGAAGAGAAGTTCTCACAGGCCCTTTTTGAAAGACAATATCTTGCCCTGCACAAAGAGAACAAACGAATGTACCAAGAGCACACAAATCATTCCGCGCTGCCTAAATACAGCACGTCAAGTGACGGATGACTGAATGAATATATCGGCGCAGTCACCCCTCTCTAAATTTATCCCGAAGTTCAGCTGTGTTCGGGGATTGATTTTATCCGTCAGAGTACATGTCAAGGATTTTCCCTTGCAGTAGTGATTTTCTGTTCGGCTCCACAAAGCACGACAGCACAGTGTGGTTTATGACCCGCACGTTCTGCCAGGCTGCCTCATATTTACACCACATTTAACCCCCGATAATTAAACCCGCACAACAACATTTCATTGTAACTGTCAAAGCACTAATTTAGCGCTCCAGTGCAGCCGAGATGAGCTGTGACTTTATAAGGAAGCGGGGATGAAGGCGCCTCGTGCCTGTAAAGAAAAAAGGCGTATGGACCGAAGGTCAGCTGATCTAATTGAATGTTAATGCTGTCGCTGAGCGGTTTCCCAAAGGAGAAAACTGTGGATTTACAGCTTTACAGCATTTCCTTGTATTCACAGCACAGTGTGATGTCACCTACAGATTCTTGATGGAGTTTTTTAATGGGTCCTGTGCTGCTGTCCTGTGGGACCTGTTAGCAATGTTTACTGAAAGAAAAGTCATACACAGAATGTTTCTTTCACTCTGAGACTCATTGACTTTGCCGTTTTTTTTTTATCTGTGAAGAACATGTAAAAGAATAAATGTTCATTGTGTGCAGACTTTTCCCTCCAAATTGTTGATGAAAACAAGTTTGCTGTGGACCTTTCTACCTTTCATTCTGCCTTCTTCCCATCTGTGTGTGTGTGTGTGTGTGTGGGGGGGGGGGGATTGAAAATACAAACAACCACACAAACCCATATGTATTCCTTTTACTTGTATTCTAAAAATCTTCAATAACCTTCCAGTTTTAAAAGCAAAGTGTTGAACAGTGTAGAAAACACACACACACACAAACACACACACACGGTTGCAATTGTTACATTTCAATCACAAGAACCGGAGAACCCGTCTGATCCTGAACTCTTTCATCTGCAGGAAAAAACACAATGGCTCAAACAGCCTAAAGCTGCAGATGGAGGCTCAGGAAAAGCCTGTGGTTCCTTAACACAATCGATCAGTCTTGAGTGTAATTGATTTTTAAAAAAACAGCAGGAATGGAAATAAAAAAAGTGAAAATAACTTTTTTCCACTTTACTACATTTTAGATGGCAACATTGTAGTTTTTATCCACTACATTTAGTTTCCACTTAAACTTCCTTATTACTTACTACATAGAAATTTTACCCTTATTTAAATAGGCCAGATTTAAATCAAATGTATTGTAATAATTCTAAAATATGATACATATTTTTTGATGCAGTACATATGTTATGATAAATTATCACTATTAATCTATCACATATAAAATTGGCTCCCCTCTGTAAGTAACATACATTTTGCTGATATGTACTTCTGTGTTTTACAGTAATTCAGGCCTTTTACTTGTAAATGAGTGCTGCCCATAAATAACCAAAAACTGTATTGTTCTGTATATTGTTTTCAATTAATTAATTAGCCAAATGTTGTGCATTTATTCAACAGAAAGCTCCTTCTTCTCTGCCAACATTAAACACATCTCTTGCACAGATAGGTCTTCCACTGCTGGTATCCTGCAGACACTGAATCTGAATCTCAGTGTGTTTGTGAGCTTTTGCTGCTTTAGAGCTTCATCCTCATTCCGCGCTGCTCTCCTTATTGACAGCGTATAGTTCCGACACCGCTGCACACCTCCGACTGTAAGAGCCTGGTACGGAGTCTGGAACAGCGCAAGTGCAAGAAGTTAAAAATACTTTAACTTCGAACTCAACTGTGCCAGGCTTCAAAGGAGTTTTCAGTAGTCTCATAGCAACAGTGGAAGTCTCAGTGCTTCCCCAGAAATATCTGCCAAGTGCTCCCAGCTATGATACAGATGCTGCGAGTACAAAGGCCCTCAGCTCTCTGCACCTGTTGCCCAAAGCCCAATAACTGTGGCCTTCTTTGAGAAGTAGTTTAGCAGTTCAGTTCACGCTGCCGGCACAGCGAGGGGAGATCTCATCGATTTATCGGAGGTTTACACCATCAAAGCTGCACATGAAGCATTTAGAATTCAGAGGAAATCATGGTGTCCTGCTCTGTGTAGCACAGGGCTCGCCCCGTAATATTGGGAATTTCATATGTTTTCTGATGTTTCAGAGTCCAGAAGAGGCAGATCTGGGAGCCGAGATAACCATCTGGTGTTGGATAACTCAAAGGAACGATGGTCTTATAATATCAGCTGTTTGTTACATTACAGGTTTAAAATGGACAGGTCCAAAAAGTGTGTGTGTGTGTGTGTGTGTGTGGGAGCATACATTAAAAGGGTTATGGCTTTTAACTCATAGCTTTATTATTATGATTGGTTACAAATAAGCTTTATAGTATAGTGTATAGTAACACATGACTAATGAGTTAAACTTGTGAGTTTGGCCATAATTTGATGGTCTATTGAGGAGGAAGAACCCTGACGTCATGTCATACCTGGCTTATTCTCAAGATTTATTAAAAAGTGATAAACTAAAACTCATTACCTTTAATCAACAAATTACTGACCATAGCTTTTGCAGTTAAAATGTCTTAAATGAAGGGTCACTAAGATATACATAGTAATGGTTTGTCAGGGCTGAAACAGTTTATTGCATCTATCATCTATCTATAAAGCAGGGAGAGTTTGTGTGTTTGTGTTTCTCTGTCTCGCATATCTCTCTTTATCTCTTCCCTTATTTTTTTAAAATAGATATTCAAAACACCATTATTATTATTAAAAGTTTAAATCCCACAGGTGCACTGCAGTGGTGTAGGGGTACAGCGCTTTGCTGCATTCCTCCTCCCCCTCCTCTCCAATTATTTCCTTTCTGGCTACTGTATAATGAAACGTCTATGCCACAAATATCACAAAAATAAAGTTCAAATCCCATAGACTTACATATCGCAGCACCATTCTGCAGCAGTAGTGTTGTTACAGTGTAAAGCTCCATATCACATGGCTCCTCCTCATGTTGCTTCCTAGCAGTTTAGTTGCAATTCAAAGCTCCGTTGTCCCATTTCTTCCTGCAACGATCATCCAGCCAACCTAATGAAATTATTGTAACATCTCTCTAAAACCACACGTTAGCCAGTTTAGCTGCTACTTGCTAAACTTACTTCCACATGCTAACACAGGCTACTGTGGGCTGTAGCTGTTTTACTCCAAGACACATTCAGAGATCCTCAGGAAATCCCAGTACTATCCCCTAACAGAACAGAATCTGGGCCTAAACTCATGTATTTAGAAACACATATAACAGTAACATGCCCAGGTTGTTACACTATACAGGAAAAAAAAAGTAAGAGATTTATCATAAGTCCAGTTTTAATTAGCCTATGAATAAAATTTCAAAACTGATATGTAAAATGAGTTTTGAACTTCCAACATTAGCTGTAGCCTTATTTCTTACAATAACTGTATTTGCATGTCTTTCCTTATCTTAATGTATGCCCACGTCTTACCCAATGTACATTTTGTATATTAAGACTCTATAATTTTATTCTACTCTATAAGAACACATACTTCTTACATGCACTGCACTAGTAATAATAAAGCTTGGCTTACAACAAATACACCCTTTGATATTATATGAATATACACACAGTAGCTGATTGCCTCAGCTCGCTAAATTAAAATGACTTAATTTCAACCTGCATTTTGACAATTTTTCTTTGGCTAATGAGAAATATCCAACGTCCCCTGAGCCCACCCTGTGTTTACCACCAGGGGGCTAATTAATGAGAGAACCTTTCCCCGAGCTTCAGCTGCTTGATAGAGGTTAAGCTTTGCTTTTAAATGTTGTCAGCGGAAGGTCATCACAAGTGAAGATATTCAAACCGGTGTCTTCTGTTTATCTTCGCACTCCCTCCGGACGGACTTAGAAACATCCACTTCTCCGGCTGGCAGATGGCTGCTTTGAAAGGTTGTGTGTTAATAAAGAGCAGCTGGTGGAGTTCCGGTTTGACCTTCATGTGATGAACGTCCTGCAGTGAACGCAGGGGAAGTCCCCAATGACACATGTGCAGCTCCTCTGATGGATGACACACCTAACTAGTGTACAGACACACACACACCACGCCTGTGCTTTTCCAGTGATGGTGAACAACACTGACTCCTACACTGCATGTTATAGTTTTTTTAGCCAAATATGCAAATGCCTGTCGCAAAGTTTAAATATGACATTTTATCATCATAGCTGGAGGAACAGGAAGGAGGAGGCTTGGAATCGACGGAAATGATTTCTGGATCATAACTCTATATGAGTATGCATGACTCAGCCTGTGAAAGCTGTTTTATAATGTCTTATGTGCTTCTGGATGTGAAAGAGTGTTAGGGCCAGGCATAAAAAAAGACATGAAAAATGAGGGAGGAAGATTCATTTTTGCATTTCAAGAATGAAGTCGAAATGTGGAGAGTTGGGTTAAAAAAATGTTTCGACTTTATTCTCCACATGCATTTTAAATATGAGCATAGTCATATTATGTGAATAATGTAATATTACAAGAAGGAAGCTGTAGTATTGACAAAAAAGTTGCAATATTCTGAGAATAAAGTCATAATATTAGACCACCCACTCATTCTGCTGTGGTCTGGACTCCTGCTGCTCCCAGCTCTCTGAGGGGCGGGACATTCATGACAGCTCTCAGTAGGAGGGGGGGGATACTGTGAGAAACATTGCATTGCTGCTATAGGGTGAATAAAAATTAAAATATTAAACTGGGAAAATGGCAAACGGGCCAATTTAAGTGAATAATTTGATCATATGATACGGTAAAGTGCACAGCTACAAGAAGTAATTGCATTAATTTACAGTTTTCATGCCAAAAGGAACCATAAAATGATGAATTTTAGCAGAGTGAATGGAATCTCTTAAAGGCTCTGAGATAAATCGCGATAATCCGAAGCAGGACAACACTCACGCTGCCAGAACAGGCTCAAGTTATGACTGAGCGTCAGTGTTGCTGTGTGTGGAGGTGGTGAACGTGGCTCTAGGACAGCTGAGTGACTAGATAATTGAGCCTCGGGTTATTCACATGTTAGATCATTTGATCATTTGATCATTCAGTCAGACAGCGGAGAGCGTGCGCTCTGCTAGGGAGCTGTTGACTTCATTAAGAACAGTAATGGTGTGTAATGATGCGATCAGGCCTCATCCTGTCAGAGTGCAGCAGCGGGGTGTCGACATCCAGCCCCATTACCATAATGACAGGGCGGCCAAGTATTGTTGGGGCATATGCTGTCCGTCTGATTGGCCAAGCTCGGGGTCAGCGATCAAGTTGACACGATGAATAATGCGGTGCGAGGTCCACGTCACCCGTTTCTCTCTGAAACATGTTGCTCTGCAAAAGCTGATAATCTACTCTGCCAAACCGTTCCTTAGATGGATCATGAGGAAGTGAGTTTTTTAAATTTATAGCTCCTTCTCCGCAGAATGTCCCTGCTAGTGGTACTTTCAAATCGCAATGAAACTAATGGAGCAGTCTCTGCTGTCACTAATTGGCCATCAACTGTGAACAGCTTTTCTTCAGACCGGCTGGAGCTTGAAGCTTGACTATAGAACTTGCTAATATAAATATTAGAACTGGAGATGGAAGTATTACAGAGAGTTTTTTTGTCCTTTTGACTTCTGAGGTCTTATTTTCCACCGTCGTACGCCTCCGTTCCAACATCCGTTCAAGCGTCACAGTTAATAGTTGTACAGGTAGAGTCTCAGCTGTCGTCCCGGCTGCCCTCCTCTTCTATCGCCAGGCAAAGGATGAGACAGGGAGGATATTCACGTTCCACACAGAGTGAACCCAGCCTGTCAGGACAGGTTTGAGTTCAAGACCTTCTACCATGCAGGGCATCAGAGCCATCTTTTTTATTTTAATGAGGGATAACTGGCATACCACCACCAGAGAGAGTCAAATGAGCTTGCATCAGTGCTGTAGGTCTGACTGTGGGAGGTCACTCATTCATATGCGGTGATTCATTGTCTTTGCTGGCTGCTGTTATGCAGGATTGAGGGGGCTTAGAGAGCCTATCCCATCATGCACCACACAGAAAAAAAGGTCTGTAACACTAGGCTTCAGTTCCTACACATGCACTGATAAAAGAATAAAGTAAGCTGACATTTTTAACTGCAGCAAAATGACTGAATACTCAGTGTTATATTAACACTCAAACAGAAACTGGTCAAATTTGTCTGTAGACATTAGACTCTGCCACAGACAGGAGCTTGAAGATTAATAATCTCCTGTGAAATGGAAACAAACATTTTCCTCCCTGTAGCTTTGTGGACTGAGGGAGAATATTCAGAGCAGCGTTTCCCCACTGCTCCCAATGTAACATCTGGAACGTCTGTGGTTGTGATAGAATATTAAAGGACCAGTGTGTAAGATTTAGGGCGCTTTCACACCACTCGTTTGATTACTTGGTCCATACTAGACTCCAGCCTGGTCCACTTTCACACCTGCAAACAAACCAAATTTGGTCCGATTGACGTTTCATTGTTGTTGGGTAGAAATAACCACCAATTCTGACTTTTGATTATGGAACGACACCTTTGCTCTTATCTTTGTGTACTATTATTGGTTGGTTTTGGTAAAATTCCAATTCCAAAATGAGTCACTGGGGAATAATCTGTGGATGCACTGGAGTTGCTGAAGACACAGCACATCATTTTAAGCAGAGGAGACACACTGTTTAACGAATGACGTCATCTGGAACGAACCAAATGAAGCTTAGTGAAAGTTTAATCAGGAAGACCATACTACTGTTACTGCTCCGCTCCCACGCACAGTTTCTACATAATGGTATTTCCCAAAATGTTGAACAGCTGATCACATCTGCTGGTCTCACCAACCAATGGCATAGTGACACATCCTCCCTATTGCTTGAGAACCATCTGTTTAAAAGAAAGTCTATCTCCTCGCTCTAGTGCCCATCCAGCTGTTCTCACATACCTCCACCTTCCCGCCACCACCTTCAGGTCATCCTTCATTGTTTCCCAGTTCTTCGGCTCGGTTCCTCGTTTTGGCAGCAGCCTCGTTTGGCTACCACCACCAGTGTCAGGGTGGAATCTATCTAGCACCTTTCGGTCCCAGATATCCCCTTTTGTCCAAGCGCCAAAGACTTTTAAATTCACATTCAATTTTGCATAAGCATAATTTCGATTCATGTGTCTCCTGGTTGAACTGCTATTGGTATGAAAGCACCCACAGTGGCATCTAGCAGTGAGGCTACAGTTTGAGTATATGAAACGATTACATGGTACGGAGCCGTGCATGTGTGCGTGTGCACCTTGGTTGGTAAAGTGCAAAGTCAGCAGAGCCTTGTAACGTCAGTTCGATGATTTACATGTTGGATCACCATCACAAGCAGTAATCACCAACTCATAAATAAATAAATAAAACCAGGGTAATCTAGGCTGCAAATAAATTATGGCACAGCCTACTTGCTGCAACCGGTCTTTTGGTGTTTTATAAACCCATGTGGGTTGGGCACATCATGTGCATCAGACACAAATGAAATAACCAATCAATCATTCTGCCAAGTCCTCTCTGCTATAGATGCTACTGAATCATATGCACTGGTCTGTTAAACAGTCTCTTATCTGCAGATGCAGGCTATATAAACACAGAGGGAAGCTCACATCAGCCTGATAGGCTGCTCACACAGAAAAAGAGCTCTTGTATTATTACAGCATCGTATACGCCTGTAATGCATGTTTTCATTTACATCTTCTGAAACTAGACCTGAATGGGTTCAGGGTTCAATCAGCCTTTTAATTTTTATGCATCATCTCTGTTTAGCAGAGTGCAGATTCTTCCCCTCTTTCCTTTTTTTTCACCGAGACATTATTAAAGGGAACATGAGCACTTCATCTCATTTGTGGACAAAATGTCAGGGGGGACATTTACATGCAGAGGCCACTCCGTAGCTGCAGTAATTAGTTTTTGAGTCAATATATGTATATAAACCTCATAACTATACTTAGAGGGTTGTGAGAAAGCCCAGGCTCTGGCTGTGTGCCCCCTCAATTTATTCTGTGTTGTGAATATAATTTCAAACCCTGTAGCCTTTAACATAGCACTGAGGTTGTCATAAATAATTCTGTGATTAGAAATGTACGCATATTTGACACATTTGTAGAGACAAATAGTTTTACTTGTTTGTGAAAGCTAATTAGTGAGAGATGTTAATCACAGCTTCAGCAATTCTACCACTGTAATTGTCATATTATAACCACAGTAGCTGCAAGTGTCCTAATATGTCATAGAAGGTGCTATAACACTCTCAAAATGCTTATTTAGGTTTGTTTGCTTTATGTATTATGTCTGTGTTTCGTACAGAAATGTCCAGCCCATGTGAACTTATAAGGCATCAAATAATATACTGTAATACTTATATCGTTTGCACAGTTCATCCAAACACAGCTCAGCAGAGACGGAGCACACCTTCACTAAAGTTCAACCCGAGAATGGTTTTATAAAAAGGAAGGCTGTGCTCCTCACCTGACCTAAATCACATCACAAACTAAATGGCCCGTCTTCATGTAGACCATTTAACCTGCTGTAATGTAACTGGATGCAACTGAGCCCATAGAACTATTTCACATTTGGTTCAATTTACCTTCAGGGCTCATCGTCATTTTGTATGAGATATGGTTTCAATATAGTCCATATTACCATTCATCAATAGACCATCTTTATTCACACATAAAATATGCTGTGAGTGAATTACTGAACCTGCTGTTGGAAAAAAAAGAGAAGTAGACGATTAATCAGAAAACTTAGATAATACGTCATCTGAGTAGAGTTTTTGTATAAAGTCGTATATTAATGCATTTCAACTTTTTACATTATTGTCTTTTCTCTTTTGCTCATACATATAAAATTCTATTCATAATTTGGTGATAAATAGTGCAAAGCTCAAACAAACATGCAATTCAGTGTCTTACTTCCACACAGTTGAGCTGCTGCAGCATTAAACAGAATTTCTTGTTTCTATTTCTTATCAAATATTTTATAAATACATTAACATCCTTGCCTTAAGTAAAACTACTAGCAACAGTATATAAATACTCCAAGTAAAGTAAAGTTACTATCAGCAAAATGTAGTTAAAGTATTAAAGTACGTTTTTCATCTCCCTGACATGTTTGTGGCATCAATAGATTATTAATAGTTGAAAGATCAGTGTACAGCATCTAACTGATTGTAATTTTTATTTCAACTTTGTTAAATAAAACTGGCAGATGTAAGTGTTGCCTTCTGCAACAAGTCAGTCAGCAGAGAGCGCTGAGCATGGGGCTGTGTGGCTGATAAACAGGATTTAGACGTTGTTTCATGTGCAAAATAAACTGAAAGAGTCTGCATTCCTACTGAATAATAAAAGCTGTTTCACTCTGTAGTTTAACACCGGGAGATTATTTTTGTAAGTTTTTCGGTTAAAAAAAAATTGTCTTCACCAACCTCAACGGCAGAGAACAGGAGCCACAATAGTCCCGCAGCTCCTGCTGGAGAGTTTGGAAGAAATGTTTAAACGGAACATTACGATAAAAATTGAAAAAAAAAAAGACATTTATAGTAGAGTGTCATTGTGAAGTCAATTGCTGCTTCTTAAAGCTTGACCAAAATTAGAAATTACTGCTAGATCACTGTATGATGCTCAAACTCAGGAAACAATACATAACAAGTTGTTCAGTGATTCAGTGCTATTCATATGACTCATATCTCTCTGCTGGCTATTGTTTATACTTGACCTTTCCATCTAATACTCAAATGTTGCTCTTATTTACTGTTTATTGACTATAGAGAGACAGTGTATGCAGTAGCACTGAGATGAGAAGGCATTTCCCCACAGGGCAGTGATAGTATATCATATCATGTTGTATCGTATCCTAAATACATGTTGGTATTCACAGCTCTCTCCTTGTTTTAATAGTCAAATCTGATTTTAAGCTGGTGGCTTTGACATCTAATTATTTTTGTTACTGCTCCAAGTTACCAAATGATGATGAATCCGTTCTTGATAATGAAAAACATTGTATATGTAACTCCCGATGTGCTACATCATTATTTTACATAATTAGCATCTGCAAGCATCTCATTCAGAGTGCTGGAATTTAAATCAGCTTATTCTGTCAAACTTGATTGTTTAGCAAATGTTATTATCTTTACATTCATTCGTCTTAGATGTGAACAGTTCAGTGATTTTAGTTATGTTGTGTTTACACATGTGATGACAAATAATCTGAAATTGGAAAAAACCTGTACAAACTGTACCACATACAAACAACCAGCCCCTCACTGCAGAGATCTTTATAAACATTTTTTTTTTATTTTCATGTTTTTAACAGACCAAAGACCAGAGCACTAAGAGCACAATAACTTATATACGAGTCCTTAAATAGACACAGTGAAGACACATCTAGATTAGTAAAAGATCTCTAAAGGTGAACCAGAGGTTCTCAGGTCTGTAGCAGCAGTGGACACGTGCTTTCACAGGGCTTCATAAACAAGATTATATTGTAAAAGTTTGACCCTTTCTGTGATCATTTCACATGGAGGACAAATAAATGCATTCATTTAGCTTTAAGAACTTGAGTAGGTAACATTGAAGTTACTGCATTCTTTTTACTTTGAAATACACAATGGTACAGTACAGTGTTTCTGTAAACAAGAATTCAGTATATATCCACAAACAGTACTTTAAATTCCCTGAAAGGCAAAGCACCCTGTGGTATAATAACTCTGGTTATTTCAGTGAGTTCGTCACAGATGTTGAGTTTTATAAAAGCATGTTCATACACAAAATAAAATAAACCTAGATAATGAGGATAAGTGAATGAATCAGTCAGTAGCCCTTGTAAAAATCATGCTTTCAGAAACTCTATAAAAATATTCTCATTCTAGTTTTACAAACAGAATAGAAAACACAAACAGAAACTCAGGTATTGTATATAAAAAATGTGTAAAATGTATCTATATGTTCTTTCTTCATGTAGCAACATTACCTCATCACTGCTGTGATGAGGTATTCATTTACACAGCAGATACACACAATGCTAAATCTCCAGTATCTTATTTAAAAGTCATTCCTGCAGTGTTTTACATGACGCTGTAGTCCAGCTTCCAGTGTCTTAATACCTTGTTTTGATCGATGTTTCAAAGCATTCATTACAGTCCAGAAAAAACAAATATGGACATAAAATCGCCCGGCAACAACATGCTACTCCCCAGTTTATAGAGTTTATAGTTGAATATAAATTCCTAATGTTTTCATGAAGTGTTTCAGAGAAACTGAGGTATTTGAATGAGTTAGAAAAAAAGACTTAACAATATATTGAGTATTAGTTAATTTTGCCAAGAAGAATCGTGATATTTCATACAGTAGGTGAATACGTTCCTACTCCACTGTACAACCCTCCGTCAGAACGTTAAGGCCTAATTTTTATTCATAACCTCAACTGTGAACAACACATCAATAAAAAAGTACAGACCTGTTTCTTTCAGCTGGGAAACATCACCGAAGGTTTCATTCTGTAACCTGGAAGGTTTAATCAACACCCTAATATCTTCACAGCTAATGCCCTCCTCTCCTGTCTCAGACAATCGGCCACATCCCACCTTTAATTAATTCAGAATGCTGCAGCCGGAACCAACAGATCCCACATTACACCGATCCTCACATCCCTTCACTGGCTTCCTATACGGTTCAGAATAGATTTCACAATACTCCTTGTTACATACAAAGCCCTTAATGGCCGAGCACCTCTATACATTCTCCATCTCCTGCAGCCATGTCTCACATCCAAGCCCCTCAGATCAAGATCTATTCTAATCATACCCCACTGCCTCCTCAAATCAGGAGGTGACCACGCTTCTGTAGGCAGGGCCTGTCCCTTTGGATTTTATTGTTGCTGTGTATTTTTATGCTATGTAAAACACTTTGCAACACAGTTAAAATGGTATTATACAAATAAACAACTTACTCTTCTACTGCATTAAATACATTTTTTAAAGTTTTTATCTCTTCTACAGCTCTAATGATAGATATGTAATACTAAGACAACCTCATGGGGTAATAAATTAGGCAGCTAGTCGCAAAGAATGCTGCTAATAACGACTAATTTTGAAAAGAATCAAGTCAAGTGGCATGCATTCCTTTCCTGGAAGGAATTCAGTCAGACTACTTTACCTGCAGGTTCTGTTAAACTAGTGTTAACTTGTGGCTTTCTGCAGAAACCTGTCCGTGGATGTCGTAGTGATGTTACCTGGTTAAAAGCCTTAAATTATTTAAATCTCAAGCTGGATATTCAACACAGTTCATATATGCTCAGTTCTAAACAGCTACCATCGCCATGAGCAACCGTTCAGGCTGAAAGTCACCAAATAATATGGTCACTCACAACCCAAACACAAAAAACTTGCATTTATACTTGTGTGCATGGTAGGTTTAAAACATTACTGCTGGAATCTGGGTAGCCGAGCCTCCTTTAGATGCTCATGCATTAGTTGTGTTCCTGTGATAAGCAATGAGAGAGTGTACAGACTGTTCGCTTTTCATCAAATGTTAATTCTTTGGACTTAAGTCAGAGGACTCTCTCCTGCCTTCAATGCTTTTATGTAAAGGTGAGCAGAGGAACGGGAGCAGAGCAGGGAGCACAAAGCACTGGTGTGGAGGTGAATTTAGAGTGAGCAGTTTCAGATAGGAGACCAAAAATAAATAGGAGGTCAACAATAAAAAATTAATTTACAACCACAAAACTAGACTAAAACTAAGACTAACCGTGGCAGCACTGAAAGGAACGAGAACTAATTTTGACATTTGTTACACATACTAAAACACTAGGTCTCAACCCCCCCCAGTTGTTGTCATGGTAATCAATCATAAAGTCTGATTTTTTTCTCCTTTTCCTTTTAAATAGTGTGCATGCAACATAGCAAACACAGGTTTGCTATATTGCCATCGATTCTGGCCATCGATCAAGACTGATTTGTTTGCTCTCTAATAATTGTTTCTTAAAATATGGTTATCACATCAGCCCTAATGATGACACACACAAGTCTGATTACTTAGACACAGATGCTGTTGCTTCTGTGCCACTCACTGTAGCAGTTCCTTAGAGTAGTGAAGCAAAGTGTTTTCTGACATGTGCTGCAGTAGACCGGCGACTTCCTTTTGCAGACCACGCACGACCTCCTGCCGGCTGTGGCCCGGTCTCTGGAGGCCACGTTGTTCATCTGTTCTATGAAGTGCGCCGGCAGGTGACCTAAACCGGGAGCCTCAGAGGCTGCAGCAGTTTGCACCTCAGCGGACGGAGAAGCAGGAGGCGCCTCGGACGGGAAAAGCTGCCGGGCGGCCGACGGGGAGGGCGGCGTTGGTCGGGCCGACGGGTCTTTGGAAGAGGAGGGAAGTCGTATTTTACACGGAGAGGTGGGAAACAAGTTCTGAGGAGCCGCCCGCCGTGGAGTGGAGCCGATCTCAGCCAGGGACAGAATCAGCATCTCCCTGAAGTGTTTCTGCGTTGCCGGCGGACGATTCTGCAGTTTGCACATTTCCTTATGGAGGATGAAGGCGTTCACGGTGGCTATGTCCACAAAGTGATAAAACAGGGTTTTGTACCATTTCCGGGTTTTATGGAGGACGTTGTAGTAGCCAATGAGGGCATCTGACAAGTCCACGCCGCCCATGTGCTGGTTGTAATCCTTGATGCAGCTGGGAATAGGCACCTCCTTCACCGTCCACTGGCCATCCGCATCCTTCACTTTGCGTTTCGCCGTGTCGTTGCTGTACGCTTTGTGCATGGTGGAACACATCGTTACTTCCCGGGTGTCTAACCACTTCACAAACAGAAGGTCTCCTTTTCTGATCCACCGGATGGTTCCTCTCGGCGTTTTCTTGGACATGTCGTTCCGCTTCGTTCGGGGATAGCCAGAAACGCTGGAACGAACGGTGCCGCACGCCCAGATTTTTCTCTTAAGAAGGTCAAGGAATAGCGTTGGACTGGTGTAGAAGTTGTCCACATAGAGCTTGTATCCTTTCCCTAGAAAGGGGATGTTCAGCAGCCTCATGACGGCGTCGTAGCTCAGTCCTTTCCCTGTGGGCTCACCCTCTTTCCCCCCATACACAAAAAAGTTCAGGGTGTAGGCACAGATGGAATCAGCCAAGACGAAAAGCTTGAAGCCCCATTTCGTCGGCTTGTTCTTGATGTACTGCTTGAACCCGATCCTCGCCCTACTCGCCACCATCCGTTCGTCGATGGAGATGTGCTGGTGGGGGTGGAAGAACGTGTGGCAGGCCTCCACGATCTGTTCATAGAGCGGCTTGATCTTACAGAGCCTGTCGTACCCCGGCGTGCCTTTCTTCTGGTCGTTGGCCGCCTCGACCGCGGGGTCGTTCATGTGGAGGCTGCGGGAGATGGCGAGGAAGCGTCTCTGGGGCATGACGGAAGCCGGGAACGGCAGGCTGAACAGTTTGGATTGTCTCCAGAACTCCTTCAGGGTTTTCAGCGGCGCGATACCCATGTAGAGGACGAGGCAGATGAAGGAGTACATATCAGCCGGGGTGACCGGGAGCCAGGTTTCCTTCTGACCACGGTATTTCTTCTCCCCGTAGATGTTGGTGTTTCTCACCAACGTGTCGATTACGGTCGTAGAGAAGAACAACTGGAACAGTTCAAGCGGCGTGTAATTCGCGGTTCTGTTCAGCTGCGGCCCGACGTCCCTCTCAGGTCTGAAGCGAGGCTGAGGAGGCTCCACGTCTTCCTCGTCCAGGCTATGCCACCAGTCCCCTTCGTCTGCTTCGTCCGCTTCCTCTCTCCCAGGACAGCTTTGCACTCGCCTCTTCCCGTTTTCAATTGTTCCGCGCGGACTGGATGACTTGCAGCCATCATTGGTGGAGGAGTCTTTTTTGGGTGTAGTCGCAGAGTAAATCTTCTTCTCCTGTTTCCACTTCTTAGATGGAGATTTCAGGGTTGATGCTGCTGAAGAAGCAGCACCTGAGCAGCAACGCTTCTTGGACGATCTCCTCTTCGTCGGGATTCTGTTCCACTCCTCATCTGAACTGTCCTCAGTGGTGGAGTCTGTCCTGTAAAAAAGAAAGATAAATATAAAGTTTTCCCTATAAATAAAGATGTTCAGTGCTACTTTCCCCCAAAAACCATTCTTTACAAGCAGGACTACAGGTGAAATATTAGGTCCAAAAAGGAATTAAGGTCAAAATGAAAAGGGAAGAAAACATGAAGGTCTCATTAAATCAAGATACAGCAGGAAGTTTTTGGTCTATTTTGCTTCAATATCAAGTTTTCTTTCAGTTGAAAATCCACATAATGTTCCTGTTGCTTCACTTATTCATGCTTCGTCTGTAGCTTTCTCCTGAACTCAGCAGCAGTCGCTGTCTAACGCTGCACTGCCAGCCGTGTCCGCATCATGTCACATGAAGTCTCATTGCAAAGCTGCTTTTCTCATGCACAAATCTGTCCAAAGACAGTCACATCCTTTGTATTAGCAGCCAATCGTGAAAGTAAAAAGGAAGGTTTAAAGCTAAACTTGAAATTTCATCGGCTTGTGTCATTTTTTTCTCCCTGAGGCAGAAATCTGGACTTCAGCAGCTCTGACATCAAACTTTACACTTTTATTCTCATAATATACTCAATGTTTGTTCATTTATCAGTCACAGCCAAATGTATATGATATAAATATGTACAAATTTATATTGTTCACAGTATTTTCTGATTGTAGCAGGGACATAAGCAGGCTCCCATTGTAAAAACTATAATAAGTCAACATGAAAACAAGAATCTTGTTGTCTCTGATTTATGCATCAGTCAAATTTCTCTTGTGGAAATGTATGTATACACATAGTACATATGTATTAGTTGATACCTCATTTAGATATTTTAGAGAAATCTGTTCATTAACATTATTTTCACCTGTAGTTTCACCTTTAGTAGGAAACAAGCAGGAACATATTTTAATAAGGACACGTGGTCCTACTACACATAAATAAACACTAATGACAATTAGCGTAATTGTTGGCAACTAATCGATTAACCGCTGCAAAACCAGTTCATCTGTAACAAAGAAATTATTCTTGTCGTTTATTTGGGGTTTACGGTGTGTGTGTGTGTGTGTGTGTGTGTGTGTGTGTGTGTGTGTGTGTGTGTGCGCGCGCGCGCACGTGCAGCAGCTGGCAGCTCTGTCCTCCACTCACTGTCTTGCTCCTCTGGACAAAGGCAGCCCCCTCGGGCTGTAGTCCTGATCCGGATTGTAGTCCTGGTCCAGACTATCGCTGCTGCATCCGCTCTCAGAGTCTGAATCCAGGTCCTCAGACTCTGACAGAAACATTTCTAAAGTCCGCAACTTCTTCTAAAACTTTTTTTTCCCCAGTTTCAGCCGCGCCCTGTTCTCCGGTGGTTTAACCCGTTCTCCTCCTGATTCTGGGGGAATCAATGGTCCCGTCTGCTGTTTCCATATATGGTTTCACGGCTAATTTCATTGGCTGCAGAGTTCACGCGCTGCCTATAAATGAAACGGTGTCTGCGAAGATGCGCTGCGCGGATTGGCTGAGAGGATAAAACGACCTATAACTCCGCCTCCTTCCGACGTGACTTTTAATTATAAAAGATACTTTTGATAATAAAAAAGTTACTTTTAATAATGAAAAAGGTTCAATTTAATAATAAAAAGTTTATTTTTATGATGAAATTGTACATTTATAATTTACTTTTAATGAAACAAGTATTTATTAAAGATACTTTATCAGCAAAACAAGTACTTTTACTCTTTATGTAGACTCTTACATCATTGTATTTACTATTTTTTAATTAATTTATCAATCTCATCAATTTATCAATAGTAGAAGTAGTGCATGGCAGTATTTACACAAAGTATTCATTTAAAACAGAAGACAGATAGATAGTAGAATGCTAAATTATATTAATTCATGTCAAATTTTCAAATCTCATCTTAAAGTAACTGCAGCTGTCAGATAATTGTAGTGAAGTAGAAACTACAGGGAGGGCCCTACCACTCATATGTTAATTAAATTGAATTTAAATAATTAAATTCATTAAAATAACATACATGTTACAATGCAGAAAAGGAAATAAATCTACTGCACAAACTCAAGGTTCTATAATGCAACTTAACCTATTTAGTTTGTGTAAAACTGAAATCTGACACAGACTTTCTCAGAGCTGTAATTTGAGTTGAGCATATGTAATTTGCTTTGTGTTAGTAAATCACACGAGGTGTGTGTTCATATATTCTAACTAATGCATCGAATGTTGCATGGTGATGTAACTGCTGTGACAATGAAAGGCCCACTGTTGTAGTCAAACAAATGAAAACACACAAATGAATTGAAAACCTGTCAAACTGTACTTTCCTGGACTGTGACTAGAGGCTGTGGCTGCAGCACAAGATGTTTTTATTAAATCGTGCATCTTGATAATATAGTTGGTCTCTATTATCATTTAGCACGTACTGTGCTGTTTTAATCGGTGTTGTTTATCACTGAATTTATTTATTATCCTCAATGGGTCATATTCAGTGCATGTCCATCAGTGGAAGCAATAATAGTATCATTGTTGAGCCTTAATTGCTTGAACTTTGTGTGATATAATCACCATCAATAAGCTTTAATTTCCTTTTCTTCTTTTTTTCTTACAACCAGGCAGTTATTTGTATGACCTCATTAAAGGACGATCATGTTGGGTAAATCTTTGATGTGTGAGTACAGCAGCACGGCTACTATCAGAGTCAGCTGCGTGGGCATGACGGCTACATTAATGTGTGTTTGAGAGTGCAGAGATCTCATCATCTCCTGCTTATTGAGAGTAGGTCTACCCACGCGGCATCCGAGTGACCTCGCTTTACTTTCCCATTAAAAATTAGAGATGGAGTGAATGGGCCAAATTAACTCCCACGTGCTTTATCTTAACTTTCAGTTCTCAAGTGTGGAAAAGTGGAATAAAGTAAGAGAAATAAAAATAAATGAATAAATAAACACATATATAATATAAGGATCCTTTTACCTGCAGTGCGGAACTTTTACATATATAAAAATGAAAGTCCAATGAGTTCATAGAGCCAGGGCTGCACCGAGTCAACATTCTACACATAATATATGATATACTGGTACACTGAGTCATAGGCTATATGACCTAATATGTTAATGCCATGTTTAGTTACTTATATCAATCCAAACATCTAAATCATGGTCTAATATTGATGGATAATTCATGCTGTGTCTGAAAATGACCTTAAAATATTCATATTAATTTCATGTTCTTTCACCTTTTAGCCCTTTATTTACAGCAGGTTACAGGTTAGCATCTCTATTGGATATCTGTTGCATGCACCTGTAGGAGACTTTGCTATTTTTGTCATTGTCTTAGAATATTACAATTTTCACCTTTCCTTCTCTTTGCCTGGTCATCCGCTGCCTTTCCTGCATAAATGCTAACTTTGATTGATGCAGCCTGAGGCTGTGTAAGAGGCCGCAAGCGTTTTACCTCTGATTCATTCACATGTTCTAAAAATAGACCTGCAGTCACCAGTAACATTACTGTGTCTTTACTCATATATTTGACTTGTTACTTTTCGCTATTAACAAGTCAAATATATGAGCGTTTCTGTCACATGATGTTGACATCAGGATAATTAGATGGACTTCATGGATTTGGATTTTCAGCTTTGTGTTAACAGTTTTACTTGCATGAGGTGAAAAATTAAACCGAAACAAAAAAATACCGACCGCGGTGTCCTCACTGGTGCACACGGTGCTGATTAAGACGATCACAGTCCTGGGTTTTTAATCTTGCGTCTGTGGTGACATTTCCTGCTGGTCAGATGGATGAGTTCTGAGTATCACCTATGGCAGCGCAGGGTTCCAATTAATTCACCCCAAGGGACAAATTCTATCAGGCTTGCAGCAAAGAGGCAGCTGTAGTTTGATGTGTTGTTGCTGTTATTACCATGGATATTATTTTGTAGTAGCAACCGTACTGAGAGAGACAGAAACACAGAGACATTTTCAGTTTGGCATTTTTAAAATTTGAGGCTGAAATTCACAATAAATCAACACATGGTTTATTTCAGTGTTACTTTAAAAAAAACATAACTTATACACAACTTATACAAGTGACTTTGGATAAAATTGTGCTAAGTCTGACTATTATAATGAAATAGACATGACTCAATGACTTATAAGAAACAGTGAATAAACAATTAAAATGTTGCTGTGGGACAAAGCCTACAATCAAATATCATGTATTTTTCTAGATATTATATTCCTATGTTGATATAGTTGATCAATAATAATAAAAAAATAATATTTTGGAACCTTTTATATCTTATGCTCACTGACTAAGGAAGAACAGTAAGTTTTGATGTAGTTTATCTGATGAAAAACAGCTGCAATCAAAGTAACACACCAGATATTTTGGAAGAAACAGTAACAGCGTTATAATGAGTAATGAGTAATTAATGAGGTTACTCATTACTGAACAACAGTAACAATATTGGTACGATTCAGGCTTCACACAGTGACTTAAGGATTCCATTATGTCCTTCAGGATTCAGAAGTCTTTGCTGTGTTCATTGCAGTTTGGTATAAAAACCGTTCTTAGTCAGAGTTTTCTTTATTGTATAACATCTGCCTGAGTGTCTGGTGGGTCCCGCAGGATGTTGTGAGCTTTTCCCGAGATGGAGGGAAGTGCTGAGCTCTTCCAGGGAGTGGAGAGGGCAGCCGAAGATCTTTTAGTGATGAGCCCCTGCAGCGTTTCTGATGTAGCTGGTTAGACTCCAAAATATTAGTGGATGAGAGAAGATCCAGTGACTCACTCACAGGTTTGAACAAGTCTTTTTTTCATGCTAGTAAATACATATATACATGGATCCTGGCTCCGCTCCAAATATGGCAACATCAGCTCAGCTCTGAATGACTTTAAACCATAAAGCTGAGTTACATAGATAGTAATGGTGCGTTCATGTGTTTCCTCTTCAGTGTCATGTTTAGCTCGGCCTTCACATTTCACATCCTCCTTCAAAGATGCAAGATGCAAATTCTTGAGGCATAAACTATCTCCTGATACATTAACTCATTACGAGGTTTGTGTTTTAAGACACTGCACTTGCCTCACAGCAAAAACTGAATATCTTTTTTTTTGGTACAATTAGTCCAATAGTGAGTAAAATTATCTTATTGTACTGGCAGATAATTTAGCCCTTTGCACATTTTTTTTATTTTAAGAGCAAATGGATTGGGTATGTTTCTGCTGGAGCCGTGTGACACTATTAATAATTGATCGACCGGTTTACAACGAGTCAGCTGCAGCGGAGCTCCTGCATAATATGTAGACAGTGTTTGGAATCACTTTCTCACCAGCAGAAATCCAAACTACTTTCTAGAGAAGAAATAGTCCATTTAAAGATTTTGTTTTTGTACCCAACATTTATTTGGTCATATATCTATTTTAGACTCGGCCATTGGCCATGTTTTGTTAGATAATTAAGGAGCATATTTATTCTAACTTTCCTCCCTGTGCATATATCCTCAACATCATCATTTCACAGCGCGACAAGATGTGCAGGCAGTAAAACTCCGGCAAAAACTACTTGCGTCTTTCTGTTTACAATCATGAACCAACAGGCCATGAATTATTCAAAACTGTGATTTTAAATTCTGAAAAGTTTAAAGGTCCCATTTTACTCACATTTCAGCCTTTTGTGAATTTCCAGGATAAGTGTGTCTCATTATTTATTCATTTTTTCTTTCCAGACAAACACCAGTAACTTGAAGTTAGAAAGACTGAAATAATGATAACTGATGGTTGACTTTCTGAGTTTCAAGCTATTAAGCATCACTATGTTTCCACAAACAATGATCTTCATGAGGATTAAAATCTTTTAATCAGAAAAATTTGCAGCTGTGTGAGAATGAAGAGAAAATGTGATTTAGAAGCATTAATGTTGTAATTTTTATGAATATACTGATACAGTCTAGTCCAAAGTGTAGCATGTATTTGCTCTGTGTAAGTACATGGTCTACAGTTCTCCTAATGACAGAATATAGATGGTAAAACTAAACAATGCTCCTGCTGCAGAGGAAGTCATCTTCGTTGTGGATGTGGCAGCAGCAGCCAGGCCTCTGAATGATTCATGTTATGGATGCTCTGCTGTTCGTTCAGGCCTGCTGACAGGATTCCGTGTGTTGTGTGTGTGTGTTTTGGAGGGAGTGATGATGGCGATCACACCTGTCACATGTCCTCTGTGGGAATCCTAAAGGCTCCTCTGTTAGATATAGAGGAGCAGGAAGAGTTGTTCTTATAAAGTGCTGTTTTTTGCTTGGACAGCTGTCTGTCGGAGTATTCTGAGGCTCTGATGGACACGAGGCTCCTCCAGTTGTATTGTCAGTATAAAAAGATGAGGACTCAAATGTCCAAGTCATTTAAAAACATAACAATTCAAGTAAACGTATGATTCTCAGTGTTTCATCGGGCTTAAAGTGAGACACTAGAGAAAAAACATTGTTTTATCATGCATTGATCAATTCTGCCTGCACATCATTTTCAGATTTAGGAGAATAAATGAAGCCCATATCTAAATTGCATTATAAGCTTTCATTCATAATACCTTATAACAATAACCAGAACACATTGCAAAGTGTTTTATAATGACTGATCAGGTCAAGTTTCACATTTTAATCCATCTTTCTGTCAACTTTCTGCCAAGTAAGGTGTAAGGAAGTGTTTCACTTCTTTTTTTGAGAATCAACGGTTTTTAAATCTTGTTGCTTTTAATGTTTTATATAAAGCACTGAATTACCTTGTTGTTAAAATGTACTATACAAATAAACTTGCCTTGCTTTGCCTTGAAAATGACAAAAGATGCAGTTTTCTCAGTGTCTGGTCTGAAAATAGATTGAGTGAAAATGACCTAAATTCAAATGTTAGAAAAACAAGAATGAACGAATCTAGAACAAAATGTTCTTATATCTAAAACTAGAAACTGTTTCTGTTGATGCCGTCTCATATCTGTAGAACTCAATAATCTGGGAGTGTTGTTAAAATCAGTGAATTTGGTTGACAATGCTGGTGCCTGGCAGCTGTTAAAGGGAAACTTTGTTCAACTTTAATCCCATTTTCCCTTCATTTTGTTTCTAAGTGACTAATGGAACAACAATTTGTTAAATTGTCCCAGTATTTAGTGAAATTACATTAGTCGGCAGCTGCTAAACAAGATGCCACCTAATTATTTGGGGCAATTGGGCCGATCAACATGCATCCACTAAATGTGTTTCTGATAGATTGTGAACAGAAGGATCTGACAATAATGTACAAATAATATCCAATTGTTTCCAACAATTTTCAATCAAACATGGTTTCCTGCTAATATCTCCTGTGTCCATGAGTTAATGTTGCAGTTGTTTACCTGCAGATGTCATTAATTCACTTTTTATTCTGTTGTAAGCCACGTTTTTACAATTCAATGCAAACTATTTGGTTGTTTGTTTCTTTGCATTTCAAAAAATCGAATTTTATCAAATCCTATAACTTGTTTTTGGTACAATTAGTCCAATATTGAGAATAATCATAATACATTTGTATTCTATTGACAGATAATTTAGCTCATTTCAAGTTATTTTATTCTTCAGTTTAGAAGAAACAAGACTGAATTAAAAAAGGATAAAAAAGAGAAATTCAGGAGACGAAAAGAGAAAGATAACTTACCAAATCAATTGATTCGTTTAGTTTTGTTTTAAGAAAATTGAGAAAGAAAAGGAAATTGAATAAAACTTGAAATAACCCAAATTATCTGCCAAAGGAATAAGATAAGTCAAAATAATGGAGTAAATGTCCAAAATCAAGGTATAAAACCAACCATCCCTTGTCCTAGAGAACAGCCAGTGATGGATTAGGACGGTGATAACTAACATCATTATTATACTGCTTTGAACCTTGATGGTGATCTCTAGCTGCTGTACCTTTGAGGTGCGTGGAGTTGGCGGTAGCGTGTGCCGTTCTCAAACGTGCATGCAGCTTTTAGAACTGTTTCCCCGGATGAAATATATATGGGACATAATGCATATTGCATCAATTTGGATGCTTTGCCCTGTTGTTTTCAACTGCCGTGTAAATACCTGACAGGAAACGGTCAACCTTGACTGTGGCTCAGACTGTGGAAAACACTCAGGCCGTACCTCTAAAACTTTCATAAACCCCCTAACGTGTGTGTGTGTGTGTGTGTGTGTGTGTGTGTATACAACAAAGAATGAGAAAGAGAGGCAGGGGTTAAAAAAAACAAAGATAGGGAAGTAAAAGAATAGTTTTTTTTTCTTAACCATATATCATGCTGTTGAGGAAAACAACTCCTCTGACACAGCACAGGCTGATGTTTACTGAGATCACCATAAAAAAACAACTGTAAAGGAGAATGAATGATTCAGACTACTGCAGCAAAGTCTGCAGCCTTTGCAGCTCTCTGGTCTCCCTGCTGCCTCGCCTTCTGCTCATCTACACCTCCATCTTTATTTTATTCTGCTCTTTTTTTCCCATTTGCCTCTGCATCTAACCAAGCGAATCCTCTCACTTCCTGCTCTCAGTCCACTCTGCTCACTGCTCACACACTCCTCGCATGCAGCACGCCTCCCTCTGATACTGCTGCCACCCCTCAGTGTGTGTGCAACACTCTTAACTCTTCCTCTTGCATGGATAGATACCCGAATAGCTTCCGTTGCTCTGCAGGTCCAGTCTGTATAGGGAAACGTCGGCGGTCTTACATTCCTGCAGATACATTGAATGCTTAGCACATATCGTATCTAGGTTTTTTTCATATGTGCAGATACTGATCAATGTGCGACATGATGCCAGAAAGGTCCTGTAAAATATGCAGTCAACGTCAGTAAAATGACCAAATGAGGACAAAAAGGATAAAAGTGGCGTAGAACAGTCCAGTTAATGAGACAAAGCACTGATTCAGCCACCCAACCCTCCGCTGCTGAGAGAAGATGAACCTAAGAGTTTTCTGTTTTCTGAGCTTGTTTGAATCATTATTTCACACTGCAGTAATCTGATTACTCCAATCTCTTTTGAGATTTGGATACCTGATTTAGTGCCTGCATTGATTTAATGCAATGTGACCATGAGATGAAGTTTTATATTGGCTGGAATGTAAATGCAGCCTCCTGAAGGTTATGTACTGCCCATACATACTGTATAAAATCACAAGCGTCTGTCACAGTGCACAGGCAGCAAATCCTATTTTCTTAAACAACTTTTATATTGATTAAATAACATTTTGCCTGCAGGGTTCATCGGAAGAATTATAGTAAAGCAATATTATGTAACACGGCATCCAGTTGCTTATAATAGCCTGTTTACTACAGTAATCTATTTCCTTATAAGCATGAAAGCGTAAACTTTCCTGCCTGCATCGAAGGTATTCAGCTGTGAAAAGAGCATTCTGTAGGGAAAATGTCACATTGAAGAGACAGCGAGTGGTAGAAGATGACAGAAGCTGCAGAGGTAACAGCTTCCTCTGACCACTCACAGCCATGGAGCTCATTAAGTGTTCAGACTGGCCACTTTTCTTATCAGCTCTGTCCTCTTCCCCCGACCGAGCAAAACCCTCAGGATCCAAACAGAGACTCTATTAAAGCTGTAAACTGATCGCGTTTACAGCAGACACATTTGTGGATGTCCACTCTGCCTCCTCCTATAATCCGCTTGGTTTGGGAAGATGACAATAGAACTGTCTAAATGTACTCCCTTCGCACGCCGTTTCATCGAGTTTTACCTGTCGGGGAGACAAGGAGCAGCGCAACAAGCAGCAAAAATTAGACGCGAGAAAACGAGAGAGGACCCACATGACAGCCAAATGTCTTTGTGGATCCCTGTGGTCAGAGGAGCTGCGGTAGTTTATTTCTAATGATGCCATCTGCTACAGGCCACATGTGACACATGTTACATTTACTGCTGGTAGGTTTCTATGCAGTTCACCAACAGGTCTTTTTGCTCTAAAGAAAGTCTTTTCGTCATGGTAGGTTTTTTATTATTTTTTTTTACCAAACTTAAATATCAAAGATATTCTTTGGAAAACATTTTTTTCTTGTTCTCTGTCGCATATTGTGAATAAAGTTTTCCCCCAGTCTGCATTTTATGTTCAGGCTTCCTATACTGTAGCAGCTGGGGAACAATAGAATAATTCATTGCAGTAGCTGCAGGAGCTGTGTTTGCAGCCTCAGAGCCTCATCAGAACATTGCAAAAAAGTTTTAAAGAGTTAGTGGTGTCTCCTAGCCTGGGTATACTCATCTTTCATTGCATGTGAATTCACTTCACTGTGAAATTCAGTCTGGACACAAAGGACCCCTATTTTCCCCTCATGAGGAGCAAATTGCAGAATGGGGGAGCGTGCAGCAAGATGATGACGAAACACAGAAGCATTTTTCTTGATAACTCTGGATCCAACATGGCAGAAGACAGTAATTAACCTGTAGATGCAGCAGTAGAAAGTGTTCTTAGTAATTTAGACCACAGGTTTATTTTGAAAAAAGAGCAACTTGTAGCACTAAACTATCAGGTATCAGGTATGTCATCGGTTATGTTTGATATGATTGGCTATAAGCTACATACAGATGCATTCGATAGACATTCGTAGCACCCAATAACTGGTTTTGGGCTTTCATAAACCACGCCTCCAATATGACAAATGTAGATGTACCTGACTTCTATTCATTCATTCATTCTGGTCTCCCCCATCAGTTCTAATGATCGGTCACTCTTGACCGGAAACACCAGGAGTGTATAAAAGTTGAATAAAACACACATAATTGTATTCGAATTAATATATTTTATTTTCTGTGCTGATATTCTATGTGTGGACAACTTCATGGAATCTTAGGTGAATCTGATCAAATTAAGCACATTTTTCATTGACAAAACCTTTGAAATGGTTAAATTTGATCGGGAACACAACATAAGGATAAATCTGCAGTAAATAACTACAGATTTTGCAGCAAGGTTTTACTCACGGAAGGCAGTGACAAACCTATTTAGCCGTTTAGATATGAAGATTTATTTGCATTGTCGTGGCTGAGGTCAGAAATAACAAAAGTGATCTCAGAGGCAGCAGAAATCTGATTAATCTGTAACCGTATCAGCTCATTTAGATGTGAATCAGGCATGTGAGCACTTCAGGCAGTAACCCTTCTCCAGCAGATGATAGATGAGGGTCATTGTTTGAAGGAACAGATGGGTGTCCTTTGACTCGCTGAGCACACTCGACCCCTCAAAGTAAATTGTCCACGGACTGAACAGATCAGACCCAGTCACCAGCTGTACACACTTCCTCTGCTGCTGCAGCTGCTCTGTTGCGGCTGCGGTGACCGATTCCGTCCGGTCCTTGTTATCCGACAATAAATAAATGTGCAGGCAAATACACAAATACAACAAAAATGAACGGATATTAATGGATCTGTTTGTTGCATGCATGATCTATTGCAATGATCTGGAAAAAGACCAGCAGACCAAGTGTTACATATCAGATTCAGAGTAACATATATAAGAAAGGGAAGGCAAGATATGTTTGAAAAGAGATGTGAACCATTTAATGTGTATGTTAATGGAATTAATCTGGCAATTGGCAATAAAGATGAATAAGTAGTGTAAACCTCATAACAAAATGTGTATGTGTATTGTTCTTTTGTAAAGAAAATGCCAAGAAATATCATGTACGGCACGTTGCAGTGTATAATTCACATTGCTACAGGCTAACCAGGTGCAGGGAAATGATTTTTCATTTGCATTTAGTTTCATTAGATGAATAAGTCTATTAGTCTGTCACTTGACTTTCATGCTACTTCCATCGTTTGCTGGTTTTGTCGCTGTTTTCAAAAATGAGAAAAAAACAACATAGTCATATTATTCATGCATCTTTTATTCTGTTTGTTTGCTTTCTTCTTGGTGGTTTGTTCTGCATTGTTGTTCCCCTAAAGACTTCACGCCTCTGTATTACCTCTGTTATTTTCATCGCCTAATGAAAATGTGACATGTCGGCACACTCTCTGATTTGAAGACAATGACTCATTTACATGCACACAGGTATCCCGGTTTGGGCTCTTAACCTATTTTTGAACATATTCTGGATATTTGTTTAGATGGAATACAACAAACCACAAGGTTTCTGATGGTGTGTGTCCAGTCGTCTTATGATTCCATTCCCCTGAAGGATGTTCATAAACCTGGATCAGGGAGTTTCCATGCATGACACACAACCACAACACTCCAAAAACCTGATTAACCGGGAGTCTACATGACCATATCACAGTGGTTCACAGCAGAGAGAAAGCTGTGATGTTTCTTTGCTTTTCTTTCTTTCTAGTCGAGCAGAAGCTTGAGAAACGCACTGGCGATGTGTTTGAAATGAGTTGCTCTTTCATCCTGTGGTGTTCTGCAGCTCTGACTAACTCAGAGAGGTCGGCATGGGACAGAAGCCAGTTTCATGACCCAGTAATGGCATGAGAAATGCAGAAGGGAGGGAGGAGGAGCTGAGGGGGAATAGGTGACTCCACTATCTTTAAGTAGGTTACTAGCGAAAGTAGTGGTGCTTTTTTATCACTTAGTAAAAAATTGCAACTGACACTGTGTGAATAGGTGCGTATAAGTATGCAGTTGACATATATTTGGTGATGTTAATGAGGAGCTTCTGGGCCTGAAAGAAGCTTAGAGTCTTATTATTTCTTAATAATCCTAAAGGACATTTGATGTTGGGATATTTTGCTCTTATTACAGTGTAAAGAAATGCAATGTTCTGTCTGATGTGTAATATCATTGATGTACTAGATAATGTGTCAAGTCTGCATCGAATGAAAGACCTGAATGAAGTTAAGGAGTCTTATTATTTCTTTAGAATCCAAGAGGACTTTTGATGTTGGGGATATTTTGCTCTTATTACAGTGCAAAGAAATGCAGTTTTCTGTTTGAAACCATTGTTGAAGTGTATTAAAAGTGTAGTGCGTAATTTTTACATATAAATGAGTGTTTGTCACATTTGAGTCAGCATCAAATGAAAGGCCTGAATGAAGCTAAGGAGTCTTATTATTTCTTTAGAATCCAGAACGACATTTGATGTTGGGGATATTTTTGCTCTTATTACAGTGTAAAAAAAAATCAGTTTCTGCCTGCGATTATTGTTGGTGTTTATTAAAACTACTGTATAGCGTGTACACTTTCACATATAAATGAACGTCTATTACATTTAAGCCTGCAATGAGTTCACAAAATGCTCATTAATCCTAGCAGCATAATATACAGTTTTGTTAACTTGAATGTGGATGAAAATCATTTAATTTTGTGACTCCACTAGTAATTTTTCAAGACTCAATGGATCATAGTCTGACAGTAAAACGCTGGTATAGGCTGCAGCAAAGACAGTAACCTAAGCATATGTCAACAGTGTCTGTGTGATCGCTGTCACTGCTAATAGGGAGAGTCAACAATGTGAACTGCAGCTTTAACCTTTGACAGGTTTTTACTTTCTTTCGTTAAACAAAGAGTCTATTGGAAAATGGAAACAGGAATAGCACTGGAATAGCAGCTCAAGTCTTCCGACCACTCGGTGCACTTCACACTGCAGCTGTGCATTAACCCTCATCCACACACTGATGCCAACTGCTCATCAGGATCTAATCTAATCATTCACACACAATCACACTCTGATGGTGCAGTATCTTACTCAAAAGACACTTTAACATGCGACTGGAAGAGCAGGAAATGGAGCCACAGCCGCCACAACATACCCACCACCACGTTGGAGGGCAGGTAGTTTCCCTAATCAAAAACCAAATTACAGGTTACCTTAACCAATTGGGTTCTATTTATTTGCCATACATGTATTTAATACTTCCTACTGTTGCTTCATGTGATGTGAAATTGTGAACCATAAATTATAGGAGTGTAACAATTCTATAGAAATGCCATGGATAAACCTGTTTATTTCTGCTACTGTTCCCATCACACAGACAGGAAATGTAATGTTGCCATGGAGTTCATGAGCTCTTCTCCTCAGCCCCATTTGTTTATACTTAACTTGTTTGCATTTGAGCTAATGTGAATCATAGAAAGTCTGGCTGAATTAGTTATTGATCCAGTTCCTGTTTGCAAAGTAACCCCGGATATAAATGGATTTACTGTTGGGGCATTTTCTTTTTCCCTCAACAGACACAGAATAGTTCATCTGATCAGAAATCCAAACGTTTACTGAGAAAACAACGGAAACTAAAATGCAGATCCAGTGTTTATTGTACAATGAAACACTGCAGGAACACAATGGGCAATCAGTCCAGGGGGGAATATGAAATCAAAAACTGGGATTGAGTTGTGAGGCTGGACATGGCAGGGAATGGTATGGCACCAAGAGAAAGAAAATGAACATTGGTTAAAGGGATAGTCTGGTATTTTCACACATCTCGCCCCATTCCCCACGTTCCTGGCCTTTATCCGAAACACGGAGACCATAATTTCACCAATCCCTGCAGTATTGAGCTTTGTAGCAATTTCCCTCCGGCTGGATTTTAATAAAAAGTGAGAATACAAGTCAGTGATCCAAAAAAAAGTCTTATTTCAAAAAATCTAAAAACAGTCTATTCACACAGGAGGTGGAGTAGAGGGAGAGGAAACCTGATTTACAGGATGTTGTGGTGACTAGTGAGAGAAGAGAGAAGACTTTTCAGAGTGAGGGTTTGGGAGAGATTAATGAGATCACGTACATAGATGATAGAAATGGAGTGAGAGTCGCAGGCTTTAAAGGTAGCAGCGTGCATAAAATTCAATCAGCGGGAGGCTGTTGTGGAGTGTTTCATCTGGAAACAATGAAGCTGGTCTAAATGAGGCTGCAGGCTGGAGGGGGAACCTCCTGTGATCAATAACGTGTCTGTCTGGCTGGTCTGGACCTGGCAGGGGAGAGGTTTAAAAAGAAAGCAGTGTATCCTCTCTACTGGGAAATGTCTAATCCTCTGAGATGTAGCATCAAAGTCCAAAAGACCATTCTATTAAGGTACAAGACACACACATACACACACAATGTAGAGGCCAAACCTAGTTCAAAAAACATCTGAAAAACAGCAGGATTAGTGCTGAGGAGGAGACTCAGCCCTCTGATTGGACAGGAGCGCCGTTTCGTGCCCTTTTCATCTCATCTTTGAGGTTGTTAAAAGTTTTCTTCTGAGCAAACATGGTTTTCATAAACATTTGAAGTTACTCAGCGTCTCAGTATTGTTTTTACATTAACACTGACAGAAAGACGGCGTGAAAATGGCTGTTAAACCCACAGAGAAGGATCGATTGCTTTGGTCTTACAGCAGCAGGCAGCTGTTCAGCAGGCGGCAAAGATTTATTAACCTGTTGTTCAGAAAATGCTCACTTTCAAGTCTATAATAACATCATCTATAAATGTTAATAGACATTTAATTAAACTTTTGTTGTTTCACTGTCTATTGGTTCATAAAGGTCCATGGGCATTATTGGATGGTTAATATAAAGTTGTAACTATTGATTGTAATAACTTGTTATTAAAGCATCATAAACCATCTATAAAATATATATAGAAAAATCTGTAACACTTTACTTGATGGGTGAGTTCATAACACATTTATAGCAACTGTCAGACTCTGCACATAAAGGATTCATGACTGTTTCATGAGTCATGACTCAACATTCATACCAAGCCTTTCGAGAACATGGAAGACGGAACGACGACAACTTATCAGAATAAAAGTCCAACAGCTTTTTTAGCCAAACCTCTTACCTGATCACGACACATGTGACAAAACGGGCTAGTCTATCGGCAAAGAGAGAGAACATGGTCCAGTACCCGTCAAGTGACGTGTCCTCAAAAAATTGCTTAATTGAGCAATTGTGAATAAAATCTGCTTTGATTTGCAATGATCATCTAAATAATCATGGGTTACTGGTTTTCTGCTGGTGTTTTTTTAATTAAAATATTGTTTTTTTGTCACATCGGCCACTCGAGCTGTGGAATCCACAGCTGCAACCACCGACCACCACCACCATCTAGCAGCCACCTTCACCAAAGTAGTTTACCATTCCAAAACAAGCTGACCTTGCTAGCGAGCGGCGGCATGTTTCTAGTTACAGACTGAAGTTTCTTTATCAAAATTCGATGCAGAAAAGAATGACAACATGTGGGTAAGGTGTGGTTACTCTACACTGAAACCAAAACACACAGCTCTGGAAAAAAAAAGAGAGAAACCACTGAAAAACTATCAGTTTTTCTGATTTTACTACTCAGGCATTTGTTTGGGCAAAGGGAACATTTTTGACAACATTTCCCCCAAATTTCAAATAAAAATTGTATTGATATATTATTATATAGGATTTATTTGCAGAAAATGACAAATGATCAAAATAATAATAATGTTTTTATACCTCAAACAATGAAAAATAAGATCAAATTCATTCTAAAACAACATAATACTAATGTTTATACTGAAGAGTTCAGAAATCAATAATTGGTGCAATGAACCTTATTTTTAATCACAGCTTTCATGCATCTTAGCATGCTCTCTACAAGTCTGTATTGTTATTTTTGTAGTTGTTTGTAGTTGTAGTTTTACACAGTTCATTGTTCTTTGGTGACTTTATTCCATCTTGGTGTAAGAACTGAAGTAGCTCAGCTTTGTTTGTTGCATGGTCTCTTATTTTTTCCCAGAGCTGTATATGGAAAGTTGGACAGCGAATGCATCTCTCTCTGTCTCTGCAGCATATTGCTGGTATTTGTAACGTATAGAGTATTTTGTTCAGACTCAGTTTGGTCTCCATGGGCAGGAACAGACCTACTATCAATAGCCCAAGGTGACGACTTACAGTACAATAAAGGATGTAAACAGAATATGGATAAATGTTTTCTAGCACCATACAAGAAGATAGAAGCCAAGTGAGCCTTTTACTCTTCTCCTCTGATGCTTTGCCCAGTTTCACCCCCCTCACACACACACACACACACAGTCACACATACTTCCCTCCTATCCCCAGAGGGCTGAAACTAGTTTTTCGCTCCAAGTTCCTGTTGTACAACACTGGAGGGTGAAATGTTCATATCCGAAAAAAGTATGTATTCTCATAATATCCGACCCGGGGCTTTCTTGGAGGAAGAGCATCTTACAACGCGCCGAAAAAGACTTTAATCTGTTATTTTCGCCATGCCAGAAGGGATTCAGATCAGGAGAATCCCTGTGCTTTTATTTTTATTAGTTCTTACTTCTCCAGCTCCTTTTTTTTCTGCCGCGGTTTGATGCCCCGAAACCCCTTGAAAATCCAGTTTCTTTATTACTGTTTCGCCAAATTGCTGAATTACAGCCACCTTCCCTCCCGCAGCTGCTCACTGTCATCTTCTCCTACTGTAACTTTATGCACTGCAATCACGCATACATACAGCACTGATAAACACACATCATCCCCGTCTTTCATGTGAGCAGCGTGATGTAGCTCTCTGCAGCAGGAGTGGGAGCACATCTGACAGCCTCCTCCACACGCCACCACCCCCCTTTCCCGCTCTGCTGCTCCTCACTGCCTCTATAAGATATTTATAAGCATTTTGATAGTTTTCTTCCACTCTCTATCATCCGAGGTGAACGCTGTCATGTCAGATTACTCAAAGAGCCCCGCCGCTGCTCTCCTGCTATTCACCGATGGCTCCGGCACACTGGCGTGTTTCTGTTTAGATGCACGTACCGTAGGGTTCGTTCTGAATTATTAATTGTATTCATGTCATTAGCCAGCTCCAAACAGCCTCCCCCTGCCAATGAACCCTAGCTTGACATGGAATGGAAACAGCAAGGCACTGATTAGATTCTCAGCAGATGTATCTTAAAAAACTCTGCTGCACAAAAAAAGAAAATATGTAATAGCCTAATAATGTAAGTGGGAGGAAACAACTTTTTCCAATGCACTGTTAAAGTTTTGTACAATTTTAACTTCGTAAAAGACGTAAAAACATACTCACATGTAGCTGGACCTCAGAGTCTTAAAGGTCCCACGTTGTTAACTTCTCTCTGTTTTAGTTAAAGTTGTGATGTGACTGATATTTGTGGTTTTAAGAAAATCATCTCCTCTCTCAAACTTCTCTTAATATGAGCCTCTCCTCTGATTGGCTGATTTGATTGCTGTGAATCGCTGTTACATTACAATTGCACAGAAGTCCTGGTTTTAAGCCTAGTCCAATATATATCTTATTCCATTGGCAAAAAGTAAAAACAAATGTGATGAAAGTCAAACAATTTAACAATTATTATTGTTTAGGAATTATAATAATTTTACTCAGTTTTAAACTGACTGTAGCTAAAGCAAGATATTTTCACTAGTCAAGATTAATTTTTTGCTGAGATTAGAAACATGGGACAGTTTTTATGCCTATATAATCAAAAGGCAATTCAAATCTACACTCTCTATGATATAGGGCCTTTAATTCATCCCTTGGGGTTTATCTCGGTATTATGTCCACTGATAATAAAACATCTTCAGGTGATGGATAGTATGTGCAGCTATAGTACAGCAGCTCTACAGCCATATAGATGGCACCATGCTCGCACTATATCAGAACTGCTCCTGTAGCAAGTAACTAAAGGTGTGCACCTCCAACATAAACAGATGTTTTATCCATCACAAACAGCTTGCCTTGCTAATATATGCAGGGATATGTTCGGAACACGTGAACACAGTGATGGAGACAAAATGCCTGGAAATTCTCTATAGGAAGTAAAAAGTCAAATGCAGATTAACTGTCATTCTGAACTGGTGATGAACTGGACAGTACAATAGTTCTCAGTAGTGGCCCCAGCACTATTTCACAGTTTTTGTCATGATTATTTCTCCAGCTGGGGAAAGTGACCGCAACAAAAATTATAATGAGCTTAATTACAATGTCAAGCAAACGATGAGCATGTTGTATAATTTATTCCTTGTCAACAGCAACTTTGTGCAATCACTCATGACGGACAAATTAAGCTACAATTAGCCCAACAGTGTGTATTTTTTTTACATCAAATTATGAGGGCCACACTAAGAGTAAATAATAATGTTATAAAAAAGTTGTGATATTACATGCTCTCATAGACTGAAGCTAACAAACAAAAACTAAAACACACTTAATTGTGCTGTCACTTCTTAACATGGAGGCTCAGGTGGTTGTGTATTCTTGGCTATTGTAACACTCTGAACCATCTGGACATTTCCTGAAGAACAGCCTTCCATCATTTGAGCTCATCCTCATCACGTTTACCTGTGATTGGCTGATTCAGAGACTGTTTAATTATCACCACACCTGCTGCTCTATATTCACCTCCATCCAGCCAAATGCAACTAAATAGCAGATGGCGGTGCCCACACAGTGGGTCCCATCACCTATTAAAATATTAATAATATTAATAATGGGACAGTTCGTTAATTCCCCTGCTCGTGTGCAGACCCAACTACACTGTAGCTTTCTGCCTTTACTCCTCTTCCATTGTCACAAACACATGCACATTCACAGTACCGGTGCAGATAGAAAATGGGTTTTTGCCAGTGACAATAAGAGATGAATGGAGAAGAGCTTGGAGTAAATGAGGTGATTTCCATGATGAAATAGAGCGATAAAAAGGCAGAGGAGAGATCGCTTTTCACTCTCTCTGCGCCTCTCCTCTGCATTGTTGGCTGCCCATACATCATGACATCACAGTGAGGGAGCACACACAGCACATGCAGACACACACACGTATTAAATGAAGTGGAAATGGACTGCTGAACTGAAATCCGGAGGAATGCGGGCTTCAGGTTGTGCGCTGAAACCCGCCTGATACTGTATACCACCCGCGGGTGACCTTGAAGTGAAGAGGGTGATGTCACTCCGGAGTGTTGAGCAGCAACCCGGCGTGTCAGCCTGCATGGATAAGAGCCTTCCGCGAACTCCCGAGGATTGAAATAAGCCAGCAAGGAATTATTTAGTGGACAAGGGCAGGAGCAAGGGCACAGCCAGGAGCACTGATTCAAATTCACACTACCTGTATGAAAGTGGCTTTGCCCCGTGAGGTGAGGGGCTAAAGGAGGCGACGTCGCTAAGTTCATCGCTTTGGTCTCAGACACCATGTGATTACCGTGCAAGTTTGTAAAGATATTCAATCGGGTCAAGAGCAACATTTTCATGAATAACATCCAGATTTCTAAAAAATATTCTCTCATTCATGCAGCAATTAGCTGATTCCACTGCTTTAAAATATTTTAGAACCGTAAAAGGATCCACTACCCTGAGTGACTCTGCTCTAACTCTCAAAAAAGGGTCTATTATTTTTTTCAGTTGTACTTTGTCATTTTAACAATATCTTTGGACTTTCCACATTTCTGTGTGGAGTTTGCATGTTCTCCCCGTGTCCGTGTGAGTTTTCTCCAGGTTCTCCGGCTTCCTCCAGGAATAAGGAATAAGCGGGTATAGAAGATGAATGAATGAAATAGCATGTTTCACTGGTTTCTGATGTTTTGTATCCAAATCATTTCTTTCATTAATCAGAAGGTTTAATGACATATTAAAGGCCTTAAAAGCCTTCAAGGAGTTTCAGGAAGTGGAAGCATTTTCCATCCAAAAAGTCCAGGGACATTCATCCAATTTGACCGACAAGGCTGCTGCAGTGAATCATCAATAGCCATTCCAAGCAGTCCAATGTGACTAACCAGATTAATCCAATAGATTCTCAGAAAACCAACAAGACCCAGTATTCATGATACTGGCTTCATCCTTAAACAGGGGGCACCTGATTCACACCTGCATTTTTTCAACACACCCCTTTTAATTAATTGCCTAATTGCATAGCCTTAAGAGCATAAATATCATGAATGCTGGGTCTTGTTGGTGAGCTGCTATTATTTTGAACACTACTGTACATAAAATAAACAGCATTTGTTGTTTGATTGCACAATTTGAAGATTGCATTGAAGTTTACTGGTTCAAGTTCCCCAGATGAAAAATCCATGTAGATTAGTTGTTTCTATGAGCCTTTGAAATCAATCTGAGATCATACATTACAGATTTGATGCGAGATTTGACTGCCTGAGCCCACCGGTTATGCTTCACTAGTTCTTTATACTGTTGCTATTTCTGATCGTATGTACTGTAGTAAATACAGCTGTTTGCCAGTGTTGTCCTGGAAACAGAATCAGCACAAGCTGAGAGAGAAAGAAAAATGTGGGTTTACAATTGAAGGGAGCACGGCCACCCATAGGGTCACAAATGAGTGAGCCATGAGTGGCCAGGACCCTCTTAGCAAACAAATACTGAGCTGCAACGCTGGTTCAGATATCGTAATGATTTGGTTTGCTGGCGCCTCATCTCCTGTCGTTTTGCCACCGCCACAAGATTCCTGTAATGATTCAGATTTCCTGGGGTGATAAAGATTACCATCACAAATCATTTCAGACCAACTCTGTGCCTGGGCCCAATTTCTGAAAAAGAAAGTCTCTGTTTTTCAAATATTTACTGTTGACACACCAAAATGTTTCATAAAGCTGACAATTACGATTGAAATCACATTCTAATTTCATTGTTTTGGGACATACATCATTGTTGGAACTACAGGAAGGTCAAAGGTGCATGAAGTAACAAATCTACAGGAGACTTTAGTCATTTAAATTGTCTCTAAATTGAAGCCAGTGCTCTGACAGCAGCGCTGGCTGTGATGAAGGCTTTTTGGCAGGTTTGATTTGATGTATATCAAAACACTGTCCCACCTTTTCCTCCAAGCACAACTTGAGGAAGTGAAACCTGAGGGAGTTTTTAATTGAACAGCTTGTGTTTTGCCTCCAGGTTATTACCCTATATTTAATTTTTAACAAGGTAGTGATGTGATTCACTCTGTTCCAGCTGTGCTTTGTGTTGACAAACAGCGTGTTTCAAGATTTGTTCTTCTTCAAGGGAGAAAACCTAATTCAAAACAGAAAAAAGCAGCGAAGCTACAGAACTTTTATTAAGTGTGACAGGTCATTTTCTGTTGACACACTGTTCCTGTTAAGACGGCTTATAATTATATATGTTGTCTGACAAGGAAAATATTTACTGCCACTCAACACAGCTACTTGACCTGTGTGTCTAAGAATGTAGAATTACAAAACCAATATTTTTTAGTAAAGTAAGAAAGGAAAAATAAATAAAATTATGTGTTGATCTACATTACATGATAAAATGCATTAAAATACAAAGTTGTAGCAAAGAATGCACTGACCAAAAGATATAGCATCCAGAGTTTGGTTATTAGTACAGTGATTCCTGCTCTTTGTGACAGCTCAGACAGTCAATAGAAGGAATTTTAATTTTCTGTAGCTGAAGGTTAATCTAATATTTATGCGTTGGTAATTACATTAGGCAGATACTGTTGAGAACCACATTATGTAGAGTAGAAACCACTGGAAAGAACCGTCTCTCGCTTCTTCTCCCTTCCTTCCCCCACGCTCCACAAATGGCACAACTTCCTTCCCTTAATATTGAAAGAGATGTCACCTCCTATCATTAATCTCTGTCTGCCCCCTGAGCTCCGTGTCCTTGTGGAGGAATCACGGTATGTCAGACACCTACCACTCTCTGGCTCCAGGTAAAGTCCTATAGTGTACAACATGTGGAACAGGGGAAGAGAAAAAAAAAAAAAGCAAGAAAGATGAGTGCACCTGCCCCTCCCCCACTGGGGGCAGCGGGAGTTCAGTGCCAGGACAAAGGACAGAGGACAGGAAAGGACTGTAGCAGCTAAAAGAGGAGAGTTTGCAGCCGATGAGTCTAAGAAACTAAATCAAGGAACATTAAATATAAGGAAACCAAGCACATCGTTGTATTTGTCTTCCTCTAAAACCACATATATATTCAGGTATTTCAGTGTGTACAGTGAAATGGTAAAGGTCGAGGCTACTGATGAAATTGAAAAAGTGCAGTTTTATTATTATTACTATTATAATAATACACACTATACCAGCACAGCACTTGTCCAGAGATTTATCAAACCAGTGGAGAGATTTGAAAACATCAGATCAAGTAGATAAGTGTAGTGACCACAATCTGGATCTTTCTCAGCTTCATAACATCATTGTGATGCAGTTGTGGATGTAATGTTAGACCATTAAGGCATCTCTAGTGTAGATCCACCTCAGGTGTGTAGGTCCAATAAAGCCATGAAGCCAAGCGATGAAGCCAATGTTGGATGCACAGTTACTATGACAACAATGGCGCTGTACAGGCTTCTTTCACGCAGGTATTTGGAATTTCAGTTGTCGGCCATTACTGGCCTTGCATGGTATCACAGTCTTCTAGGCAGATCTAACTTGTGTGGAAAGGTGGTTAGAAAAAATCTAGACTAGTGTAGCTGGGACCTTACTCTGTTGAGCCGGTGTCCAGCCTTTTCAACCCGAGCAACATTACCTTCTAAGCTGTTAAATACGATTAAAATGGACGGTTTTCACGTCTTGTGAGATATGAGGTCACATGGGAAGCGGTTGCTTGGACAAAGGCGAGTGCTGAGGCAGAGGAGTCCAGCTTATTCGCGACCTCTGACCAGAGCGGCTGAGCCGGCGCACAGAGCCAGACAGCAGAGAGATTATTTAACATTATTATCGTTTATCACATTCTGTCTGTGGACAGTAAGTGTGTCATTTATTATGGTGCCCGAGCATTTAACAGGACGAGGATCTACTACGAGGCTTATACCAGGACCTTGGAATCGGCCGCAGCTATAGACAGCCCAAGGTTGGGCAATTTGAAAGGTGTCCGATCTGTGATAATGTGATAATGTGATAAAATCGGACTCATTATTTGTTTCCACAAAATGCCAAAATCAGCTTTTCAGGTGAGACTTATTTGCTGGCTGCCAGGCCGGAAGCAGCGGGCCCGCTGTTTCACTCGCACGCGGTAAATGATAGCTGACGGTATGAAAGATGTCACCGCCGATTGAGAGCAAATTTGTTTCCAGACGCACACGCGGCTTGTCTCCGTCCCACCGTCGCTGGCATTTAATTGCACTTGATATTTCAGCGCTGGAGCGGATCACATTACAAGTGGCTCTTCCTCCTGTTTGTGCTGGCGGCGTATTCCATTATACGCTGCTCATTTCCCTAGCTGTCCTTCAAACCGCGTTGAATGTCAGCTGCTCGGGGCATCGGGATTCTGTATCAATTATAAGAGTTGAGGCGGCTAAAGCGAATCAGGAGCTGGGAGCAGGCACGGTTGGGGGGGTACACCGGGCTTTGTGGTGGGGAAAAAGGACACAGGTAGATGAGCCTTGGCTGAAGTCACCTCAGGATAAACTAAGAGGCCAAACAGGGGATTTAAAGAATGAAATTAATGATAAATTTAATACAGCAGGTTAGATACACAGCTCATTTCTACCTGCCGTGAACCAATTATTCTTTCATTAAAAGATTATATTGCTTTAGCTCATGAGCAACCTGTAATGTCTAATTGACGTCCCTGATGACCGTTTTATAACGAGTGTCAAGTACTCATATGTCGCACTGGACATCAGTTGCATTTATCCATCGTCTGAGTTTCTGGTGTTAAAAAGATCAGCATTAAAATACACTGATGATGTGACATGAATCAATCGCTGCAGATCGGACGGCTGCTTGAATAACGTAGCAGTCAAGTCAACTTAATTTATAAAGCATATAAAACAAGTGCAGCTGAACAAGCCAAACACAAAAGCACAAAAACAAATAATAATAAAAATATATTATAAATCATGATATTACACTGCAATAATCTTAGCAAGTGAAAATGTCTTGTATTTGCTTCAAGAAGTCCAAAAATTAGTAGCATTATCTTCATCCTTTGACATATAATTAGGTTTATTTTACTTTTTTTCTTCTAATTGATCAGTTTAATCGTGTGTTAAGGAAACAAGGTCGACATATAAACTTAAAACATGATTAAATTGACAAATCAACAAAATATAAAGAGATCAAAGCAAAAAATATCTACCAATGGAATAAGTGGAATAAGATAATTCAAATTCTACTTGAAGTTCAAAAATCTATATAGGATTTCATGTTGTGCAGTGTAGAAATAATAATAATGAACATAGAACTCCTACAGTAGATTAACTCAAGTGTCTAAGCTCCGCTCTGATTGGCTGTCAGTAGAAGAGTCTTTAGCAGTGACTCAGTTTCCACTAATTTTAACACAATTTGTAGGAGGCCTGGTTTCATCTTTTTTCACTTATCCAAGGTCGGGTCACAGGGGCAGCAGCTTCTGCAGGAAGCCTGGACTTCCCTCTCCCTCACCACTTCTTCCAGCTCTTCCAGGGGAACCCCAAGGCGTTCCCAGTCCAGTCGAGGGTCCTGGGTCTTCCCCGGGGCCTCCTCCCAGAGTGACGTGTCCGGAACACCTCACCAATAGATGCCTGAATCACCTCATCTGGCTCCTCTCGATGAGGTGGAGCAGCGAATTTGTAGGAGGGTTGTAAATTATTCAAAACAGTTGCGGACTCCCTAAACCCAAAATTCGTCATATCGATCGAAGTCTTCTGAAAACCAGTAAAGAGAATGATAGTTCCAGAAAGAAAAGAGTTTGAGGATGCCTGACATAATAAGGAAGTTGTACTGAGCAGAATAACTGCAGTAAGGAAATATGAAGGAATACGCTTCTAAAATCAAAAGCCTCAGAAGTCAAATCATATTGTGGGGCGATCTTTTCAAAGAGAACATGAACTTCAACTTCATCTCAGTGGAGAAACAGGTACATGACAGTTAATGAAGAAACAGAGCAGCTCCTGTTTCACAACTAATGTGTGTGTGAAATGAGCTGGATCAGCCTCAGGATGAGAAGCACTAACTTTTTAGTTCTCTTCAAGGAAACAAAGATGAGACTTCCACTCTTTGATGGATCATTAAAGGAGGTGGAAGAAATATACAGTGAATGTTGAAGTGACTGATGGTTTGAAGAAATAGAAAATAAATGAAATTCCCCTGTGTGAGGAGACAGGTGAGCACTAGAGATAAAGACAGTGAACAAGGCAGAACGTCTAAGACGGAGTAGACAGAGATTAGGAAAAAGTGTCATATTTAAAGGGACAATAAAAGATACACATTTACTGTTTTAAACAGCTTTGAATGATTAAAAATAAAAAGACAAACATAGGGACATTTTCGGGATGAAGATTTCTAGCTTAGAGGTTTTTGTGCTTTAGGACAGGGAATTTAAAAACGGTAACAGGCAGATATGAAAATCAAAGGATGCCGACTGAAATGTTAATCCAATGGCAGCCACAGTTTTCATCCACTGAGCCTGACTACCATCTGTCTGCTGAAAATTACATTGTGTGGTATTGATTTGCAGGTTAAGAAACAATCTTTATCTCAGTTAAGTATTGAGAAGTCTATTATTTATGACTTCTGCTTCAGTTTCTGAGCTATCTGCTGTAGAGGCATCGGCTTTCTCTTGAATACAAAGGGACCGGAGGCATCAAAGTTATGTTGCTCACAGCACCAAAGAAACATTTGAAAAAAGTCAACAGTAACATCTCTTTCCAGGAATTATGACCCAGTTACTCAAAATAATTCAGAGACCATGTTGTAAAGCAGTTCCGAGGAGGAACTATTTTTCTTTCGACCAAACTACATCCACTAACTGTCTGAACACACAGATGGAAGCATCCATTGCGTGCCCGTCCATTCAGAAGACAATACTTCCTAAATTAAACTGCTCGTGAGTGCAATTCAGACTCAACCTCACCAAAATGATAGAGGAATAAAAAGAGAAAAAAATGTGTTGGACCTTTAATTCTTTTCAGTTTAATATATGCAGCATATGTTCCATCAACCTCAGATTAAAACCAGAGACAATATAGTGAAACTTCTATTAAAATGACATAAAAATCAAATAAATAAATGTTTTGAATCACTAAACTTCAACCTTGATGAAACGCACCTTCTACAATAATGAGTAGTGACATCCACAGAGCTCTGACGCGTCAGTGTCTGTTAAACATGTTGTTCATATACTCGGGTCACCGATGCACTGACTTTCCCAGCACTGATCGTGACACATCGTTCGCTCTGTGCTTTTGGAAGTGGGCTGTCTTGCAGCTGGCAGAGCAGATGACAACCAGGGGATGTTTCCAGAAACAGATGCGATGCCTCCTGCACGGCTGGTGCGTTACCGAAGTTAGTTGTCAACGTCTTGCCTTCAAAGAAAACCTGCAATTTGCAGAAAGAGAGGAGAGAATCCGCGTTTGATGCAGTTGTCATGAGGACAGGAGCGGCTCTCATATGAGACTGTTCACATCGCCTGGTACACACTTTTGATCCAGGCTCAAACCTTGATGCAAGGTTTATATTTTTATATATATTAGTGTTTGTTTTGAAAAAAATATATATGGATGGACCAGGTTTTGCTTACAGTTCCCATATGATAGTTATTTTGCTTATAAGCATGCACTCAATCCATATAAATATGCAGGCAGCCCATGTTAAAAACAGTTCCTTTAAACAAGTCATCAGGATGTCTGTAAATCTGTGATGTCACAACTATACAGTCACTGTCCAACAACCCGAGCTGCAGACAGAAGCTGAGAGGAGATTTAAAACTACATTGAGATGATTTTTGGTTCTTAAAACCACAAATATATCTTCTTAGAGACATCACATCTTCACATAAATCCAAGGAAAAGTGAACACTATTGGACTTTTAAGTTTGTTTGTGCATTTATGATTTTACGATAGCGACAATCTATTAAAGTGGCACTTTCCGAAAGTCTAGTTTTAGGATTAAGATTCAATTTAGGATTACGGATACTAAATAAATAGAAAGGCTGATTGTGGCTGTTTTGCTCCATACTGATTCATCTTATATATTAAATCCATGTATCCTCACAGGGTCTGGAATTCAATTTATATCGAAACAGTTCACACAACGTAAATTGAAAGTAAATATTATAAATTATGTACTATAATAAGTGTGGCACTATAATAAGTGTAGTATAATTTACTTATATATTTCATGTTGGCAGAGAAAGTTGTCCTTAATCAATATGACTGTGTCAGCAAAGATATTCTGCTGCTAAGATGTCTCACTCTTTTTTTCCCTTCTTTACTCCCTTACATTATAATGCAGCATCAACAGTATCCCATATGTGCTTGTCTTTGTTTTTTGTTCAAGCCAAAACAATAAACAACCATCAGCAAAAAATAAACAAAAAAATGAGGTTAAACATTTGAAGGAAACTGAGAACACCACCCGTGAGGGAACCAGGAAATCACGTTTACGCTAAACTAAACTAACCACATCCTGACTGGATCTTCATATTTAATGGACTATGAGTGGAATCAATCTCTTTGTCTCATTCTCAGCAAGAAATCAAATACATCAGCAGAGGCTTTAGGCTCCACACATGTAACAATAGGAAGGTGATTCATGCAGGCTGAGGACATGCATCTGTGTGTTTGTATGCACGTGTTGGAACATAGAAGCCGCTCAGCTGCCGTCCGTCTGGAGGATTCGACCTCTCCTCCTCCTCTGCTGTCCTCCAGCTGCTCTCTTCTGTCAGGTGGAACCAGAGGGGCTGGCCTTAATTATGGGGAAGAGGTTGACTGTGACACTGACGCAGGATGTGGCGATGGCGTCTTGAGGCCGGGGCCGAACAGGGCACGCCTCGCTCCCTGTTGCTGCGTCCTAAGACAATGAGAGCCATTGCAGACCATCTGCTGCCGCTGCCCTCCCAACAGGCCCGGCCTGTGTGTGTGTGTGTGTGTGTGTGTGTGTGCGTGTGTGTATGTGTGTCTCAGAATGCTACTTCTAAACAGCCTTTCCTCTCGGCTCCTCTATTGTCACTGTGCTGTTTCTCCCGCTGGGCCCCCGTGCTGCCACGTCTACCTTTTAGGAAAATAGGGCACAGCGGCAACAGCGCATGTAAAAACATTTACAGACGCAATTAAAAATGTAGGAGTCTGTGGAAAAAAATCCTAAGGCGACAAAAAAAAAGAAAAGAGCCTGAACAAGATGTATTTTTAGTTTCACCAAAATCAAAACATTGTTAGATTGTTGACCTGAAACTGTAGCATCTATCAGGGTGTATGGAATTAGATGTTGTTTTTCATTTTTTTTTTTTTTGTATTAGATGATAATTTTCTAATTAATGTCTAGTTCTCACATGAGCATACAAACCTCTATCTTTACGTGATTAGAAAATTAGATGTTCATTTTCAAATTAACATCTGCAGCGATCGCCATGTGCCCAAGTGTCCTCCTGAGAGGGGATGAAACATGGAAGTGTTGTCTGCAGTGGCCCCATGTGTAAGACGACTTGCTGCCTTCTATGGTTCCCTTCCAGTGAGCAGACATGATGAGCCGCCCTCTAGGGTAATACTCTGTGTGTACACCAACAGGAGAGTTAACTTCTCTTTTCCTTCCTGCTCGAACCTCCCACATAAGCTCACGATGAGCAGTGAGCAACATCTGCTCATTTCATAGCTCATTTTCTAACACCCACCGTGCCCTCCAAATTAAAAATGATTTTGAAATTTAAAAAATAGACAAATAAATATTGGCTTAACAAATTAAGACCAAATATGAGAACCACATTTACATATTTGAGCTTCCTGTCAGGTGGCATGAAGCCAGGTAGCCACGCCCACTCTGCTGTCAAATATTTAGACCCACATATCAAGTTCTCCTGAGTGAGTGCTGCCTGTCACTGGTGACGTTTCTTTGATGTCTCATAGGTTATCTCCGTACCCTCATCTCTGCTCTGTCCTAATCCTGTCTCTTCCACTTTTTGTAGAAGAAACAGCATCATTCACAATCTCTCCCTATATTTTTCCATCTTTCTATATCTATCCCTGTCTCCCAATTTTTTCTGTATTTTCCCTCTCTTTCGCTATCATTCACAATCTTCCCCAATTGTTTCCCCTATCGTTCCTTTTCATTATTACTAACCCTTCTTTCTATCTTTCCTATCTCTCTTATCTTTCCCTATCTTTGTCTTATCCCTCTTTCGTATTTGTGATTCTGTTTCTGACCTTCTTTGTGTTTGTCTGCTGCTTGCAGAACTTTTACTTTCTTGTTAATTTACCATGGTAATAAAAAAAAAAAACATGAAACTCTCAGCACAGCAGCTCCGCGCCTCCTTGTCTAATTTTCTTTTCCCTTCTATTTCTCGTCAGCTGCAAGGTTAACAGTGACTGATGGGACGTCAATTAGGTCGTTGGCTGCCAGGCATCACCGTTACCTAGCAACTGTTCACTAATGGTGGAATCTGGCAAATAATTTGAAACACACAAGTTTCTACCTGGACCTGCATAATGATATGTAGATAACAAAATGGATTGTGTGTGTGTGTGTGTGTGTGTGTGTGTGTGTGTGTGTGTGTGTGTGTGTGTGTGTGTGTGTGTGTGTGTGTGTGTGTGTGTGTGTGTGTGTGTGTGTGTGTGTGTGTGTGTGTGTGTGTATTGCAGTAATCAAACACAATAAGAACTGAATCCAACCATCTGCTGCTGCACTACCAACAGCATTGGGCACAGGGACAATGAAGGGTGTGTGTGTGTGTGTGTAGAAAGAATTGTAATGCATGCTGTCCAGAAGACCGGATGGAAACACCACAGGGTGAATAATCTAATCAGAATATGGAAAGTATGCACAAAAACATGTTCACACTAAAAAAAATGTGTCGTCTATCTCTTGATATTTGTGGATAATGCAAAGTTTTTCACCACGTCACCAGTTGGTGAAGTTTTACAGCACATTTGTAAACTTTTTAAACTCTTAGAGCCTGATCTACTAATCAAGCCTACTAATCTGCATGCACATTCTAAAAGGTTGTGCATGTAGGTGTTTTGCAGGTGATTTACTAAGAATAAGTGGTGCAAACCTGATGTCTCAATGGTTCAGCTGTTAATAACAGAAATAAAATCAAATTGATTCATTAAAGCTGGTTATTTGCTTATCATGGACCAAGACTTAATAATAATAATTAATATTATAATGTACTTTATCTTGTACTGTAAGTGATCACATAGTTTAATACTTAATGTTTTACAACAGTGTGTTTCAGCGATAAAAGATGCTGCTTTTGTAAGAAGAAAAGTTGTAGAAGAGGCTGTGATGAGCACATTTTAATGGCGTTCAACTGGACTTCCTTCCTTCATGTTGAACATTGATCATATATTTTCTTAACATTACCCTAAACTTAACTACACTATAACCACAGCACTGTCACACCATGAAACAGTATTATATAATATGCACATATCAAAAACACATTAACATGATCCCTCTGAACACAATCAGCCTGTCTGCAGAAATGTAAACTCTGTGTTCCTCTCTGCAGACTGGGTTGTGTGGTGTTGCATTTAGCTAGATTTAGCAGCAGGGTTTAATCTGCAGGGAGATGTTTAAAGATTGTATTTGTGTGACATTGGCTAATACATTTTTGGTTAGGGCTTTGTTTCTTATTATTCCACCTTTTCAACCAATGCAGCAGCAAGGTGTCCATTAATGGAGATTTTAAAGGAATCTGTACATTTTTATTAAACCCTAAGAAAAGGACAACAGTGAGAGGAAGTGTTACATTGAGTGTGTGTGTGTGTGTGTGTGTGTGTGTGTGTGTGTGTGTGTGTGTGTGTGTGTGTGTGTGTGTGTGTGTGTGTGTGTGTGTGTGTGTGTGTGTGTGTGTGTGTGCATGCGAGTTTTGATGTTAAACTCCTTTTATGTCATTACATCTGAATGAACAATCCATCATTGATTTGGACTAAAATAATGAAATATCAAGCCTGTGCAGGAATAAACAAAGTAGCCCCATTTCAGTAGAGGAACACTGATTTCACCATGCTGATCACTCACAGTTTCTTTTCTGATTACAAATATTGGTCTGCAGGTCTCACATTATATGTCTTGAAAAAAAAAATGAAGGAAGTAATAATGTGAAGGAAGTAAGCTAATTGACAGCAGCAAACAAATTCTAAACGCAAGCTGGAGCTGCAAAGAGAGGGTTTGAGGAAACGAATTGCCAAAATCTGAATTCAATAAATCATGCCATCCAATTGAAAGAGCACGCTCTTGAATAAAGATGGAGAGAATGACCCATACTTACCCCAGCTCCATACACAACAGCTCCCGAACCGCTTCCTGATTATCAGCCCATCATCTGAAGAAACTCTCAACCCGAACGGTGCCTTTGGGTTTAAATAAAGCTGCAACTATCGATCATGTTTGTACTCCATCGGATACTCTGGCAGTTAATTGGGTAATTAGAAGAATGAAAAAGTCGATCCTTACATTCTTCTCCACTGTGTTCAATGCTGAACTACAGCATCACCCCAGTGTTACAGTGACAGAGTTTGGGCAGGAAGACAGTGGATTGACTGAAGTCTGGATAAAGTTCTGTGACAGTGTAACTGATAACAACTGATAGACTCCCCCCTGCTGTCACAGACACTATCAAACTCACATGAGAAAATGGGGCTGTCTTGTCAACTTCCCATTTTATTCTCTGTAACAGTAGCAGTGGTTTATTATACAAATATAACATAGACTCTGGGAGGCTGGAATCAAACTGTGCAGATGTTCAGCACAGGTTTCTACAGCTCCCTCCTGCAGGTCTCCCTGCATGTAATTTCAAACCTCTGCAGATCATCCAGGATGTGGTGGTGCTTCTGGTCTTCAACCAGCCTTATCAGCACTTCAGCCCATTCTTCCTGTGACGGTGGATGTAGGTGCTGAGAGCCAGAGGGATCTAAGTAGGTAAAAAGTAACTATCAAGTACAAACAGGCAGTGAAACAGCAAAGTCTCTGAATCCTGGCTGAGTGCCTTCCTCCATTTTTCTAAGTCACCCCTGGACCTTATCTAGACCAAAGAAAAACATGAAAATGTCTATTTGCATGATATGGGAAAGAAGATAAGAGAAGAGCCCTCTGCAAAGTAGGTAGGTATACATTCCCTCTGAGGACTGCCCTGGCACATAGGACCTGTCCGACTTAGCTTTGGGGCAGTTACTTACATCGTCCCCTCTGAGCAGACCTTTTCTTGTGTTGTATTAACTCTTGCACGTCCCTTTGGTTTAAAATGTCTGCGAAATGAAAATATGAAAAAATATGAAATCCTCCAAACTCCAAAGTAGTTTATCTACAAGACCTAGTGCATGACTTCAACTTTAAGTTGAACACCCTTCAGTCCATTGCGTCATCAGGTGATCTGTGTGTTGCTTTCTGTCGCTGTCTGGATGAGTTGTGTTGTGACTCATTCTCCATGCACATAATCTCACTGTGAAACACCAGAGATTGCTGAAGTGGATAGTGTCTTGTCTACTGTGATATTTATTATCTCTCTGCTTTGAGCAAATTCAGTTTGGTTTTTACCTCTGTTAAAGTGGGAAGGGAAAGCGCACCCTCCCTCTGGCTGTTATATGGATTTCATCTAGTTAGTGGGCACCCAGATGTACTCCTCTTAGCTTCGCTATATATATATATATATATATATACCTGTGTGAACATCCTGCACACACCGACAGCATGTCATCTAGGTAAACTGTTCCGCTCTGTCTGACAGAAGGACTCTGTCGCAGTCTCAGTCTTCAGAGTGTCTGTCTGAGAGTCTGTCAGTGTGCAGCACTGTGACTGGCAGCTCCTCATTGGAGTTGCAGACTGACAGGTAGATTAAACCTCCCTGGTTACACCGTTCCATTTTCCTGACGGAACCACACCGTCATTCAGTTCTCCTGCCTACGAGCAGCCAGACAATGCGGCGCATTTCTTAGCACGCTCTAATCTCCTCAACCAGAGCACTTCCTGCTCTGTGTGTGCCTTCGAGAAGGACAAGGGCGGAGATAAGAGTCGCTGCTGTCTGAAAGCCCTCTAATTAAATGCTTCACTGCTTCATTTTCCCTCCTCCGGCTCCAGGAGGGGACACCTGGCATCAGAGAGGCAGAGGTAGCCCTGTGCTGCATGCATGATTATTGTTTTGTATTTCCGTGTCTTATTTGTTTGCCACTTGGAGAGATAAGAGGGTTCTGTCATTGAGTTCAGCCATCAGAAGCCTCTGCACACCCTCACTGTGGAGATGAAACCCCCTTTTGTGAAAGTCATTTGTCCCACTCCACAGTTCCGTCCATACTAAAGCCTTCCTTTTCAAGTTTACGGCAGTGGTCAAAGTCCCCACTGCCGCATAGATAAGCTCACTTTCCTCCATCGCAAGTATATAAATGTATATGCATGCAAACAGAGGTGTTCATGCATTGAATACCATTAAAACCTTGATTAGATCTCATTGGTGTTGCACCAGAGACACGGGAGATAATGAGATGAATGTGGTATCAGCTGACAGCACAGCAAAACCCAACAAAGCAAAATATGCATGTTTGGATTTTTATGAGTGGAGCAGATGAGTCAGCAGGTTTCTGGCTTCATCAGGGATGACATCAGTTTCTCTCTTTAGCCGCTGATATCAAGCTGCCAGATGTGAGTGTATATGCAGAAACATCTTTGGCTACAAAAAGCTTTCAGAGTGACTTTCGCTTTTTTTTAAAATGACATAACTTTTTAAATCATAGACATGTCCACCAGGTGCGGTTGAAATATGTGAATGCTTTAGCAGTTATAATCCGTGCCCTTAGATTTTGAGCTACAAAAAACTCTATGGAATATCAACAATCCCCAAATAGTAACTATTTTAGCATGTTCTGATCATGTTCAAATTTGGAGATGATTGCTCAAAGTGTATGTCATGTAAACAAATATTTGGAGAAAATAGGGGAAATGTAGATGCAAATGAGCCTGGATTAAATAGAAATGGATTTGATGCTTTTTCATGGTTCAAACGTTACGGTGCAACATGGCACCACCATCTCACCATCGAGATATATGAAGGATAAACCCACAGACAAAGAGATTCCATGCTTTAAATTCAGATGAATTAAATATTTAATCCCTCTTTCAACACATGCATGTTTGCGCATAATATTGTGCTCTGTATTCCTCCATTATAAAAGTGTGTAATTTGTGAGATTAACTTCTGTGTACATGAAAATGGAGATGACAGAAAGAGTGAGAGGTCAGAGTAAAGTGGAATGCCGATTGCTATTTTTATGTGTGTGAGTGTGAAAATGTGTGTGTGAATGAAACAGCTTCAGAGACGGTGTCCGATGAGTTAACCCTTTGCATACTTTTGACTTTATATACCACATAAACAAATATTTTCCATGCCATTTTCCTTCCTGCAGCAGCTGTAGGTGAAGCTCCACCTGCCTCAGATTGTAGGCGGTGACTTAATGAAACAGGCACGTGATTTAATCACAACAGCGTGATCAGTGACTCTGAAAGGTTAAGGAGCAACTAGATTTTTGGCAACGACTTTTAATAATGAGGTGTCTACAAATATTAAATTTCTCCATATTCAACATCTGCAGCTTCAGTAAACAAGTAAGCAAACAATAAATCACAACAAACAAATAACCAATTGCAGCAGCTTTCAGTCTGGTTCTGTTGTTACATCCCTTCTCCCTTCATGTTGGACTGACAGCAGACTGGATGCTACAGTGAATCACTATTATCTGTTGAGGGTGAAGTGGTATTACAGGGCAGGATGGATCTAGCTGTGTCCACACAATACATATGCTGTAGGTCTGTGACATAACAAGCAAACACTACAATTCAAAAGTTTGGGGTCACCCACACAATTTAGTGTTTTCCATGAAATGTCACATTTTTGAGTTTGAGAAATTAATAGAAAGTATAGTGAAGACATTGACAAGGTTAGAAATAATGATTTGTATTTGAAATCGTATTTTTCCTTCAAACTTTGCTTTCATCCAAGGAAGGTCAGTTTTCTAGCTTCACTAACCAGCTACAATGTTCTCAGCTGTGTTAACATGATTGCACAAGTGTTTTCTAATCATTCATCCTCTATACACCTTTGTAAATATTGTACGTAAAGCCAGACATTTACAGCTAGAATAGTAATTTACCACATTAGCAATGTATGTACCTCCAATGTACCTTCATTGAAAAAATAGTTTGTTTTTTTTCTAAGTGACCCCAAACTGTTGAATGGTATAGTAGATATGTGTTAGCAGATTCCTGCTCGGTCACAGGTTCAAGGACTTGGGTTGCGACCTTTCTGTGTGGAGTTTGCATGTTCTCCCTGTGTCTGCATGGGTTTTCTCCAGGTTCTCCAGCTTCCCCCCACACTCCAAAGACATGCTTAGATTAATTGGAGACTCTAAACTGCCCCTAGGTATGAGTGTGTAAGTGAAATGTGTGTGTGTGCCCCACGACAGATTGTCTGGGGTGTATCCCTGCCACTCGCCCAAAGTACACTGGGATTGGCTCCAGCAGACCCCTGTGATACTAGTGATGGATGGATGGATGGATGGATTCTTTTTAAAATGATACAGACAACTCTTCAGAATCACTGTTGACTGCATATTTTTATCATAGTATCTGGACTTGTTTTACCGGATACTTTCATCACAGGTATTTTACTGGAGTTCAACTGTATATTTTATTGGATGTTTTTCCAGTCCAGTTTGAAGGGATCATTTTAAACCCACACACTTTTCCCAACTCTAACCAAGTGTTTCTTTTTATACTTAAACTTAACTGCACTTTAAACACAGCTATGCCAAACCATAAAACATTATTTGCTTAAAGCAGTGTCATATTACATCCTAATCCAATGGGTTGATAAGCAGTCTACTCTGCAGATGTAGCAGGGCCCTTCCAACCATATCTATGGCTCTGATAACTATTAATAACACCCACTGAATGGGCTGATACAATGGTGCAGTGAGAGCACGAAAAAGGTCTCTTTCTGTAAATGTTCTGCCATGTCTGAATAAAATGAAGCAGTCTGGATCAGTAATGTAAAAGTCACCAATGACTGAATAACAAATAGCCATTACCAAGTAGATAAGGCCATCAGCGTTATGGATTTTATGAATTTCATATATTTTATGGCTGAAAGGTTTCTTCTTTGCTGATTTGTTATGAATATGAATATCCTGGATCTGAATCACCATTGTCCCATGCAACACCATCTGCTTGTTCTTCCAGCTCTCAGAATTCAGTTTTTTATATATATATATATAAAAAATAATAATCATCTGCGTGACAAAAATGAACCAGCTCGGAATAAAATTGATTATTAATTGTGTTCGTTGTTGAAAACACACATGGACAGATTCTTTGTCCTCATTGATGGACAGATGACTAAAAATAATAGAAACCTGAGAAAAACCTGCTGTATGCTTTTGAAGTCCAGAGAGATATTTATCCCCAATTTGTTGCCATATCTCCCTGTTGGAGTCGGAGGCGGCAGCTTGAGCCGGCGAGCATCAAACAGAGACTGAGCAGCTGCAGCGGCCGAGGTCCTGGACCACATTTAGGAACAAACGCACACCCACACAATCTGGGTTGATTAGAGTAAAGAAAAGTTTTTAGTCAGTCAACAGGAGACAATGTTGCTGTTGGATAGGAAGCTGTTTTTCATTAACCTCACCCACAAGAATATGGAGAGTCTCTCTGCCTTCCTGCATTACACCATCCAAACACACACAAAGGTATGAGCTGGCACAAACACACATGCACATACACACACACACACATGCACACATACTCCTATGCACACAGAGAGTCCTATCCTGCTTTATTTTTAGCTGTTCCCCCTCCCCAGCCCTGACCTACATCACAGCATGAATAAAGCAGCAGAGAGATGAAGAAAGTGAGCTCAGAAGGGGGAGAGAGAGAGGGAATGAGAGGGAGACAGACATAGACGCACACACACACACACGCAGACACACACACACACAAATACACAGACACACACACACACACTCACAGCGGCAAATCTAGAAAAATGAATTCCCCCTCGTGTGAAATGACAGTTCCAGTTCTGTCAGCAGACCTCACCTGCCTCGTCGCTCCCAGAGGAGGCTGCAGAGGGCGAACACACGCACAGACACACACACACACACTCATTGGGGGATACAGGACCTTGGACCGGCAGAGATCAAAAAGCCTCATCATGCCTCAGACTTGACAGTGGACGCTTTTCCCACTTTAAATGAAAGCTGACAAAAGCAGCGAGCACTCAACGTTGAATTATTGAAGATGTGTGTGTGTCTGCGGCATCACAGGCCGGCTGGCGTCGGGCTCGAACAATGCTTTGGCTTTAGTTAGTTAAATGAGCAGCTTTTAGGGCGGAGTAGCACTTGAGGACAAGATGAAAATTGGATTCAGGTAGTGTTTTACAGCCTCAAAGCAGCTGCACAAGTTCCATGTTTTTGAAGTAGCAGATCAATCCTTTTTTTTTTTACACTGAAGGCCAGCCACGCTTTGTAAGCCTGAATACACAATCCGTCTCTCTTTGTTGTGCAATTCAACAGTCCTACTGTACATTCTCCAAGGATGAAATTTGCAAAAGGAAAAACCTCTGGGTGTTGCGTGTAAGTCAATTACATACTTCATACAAATTCATTCTGTTGTTAAGGGGGAAAGAGTGAGCTTGAAAAGCTTCAAGCTGGAATGTATTTATCCAAGGAGAGGATATGGAAATACTTTCCTCACTGTCTCTTTCCCTTAAGTGTAGCATACAGAGTCCCTTAAGTGGTGGAAAGGCCTCATTGCCTCGGGGAACTAGTTCTCTGCTGCTCGCGTCCATGTAAATACACCGTACTGTACACACACAGACATACGCACACACACAAATTTAGGCCCTTCTGCATAACACCTCCCTTGTGTGTTTCCGATCCCATTTCATCAGCAGTCAACCAGCTCAACTAATGCCTCCCCGAGCTCCATGTTTTCATGCTCATACAGTGTCTTTCAAGCTACATTAGGGAGACAGAGATTGTGTGTATGAAGAGAGGCCGTAATGTGTCGAGATATTAGCTGAACGTTATGGATGTGAAGACGCTGCTCTCCTCTGTCCTTTCCAGTTAGTGTGTCCTTATCTTCTCTCCTCTCGTTCCTTTCATTATATCCTTTTTTCCCTTCAGCTCCTTTTCTCCTCTTTCCTCTGTCTTGCCTTCTTCTTGTCTATGGCTTGGACTAAATTATAGTTATTACCTTGGCGAGGAGCTTTTATTTGTCTGTCTGTTTATCTGTGAGCGGGATTACTGCAAAGGTTCAGGGTGAAACTTGGCGATAGAACGAACCCGAAATTTGTCAAACGATTGGAGTGTTTTAATGGCCGTTAGTGGCTCCTGCTGGTCAATAGAATGATAATCGTCAAAAGAGCAGTTGACAGAAATCTGCTGGTGATAGGAACCATCCTGATAGTTTTGGAAATACAGCCACATATTGGCTGTTCTGCAGGTTTGTATGTCAGATAAAAGAATGACCAGTGAACATGACATATCACACCTGTATTGGCCTCTTTATGATGGCTTCAAATTAACTTTACAGTTGATTTTATAATCCTGATAATAATCAGAGGCCCCAAACCAGAAAGTGCCAACAACATGATCAGCTGTCAGTTGTCAAGGTAACATGGAAGTTTGCAGGTGCTGTCCCATTTCTCCTTTACACCCTTTGAGCCCTTGACCCCTCCCACACTCCATCGCTTACAGCTGATACCAGTTAAGTCTGTGAGGGCTTAGGGCTTTTTAAATAAACTATGGAAATTTAAATATTAAACTGGAGAAAATGACAATATAGGGCCATTCATTTTTACCAGAAAGTCTTGTCTGGGATAGTCTTTCCTGGGCTTGTCTAGTCTTTTGCTGACCTCGTGTGGTTTAACTTCTCTTGCTTAAAACCAAACCGTGCTTTGAAAAAGATGACTTGTTATTCTGTGCGAGACAGTGATTCCACTATGGTTAAAGTGTCAGGGTTAAAAGAGTTTAATGACTGGAAACCAAATTATTAATCGGCTGTCTCTACTTTCTGTGTTCTCAGATATTGATGAGTGTGCGACCCAGATGCATTACTGCCAGTCCAACACAGCGTGTGTCAACCTGCCTGGAAGCCATCGCTGCGACTGCCTACCAGGCTTCATCAGAGTGGACGAATACTCCTGCACAGGTACGTCTGCATGGAATCACGTGATCTATCCCCCAGATCACGTTGCATAAGGATGCACACACATGGTTGGATGTGCACATGCATATGCAGTCTGCACACACACAGCCACACACTTGCACACGAAGACATGCACACACACGCACTCACATGCACACACAGACAACAGCCAATAAAAAGGTCAAAATTATGAAGTTATATACTTTTTTTTCTTTTTTTCCACTTTAATTTCAACTTTTTATTTGAAATGGAAGCTAGAGAAAGGTGATGATGTTGAACTAATGATGTGTATTGTATTATTTTTCATTTTATTTCTAATGTTTTATTTGATGACCTGAAAGAAGGCAAAGTTTGTCGTGTGTGGTTGTTTCTAGTGCTTTTCAGCTCCATTATCCAGTATCTGGAAACTTTGTCTTGAGTATGTTTAGAAGCGGATGACCCTGACCCTCAAATATTGACTGTGATGCTCTAACCGCACAACACAGACAATTCTCCTCCAGCGTCTAAAAAACATGATGTTGCTTCTACAATAAATTATATTTAAATAATTACATAAATTAATTAATCTATTTACTTGAATCCAACTCCGTTTTTGAAATATTTCATATATAAACACAACGCTTGAAGGTCTTGTTTGCGTGGTCTGACCCTTATGCCTTCTAGTGACTGGTATCTGATGAACACAAAGTCACAAACGGACATTAAAGCTTTCAGAGAAATGAATGCAAACTGATTAAATGTCGGGGGAATCAGGGCGTGATAGACAAGAATGGGTGATTGCAACCATTCACTTTTTAAATGGCTCGTCTGCAAATATCCTGCTTCCTCTACATCCCTAACCTTCTCAGGGCTGAATGTCAAGTATGGAATACATTCACCAACATATTTACCTTCTTTGAACAGCCACATCCCTGTGGCTCTCAAGCAATTTCCCAGCATATAGGGCAGTGGCATGTGGCAGAGCAGGTTTACTGTGTCTGTCCTCAGAAGGGACTCAGCAACATGTTTTCTTGATAGTGAAAAGGATGTGCTTGGTTGCTGCTGAGTGTTTCTCCAGAGTAGTGTTCTTTAATTAGCTCAGAGTTGGCAGCCACACAGGGACAATGATCCATGGACAATCAATCTATTTTGCAGCTTGTAAACTGTCCTGGCTGCTGACTGAGAGCCCAAGGAGCTCTCTACATCTGCTGGGAGAGATAAATCCTCTCTCAGTCTCCATTTCCCTCTTCCCTTCTTCCATGGCTCAAGGGTTTGAGATCCTCTAAGTGAATGTAAAACAGAGTTAGCGTTCATGGCACAGAGTGGCGACTGCTCATATTACACAACGCTAACACGATTGTACATGAGCTCCTCTAATTAAAGGGGTTTGCACAAATCCATATTGTTTCCTCATTGTGTCTGTGGATCTGGAAATGTTTTTGTTAATGATATTGTTGCTGCAATAAGCGGAACACACACACACATACAGACCCACTGGAAACCAGTTTGCAATTAAACAGAGAAACATTCTATCAGTGATTAGAGGGTTGATTTAGTAGCTCAATGATTGAATAGTGAAAGCTGTAATTAACATTGTTGTGAATGACTGCAGAGCTTTACTCGTCAATCATTAAAGAGATAATGCATTGATGTCACTTACCAACTCATACCAGTGAAGAGGTGATGTGAGGTTACAGTGAGGCAAAAGATTATTTAGTCAGCCACCAATTGTGTAAATTCTCCCATTTAAAAAGATGGACTGGGCTCAACTAAATACAGAAAATCACAAGAATTTATTGGCAAATTAATTATTTAAAATAAGTATTTATTCAATAACAAAAGTTCATCTCAACATTTTTTTCCACATACTGTTGTGGGTATTTTGGCCCTTTCCTCCATGCAGATCTTGTCTAGAGCAGTAATGTTTTATGGATGTCGCTGAGGCACAGGGGCTTTCAACTCCCTCCAAAGATTTTGAGATCTAGAGACTGACTAGGCCAATCCAGGACCTGGAAATGCTTCTTGTGTCACTCCTTCCTTGCCCAGGCAGTGTGTTTAGGGTCATTGTCATGCTGAAAAAGCAGCCACAATTAATCTTCAATGCCTTTGCTGATGGAAGGAGGTTTTTACTCAAAATCTCATGATACATGGCTCCATTCATTGTTTCTTTTACATGGATCAGTCGTCCTGGTCCCGTTACAGAAAAACAGTGCCAAAGAATGATGTTTCCACCCCCAGGCTTCACAGTAGGTCTGGTGTTCTATAGATGCAACTCAGCATTCTTTCTCCTCCAAACATGACAAGTTGAGTTTTTACCAAAACATTCTAAATTGGTTTCATTCTGACCATATAACAATTCTCCCTATGCTGTTCTGGATCAGCCAAATGCTTTCTAGCAAACTTCAGATGGACCTGGATATGTACTGGCTCAAGCAGAGGGACACTTGATGGTCTCTGCAGGTCATTCACTAGGTCCCTCCCTCTGGTTCTTGGATGTTTGCTTACCATTCTCATGATCATTTTGACCCCACGGGGTGAGATCTTGCATGAAATCCCAGATAGAGGGAGATTATCGGTGGTCTTGTATATCTTTAATTTTCTAATAATTGCTCCACAGTTCATTTCTTACTCCTTACTTTGACACCTCTTCAGTCTTGGGAGTTTAAATTCAAACAGGGGCAACACAGTGGTGCAGGGATTAGCGCTGTTCCCTCACAGCAAGAAGTTCACAGGTTCGAGACCTCCCTGGTCTGGGACCTTTCTGTGTGGAGGTTGTTCTCCCTTTTTTCACCGGTGAGGTTAATTGGAGACGATTGCCCATAGATGTGAGTGTGTGAGTGAATGCTGCATGTGCCCCATGATAGACTGGCGACCATCTGGGGTGTATCCATGCCTCTCGCCTATAATGCGCTGGGATTGGCTCCAAGAGATCCCTGCGACCTTAATGAGGAATAAACAGGTATAGAAGATGAATGAATGAATGAAAGTTCAAACAGGTGCCATTAATACAGGCAACAGGTGGAGGACACAGAAGTCTCTTAGAGAAGAAGTTACATCTCTGTGAGAGCCAGACTTCTTGCTTGTTTGTAGGTGACCGTTTTACAGAGGAATTTACCAATTAATTAATTAAAAATCCTATAATGTAATTTCCTGGATTCTTTCCCTCCATTCTGTCTCTCATAGTTGAAGTGTACCTTTGAAGAAAATTACACAACTTTTTTTTTTTTGCCCCACTGTACTTTACTACTGCCAAATAACCAGCTGTGGCTGCTATGAATTGTAGATCTGCAAAACCAGGAGGGAATAAATGAGTATCCTGAAAAAGTAGAAGCCGTTTTACAGTCAGCAGTCGGTGGATTGCTTGTGGGGATTTATTTATTTGATTTATTGTACCAGCAATCTGTAAGGCTGTTGCATAAATGGTTACTTGAGTGTTAACTGGCTCTTTCATTATTCCAACAGAGACAACAGTTACTTCACTTTTATTGTTGCATAGGCAGCTGCACCTGCACTAATAAACACTCTGGCTTGTTTGCATGACTTTAAACCAATCACAACCATCTTGGGCCATGCTAAGTCCAGGATGTAATGACAGTGTCCTTGCAAACAAGTGTCTGGTGACTTGTTTGAGCCCTGGATTTTAAATACACATAAAAAAGACACATTTTGACTAAGTTACCAAGTTACTGGCCTAGTTCACCTAGTTTATGGGAGCTGCTGGAACATTACTTTCAATCACTATTATTATAGTGATTGAATTATTACCATTAATTATTACCATTATTTAGTCTGACTTTGTAACTTCAATCAAATAAACATGTTTACATGTGCTATAAAAGTCTGGTTTTAGTAGAACTAACACAAGGTGTTTTTTAGGTGCCATGTAAATGTACTGACACATGGCAGTGCTGTGTGAAGTACCTTTTAACCTGTACCTTTGTGTTTGTTCCTGCCTTTTTACCTCAGACCGTATGAGTCTGCATGGATTTTAAAATGATCTAAGCTTCATCTGCCCAGAATCTTAGCTGACGTCACTGTAGGCACCCTTTAGTCACCCTCAATATTACAAAGTTAGCAGCTTCTGCCTCATAGGAATAAAATGTCACCTTACAGAACATGTATTTTCACCTTTTGCATTGGAAATTCTCCATCCCACCTGTCTCTCTGTCTCTCCCACCTGTCGCTCCCTCTCTCCTGTCATCTGGCTGGTGGACAAGCCTGTCCTTTGTGAAGACTGTGCCCTGTAAACAATAGGAGGCTTTGGTAATCATGGTTCCACTTGATTTCACCTCTGGCAAAGCAGGCGAGCAGCTCAGGGGAAACAGGGGATGTACGGAGAAAGGAGAGAGGTGGCTGGATGTGTGAGGGTCTACACGTTGCTTGACAGAATGCACGTCACACAGCTGCAGCCACATCTGGTGATCACACTCGTGATTACCAGGTTTAACAAAAAGCTCTTCCAAGGATGACTTGTTCTGTTCATGTTGTGATAGCAGCAGTCAAATAGTCCCAACTGGTCACTAGTGGTCTTTACTCTGTTTTTTTTTTTTTTTTTTCTTTTATTGTTGATGGTCCACAGGCTCATCCCTGTTCTCCTCCGACTGGACAGTCTGAAGAAAAAGCTGTGTTGGAGTTGAATTTGTCCTCTAAGAGCTGAATTCTTTTCAATTTGAGGCACTCACAGAGCTCCTCCAAAGACACAAGGTGCATTGGGCAGATAAGGCTTTGTTCAAACAAAAAAAGGTGCACTGATGTGAACAGAAGGAGGCAGAAATAAACTACAGAAATGATTGGTTTGAACCGTCTTCCACAGCAAAATACCTGTTCATGTCACTGATTCCCTGACCATACAATAGCGAATGCATTCTTCTATTACCTGTAGCAACCAATTAAATATAAAAGAAAAATAAATCACATCCTGTGGGCCCAAAGCCTTCTGTTTACTTGTAGACATGGAGTGTTGAATGATGGAAAGCTTCAATCACTACAGGTAGAGCAACATTTATGAAACCGATTTTTAAATGTGGATTATTGTTCAAAAGACGTATCGAAGTATCGGCTGTATAAGTGTAGTAGAAGTAGTAGAAGTGTAGTAGATAGCAGCGTTTACCTTCTTTCAGTATTTACGGAGCAATGCAAGCAGAACTCCAATGATTTCCCCCTCGCAAGGTCATTATGATCTCTGACTTCATGTGTTAGCGGATAATAGTTGTGCCACAGGTAATTGCTGCTCCCACTGTGTACTTATCGTATGATCTCTGGGTTTTAGAGGAATTGTTGTCTGCATTAAGCAGACACTGATAAGGTGCACAGTTATAGATTAAACTATTGGAACAAGAGGTTTTAAGGTCCTTCCTCCTTCCCAGCTCCATCCTGTAAATAAACCCCAATGGCAGGGTTAGCTCTGGCCGCCACATAAAATACGGTATAGCTGTTTGAAAATGAATGCCTCATCAATTAGAAGCTGTAACTTTATACACTGTATAGCAAGTCTCATATATATTTAATCTGTTAAACAGTGACCACCAAGCTGCAGTTTAGAAACCCTTCTCTGTGCAGGAAGACACTATATGAACTCTCACAAAAAGGTGATTATAATGAAGCATATATTGGCAGATTACTTTTTTTAATTCTATCAAGGAAGGGCGAGAGGGTGGCGCAGGAGTTAGCGCTGTAGGTTCGCAGGTTCAAGACCTTGGTCTGGGGAGTTTACATGTTCTCCCCGTGTCTGTTCTCCAGCTTCCTCCCACAGTCCTAAAATATGCTGAGGTTAATTGGAGACTCTAAATTGCCCATAAGCGTGAATGGTGGCTCCAGCAGACCATGTGACCCTAATGAGGAATAAGCAGGTATAGAAGTTGACTGACTGACTGATATTAAGGAAGACATTGGTTGGGGTGAAGGAGTCTTAAAAAAAGACAGAAATGATCTCATACTCTTAAGCACATGTCTGACATTAAACAATATCAATATTGTCAGCTGGTGATTTTTTTATTGTAAATTTAGCTGTATAAACACACAGTTATATTTTAAGTGTATTGATTGAATTTAGGAGATTTACGTGTTTGCTTTCGGTCAACTGATCCTTTGTCTGCACTCCACCGATCAATACTTTTTTTTTTCTTTTATTTCCTTATCAAGCCACTGTTCATAGACAACATGCTCAAACTCTGTGGTCCGACTGACCAAAAGGAGCTGCCACTAATTTCATGCATCAGTTATTTACACATTTTCCAAAATTTAAGTATTAAGAAAGGCTGCACCCCCCCTACCCCGGACACATTATATGTTTAATAAAAATTTAATCAAATCCAATTCCAATTATACATGTATAATGAATGTGCAGCTCAGGTGTGTCGAGCCTGGAAGCCTTTGGCAAGCCTCCCTGTATACGTAACATCTGTATGGAGCACCAGCCAATTTAATTAGCCCATCAAACCCAGTTTGGGAATCAGTCAGATAAGTTTTCCATAGTCATTACTTCAATCCATTTTTAATTGTCTCTGAGCGGCTGGTGTTTATATTTAGCTTCCCTATAAAGGTTTGATGTAAGGAGTGTCTCTTTCTGCTCATCAGCAGACTGTACGATCCATCCACAGTGACGTCTGCCTCCGCGTTGCTGCCGCTTCTTCTCCTTTGATGCATTGTCTTCCTTTTACCCTGGCTGAATACACACAGAAGCGCATAGAATTAAAAATGCACTGTGCTTATGGGATGGATGTTTACTGACAGAGCACATTAATGGAACATGCTTTCATTACTGTGAATTGCAGCATAAGCATCTTTATTGCCTGGAGCAGTATATTTCATTGGGTCATGAAGGAATTGCATTATCTTGCTGTGTCTGTGCTGCTGCTCCACAAAAACAAGACACGAACAGTGTGATTGGGACACTATAAAGCAACATTAATGCATGGCTGTAATTCACGATGGAGATGAACATATTTGCAGCTTAATGAGAAGCACTTAAGTTTTAAAGTGCCAGGTCTTTAAGTGCTTTTTTCATGTTGTTAATGACACATCTGAAATGATGGTTTATGTGTTATCACTGTGTGTGTCTGTGTGTGTCATATAGTCCATGGCGTGTGTGTATGTTCTGTTCTATGCACACAACATGTAATAATAATAATAATGAATTTTATGTGTAATCACTCTTCATTTCATAGAGTCCTAGAGTGCGAAAGTACATATTAATAACATAGTAAAAGACAGTTACAAGCCATAGTAAAGACAGAAGAACACAAGTAAATTAGTCTAAAACAAAACAGAGAAACCAGAATAGAGCTGAAGAAGTTTTTAGGCCATTTTTTAAAGAGTCAAGTGTCCGTGTTACTCTCAGGTTTAAAGGGAGGCTGTTCCACAAGCACGGTGCTGCCGAGCAAAAGACCAGTCACCCCTGATGTGGAGCCACTTTGTGGCAGGAGGAGTGAGCTGTTTGTGGAACTGATTGATTGAAAAAAGAAGTGTTGAAAGTCCCGTATTGTTCGCTGAACTTGCTGGGACCTCTTACCAGGTCATCCTTGTAAATGAGAAGCTGCTCTCAATTGATCCTCCTGGTAAAATAAAGGTTAAATAAATAAATTAAATGTCTCCTTCCCACAGTTATTGATTAAGAGCTGGGAACATGTCTCTGAGGGTTGGGAGTTTTGGAACATGTGAGCACCTAGACCTTATTCACACATCACTGATTCCACTTGAATTGATATCATGAGACCTTAATGGAGGTTGATGGATAAAAAATGAAACTCTCTGGCCCGTTCCCTATTGATTACACTTCATCCTGGATTGAAGAAACAAAGCACACAGGAAAAAAATGCAGAATACCTAAAGCTCTGCAACGCTCATCTTATACTGCAGCATAGAGAACAACAAGGTCATATACAGAGCCTGGAGACACTTTTCCAAAGCACTCTCAAGATGTGAGACACTGCAAGGCCACTTTTTTATCTTCATGGCTGGATCATCACGCTCCATCCAACACGCGTCTACAGTGATGTGCACGTTTAAAGTTTCTGCTTTCACTAGTCAGCACCAGCCACTGATTATTAATATTTCATTGATGTACAAGGATGTCTATAGATTTGAAATGTAAATGATAGGGTACGCCTTGTCCTGTAATGATTCAGCATCTAAATCCTTTCAGTAAATGTCCAACATTTGAAGTTGTTTTTAAGTTTAGATAATTTAATCTTTTTACTACGCATCACTGACCATTTAGAGGAAAACAGGATTTGATCCCCAGGTCACATCCTGTTTTCCTCTGTTCTGTACTTGGTTCATAGTGGGTCTGCTTTGACTTTGTTACAACCCACTCCCAACTTCACCAGAGGCCAGAAGCTGAATATTATTATAATAGTAGTGGATAAAACACCACATGGAGAACAGTGAGAAAAAAATAAAATAAAAGAATAATCAATTCACAACAGCAGAAAAAGTAACGGAAGAGTTACTCCTATGATTATTTATTAGTTTGTCACAGATTAGAAAGGACTCAGAGGCAGGAGAATATAATTATTGGCTTTACTTTACCAATGAAAACACAACTAGTCGCGTGAATTTTAAGCTTGAAGCTTGAAGGTTTGGAGCAAATAAACAGTTTGTTTGAAGTAGCAGTTGTGAGAAAAAAATGGCGATAAATCTTCAGGAATTTGTTTCAAATGGGCAAAGTAATAGTTGTTTTATGTCACATAGATTTGGCTGTTAAGGGCGTAGATAGGAGTGTGGATCTTCATCTGTAAACCTGGAACAATTGTGGATTTTTTTATAGAAGTAAAGTGAGTTTAGAGCACATCATGACTTCTGCACACACTGTATGTTCCCGTAAATGTGAGTTCCTTAAAATAACCAAGATAAATGAAAACAAAATGGTTCCCTGCTGCCTGGAGACAAAGACAAAGAAATACATCTATAATATCATGTGAACCAAATGTGTTGCATGACAAAACGTATTCACCCAAGTTGTCTCTGTCTCTATTTTTATGCCTTAGCTGTTTTTCAAAACCAGACAAACTATGCCAAGCAACATAAAAACCTCTATTGTGAAATTCATCTGCTGTAGTGCGATACTACAGATTATTTGTCAAGAATAAGAGATGAAAGGAAGAAGTAGCACATAACGTTCCATCATCAGAAAAGGAGTCAGTCTTAAAAAGTCACCAGAAAGTGAAAGGATCAGCTTTCTTCTTTAAGCCACATGCTGTGGGTTACACAGATTCTGACTAACAATCTTATTTCTTGGCTTATTTCTGGCCACCAGCCTTCATGCAGCAGCTCTGACAAGCAGCCTTGTGAAGAGTTAACTGACTGGCAGGTCAAAAGAAAACTGCTTCTTGAACTCTAGTTCACTGCACTGCTGCAGAAAAATCTGAAATTTGCTTCAACTAATTTTATGTAAATCCACGTCCTCCAGGACAAACGCTAAGACGGGCCGTCGATATATTTCCCCTGTAGCACAGGACGGATCTCTGCTGAGCTCACATCACATCAAGGTGAGCAGCACGACAGAGGCAGAAAGTGAGCATGACGACTTTGCATAGGCAAAAAAATAAAAGGACAGAATAAAGCCTTGGAAAATCCTGCTGCGCTCTGTTCTTTATGGGTTTGTCACTGGCCATTAAATTCCACATTACTGAAGTGTTCTGCTTGACATTATTGAATGAGACTACAGCAGGAGCTTAACAGACGAGGACATGGTTTAGAAATTTATTATGCAAAGTAAAAGTGAATCATGAGGTGATGTTTTACTCATAGATCCCACTAATACACACATTCTGGCTTTGCTGTTCCGTTCTACAGCCACACACAAATTACAGTTCTGAGCAGAGACCAGCAAAACAAGAGCATACAAACTATAATGTAGAAAGGAGTTTTGGGCTGGATACGAGTTGTTTGTTTATTAAAAGCAGATGTAGAAACTGTACATTATCATACAGACATTATATATTTAAATAATGTGATTATATTATTCAGTTTACATCATTTGTGGCATGAAAAGACTTAAAATCATCACATTTCAAAAACTGCAACCTTCTTTTTTTCTTTTAAAACTTTTTTGCACCTTTTTTTCAGACATGACTCCTAAGGATGCTCCAAATCTGCAGGGTTCCCGTTGCCACCAAGTGGCCAAAAACTCAATAATAACAGGTTCAAAATGCAGCAACTAAATGTTTGTTCCTGTTCTGTCAGGCTGTGCTTTTATGTTGTTACTGACAGAGTAAAAGCGGTCGCCTGCTGAGTCTGTCATTAAAGGTCCTGTATGAATATTAGAAGGTCTATAAGCTGTTCTATAAATACTGTCCATGTTTCTAAACTCTAAACCTGAATTTGGACCTGGAGTATTACGACTTGCTCTTATACAGCTGAAAGAGAAGCTTCAGAGAGGAGATGGAAAACTATACTAGGATAAGTTCTACTTCTTAAAACCACAAATATATATTTTACTGTCATCACAACTTCTCTCTTTTGTTCTCTGTCTCTTACAACCCACGCCCTCTCTCTCCCTCTCTCTCTCTCTCTCTATCTCTCTCTATCTCTCCCCCTTGTTTTAAACTAATCACCATCCTTGTCATGTCATTTCTCTTCTTTTCTTTTTTTCAGAGTAATGACTCTTTTATGACACACATGAGCAAACACATTATATCAACTCCACACACTGTCATAAAGTGTTGGTTCGATCCTCCACACTTCAGCACAGAGTACATTGAATTTCACACAGTGTCAGAGCTATTAAAGATATCTTATTAATATATTTATGCTTGAGTAAATACTTGAAGTCCTGCTTATCCAAAACAAATGACAATAAGAACAACAGTCCAGAAGCTAAAATATGAGAAAGATGAGCCACTGGGACCGAAAAGCCATAAATCAAGACACCGTCAAAAAGGAATAAGTTCACAGTATATAAAAATGTATACTGTACTCTCTCTCTCTCTCTCTCTCTCTCTCTCTCTATATATATATATATATATATATATATATATATATATATATATATATATATGTCAAATTGAAAAAATTAACTAATGCTGTTTCACATTAGTGCTTCATGGTGTATATTTAATTTGTTGAGATATCGGATGATCAAAGAATCGTGCTCCACTTATCTGATTCTCAATTTGTTGCTACCGATCATTAACTAGACTCATCATCAGTTAGTTTAGTTATAAATAGTTTAATAGTTCATTTGTCTATTTAAATATCAGAGAAGGAAAAGTGAAAGTAGGTGTTAAAGTCCCCCATAGTTCAAAGTTTCATATTGAAATGTCGGATTCAGTTTATCATCTGATTTCTTAAAGAAAAGCAGTAAATTATTTTTGCTTAGAAAATTATTAAATTATAAAAATAGTTTCTGATTAATCTTCTGGTGATCGATTTGTAGATTAATCTTTCATCTGTACGAAGACGACTTATTGCAATTCCTCATGAAGGACGACATGAAACAGGAAAATAATCTGCATTCTGCAGCCACTGGTCCTGTTCTTCAGTCCTTTGACAGTACAGAAACCCTGCTTCTGATATATCATGGTCATTATGCTTCATTAGCCCGACGCTCCGGGGGGGTCACCTCGGCGTGTCCAAGCCTGACACCGCATCATTCTGTAATCATCACTAATTAAGACCGAGTCTGACAGAAAAGTGCTGCACGATCAGATGCGACCGTTGTTGTCTGCAGGAGATTCACAGCTTACTACTGTCAGTGCAATAACATCCCTGTGACAGCGTCATTCATCACCAGATAGGGTTATTGCATTTTAGACAAAGGAAGTCCCCCATGGATCACCCTAAGTCGCCCGTGGATAACCCTAACATCTTATCAGTCTCTAATGTTTACTACGTTACATTCATTATTCTATGAATCCACCAAACAGCTCCAACACATGGAGATACATTTGTTCTGTGATTTACATTTGATTGGGTTTTAGAAGACATATGATTGTAAACAGCCATGAACAAGGGCGGAGTACGACACCGAATTCCACCCACACCAACCACCTTCTATATGCTATTAAACAAACTAAATATATGTTGACTAAATCTATTTTTAAATAGATAAAGTTCACACATTACATAGTACTTTATGTGGAAATCCCCAACCTGTTCCTACACCGACCTGCCATGTCAATGCATTTAGGAGGGATTTCACAGAAATATGAAATCTGACCACTAGATGAAACAAGGCAACATTATTGACAACTGAGTGTATGTTTAAAGTGTTTACTGGGTTTCCATTATTAACATGTAACATCAAAATAATCTAAATCTAAGACCAAAACTCTATAAGCATTTTCAATACAGGCCAAATGTATTTTATCATATCCAGGAGGCTTTGCTTCTCCGTTTTGAATTTGGGAGCAAACAAACAACGATTTTTTTTTTATGTTATTGTATTTGTGACAGCAAAGGTTCAATAAAGCTTTAAAATTAAAAAAAGAGCAAGAACATGCTATAAAGGTTGGTTGGACCCACAGAATTTGCTAATGCTATTTGCTATATTGCAAACTATTGAAAAGAAATTCATCAGGTGGTTGGCATTTACTACAAACTCTGTATTATTCTTCGATTCTATATATTTTTGATGGCCAGCTGGCCTCTGGCCATATATCAATGTGTACAATATACACTTTGAACTGAAGACTGATTATCTATGAAACTAATTTAACTAAACTTACTGTAGGACCCATTCTTTTTCTGTGAATTCCTGCATTTATGTGATTGCGTAGAGTAGCGTAGTGATGCTTCATGACCTCGACTGCAGCTCAAGATAATAAAGAGTTGGTCATCTAATTTTGTGAGGTTTAAACACTGATTTCAGCTGAAAAAATTGCACATACAGATTTTGTTTTCATGAAACGTGTCTGTTAATGTCATCGTTAGAGGCCACTGAGCTTTGCAATAGCCTTCTTGCACCCATTATTTCCAATAATTGGAGGGTTTTCCAGTAGCCAAACAAGCCCTAACTCATAATATTAGAGGTTGTGTTCAGGAAGGGGACTGAGCACCTGAGGCTAAAGAGGAGGAACGATAACCAGGGAAAAGGAGAGCAGGAGTGTTCCTCTCTATACAGTAACATAGCAACATATACATGTGACTGAAAAACCTCCACAGTCGCTGCTGCAAACAGCTTTATTGATTAAAACTGTAGAATTCCTCAGATGAGACGATGAGACTGAAACATATGACTGAAATACACAACTGAAATGTATCTGGTGTAGAATAGAGGTGACTTTAAATATGAAATGCTTTATGTAGGAGTTAATCAACAAGTGAAACCGTTTCCAACCGTTAAAAATCGTTTAACACATGCAAAACTCTTTGATTAACCCACTACTACCATCATGCTCATTTGCCAATAGAACAACACAAAGACCATTATTTCATTTTTTCATGTTCTGTGCAATCAATATTTAGATTTTCTCAAGCCCCAACTCATTCTCCCTGGTAACACCTGAGGGTCTGGCTAGCACCTGGAATGATCATTTCCATCTCATAAGGTTCTCATGTAAAGTTAATGTCCCTCATTACTTACTGGCAATGATATCCTACTTCTCAACTTGGGGGTAAGTGAAGCTTTTGGCTCCATCGCTGTAACTTATTGATATTATTGATCCTTCAGACATTTGTAGAATTGATAAAAGGTCAAATACGAGATATTACTACCAAACAACTGGTTATATATTGCATTTCTTTTCCCCTACTGCATCGTATTCTTCAAGCTTGAACAGATTCTGGTCCACTTGTTAGTTTATCTACTTGATGACTCAGCTGAGCTGCAGCAGCTGATAACGAGTCAGTCTGACAGCTCAGCTGTAGCGGATGAATCTAGAACAGCTGACTAAACTTGAGCTAAACTGTCCGTTAAACGGTTTTGATGTCCCACCTGCCAGCCACTCACAAAAGTTTATTTACCCAGACCATGACATCATTTATTATACTGTAGGAAAAATAAAGGTTGGTTCATTTAGCTGAAATGCAGGTGGAGTTCCATTGGAAATGTGTTAATATGACACCAGACGTTCCACATTTAGACCATTATCTGCAGAAAGAAAACACATCTGGATATATTGCTTCTTCTGCAGTATTTTTACAGTATCAACCAGAGCATCTGTCAGTTTACTTCAGCTCTTTAATTATAAATTGGCCCGAGGACATTAAACAGCTTTTATTATATCAGTGTTTTGATTGTGTTATTCTCCCGTCCATCAGCGCACATGCATTAGCACACTAATGAATATTTAATCATGTAGCTCTTCCTCTATTACGCCACCATTAATGTAGCCTACTTTTTTTTTATTAAAGGCCTTCACATAAACTCTTAAATATCCCACCAGCATTGTTGACATTCAACTGCACTCCACGGCTCAGCATAGGGGGGAGCAAATCCTTGGGAAGAGAAAAAGCTAAATAATTGATCCTAGATGCTTTGGGGCTTCATGAGCACCACTTATTAATTAAAGGAAATGTATTAGTCATGACTCCCTCCAATGCTATTGCATATTAATGAAGAGTGTGTGTTTGAGTGAGTATGAACCTTGTGCGGAGGCTGCAGCCTCGGGCTAATTTCTACCTGCACTTAAAGACGCATTTTATGATTTGGTATAAAAAGAGAAGATACTTCAGCTGTGGATATTGTGATATTAGAAAAGTTCCTTTCTAATATATTGTTGATAAGTGTGTAAAATATATATTCTAAATGAAGGTCCCATAACTATATATCTATACTTAATCAGTCTGAGAACAGTTACACGTTGCCAAAAATCTATGAATCCCATAATTTATAAGCAACAGAAAAAAAATATTTCATTATGTTCTTCTTAATAATGTATAAATAAAAAAAAGTTCAGTTTCCTCTAATAGCACATTGCCATTTATGCAAGGTTATGGTTGCTTTCGGCCAACTTCAGAACAGCCTCATTAGGATTTATCAGTGGGTTTCATTAGTGGAACAAGGAGCATGTCATGTTTAACATGTGTGTGTGTGTGCGTGTGTGTGTGTGATGCAACTGTGTGAACTTGCTGCAGCAGCGTAGGATGTTAGACCTCATGTGGCCTTTTGCCCTCTGACTAGATGATTGCCCTTTTTTTAAATTAATTTTTCTGATTTCTTGTTTTATCTTTTGATCGTACAAGCCCCTCCCCCTCCCTCTGTGTCTTTCTCTTCCCTCACTGTGAACTCTGGTGAGTTAGTTTCTTAGGTCCTTCTTTGACTGGAACAAATACATATGTATTACATGGTTAATAGGCAATGCAGTCATATGTGGGTATCTCTCCTTCTCTCGACCTTACTCCTCATCTCATTTCCTTCTCTATTCATATTTCTTGTTTCCTCATTCCCCATTCTCTCCTCTCCTCTTCTCCGCCTCTTCTCCTCTTCTGCAGTTTCCTCTGGTCCAGCTAGAGCAGGTCTGAGACTCATAGTTGTAGTTTATATTCTCTGAGGTGTCTCCAGTGTAAAACTGCAGATTCAGTTCAGGTTCTTTAAATCATTAAAAAAAAAAGCCTGCAGCATCTGTTCTGATGAGACAGTGAGCAGTATGACAGTTTGATTGATTCCCTATTGATTGTAAAGTTGGTTCCTCTGCTCATTTTGTGTGTGTGTGTGTGTGCGTGTGTGTGTGTGTGTGCAGCAGGATTGTTGCTGTTCTGCCTGCTGATCAATGATGAGACGACTCAACAGACGTGTAATGAATTATGAATTGTAAAAATATTTTCAGTTCTTCCCTTTTTTCATGTTCGGCGTACTGGTTTCATGGATCCTGGCTTTCTGTCACACTCTTTCAGCACTAAATTGAGTTTAACGACACTTAACTAATCAGCATCTGCATCATCACTGACAGCTCTGGAGTCATAAAACAATTGTTTTTGAATCTATAAAATGCAGTGTGTGACATTGTGTGATTTTAGTACATGTACTATTTGTTTGTTCTATTTTTTTAACAACTTTTGGTGACTGCATGTAGTGGATTAACTGTTGCCTAAATGTTAATAAAATGATCAAAGGGTGCATGTAGTGCACACACTTAAATAATAATATTGCTTTACTGCAATAATTTACATAAACTCATAATACTTTAGTGAAATACTACTATTTCTTGATGACTGATGACACCAGAAACTACACTGTACCTTTAAATCACTTGGCCATATGTAAGCTATAGCTTAGCTGTCACTGTAGATAAGAAGATGACTCCCTGATAATATATTGAATATTAATATGAATACTTGTGTGGCTCAGTTCTGCAAAATAGTCATTATTTTTGCATTTAGCTGCGTGCTGATACCTGTCAGACCTCACATCAGCCGCGCAGTGAACTCCAGTGAACATAATTCATTGCAGCTACAGTAGAGCTGTAGCAGAGACACTTTGAAATGTTGCCTCCATAACCAGATGGCAGCACAAGACTGAGCTAACACTTAGGTGCCATTAGTTTAGTTCAGACAGGGAGACTGGAAAACATGAGCAAACTGACGACCCCATTTTCTTTCCTGCGCCACATTTTCTAGATGTAAAACAGCTGTCAGTGTTTAAATGGCCCTCTGAGATTCTTGCTTTCACTTTCAAAGCTTTCATAGTGCTGTATTAGTCACCAAACTACACTACTCAAACTAAGTTAGGGATATTGTTATTTACATGAGTGCTTCCTTTTTGTTTTGAAAAACTTCCCTTTGATGTTACTAATAATGAATAAGAAGAAACACCATTTTCATTAGTTTAGTCTTTATTACACCAAAAATGTATAAAATAACAAGGATGGCCCCAAATAACGACAGCTTGACAGCAACGTCTCATGCTCCTCAGTAGAATCATGATGTTGTTCTGAGGAAATGCTTTCCACTCTTCCATAAGTGCTACACACAGTTCTGCCAGGTCACATGGTGGTGGGATACTATCATCCAGTCTCTGCTTCAGCTGGTCCCATACATGCTCTATGGGGATCGGGTCAGGGGACATTGCTGGCCATACCATATAAGGCACTCCAATTTCCTGAAGTTGAGCTGTGACAATTCTGGCACATTGTGGTGGAGCATTGTCATCCATGAACAGAAAGTCAGAACTGGGGGATGAGGATGGGTTCTATAATGTCTCTGAGGTGACTGGGCCATCTACAATAACCATGACCATAACCGTTGCACCTGTTCACTGATGAGTGTTGGATCACCTTGCACAGAAATGATGGTCGTCAACCTTGCTGGAGACAGCGAGATGAGTGATACACCAAGGTCAACATGGTCCCCAGGGTTCACTTTGGTGGAGGAGGATGGTAGACCACAGTTGCATTGTCTGGGTCACATCGCAAAATGGTAATGTTGCTGTCAGTGGAGTCACGTGCATTCAAGCCAAAGTGGTGGAGTGGGTTGCGAATGGTTTGTCTGGAAACCTGAGTACCCCTCACATCCTGTAAGCCAGCCTGCAGCTGTGTGGCAGTAGCATACAATGTCAGAATGCATAGGTCCTTAGGTACTTGTCATCGTTGTGGCCTGTCACTCATGGGGCACCGCTCCTGGGTCTGTCACCAAACATCATCTACTTGCCTGCCACCGACCCGGAGGCGTGCTACAGCCAGGTGGTGCTGCTTGTCTGTTAAGTGATGTCAGGTATTCATGGCTGTTTGAATGATGAACTTGGAATGACTTACTGACAATACTAGCTTTTTATACCCTCAGAATATTGAAATTGATGCCACATTGAAAAAGGTATTTTTTGGCATTGGCCCCATTATGCATGGAAAAATATACAAAGTCAGACAATTACATGGAAAACACAAGATGAGGTGTGTCTATCACCCCAATACAACTGCCTCCCTACCCCAAAAACAAAGTGAAACCAGCACTGTGTGTATGAAATCCACTGAGTCTCGTAATATCCCTAACTTATTGTGTAAGTCATTAGCTATCACACACAGCCACATTTAACACCATTTCCTGGTATTTTACTTAAGCAATGAATCAGAATGATTTTTCAATCAATGGAAAATAGTAGATAATTTGGGCAAAAGTAGTCGTCACACCGAGGAGTTTCTTGTTTCTTTAGATTCTATTTACTGCAATACATGGTCTAGTTCAACATCCATCTAATCTATGATAAATCCAAAATACAAACCTTTCTGAGTCACTTTTTTTTAAGCTGCACAAGTTTTCAGTCGAGGTATTCTTTCAAGTTCCTCAGCAGATGTGAAAGAAGTCAAGGACATTTAGAAAATATATTTTGCTCTGCAGCAACACATTTCTGATGTGAGTACAGTTTAGAGGAAGGTCAGTGATGGCTGCTTACAGTGTTTTTCCCCACTGGCCTTTAGCTAACAATTTACATTGAAAGTGCTGTTCACTGGAATATAAAACACTGACCCTAAGCATGTACTATAGATATACTCCACTGTGTAGAGTGCTTTACTGGGTTATTAGTGAATCAGGCATAATTGTATGCTGCTGCTGGCCTTGCACTATGATAAGAGATATCATATGATAAGAGAATATTTCTTTTCAGTTTTATGGAATTTACTCAGTTTACAGTCTTGATTTTAGTGAGAAAAAAATCTAATATCACATGTCTCCATTTCCGGTGTCTAAAAAAATAAAAGGTCTTTTATATTTGATGGGAGAAGAGTTGTGCCATCTATGGTCTCATTTCACTCACTGATGGAACCACCTAGGTACTGTCTGGTGTATACATCTTTGTAACACAGGTGGCAGTATAAAGGTGTCGCACTGGTTCATTACTGTGATGGAAAGTGGTGAAAACGGTGATCAGTGCGGATGTGAGTCACTGAAAAGGAACCAATAAATTGCCTCATGTTGTTTTAACAACCAACAATCTCTGCCGGCATCACAGTTCCTGACAAGCCCTGACATCTCCATGTGGTGTCTTTGCAGCTCTGTGTCAACTTGGAGTCAATAGTCAGCTTGTTAATAATATTATATCGAGACACTTTTTTTTAGAGAATGAACTCATCCGAAATTTTCCAGAAAGGTCAACTTGTTTACATAGTTTTGTGAACAGGAAGTGTTGATATATTTCTTGATGTTGCATCTCAGGAGTCTGAGCCAACATCATTACACTAATTGATGCTGATTCTGAGCAATCAGTCCGCACACCTGGCGTGCATCAGCTGTTGCCGTGAACACCTGATGGGGATTTTCTGAAGAAGCAACTGTGCCGCCACATTCATGTTTTAATATCCACTGTAACATTCAGTTTGAACTGGAAGACTAGATGTTCCGAAAGCTGCTGAGCTCAAAAGAAATGAATATATATATATATATACACTTTTTTTCCAATGACCAATCTCCACACATACAGACACACATACACACACACACACACACAGCTGCTCTGACTGTGCAGTCTCTCTCTGTTTGTCTCATCAGAGCATGATGAGTGTGCCAGTGGCCAAAGTTCATGTGATGAGAATGCCATCTGCACCAACACCATCAGAGGACACCTGTGTACCTGCAAGCCGGGCTACGTGGGCAACGGCACCATCTGCAGAGGTAAGTTCCTGCCCTGGAACATCCCCTCAGACACACACACACACATACACACTATACCGACTTTAAGCTCCATCCCCATACTCTGATAGCGGCTGAACCTCTGCTCTGGTTGGTTTGGTTCACTCCTCCTTCACATCACCTAACGAGGCAGCAGCTGCCACATGATGTGATGATGAAAATTAATTCTGGACCGGTTGGAGCTTGTTTTCCCCACGTGTGGCTCTTATCTCCTCTCTCCTCCTCTCACCCTGCTCCCTGTCGACTTCCTGCCCCGCCCCGGTGCCTCACCCAGTTGTCCAGTGTTTGTGCGTTAAATCTAATCTCTCGGTTCAGCCTGCTGCTGATGGACCTTCAGAGTGTTCTCCAGTCTAACAGCTGCAGATGCCTTGCTGGGTGTTGTGCTTCTGTTAGTAATTCAATCAAGGTGGAAAAGTGCCTCAGTGAAAGAAAATAATAATTAACTCCTGAACTCAGCATTCAACACTCACAGCTAAGACTCAACTAAATTGACCATTGTGCTTCATTAATATAGTGAAGGTACGACCATTTATGAATGAGAAAGTAATTCATGGTTTCATCTCTAGTCAGCCTGACACACGTAATAAATCACTGAGATTCCAACTCACCCAAAACTCTGCTGTTGTCTGAAAAGCTAAGTAGAGAACACATCAGTCCTGCTACTCTGACTTCTACTATTTTCAGAAATAACATTAAAATGCTCCTTCTTACATACAAAGCCCTAAATGGAGGAAGACCAAGAGATCCCAGGTAACAGCTAAAAGAAGATTGTTGATGCAGCATTTGTGAATGAAGAACTATGAAACACAGAAATAAAAACAGCTTAAACCTTTCATCTAACTTTCTTCTGATTTCATACATTTTTTTAGTTTTAATTAGTATATCATTATTAGTAGTACTCGTTCCGTTTTGAAAATTCAAATAAAAAACTCTTTTAGTTGCATTTAAAAATGTTCTTTGCTTATGTGTGAAGTTGATATGGCAACATATTCCACTGCAGGGTGAACCTCTACGTATTGTTTTGTTTTTTTTTGCATTGATCTTAGTAGAAGAATTGAAACATGACCCCTGATGACTTTGTCCTGTGCTCATTTCTGTCCCAGGAAAAAAAGCTTTTTCTTGAGTACAGGCAGTTTTATTGTTTAGACACAGTTGAATAATATTAGTAGGCTGCGTGATATTCTGTCTTCCACTTTCAACAAGGTAAGAGCACATTGTAGTCGGTCAACATCCTTTCTTATAACATCTGAGTGCATCTGAGTGCGAGTGTATTTGAAGTTTTTTTAGGTCTTGCAGCATTATAGCAGATGGCCATGGAGTAGTCGATGTTTGATTGGGTGAAGGTTTGAAGGTTTGTGTGTTCAAGGTTTGAAGCCGTAAGCGAGTATGTATTGAGGAGTATCTTCCTTTCCCCATTTTATCATTTAACTTGTCTCTGTATTTCTGCCATAATAGTTCTTCATTTCTGATATTGTTATAGTGGAACATCCTGTTCAGCCCTGCTTACATTAAAAAGTCCAACACAGGACTTCAGAGCTGTAATTCACCTGTAAAACTTATGACAATTCTACCTAAATACTTAGGTAGTTCCAGTATTTTTGATAGAGTTGATTCTGCAGCAGCTCCTTTGCTTGTAGCAAAACAGATTTCATTGGCTCCTACTGATCAATATCTAAGTTCCAGGTTTGCTTAATTTCTAAAAACTGGCCTGCAGCTTGGTAATGTGTGCTTTGGAAATTCTGTACATTGTGTTGAGGACGTTAATGCTCTTCAGAGTGACTCATTGCTGTTTCATTATAGAGAAATGATTTCCTATTTAGGGGGAAGCTGTGCTGTGTATTTAACGATCCCTTTATCGAACCGCACATTGAAATGAAAACAAAAATGTAATTACTTTTTATGTTTGTTCAGCACTTACATGAAAAGCAAATTGAGAGCTGGCGGTGGCATTTGTTTCTCGGCTGTAGCTCCGTGACCTCATGTTAGGTCAGTGAGGGGCTGTGAAGCTGTTTACATGTACTCACCTCCGGTGTTTACAGCGTATGTTCGTGTCTTTGCTCAGCCATGTTCTGTATGAATTATAGTTACCTGTGTATTTGCTGTAGGCTGCCACAGTGGGACAGTCAGTGCCGGTTTAGATGAGATGAAACAGGACAGTCGATATTAGTCCACGCGGGACCCTTAAGGAGTCTGAGGAGACTCGTTAGAGTTGGCAGTCTCTACGAGGCAGAGGAACGTCGCAGGTCGAGCTATCATCAGAGCAGCGCTGGGGGAGCTGGACTTCCTCTCCACCTGATTATTAACAGCCATGTTTACACTGGAACTCTACATCTTCAATTTTCCAAGGCTTTGGCTAAATAATCAGGAAGCCTCTCGAGATAGAGATCTCATTTACAGGAGATGCCCCGGCCAAACTGCAGCAAAAATGGATAACAGGGATGTGTCCTCATATCATTTACAATTTGGATCCAAGATGGTAAAAAGCCTGCAATTTTCAGGTTGAATCTTTTACCTTTTTCCTCGTTTTGCCAGCAAAAAGTACAAAATATTTTGTTTTCCATTCAGTGAAACAAAACTCTCACAGAAAATATCTGGACAAAAAATGCAGGATCATGATGTTTTAGTTATAGAATGGGACATTTGTTATTTATGACTTTTGTTATTCATTTGATTAAAGCTACAATTACATATATGTGATTGTAGCAAGGCTAGTGCTACGGGGTTCTCCCAGCACAGACAGGCAGGACACAAGACGGGTTGCTGCTCGCTCAAAAGCGCGTTTATTGTGCATTCAGAGTTTCTCAGGTTTCGTTGGGTCCCTTTCTCTGCTGCGTCGCCGCCGTTTACTCCTTCTCTCTCCTCCCCCCGGCTGTCACTGTGGGTGTATAAATGGGTTTTCATTAGCAGATCCTCAACAGCTGTGGAATTGTCTCACCTGACGCTGTTCCCGTGAGCCACTCCCACACGTCTCTCCCTTGCAGCCGAGCGCAGCCCACGCCCCCCTCCACAGTGATGATGAGCCCATTGAACAGGACCTGGTCAGTAGATTTGATAACTAACTATTGAATAAAATAATACATACAAACAAATAAGCTTTTGAAATAAAACCCAAGAGCTATACAACAGTTTTTAAAACCTATATTGAAAATACTAAGAATCTCCCCTCATTTAGTTATTGCATTTTACCTGTGCTCAGGAAGCTGTTTTTATAGTGCTTATTTTGCAAATAAGAGGCTCATTCAGACTCACAAAAAGCATTTTTATGCAATTTTAATGAATTTGCTGCTCATGTTTGGCTGCTGTCCAGGAGATCGGAGCATCATTGAGCTTAATTAGAGTTTGATGTTCCCAAAGTACTTAAACATGATCTAAATGAACTTTTAGAAAATATCTTGCATCATGGGACATTAGTATCATGAAGGAGCCAACAGCACCACATGACCTTTCCAAATGTTCTGCCTAGTAACTGGAGAGGCAGAATTCTCATAGGTTGACAAAATCACAAACTGAAAAGGAAGAAATAATTTTTAAATGCATTATTTTCTGATGCATTTTCATTTAGATTGAACCAAATTGAATTACGTTATTTAAAATAACTATTTCCATGTTTTTAAATTTAAATATATATGTATTAACCCAGGCTATCTGAGGCCAATGTCAACACAGAAACAAACATTTGTACCAGGATGTAGTTACACCAGCAATGTTCTTTCTCTTCCCAGTTGATAAAAGCACCAGGAGTGAGTCACTGTATGAAACACGTCAGTTTAGACGTATTTGTGGCTACATGTTTCTCTCTGTTTCTCTCATCTTACACACATCGTGCAAGATGAGAGAAACAGTTCACTGAGCAGGTTCACACAAAACTACCAGAATATTTACATGCCAGGCAGATGTTTGTAGTCATATAAATTAAGAAAAATCATTTGTGTGATTCATGGCACAATTCAAGGGGGATCAATACGTTTCTTAATTCTCATTGTTCACTACTGTACATATTTTTTTTTCTGAAATACGATCCAATGGATCTACTGGAAGGGGACAACCTGAGCTTCTATAAACACTTCCTTCGGCATCTGATATTGATGCATAAGGCATCTTTTATTGTCTCTTTAGATGCGCTGGGCAACCATGCCATCATTATCAAATGCATTGCCCAAGCATTACAAATCAGTTAATTATGTTTACTATAATTATGTTTTGATAATATGAATTTTATCCATGAGAGCAGTAATTAAACCACTGAACCGGCAGATTGCTGCTGCTTAATGGGGTCAAACTGCCCATTTAGTTCATGAGAAATGGATTCGCCTAAAATGCAAAGCTTGGCCCAAAATGTGGCATCAGGACCCACAGAGCATCATGATGATTATTTTTCCAAGGTATTTTAAGGAAGGTGGAATTTGCGATTTTAAAGAACTGAAAAGAGGAGAATGACAGTCTGTAATTTGCTCTGCTGTCAACATGAGTCAGCAGCATTCACACGATCCATTAAATGTGTTTTTAGTTGTGTGAGAGAGGAGGTATGTGGCATCATCCTGAGGTAGGATTTGTGCAGAGAAGCTAAACTGTGATTGTAAGAGGTGTGCAGAATTTATTCTCTAGTCTGAAAGTATCTCTGATCGACCCTCTACTGATGATGTTACACCTGGACCTGAACTCTGCTGTAAACAGACTCACTTTGGACTTGAACTACATAATAGTCAATAAGTCGACACCAGTGCACTGTTCGCTGGGCTCAGTGTTTTGAGATATCCCGATCACTACTCCACTTATTTAACAGAAGTTAATAAGTAGACTTGTCCCTGTGTCTTGTCCATGTTCCACTCATTAATTCATGTTCCATATCTGCACTGCTGCTCATCACCATGACGACTAATAATGTTGTAATTAAAAGGACGGGACCGACGGAAGCATGTCAGTCATGGCGATAATTAGCATGTGTGTGGAGGTGGTGGTGAGCAGGGAAAAGAAGTAGGCGTGTTTCCATCGCCCTCTCTACATTACTATTATTGAGATGAAAACACTGTCAGATAATGTGTGACATTATATATATATATATATATTAAGTAGTAAATGATCTTGCCAACGCTGCAGTTTGACTCATACTTGACTGTCAAATCCACTCATGCTGTATCGTAATACACCACCATCTCCTCTAAAGCCTCCTACAGACTGTGAGATGTCAGTAATCTTATAAGTTTATTGCATTCACACTGGATCTCACAGCACACTGACCTGGTGAACTTAGGTAGGACATCAATTTCAGGATGTGCAGAATGCAACACCTACTGAATCGCAAGCTATGCTGTCGATGGAATGTCATAGACGTCTTTTCAGATGGGGAGCGACACTCACCTGTGCTGACAGACAGACAGACAAAACCAAAAAAAGCTCAACACAAATCAACTCTGCAGTGGGCCTGTAGGCATTAGATGAGCTGTGGATCGCAGCCACTTGTTGCTCCGCCCAATGGCACCACCACTTTGCTGGGTCCATGGTAATAAACATGTTGTTTATTATAAATCTACTGGTTCCTAAAATGGGCGCAACAGATCACATTTGCTCATTGGCATAGCTCCACTGTAGGCTGTTAGTGAGCTGTACTTTTTCACATTTGTAGATGCACCGTCATAATAGTGTTTAGCTGTGTTTTCATCTGTTCTGTTGCACTGATACCATCATGTTTGGTGGGCTGTCACAAATTATAACGTTGTTTTCATCTTTTTTCAAGGTTCAAGTTACGACAATAATTTGTTGGTGGGCTCAGGGCGTCTGTAGCGTAACATGTATGTGATCCAGTCATCCAGCCAATTGTATCTGCAAACTTGGTAACTTCTCAATTTTTTCAATGATGATGAATATTAGAAAATTCAGGACTAGCGGGGCCCTGAAGTTAGCCATATAGGACAGCAGACATGCTATTTCTGTGTATACTATGAAATTTTATCCTTGCAGCAACACTGGCTCCTGCTCGCTCGCCTCTTATGATTATGCAAAATTTCTGACACTCCCAGAAATTGTTGACAGACAATATTTGGTTGAACGACTGCGACACAGTGGTTGGTGAATGTCTGTCTATATGCGACGTAGGACCACTGCTTTGGAACTACGAATAACGGTATCTTCACGTTTAGTTGATGCAAAGTGTGCAGCCAGCTTAAGGATTTTATTTGTTGGACACCAGAGGATTACAGCCAGGATGAACTTATTAGATCCCCCTCCGATAGGCTCCTGTAACCGGTGTGTGATGTTTCTCCAGCGTTTGGCTCTCACCGGGACGATTCCTCCCTCTCCAGCTGGATCTTTGCCTCCATGATCCCGGGGGAGCCGAGCGAGGCCAGACGCATTCGCCACAATCACTCTACCTCGACTGACCCACTTCTGCTCTCTCACGGCTCAGTGCTGATTACACCTCACATCCCGGTTCTATTACAGGAGAGTAATTATGGCTAATGATGTTCCTACAGCAGTGCTGTGATTTGCCTTCCTAGACGGGTAAGTGCTGTGAATATAAAGGCTCCTACTGTTCAGCCTTAATGCAGCTTTGGTTTAAAATTACAAGATTTAAGTGATGAGTTTGAAATGACTGTTTTCATCCCTGCATGCAAGTTTGTCTGAACCAGCCAAAATTAAGGTCGACACTGCAGCTGGTTGGTGGAAATCACCTGCCTGTATAGCCTCAGATTCCATACCCAGTACCCAACTCGGAGGAGGCCTGCAGCTGGCCCCGCCTCCCCGCTGTGACTGGGATGATTGCAGGGGCACGCAAAGAGTGGCTTCCATCTCAAGAGCCCATTTTACTGCTATTGATCGCCTGGGCTGACTGGAAGTGAGACAAAATGAGGGGTTAAGACTCTCTCTACCTTTACTTAGACTTTCTTCCTACCCCCAATAGCCCACCTCGCCACCCTTTTGTATTGCGATTCTCTCTCGGAGAAAAAGACTTCCATTATGTCATCTCGTGGAGCACAATAAATGGGCCACAATAGTTCAATCGGTTCAAGCATTGTTCCTGCTGCCAGCCTAATGATCGGCTGCCTATTGCAGAGCCTTTGTCGGCTGCGGAATGAGTGAGCTAATCTTGTTAATGGTCCGTTTCATTCCCTAGGATTGGTTTGTATAGACAAAGGAGTTTTAAATAGAGAGGATTTGAGGAGAGAGTCTAAACAGTGGCACAGAGGACAAAGGCATCGACTCGTGCTTTTCTCATCTTGCTATCGGAGCTAATCACAGAGGAACCTGCAACAAAGCTAACACCAAGCATTGAAACCCAGGGTAATGTATTCTAAGAAATGGCGTGTGTGTGGAGGGGGGTGGGGTGTGGTGTTGGATTCAGCCTTTATTTCCCCTACATGTCTGAAACATTCAGTTTTCTGTTTACATAATTATTGCTCGCCGTCATCTCCTTGATGGAACAACATTTTGCAGTTTCTCTGAGGTGTAGTTATGGGCTAGAAGGCAAAGTGTTTTGCAACATTTAATTGGGTGAAAAGCACAGTATCTGAAGCCATGATTAATTGCACATTTGAAAAAAAAAGAAGACACTGCTTGTTTTTGAAGCTTTGTAGCAATTATCATTTGAGGCAATTATTTTAGTCTGTGCTGCTGCAAAGAGCAAAATCCTCAGTGTGTTCAGTTCCATCAGATCCACTCTTCTAATGGATGTTAATGCACGAGAAAGATATATACTCTAAACTATACTGTATGTAGAATAGACAATTCAAAATAATAGCAGTTTAATAGCAGTGTGTAAAGCCTAAATCTGCATTGGGAACAGTGCCGGCATTTGTCTTTACAAACTCAAATATTTACTGTATAAACTGTATAAAATCTTCAGGATTTAGCATTCCTTTTGAATAACTATATTAATATTTAGTTGTATAACCACAGTTTGGGTGAACTGCTTCACATCTGTGTTGCATGGAGTCGACCAACCTCTGGCACTTCGGGTTTTGCCTCAGAAACAGCATTTTTTTGATGCCCCCTCACAATTTTTCGATGGGATTAATGTCTGAGGATTTTGTTTTCCAATCTAGAAATCATTTTGTTGGTGTGGAACCAAGATGCTGCTTGTTTAGAGGTGTGTTTGCGGTCATTGTCTTGTTGAAACTCACATTTCAAGGACATTTCCTCTTCAGCATAAGGCAACATGACCTTTTCAAGTATTTTGATAAAAGTATTTAGCAAACTGATCCATGATCCCTTGTATTTAATAAATAGGCACAACACCACAGTAAGAGCAAACATCTGCGTATGATGCTTGCAGCACCATTCTTCACTGTCTTCACAGTGAACTGTGGCTTAAATTCAGTGTTTGCTGGTTGTCTGACAAACTGCCTGGGGATTCCTGTTCATAGAAGCTGGTAATTGGTCGACCTTAAGGCAGATGTGAAGCAGTCTTGAAGATTTAGGTTCATCCAATTAATATTAGCGTTTGTAATGAAAAATCCACACACTACTACTTTTTTGAACATCCTAACATCCTATTTTTTCTTTATTTTGTCTAAATTCATTTAAAAAATACACATTTTGCTTCACATTTTATGATATAAAATACATCAAATAAAAAAATATATATATATATTTTCCTAGGTGTGATGGTGTCAGTGAGTCACTGTTGCTCTGTGGAACAAAGAGGAAGGAAAGACCATAATAGTAACAATGTGAAGTATAACACTAACACATCAATAGTCACCTTTGCTGCATAAATTAACAGTAATGCTGCAGTAAATCGTCTCTAGCTCAGCTGATGGATGTCATTTCTGGTCCCTTCTGTGACTTTCCCAGAGCTCAGCAATGAAATGAGTTAGTTTAATGTTATTATTACTGATTATTAATGGGTTATGTTAACTCTGTTACTTAAATTACAATTATGTTCTCTGAAGGTGGCAGTTTAAAAATCACCATGGCAACAATAAAACCTGAAATGATCTGAAATGAAACTTAATTATAAATGTGCATTTTCATAACTACCCATGTCTGATGATTATAACAAACCATTTGAAAATGAAGCAAGTTTTGGTCATTTAAAAAAACATGTGCCATTAAAATATATTATTACGGATGAGCGAGTTGCCAGTGGCAAGATGGCCGCCGGTGTAGTTGTTCGACTCCATTGGCAAACAGCATGAATGAGACATCGATCATTTCTTATGTATATCTATGGGATGTATCCAAAGGAGAAGAACAGAACTAGGTGCAGCAGAGCTGCCCAATCTGCTCCTGGAGAGCAGCCATCTTGCATGTTTTAAGAATCGTCCTATTCCAACACACCTGATTCTAATTATCAACTTGTTATCAAGTAGCTAAAGCTTGTCATGGGCTTGTTGGGCAGAAACTGACAAGATGAACTGGCAAAGACAAATCAGAAGACAGGGACTAAACAGGAGAGGTAAGTGGACACAGGTGTGTCACACTAGGGCAGGTGCAGGTAATCAGATCAAACACCAGTGAGCAGGAAGTGAAGGGACCTGAAATGAGTTTAGACGGGAATTTCAGAAGAAAACAAACAGCCAAAATGCAAATTCAAAAGAGAAGCAGTCCAGAACAGAACAGTAAGACAAGTTACAGCAGATAGGAGCAGGTCCGTGATTATCAGTCCTTTATAACATCTCTGTCCTGCCTTTACAGAGTGTTCATTATTTACTCACAGCACTTGACAAAGAAAATATTCATAAGCTGAGTGTAAACTCAGGTACAGTTTATGTTTGCTTCTTGCTATGAATATTAAAGCATGTCACAACATGAAAAAGAAATTGCTCTGATGAGAAACTCTCATTTCCATTTCTCGAGTTGACTCTTTTGCCTAAAGTAGTCTTAATATACCACCATTTCACCCTTTTATATTTAGTAACAAGTTTACAATAGTGGGTGCAGATGATAAATAATGCATGAGTTTGCTGCATCTGTTGATGAAGTTGTGCTTACAGTATCATCTGGTGTTTGCTGCGTGTCTCTCGATGCCTTCTCCCCTGGCCAATCAACGGAAAATTCAAAGAAAACTAATTTCATGTTACCAAGATCATTCACTGATTTATCCTGAATTGTATTTGCAACCTGAACTAATAGCATAAACAAATCCACCTAGTGCAAAGCTGAGGTGTGAAGAAAAAAAAAAATCAAAAACTGATGGAGATTTCAACTGAGACAGAAAAACACAAAGCTCAGAGGCTCCGGGCTCCAAAGCATTTTAGTTCAGATCCATGGGATCTGACTGATTTATAGCAGGCTGCAGGTTCCACACACACATGCACATAAATAATGGATAAACAAGGAGAGGAAATATTTAAATAAGAACATGAAAACATAAGCTGGTGTAGTATATCCACAACCATGCTCGGCATATTACTTTTTTCCCTCTCATGTCCTATTATTATCTAACTGTATCTAACCAAATATTAATATATATATTGCATTTCTATCAAAATGCAATACTATGAAAATACTTTAATTAAAAATCTCCATTTCCTTATTATATAGGACTTTTAATTCACTAATATTAGGAGCTATTATGAGTATATCTAAAGACTTGAAAGCAAAAACACTCAAATAAAATGAATAAATTCTAAACTCCGAATTAAACACCAAAAATAAAATGTAAAAATCATTTAATAGTCAGCTTTAAGACCTGATCTAAACTTGTCTGCAGCATTTCCTTCACTGCCTGACACCAGCCTCTTTATTTCTCTGTCTTACCTGATGTAGCTGCTTTTACCCTGTTAACCCAAATATATATCATTCACATTCGTATTAGTGAGATTTACTGGACATCAGCATATTTCTGAAATCCGATTCTGACACAACTTTATAATGATTTGCACCTCAACACCTCAAAGAGCCAAAAAGGCGGTTGTGGCCTTAGGAGGAAGTGGAAACCCTGACTAGTCCCAGTGGACATCAATGGTTCTGGGGTGAAAAAGGAACATACTCATTAAAACAGGGACCTCCATCACCTGAAGTTTGATGGATGCAGCAGAACAGGTGGAGAAGGAGAAGAGGATCCTTCTTTTATCACCTTTTAACACCTTCAGTCACATCTTTCCTCCCAGCCTGTACAAAGTACAGTGTATTTTTTGCACATTGCTTCACATTTTTGCTAACGTTATCCATGACTTTTATTCTTCTTTTGCACAATATTGGCGTTTTAGGTACTTTAGTAATGATTTTTGCCTGAATGTGTGGTTGTCTTCAATGTGTCTACTGCAACCAGATTAATGAAACTAGTGAAAGTCTTTATCGTCTATATCTATTGGTATCAGTAGATGGTATTTCTGTTCCCAAAGCATCCAATCCAATACATTATAAAACTGTGAGATGAGAAATGAGCTGAAGTGATGGGGAAGAAAATAAGTTATAAAGATGTCCACTATATATGATATAAAATAATCATTACATTAAGGTGTACTCATTATAATCTTATACCAGGGTTTAGATTTCATCGGCTAATTAGTGCAATGTTTCTTACAAGCATGAGGTTTGGACGGCTACACACACACACAAAGAAAAAAAAGATCATCAAAGAAGAGTCAAAGACATTCATTTACTAACAGGGCGATCTGTTCTGATGTTTACCACCTGCACCATAAACTTAGCGCTAAAACTGACATCTGAGGCTGACTGAAATCTGACCTGATGGTTTTGCTCGATGGAAAGTCAGAAAATCACTAACCCAAAAAAGTTTTTGGGTTCATAAATACTAAATCATGAATATCTGCATTGAAGCCTAGAGATCTTTCACTGGCGGGTTGAGCTGTTTGACCTTGCTGCTAGATGAAAAGTGCGAGGATCACAGAAGTCGGCAGGATTCATCAGTCAGACCGAACACGCAGTCCAATGTCGCCATTTCCTTCAGATCTTTACCTCTAAAGTGGCTAAAAAGGTTAAATCGGGGGTCACAGAGACAGGAACACGGTTTAATGTGATGACAAATTGAAGGAAGTGAAGCTTCTCCTGAGAGTCTGCTGTGACACTTCCCACCTGCATGAAGACACTTATCCAAACTTTATATCTACAGCCTATTTCAATACACGTTTCTCAGCTGTCACTGACATCTTTCCCTCCTCCCTTTCGTTTTTCTCTCTTATCATGCATCTATTTCCCTCCTCTCATCCTCTCATCCATGCTTCGTTTCCTGCTGTCTGTCAAGGCGACAGTGACATGTCTAATAATTATTCAGGTATTTTTGCTGCTGTTTATTCTGAGGATCAGAATCGTCAACACACGGACAGACATGCTAACATTTTTATGCACCATTGTCCTTATTGACAGGCTATTACAGGTAAGGCCCCTTTGCGGTGTCTGACATCAATGCTAACAATCTTGAGAGAAGCGTGATAAAATCCTGTTGTCAGTCTGCAGCAGTGTTCTCAGACGTGAGATGAGTCCACCGACAGCCGTCTGGGTCACGTCTCCGCACATTTCACATTCTCATTGCTGCTACGACCCACGCTACAAACAAGCCAATCAGAATATGGCATTTAAATGACAGAACAGACTGGCTGGCACGACATTTCATTTAGGAGGACAACGCCAGTTCTCCTGAATAGATCCACGGCACAAAAAAAAGAAATAATGAAGTTGAAATGAAAAAGAAGTTCATGTGATTTCAACATTTAAAAAAAAAACATGACACAGATGGTTGATGTGAGCTGTTGACCTGCTATTCACACTATGGCACTATGATTTACCACCGCACCATTCAACGTGCCTCGATATGATTCTACACAGTGATGCAGAAGAATTTATCATAGACATCTCACACAATCGTAGTTGTCATACAGTCTGAGGTGAAAACAACTGTAGTTAACACTGACTCTGCATTTGCGTGTAATTAATTGGTATGTCTAATCAGTTTTGAACTATCAAGTCAATGTTTTATATATATATATATATATATATATATATATATATATATATATATATATATATATATCATGACAGAAGTTATATCACTATATCACTATATATACTACTGAAGGTAATAAGTAGATATGACACATTATGTTTCATGCCTAATGTTGTATGTAAGGGACAACAGATGTTTAGCATTGAAGAGTGCTCAGTAAAGTAAACACAGCAAGAAAAAACAGCAATAATACTGCACTGCCACAGCAATAATAAGAGTAACATCTCAAATAAAATTAGAGAGTATTAAATATATCTAATTATAAATATGACTAATGATATTAGCAGCGGTTGATATGAAGCCTGACCCCAGCATCAGTCTGCCCTCCTCTGCTGTCGGTCACAGTCTGCAGGATGAGAGAGCACAAAGGCTCCTGGGAAGATGCCAAGTTAGTAACATACAATAATGTGATGTGAAGCTATACAGATGGAGAGGGAACAGATAGAGAGGCACTCTAATCCTATAGCAGCAGGACTAGGTTCAAAGCAAGGCAAACTATAAGCTTTATGAAAAAGCAAACTGGTTGAAGGCTCCCCTCCGGTGGAGGGAGGATGTCTGCCCCCCGGACCGAGACAGGGGAGATGGTTCCGCAGCAGAGGAGCCTGATAATCAAAACCTCTGCCTCCTTTCTACTTCGCGAGATTCTAGGAACCTCGCGTTAACCTGCATTGTGCGAGCCAAGTGTTCTCATTGGGTGATAAGGTATCATGAGCTCGTTAATATACGATGGAGCCTGAACATTAAGAGCTTTATAGGTGAGGAGGATGGTTTTAAATTCTATTCTGGATTTTACCAGGAGCCGGTGACATGAGAAATATGATCTCTCCCCACTTCTTGTCAGTATGCGTGCAGCAGCTCTGGCTCAGCTGGAGAGTCTTTAGAGACTTGTTGGAGCCGCCTGACAATAAAGAAATGCAGTAATCCAGCCTGGAGGTAATACATGCATGGAATAGTTTTTCTGTATCTTTTGGAGACAGGTACCTGACTGTTGCTATGTTACAAAGGTGAAAGAAGGCGGTCCTTGAGATTTGATTAATGTGTGCAGTGAAGGACATATCTCGATCAAAGATAACTCAGATTCCTTACAGTGATGCTGGAGGCCAGGGTAACACCAGCCAAAGTAACTGTCTCATTGTATAGTGTGTTTCTGAGGTGCTCAGGCCCAAGCACAATAACTTCAGAACTTCAGAATTAACTTCAGAGGACCATGAGAGGTCCTCAGAGTTCAACAAAATACAGAACTCTGCAGACAATGCATCTTTTCCTGGCTAGTAACATAACTGCACCACATATCCATCACACACACACACATTCACCAGCTAAATAATGAATTTGCCACAGTGACAGCACTGAATAGCTATTTGTGAAATGCAACTGATTGATTTTTTTTTTCAAATTGTTTATTTCTCTCAGAATCAAATCATGCCTTTTTTTACCTAAATGCATTTCCTTGAATTCTGATGATCTCCTGTGTCCTCCCTATATTTATTTTCTACATCTACTTTTTCCAAAATTACACATATTTGAACATTAGACCTGGGGGATTGGCAACCATCTTGGATTTTGACCTCTCACTGATCCTCCGAGGTCAAATCTGAAAAAAGTGTATACTAACTATGTTAGATATTATATTATATTCATGCTTCTATCATAAAATATGGCGGTGGTAATCCTCTAGACTACTAAAGGAAGCATATATAAAGGGAAGTGAAGAACCGGGTCAAGTGGCGTCGCTTCGTTCCATCATCTGTAAACCAAATTTGTCCTCGTTATTAGAAAAGCCAATTGTGAAGAAAGACAAACACCACTCTAGACCAACAAGTGGCATCTTTCCAACACAATCGTCCTCTCAGAATCAAATCATGGCTTGATGTGACGTGTCCCTCCTCCAGATTCCTGCAGCATGGGTCATGAGTAATTCCAGCACTACATCACGCCGCTCAGCAGTAAACTTCATCTTATCAGTGGAACAGCAGAGGTTGATGAAAACAGTGATGTCAGCTGAGCACCTGTGTGTGTGTGTGTGTGTGTGTGTGTGTGTGTGTGTGTGTGTGTGTGTGTGTGTGTGTGTGTAGATAATGAATTCAGATAGAGGAAGCCACTCGCTTATGAAATCTCCTCACATCCAGCTGCCAAGGGCGTCCCTGCTCCTCCCCCCTCGCTGCTCTGATAGGTTCATGCCCCCACGACTCTTCCACAGATGAAAATAGATAAAATCATCCAGACGTGGCACGAACGGCCAGTTAATGTTTGCCGTAAACTGATTCGTTTGGAAAAGAGGTGGTGGATGAATATTTAAAAAAAAAATTTATTCACTTATTTATCACCTAATTATTTTATATATAAATTAATTTTGCTCAAGGTTATTTAATTTATTTAATTTTTAACTTATCAGCCGTATTCAAGCACGAATGTGTTCTTTATGTGTCTCTCTTGTTGAGTATAAACTAAAGTACAAGCAGTTATTATGCAATATAACCAATCACAACTTTAAACGTGCATTAACTGGTGTTTGGACACTTGTGACTCAACACTTCATCTGTTAAGTTTATGTGTTTGTTCCTTGTTTGCACATTCTGCAGATACGGAGCAGCACCATAATATATTAGGACTTTCCCAATAGTCTCTTTCCTTCTGGAGCTTGTTTAGCTTTTCAGAGACTCCTGAGGGAGATATCTGACTCTCAAGCTGTTGGATTCTCCAGTCTGTTCCCCTGCTAGTTGTTGTCTTTATATATCTGTCTGCTGTTTGGTGCTGGAATGGTGTATTTGGATGGGTGTAGTGTTTTCTTATCTGTCACCTCTGACTGGGTTTTTTATATCTGGCCAATTAAAAAACTACTTGTTAGGCAAAGATATGTGTCAATATCAGCAGGTTGATATTGTTCTGTTCTTTTAAGGAAATGATGGTTGAAATAAATAAAGGTGGAGAACAGCTGACTTTCTACTTGACATGTTGTTGACTCATCCAACCACCTCCACTTCATCCCTCTGCAGACTCTGGATGTATAACAGTGCCACATGACTTCTTCATTTATCCCTGACAGATATGAATCATAATTCTTACATCAGCTAAATGACTTTATCCTAAAAAGTAAATGCATTTCACTATTTTTGATGATGAACAGTTTATTTAGTGCAGCGTCTTCGTTGGAAATATGTATTAAAGTGTGTTTTTGGATTAGGATTCGAGAAGTTGCTTTTAAAAGATCTGTGTGACTCTCATGACAGAAATCTTCTTCTTTTAAAATGGTGTTAAATGTGATAACTAATGACATAGTTTGGTGACTAATACAGCACTATGAAAGCTTTGAAAGTGAAAGCAAGAATCTCAGAGGGCCATTTAAACACTGACAGCTGTTTTACATCTAGAAAATGTGGCGCAGGAAAGAAAATGGGGTCGTCAGTTTGCTCATGTTTTCCAGTCTCCCTGTCTGAACTAAACTAATGGCACCTAAGTGTTAGCTCAGTCTTGTGCTGCCATCTGGTTATGGAGGCAACATTTCAAAGTGTCTCTGCTACAGCTCTACTGTAGCTGCAATGAATTATGTTCACTGGAGTTCACTGCGCGGCTGATGTGAGGTCTGACAGGTATCAGCACGCAGCTAAATGCAAAAATAATGACTATTTTGCAGAACTGAGCCACACAAGTATTCATATTAATATTCAATATATTATCACAGTGTCATAGTTCACCTTTTCTTCTTATCTCCAGTGGCAGATAAGCTATAGCTTACAGCAAGGCAGTGGTCAATATTATTGGTGGTAAATACTCTGTAAGTTTCTTTTTTGCATAACCAATCATCATTATGTTATAATTAATGCTATTAATGCTATTCCAATGACTATCTGCCCATCTGTTGGTTATAGTGTCCGTCTGCAGTCTTGTGACTCTGAGGTCTTTGAGGTAATTGTCAGTTTTTTAAATTTTACCTTAATATTTCACCGCTGTCTCTGTATCCTTCCAAAACTCCCACAACTTTTCTTTTCTCTCCAGCAACCAAATGATGTGGTTGGAAGTAGGATTTTTGATTGAATGATGTGGTGGTTTGTCTGCCAATAGGAAAGGTGATGTCATCAGTGTCAGGGCTTTTTGGTTATACTTCTAATACCGACCACCAGCATCTACGTCTATTCTAACTCTGAATTACTTGGCCTATCAACACAGTTAAAAAGCTGGTATATAGTTTGAGGTCTGCACTCTCCATATGAAGTGAAACCCGACACCCATGAAAGTGCATCTTGATGCAATGACGCGTCATCTGAGTAGGACGCAGAAAAATATGCTGCAGAAAAAAATGCTGCAGAAAAAAAATCAACTATGTAAAAGTACATAAGCAACATATACTGAAAGTATTAAAGGAAAAAGTACTGGTTAGAAGAAAGAAAGGAAGGAAAATGTAAAAAAAACAAACAAACTAAATGCACTTAGTTACTTTCTGCAACTGAAGCAGCAACTACCCAAATACCCAAAGCATGTAGGAGAACTCTAAAGTCCGTTTCTAGAGGCATAGTTTGGTTTGTCTGTTTCATGCTACTGTAGAAACCCAATGATGCAACATGGCAGCTTCACAGAGGGAGTCCTGCTCACCTGCAGATCAATTTAAGGTAATAAAACCACAACAAGCCTGATACCAATTGAATTATATACTAATTAAAATATAGTTATGAATGTTGTATTCTATTGCTGTCATGTCTGTTCTGGTAAATTCTACTAAATGCCACTAAATCTTACAGATTGTATATTTAAGAGTTACAGCAACAGCTGAGATTGGCCTTAAAAGACAACTTTGTAGATCCAAATTAAACCAAAAAAAAAAAAAAACATCACAAGGAATCTCTGGAATAGTTCAGTAGTTTTTCTTCTAAATCCACATGGGTCTAAACGTTGATCACTCCCTTGCAGCACTCGCTCTTCATCCTGGAGCAGTTTGAAATGTGTGTAGGTTCACTCCAGAGAGAAAAATCTCCACAAGCACCTGGTGGAATTAATTGTGGTGTCAGCGGTATTGATCAACCACCCTTTCAGGCCTCTGCAGATACATTATGGCAGTAAAAATCTACCCTTAATGCGTCTTTAATCCATGCCCACCGCCTGGCCAAAGTCCTTATTGTCTTGTAAGTGCGGCCATTATCTGTGATGTTCAGTAAATGCCCAACAGAGAGTACAGCCAGGGGTGAACTGCCTTTACTCCGATGCATAACAAAGTGAGCCATTTGTATGAGTAAATGGGTTGGCATTAATTATTTCTTCGCTGAGTTTCTGGCCTTCTGATCTCTTCCATGCAGGCTGAAAGAAAACTTCTACCTCTGCATTTAAGTCTGCTGATGTGCATTAATTAGCGGAGAAGCTATAGGCAGATATTATACAGCTACACTGCAGAGACAGAAAAAGGGAGGAGGCTTCTTTCTTCTCCTGAGATTAGGTTTCTGTGTGAGAAATATGGAGACGAAGGTTTAGTTTAGCGTCCATTATCTAGGTCCCCCTCTGTTCTTCTGCCAGGACTGATGTTGTGTTCAGGAGCGGCCTGTGATGTGGTTAATTCTACTCTCTCGGCCCTCCTCCTGATAGCATCAGCTGTTTGAAGACATGCTTAAATGTCAAGAGCTGCATGAATGGGTTTTTTGGTCTCCAGGGGGGCCGAGAAGCTGCAAAACAAGCTGACAGAAGCACATTCTGACACATCACTGTATGAAGTTCTAACGGCTAACTTGTTAGCTAACAGTTCAGCCTATTCACCAGCTCCCGGGGAAACTGTCTTTAGCTGCTAAATATTCCATGTCCTTTGTTCTAACTTGGTGCTGGATAGGTGCACAGCAGGTTTATCAGAGCTAAGAACTGCTGCAGAGGACTGAAGAGGACACACAAACCATAGAAAACCATTCATACAATCACTATGACCAACTGCCCTTCAGCAGGACTGATTAAGGCTGATTAATACCATAAATAGCACCAAAGCTTTTGACTTATTGACCCTGTGTTAGTATTATTATTAAAAAGAAAGCAGCTCTCTCCCTGTTCATCCCAAACATCTTCTTTATATACTGTTCTTAAGGCCACACATCCAGACATTGTGGAGTTCCCTGTACATCTGGTCAAACTCTATCTGGTCAATCAGACCTCTGACCTGACCCCCATAGATGTTTTATTACCAAAAAGTCAACTCACCATGAGATCCTGTGTCCAGTTGGACAGTTACCTTGAGGCTATCAAGATAGATACAGACTAGTCTATGGGTTTTAACCTCTAAATAGGATTTTAGGCCTTTTGATCTGAGGTTAGCACAGACCCACATTCCACACAGTTCTCACAAGAACCACATCTCAATGGACAATACACCACAGTATGATTTAGCAACAGGAGATATTCTAGTCATCAACTCAAGGTGACAAAGGCAAAGGTTTTGGCTCCATCGCTGTTACAAATGACTAAAATTGGTCCAAGTTGCTCCGTCTCTGAATAACATCAGCTCAGTTCAACACGATGGAGGTGGTGCTGGGAGGGAGCCAAAGGACAGAGTCAGCAACATTGGTTTGAGTCATTAGCACTGCTGGACTGCTTCAACTCAGTAATTGTGCCATAAAACCAAAACAAAGAGGCTAAAAAGCACTGAGTTGGGTCATATTCTCGGATAATCACTATGAGTGCCCCTTTCATATTACACATAGTAATTTCATTCAATGTTAGGACGATTAAAAACTGATGAACGTAGCTTTAAACTTCTGAGATTTAAACTTTCAGTATAGGGGTAGGGTCATTGTCTTTATGCAGCACATCACAGAGCTTTGTGTGTTGTACTGTGGGATGCTAATTAAAAGCTCACTTCTATTCTACTGTAGAATTAAGATGATATATTTTCCTGCCATATCCACTTGAATTTGTGAATCCATTGGCTTCCACTGTTATATTCCTGCTCTTAATTCTGAAATGGATCCTTGGACGCTCAACAACCGTGAATGTGGCTGATAGCCACAGCACAGAGTGGAATGATTTCATTCTCACCACCCACTGGAAAGCAATCTAGGTCCGTAATGGGAAACTCAAATAGCAAATCTGTGGGTATAAGCATGTCTCGAGAAGTCACGAGTCAGCAACAGGCTCAGTTAAGCAGTGAGATAGTTTAGCTGGAGGTCACAGGGACAACAATGGAGGAGGGCAGGCTATTTGTCGCTGTAGCGGAGCTTCTGGTAATGTAATGTGGAGGGGGGGGGAGAAATGGAAAGGAGGGATGTGAATAAGAGTTGATACAAGGCAACGCAGGAGGAGCGGAAGATGGAGGGAGGAAGTGAAATGCTTTGTAAAAGTCACTTGTGAGATTACAGAGTTTGTGGAGGCTTGAGATATTTCCAGCAACAATGGGGCAATCTGTATCATCAATGGAAGCCTCGGGTTCTGGTGTCAGAAGATGAAACACAGATCAATCGCTACAACTACAGGAGTTAGAAATGGAACGGAATACAATGCAGTGATACCTGTCGTCCTGTCTCCTATAGGAGGCTGCTCGGTGCTGAAAACCCTCCGCTGTGGTTGTTGAACAGCAGCACTACATGTTTATCTCTTCTCAATCTGACTTTTTGGGGAATGGAAAAGCATCACTATCACACTGTGTAAAACATATATATATATATATACATATAGCTGAAAACAACTATTTCACATACTGTAAATCCAATCAGTGAACTACTGAAAGGATTTTTTAAGCCCTGCATGTATTATACATCAACCAAGGATTTCACAACACATCATACATGAGTTTGCAGAAAGAATCTGCAAACTCAAAGATTTAATCTCAGAATACTGCCCCTCCCCTCAGCATCCATATTATGTCTTTTCCTACAACGGCCCTAACCCTCTTCCATACATTTCTCATATATGGGTGAGTGAATGTGATAGTTTATCCACCTGTTTTCATGACAACATGAGTGAGCTGCCACAGATGTTCATAAATAGCTTCTTTTTTTTTTTAAACCACAACATCCCTGAACAGCACGATGTTGTAGGACTGACTGAAAACAAACTGCACTGCCCATGTTCACAGCAATGAAAGAAAGTCTCCCAGTGTGACCTTGTGGATCATTGATGTGTTGTAATTAGTCTTCTGACAACAATGGAGGTCTATGGCACAGAGGAATAAGCTCTATCAGGCTCTGGTTATAGCCAGGGTCATTGTTATTTCTGTCTTTTCATGGGATTCCTTCGCAACAACAGCAACATCATAGAATATATCACCAGCTTCATCAAAAGAGGATGAGGCGGGTACAATAAAATACTGGAGACTCGTAATTATGGGCTATCTTTATGCAAGAAAATAATTTTGCAGTGTTGATTGAATTATGCGGATCTAAAACCACACACACACACACACACACACACACACACACACATACACAGACCCTCTCATCTTTAGAAGTCATTAGTTCAACAGGCAGATGGGATTATGCTGATGGTGGTGAAATGATAATTAGAGCTGAAGATAGATTGAGTCAATATAAGTGTAATTAATTTTTAAGTGTGAGGTTTATTAGTACAGAGGCAATCAGGCTCCTAATGAGGGCCTGATAGAACTTTTTAAATATTGGAAGCAGCCAAATTAATAGCTCTAATAGCTGCTGGCATGGAACTGTGATTTTATTTATTGCACATCTGTTTTGTATGTTTAGCACTTTTTTCCCCCCTCAAACATCAGGGTGATCATTTACACAAACAAATTATGTTTCTTTGGTTTCAGACACCGAAGGGAGACATGCTGTTGTACACACACACACACACACACACACACACACACATATCACACACTGCACACACACATATCACACACCCAATATGTATGTGACTATAAATAGATTTGTCAGCCCATTAAGGCTCATCTTTCAAATCATGTCCTTAATTAAGCTTAGAAATACTCAAGTAATTTCACTTTAATGAACTTGCTCAATTAACGCTGCCCTCTTTTTGGTTTAATCCTCCTCGCTTTAAGCACTGACAAACTACTTTCTCTCTTCACCCCCCCTCGTTACTCGTTCTCCTCTTTGTTGCAGCAAATTCATCTCTCTCTCCTTTGTGTATTTGTCTCAGCTATGTTGATGCGTCACACCCCAAACAAATCAGTCACTCGCGATGCCAGACTCTTTCCAGCAGAAACCGGCGAGATTGTTGTGCACATTTGTTCACGCACATATTGTGATAAGATTTTCCAATAACTTGACAAAAGGCAGAGAATTGTCTCCTCATAAATGTTGCAGGGAGGGTTTCTGTTGTCCTGGATAATTAATCAATGTCCTGGACGAATTCCAGCCAAATACTATGTGTTTATTGACCTTAAACCAACAATGTTACACATTCTTTGATTATTATTATAGCTAATAGTATTACATAATAATACATAATACATGCATGAGCATTTTAAAGTATTGTAAATATAAACATATTTACATATTGCTCTTCTGTTTGTGTGTCTATAGTTTTATAATAGTGCTGTATGTGACACGTTGGAGCTTCATTTTCCTTGAGGGATCCTCCCAAAGGGTCAAAAAGTCATATCTAATCTAATCTAAATAGAATTAAATAAATGATGTAGCTTAATAATGTTGGATCTTGTAATGTAATACATTGATAATTGCACAACATTACATAATGTAACGTAATAGAATCTATCCTAGTATCACATAACACAAGTTAATATATTGATACCACCATATAATGAATGCAATATAATGTGATCTTTATATAATTTAATATAATGTACCATAAAATATTACAATTCTACATATGAATAATTTGAATAAAAACACATTATGATAATATGCAATGCTTAATTCAATATAAGAATAAAATATTTTTCATGATAACAATAATAATTGACATTTCATGTATTAAAGGCATGTTCTTGACATGTTATTGATCTCCAGACATCATGTGATCATGCTTCCAGGTGGAAATCTGCTGTTTTTTTCCTAATTTGTTGTCACTTTCCCTCTTGACTGTTAGTTAATATCATCACGGAGGGATTTTCCTCACTTGTAGCTATGACAGCAGGGGTTTAACTGGCGGAATAAATTGATATCAATAAAAAATCTGGAGTGTATTATACAGCTGACACAAGAAGGGGAACAACCCCAACCAAGAGAACACATATTCACATATTATTCATTTTTACAATTGAGCGCAGGCTCAGGGTTATATTATTGACGGCCATTATCAAAGCTCTCTGCAGACAGCCGGGCTGCTGTGAGGCAGCGGCTGTGTCACCGGGCTCCAGCCTCGTGACCTTGTCCTCCCCGAGGCGATTTCCCTTGATTCGGCTCTGCAGAGAGAAGCCGGCACACTGGGGCCAGGGATCAAGCAGTGTGGCCCACTCAGGATAGATTGTTTTCAGAGGGATTTATTTTCACTGGAGTATGACCGCAGCGGTTGAAATACGTAACAGATTTTACCGGTCAAAAAAACGTAATTACCAGATAACGGGAGCCCTGGAACCCCAGGCAGGTCAGTAGCAGTCAATAACAATACGCATCACCGCACCTCATTTAATCCAAATCAGGCTGGTGGCAGAGCAATTATGGCCCGTCCAAGTTAAAAATCTTGACCTTAAACTTATTATCGTCATTAGGCTGGTTTGACATTTAACTATGGACTTTAGGCTTTTAGTCATCGGCTTGGAGACCTCACTAATGCTGATTATTATTGAAATGCTTTAAAGGTCCCATATTGTTGTGTAAGGGAAGATTTTAATTGCTTTTTGATTATAAGGAAGGTCTAAGTGATACATATATATATATATATATATATATATATATATATATATATATATATATAGAGAGAGAGAGAGAGAGAGAGAGAGAGAGACTAAACCGCAACTATAACTTGTTTGTGATATCACAATTTCACATTTGTAACCTTTATTTTACAAGGAAATATATATATATATATATATATATATATATATATATATATATATATATATATATATATATATATATATATATATATCAAATATCAAGATAACCCAGTGTCTGTCTACACCCGGTTGAGGCTGTATCAGGTACAGTGATGGTCCTTGACGTTATAGACAGTGATGTACCTCAAGGTTGAGTGATATAGCAGCCCGAGCTCAGACAAGATGGATGAGGAGGCAAATCTGTAAAAGTTATCACCATGATCAATCTGAGACAATAAAAGCCAGGAAAAGTGCACGTTCAGTTTCCAAGGACGTGACCTCGAGTCACAGTCACAAATAATAAAGGTCCAAGAATGGAATTTCATGGTAAAATTAGATTCATTGCAGTGAAATAGTTTGCAGAGATGAGGGTTCTTTAATTGATTTTTTCTCTATTTTTTGCATTCCCATGCTGTTTTATTACCAATTTCAAGAGTAAATGTCATGAAAGCGGGGGGGATTGATTGGGAATGACATGGAGCAAAGGTCCCGGCCGGACCCGGATCAGGGTGTGAGGGCGTCGCACTGATAATCGAGCTATTGACAAGATGGCAGCGCAACCGCAACAACCGCAGGTTGACATTAAATTCTTTCTTTTATTCATGAGGGCAAGCCCTTCGTGTTTTACACTTCAGTGCATGTGTATTGAATGTTAACCCTCTGGGTTCCCATCAGTCCTCCGTGCTCTCAGAAGCACTCAGTCGTTACCGGCTACCTGCAGCGTCCTGCAGCAGCGATCAGCCGTTACAGCGAGCCGTCACCTGTTCCTATAATGCATTCAGGAGCTGGTAATCCATCACAGTTATTGTTTGACTTTTGTTATTATGACACAAAAATACGCTCCGCTGGGCAACTGTAAACAGTGCCGAGTTCAAAATAAGAGGAATCCATCATATTAGCCGCTGTATATTACCAATCTTATAAATTATACATTATAATTGTGCTATCTGGTCTATTCTCGGGAAACAAACCTCTATTGTGCTGGAAGAAGAATCCTGAGGTTTCCTCCTTGAGGTTTCTACCATGTTTTTTTTCTCCTATAGGGAATTTTATTTTTCTTTTATTAATTTCCAGGGTCTGAGGAAAGAGGATGTTGTATTGCTGTGAATCCCCCTGAGCCAAATTTGTGATATTGGACTGTACAAATAAAACATGACTTGTCTTGACTGAGCATTCTTGTGCTGTCCAATTTCACAGCACACCTCTTCATCTTCATTTTAGCGAATATCCAGCACCACCTGTTTTTAGGAGGATGCACGGTTGAATTTAGTTTTGTCACTTTCTGATGTGGTCAGGTGCTGCAGGGGGGAGTTTTTACTCTTTAAACCAGGAATGCAATCTCACACCACCTTGAACATTGGTTTGAAACCAACATTGTCTAAAAGGGCGACCGGTCAAAGAAGGTCTCTGAGGGTCTTTTGGGGGATTTAGACAAATGATCTCTGTCATTTATGTGTAAGGACATGTGTTTGTGTGCATAGCGGGAACAACAGCACTTCTGATCTGTGTGTGTGTGTGTGTGTGTGTGTGTGTGCGCGTGTGTGTGGCTTTTTTATAAACTTATTTCATTGTTCTCAGGATAAATGTACTATATAAATACAGCCTACTTCCTTTGTACCCAAGCCTAAGCGTCCACAATAAAATCTACTAAATCGTTTGTACTGTACAAGCAAGTGTGTAAAATAGACCCAGTAAAAAAAGAGAAAGAGGAATCAGCTCAGTTTTAACAGAGGCGTCAGGCAGTGGAGCCCCCTGGACGTTTTTTTTACTTTTAAACTGTGCTCCTGCTGGCACCAGTAGTGACGTTTTTATGTGCAAAAAATAGCAAACCATGAAAACTAAAAACTACAGTAGGAATATTCTGCCATGCTACACTAAGGCCAGCAGAGTGGACAACAGGCTGCTGACAAATATATATACACCCAGAATGTGAGGCCTTGAAACTAAAATGATGGCAAAATCTTTCATATTGCACCTTTAAAACTAATGTATATGGGAAGTCGGTGGTGTTGTTGATTGACCAGTGATGGTTCCTTCACTGCTTCTTTCCAAAGTCCATTTTCGGCTCTGTCTTGCTGACGTTCGGAAGAAAGTTATTGCCCTGGCCCTTTATTTTTTATGTGCACCTGATGAATCTCAGTCCAATATTTAATCTCCTTTTAGCTCAAATTCTGTCTTCATTAACAATAAAATGTCATCCTGTTCAGCAGCAGATGTTCCACTTTCTTTATGCTTTTTATGTTTTATGTAAAGCATTTGTAAATTGCTGTGTTGCTTAAAGGTGCTGCACAAATGAACTTTTCCTCATCAGCTATTTGCTGACGTTGTCTGTCTACTGTTTGTTGCAGATGGAGAACAAACACAGTGGGTTTATCACTGCTAAGTGTTGATCAGTGTCTTATTAGAGATGTTTTACCTGCCATGCCTTAATATTAAAGTCTATTATATTATTATAGCAGTCTAATGCTGCAGTAGCTGTCCTCTTGATAACCAATAGAAACATTTTCAATAAAACTAAATGAAAGAGGAAAGGTTTCAGTTTTGAGCTGTTTGTGAGGTGATGTGATCTTTTAAGATGCAGAATATCACCACTTCAGATCTTGTGATAATGTTATATCTGTGGCACTCTACATCCTGAGTGCACACACACACACATACACACACGTATAAACACATATCTGAGCCACTCTGCACCTTGTGATGCCTTCATGAAACCTTAACCTGCAGAAACTGAAAGTGTTCATCGTGCTGCTATAATATTTTTTTTTCTTGTCTATTTCCAGCCTTCTGTGAGGAGGGCTGCAGGAGTGGAGGGACGTGTGTGTCTCCCAACACGTGTGTGTGTCCCTCAGGATTCACAGGACGCCGCTGTGAGACAGGTGAGATGCTTGGACCTGAGCCCTCGTTCAGCTGTCCCTCCTAATTAAAGCACTTCTTTTACTTTCAAATATCAGAGGAATGGTCATTAGGTCAGTGTGATGGCTCAGCAGTTGCCCTTTTGTTTCACTCTGCTCCAGTCTCTTCGCTCCTGGTGTGTTTAATGTGCACGCCCACACACACACACACATGCACACGCGCACACATACTTCATCTCTAAAGCCTTGTGTTTAAATTGGACACTGCAGAGATTGAGGATCCCAGGAGAGCTGTAGAAAAGACAACTAATTCTTCTCCCCTCCTCCTCTCCCCTCTTTCCTTTTACCATTCTCCTTCCCTTATTTCCTCTCTACTTTTTACCTCTCCTTTATTTCTCGCTCCTTTCTCCTTCCTCTTTTTTTCCTTCGTCTCTTTTTCTCTCCTCGCTGCTTTTTCTTCACCTCTTTCCACTCATTGTTCCCTTGTTTCTCCGTCTTTGCTTCACCTTTTCCTTTCCCCCTATTACTCGTCTCTCTTCCTTTCTTAATGTCTTCTCTTCTTTTTTCCTCCTTTCCTCATCTCTTCTCCCTGTCTTATCCTTTCCTCACTTCTTTTATACGCTCCTTACTTTACCCTCTTTTCTTCTCCCCTGTATTCCCCTCCATTTTAAAACTACTTGTTTCCACTCCTTCCTTTTCCCTCCTCCCTCTCCTCTCCTCCTTTCTCCTCCTGTTTCTTCTGTCCTCCTCTCTGTCATTAAGCGTGTGCCCCTGTGGTCTCATTTTACAGCCTACATTCACAGGTCAGCTATTCGCAGCAGGTTGCCATGGTTTTCTTTGTGATAATAGGTTACACATGTGCATTATTGCTGACATGAATTATGATAGCTGTGGTCTAATAGATTCTAGTTTATTAAATAAAGTTTATCTCACTGTAGTTAAAGTAAATTACACTGTTCTTCCACAATATGTTCTTATTCTTTGTTTGGAGAAAATTATGCTGAAACTAATTTAGTTATATCTTCCCAGGTCTGAACCTTTGAGAGCTAATCAGTAGCAATCAGCATGCAACATATTTTATGACAGATGGCGATCACCCGAGGACTAATAAACAGCACAATAAACAGCCTCAAATACCTATCAATTAATTAACGTGGCAAGCCGATGCTTCTGTGCCGTTCTCTGAAGATTACAGTTTTATATGCAAACCTAACATTTCATTGAATATTTATCTGTGTGTCTGTATGCCTCCTGTTTATTTAATGACTTCTTTTCTTTATTGCCTCATTCTATATATTCTGCGTGGTCGTGTTCACTTTGCATTTGCTTTTACATGTGCTGAATAAACTCAAATGCCGAGGGGAGGGACAAAACATCAATATTTATATAACCATTGTTTATTGACTGAACATTTAGCTCTTTTGCAGAGCTAACAGTATGAATGAATAAAATAGGAAATAACGACTAATAAATAGCAAATGTTCGAAGCCTCATATACAGCAACAATAAATGTAAGAATTGAGGTCAATATATCAGCCTGTGGCTAGACTAATACTTTTTTGTGAGTTACTTTTTTCCAGAAAACAGATTTGTTGGTTTGCAGGTCAAAAGAAGCATTTCTTTAGTTGACCTTGAACTGTTTTAAAATATTTCTGCTTGTCATTGAAATATGGTGTTATTATTAATTGCTATTAAAACACAGTGATAAACAATATGCCTAAAAATAATGTGAAATGTCAAAAAACTTGATATGCTGAGCTGCCAACTCCATCAGATTCTCTTAACTTCAGACTGAGTTGTATCTGCAGCAGTTCTCAGCCAATCACGTTGCATTAAAGTGAAGAATGTTTGCAAAGATTAGCTGCAAGACTGAACCAATAAATTACACAAAAAAGGATCGAATGCAGGTTTTATTACGTCTCATCACTGACGTTTCAATACTTTGTCCTAGAGCTGCAACAACTATTTGATTACTTGATTAGTTGCCAACTCTTACATTAATCACCAACTATTTTGATAATTAATTAATCAATTTGAGTCATTTTTAAGAAGAAAATGCCCAAATTCTTTGGTTCCAGCTTCTCAACTCTGATTAATTTCTTCTTTCTTTAGTCTTCTATAATAGTTAGTTTGCATGTTTGTCATTGGGAAACTTTTAAAATCATTTTAGGAACCGAATGACTAATCAATCACTTCAATAATCAATAGTTCATTTGACGATCAAAACAGTTGTTGGTACTCAGATATTTTCAGTCAATAGGTATTAAATACATTAACGTAGATGAGGGGCACTTCAATAAAATGCACTCAAGTACATCGCCGCCACCACTACAACATCAATAATACACATAAAAACGTAGAAATTGAATTTATAGCTGATTGAATTGGCTTGCATTAGTGTTTTTATTGTACACTGTAGCAGACGTTCTGTCATGTGCAATTACAAGAGGTAAATTAAAATAAGTTTGTTTGGCTTTAATCCAGCAGGTTGTTGATATTATGCACATTTCCATGTCACAGACATCAGCAGTAGCAAATAAAGCTTCTGTCATCTGAGTTGGGACACTTTACTGTAAAGGCTCCGTGTGTCATGTTGCTGCAGTAGGTTAGTGGAGCTGAGATAAGTATAATTATGTCATGTCAGGGCAGACCGGAGGATTCCTCCAAGAGCACAGGGATTATTTTAACTATGCGTGGATTAATTCCCATTTCCTCACTCAGCTAAAATTTACAGCTCTTCACAGTCCGGGCTGTCATACAGTGTTCACATATCCCCGTTGGGAAAATCCAAGCTGCAGAAAGCACTAAGTGCTCTCGTTTGCATTGTAATAGAAGGAAACAGAGGGGGAAGTGAAATACTGTCTGGCTGCGTTCCTTCCTCTGCCTGGAACAAAGATTGATGGCGTGTGTGTGTGTACTCACATACTACTTTATACCACAAGAAGGTCACCTATCCACTTCATTGCCACAGACAAAGAGAAAGGACAGCTATTCACACACAAACACAAACCAGCTAATAAACTGTAAGGCTATTGTGCAACAGGAATTTTTGATTACATCAAAATAAAAACAGGTTTTACAGGACAGGTGATGGATGGGGGTTTAAATGTGTCCTATCCATAATATGAGATTAGTTCCCGATGGAATTAGATATTTTACATTTGGTGCATTTGAATTATCTTGAATAATGTCCTCGAGTGTGAAGGTTTTCCTCCTCTTCACAACAGGTGGATCCGTGTGTCAAGTTGTTAAGGATTGTTCAAAACTCTGCAGCCACAGTTATTTTATTTTTTTTATTTCTCGTTAAGATGCCAACGCAGCAGGTGTAACCGCTGCTGTAGTAGTGTCAGGGATACCTGCTGAAAAAAAACAATAAGAATGCAGACATCAACAAACACAAAGAACATAAGAAGAACACAGCAAAATACAGCAGTAATATATATATGATTTCTGTAGTGAGTGTGCCAGCTGGGGGAGGGGGGGCATTAATGTTTTTTCTATTTATATAAACTTCCTGATGTAGGACGTCCATATGGTCATTTTTCAGAATTGATTTAAAACAGCAGTCGAACCGTTTTTCAACCCATAAAATGTGGTTTTCATATAAATTCGGTGTCAATGTCAATATTAACACCAGCATTGATGTGTTTCATCACAGGCCAGTCGTATAATTTAGTGTTTAGTCCACTCATGTTTTAATATGTATATAAAATATTCTACTGACATTTAAAAACACATTCAAAAATAGGTTAAATTATGTTGTTCATATTGCATCTGCTCCTTCTCTCATTAACATTTCAACTGTAGAATCTATTATGCACAATTATTTCATTTCACCTGTGTAAGCTAAATATTGAACTGGAATTAGCTTCTAAACTATTTGTGACATCACAATTCCTGCTTGAAGGAAGACATCTACACTTTAGACACTTTATATTCCGTTAATCCTGAATGAAATGAGCACTCTCCACAACGGATCCTTGCTCTCTCACACCACTCTCGGATCAAAGATGGTGGCATGTGTTTAGTTGTTCTAAGTAAAGCAAATGAAGCACACAAACAGGAGTTCTTACTTTAGTAAAAACCTTAAGTTGATGCTTCAAGATTCAAAGCGTTTATTTTCATGTGCACAGTGTAGAAACTGGTTTCTCTGTACAATTAAATTCTTACTTGCTGTCAACATGAATGCCATATCAATAATAAGAACAATAGTAATGGGGTATTAAAGTTAAAATAAAATAGATTAAAAAACCACACAAGTAACATAGAATACACATAAATATAAACTATAAGTAGGCAGATAATGTACAGATATTTAAAAGCGATGTGCAAGGTGGAATGAGCAGTATGAATAGTGCAAATAATTAGGAATAAGGTGCAAATAAAGTGCATGTTCTTGTAAAACAGTACAGCTGTATGAGGTATTTAAGTGGTAAAATGTTATCTTTGTTGCAGGCTCCTGTCAGCTGTTGAGGAGTCAATGGCAGAGGAGAAGAAAGAGTTTCTAAGTCTGTTACTTAAACTTCAACTTTTTTCAGCTTCAAACCAAGTATCTATATTTTTAATTAAGTTTTTTTCATAGTTTACTGAAAGCAGGTTCTTCATTTAAAAGTCGTTTCAAATCTAATGTCATAGGGAAACAATAACTTCACTAAGGTTTTAAACAGTGACAGAAAGAGCAATACACGTTGAAAACATGAAGTAGGACAGAAAACAAATAAAAACATATTTCAGAGGATGAAATAAAAGATTACAGCACTACAATTAAAGTTAATTTTATAGTAGCAGTGAAAACTGTCGCTGGATGTGTCATTTTGCTGAATTATGGAGAGATGTGAGAGAATTATTGTTATTATTGTCAACTGGTGTTTGTGTATTGTACATGTGTCATCTTTATGAAACCTTCTTTACAAGGCACATAAACATGTTTATATATTTCATCCAAAGCAGGAAAGTGCTTCGCTTGAAACACCCACATACAGCACTGAAGGTACAGAATGTGGAGTCTGACAATAAATAGAAGAGAATAAACGGATAAACAAGAAATCCTGCTTCATCCTTATTATATTGTCCTGCTTTGGTGCTTTTTTTTAATAAATATAGATTGTTTGCAGCCACATGTGACAAACAATTCATTTGAATAGTGACAGAGAAGTTAAAACATATATTTAGTGCATGTTTGATTGATTCGTCAGATGCAGATTTTCTATATTAGAGCTGCTGGCAGGTGTGAGTTTCCACTCTGACATATCCTGTGAGTGATGGCTGCAGGGTTGAAGACTCTTTGCTACCTCAGTGTTTGCACACAACTCCATATTATATGACAAGACACTGATTATGTGGCAAATGTGTTCATTTCTGTTCATCATGGTCGGCCTTTCAAGATGCATGCAATAAACTGGCAGCCAACAGGAGAATGTAGTCAAACAGCCACAAGTGACTTCTGTCTATTACTTTGCCTGGCTCTTTATTTTCCAACTCTTCGTATGTGTCTTGTCTTTACTGTATATACAAAGTTATTTGTATTCAAGCTACAGAAAGTCAGACTTCCTCTCTCGACGTGAAGTTTTGTGGCTCTAACGCTATTTTCATTGGTCAAAATCAACACTGATGTCCCCGATGGTTCCATTTTCCCTACAGTCAGCAGTCAACACATATGAAGATGAATGCACTTGTTTTTAATCCCAAAAGTTTTCAAGTTAAACTCTGAGCTCTCCTCAACTCAGAGCAGAACCTGGTTCGCCTCTGGTTGTTGTTCCTCCAGAAGATCCGGCTCTCCTCCAGAGCCTTTCACGGATCAGCACTGCTACAATCCCTTGTAGCACATCTGGATAATTTTTCACACTATCTGCAAGAGTTCACTAATGTTAGGTGTAATAGTTGTGGCAAAGAAAAGATTACAACCAAGTTACATAGCATTTTTTACATCTTCATACATATCTATTTTATTAAATGCATTGATTCTTTCATTTCTAGTGAAGCATAATCTGCAGACAGCTATTTAAATCCCACAAAGGTTCCCAAGTCTGTTCGTGAACTAACTTATTTCACAACAAGCTGATTCCACCTTAAGTGCTATAGTGGGCGGAGCCCCACAAACATTTTCAGCTCACTTTTAAGATGGAATCCAAGGGTGTTTCTATTCTTCATTAAGTCATGTGACTTTTACATATGTAAACATCCTTACGATATTTTCATTTAATGCTCATCAGAAATGATTTAACACATTTAAATATGAATAAATATAAGACATAGGGTAGACTACAGCAGCTTCTAAAAAGACACAGTATTAGATTTGAACGTGCCTTTGGGTGAAACCGTTCCACCTTCGCTCTAATAGTCCACTAAATTGTACACTTGTCCTCAGCCTGTCCCTCCTCCAACTGAAACCCTGTATTGTTCTAAAAATAACTATTTGATGGACTTGATTTGACAGTCATGCTGGTGTGCACTTGCTGTGTGCACCTGCATGCATGTGATGCTGTAGCCTTAGCAAAGTGGATGCCCGATAGAACTTAAACCTCTACCTTTAATGCATGTTGAAATGTATTTAGTTTTCTTTTTTGTTAAATTGATCCTGCATGAAACTGCTATGAAATCTGGAAAATCACAGTTTGAGAAACCTGCTAACTGAAAGCTGCAATAACAGATTTAAAGTAAAGATCTAATTCTCAAATTGTTTAAATTGTTTATAGCTCCATGTTTTTACTACAGATGTGTTTGAGTACACGTTTTAAACTGCCCACATGCCCTGTAATTCAATCAAGAGGTGTTTGCCCTATAAATGTTTAAAAAGTAAATCCTTTTTGCTCATATCACCCTATAAATGTTCGTTGAGGATCATTGTTCTTGTGAACTGCTAAAACTCCACAATCCTCTACTACAGCTACTATGAGCTGCTGAAGTCTGTTGTTGATTTGCCCGAGATATTATTTACAGAGTATTTGATAGGGATAGATACTGTGTACATAGACAAACTAAGACAGCTATCTGATACCACAGTGATTATAACGGATGCAAATTTGCACAGCGAGTCCCTAGACAGGTTTCCTGGATGAGCGAGAGTATGAGATATACACCGACATGACAGTTAATGAGCGGTCCCTCGCCACCTTCCTCTGTTGCTACGGTTTGCATTTACGTGATTAAAAGTGTGACACAAGGTCACGCTTGAACATCAGGGTGTGCATGTGCCTATCTGTGTGGGAGTGTGTGCGCAGGTCGGGTCTTTCGGCCAGAAGCAAAGAGAGCTGCAGATGAGGAGCAGAGCTCACACCATACATAATGGATGAGAGAGATTTACTCTGCCGAGGAAGCAGCGAAGACTTAACGCCTCTGGGCCGGGCCTGTGTATGCACGCTCCCTGTCTGAAACACAGCGAGCCGGGTAGGAACGGCGGAATCGTTGAGGAGGAGAAAAAGAGAAGTGAGCGTAGGAAACAGCTCTGCCACCAAATGCCGTGATTTCTAGAAGACTTTGATTCCCGCAGTGGCAGACAGGCTGCAGAGACATCAGCTGTCTAATGTCGGCAGCCGCGGATGCAGCTTTGCTGTTGTTGCGGCGGCTGTTGATTGGATCAACCCTCCCCTGCTGCAACTAGCAGGCAAAAATAAAAAAAAAAATCCAACAATAGAAATGAGTTTCAGATCCATGTTCCTAACAAGAAAAATAATTTCCGATTGACACTGACGCTCCTGTTTGTGTGACTGTCCCCCCCAGATATCGACGAGTGTGCGGAGGGCCTCATCGAGTGCCACAACCATTCCCGCTGTGTCAACCTCCCCGGCTGGTACCACTGTGAATGCAGAAGCGGTTTCCATGACAATGGCTCCTACCTGCTCGATGGGAGCTCATGCATTGGTGAGCGTATACTGAATTGAAAACATCCCTATCGCTGCTTCAAATACCAGCTCCTCAGCTTCTGCATGCCCGCCACCTCACCAATGTGGACTTTTTTTTCCTCCTCTCTTTCTGTGTCCAATTACACAGGAATTCTGAGTATTGTCTCTCCCTTGAATGTTCCCTCTTAAAGTCTCTTTTATCTCTGGTGTCCTACATAATCCACTGATTGACATTCTTTGTGATATTTTTTTCTCCTCATTGAGAATCTAGCATAATAGACTTAAGCACAGTGTATGTCTGCTCTAACATGGTATCCAGCAGCCTTACAAGAGGTCTAATCAGTGGTCTTCTCACCTTCGCAGATCGAGATCTAACTATACAGTGTGACACCCACACATGCAAAGCTTAATGAGATATTCATAAGAACTAAACACCAGCCTTGTGCCGCTATTAGCTGCTGATGCCTTGCTCCCCCTCTCATCCGTTAGCCTGCAAAGACAGAGAGAGGCAAGAGTTCAAGACAAAAATAGAGACACACCAGGCATGTGTGCTTCCTGTGGCACAACTGCAACGGTGATGATGGATGAAACGTTCACAGCGCACTGCAACACTAATTTGCAGTATTTCCGCAGATTGTGGGCTTTTTTATGATGCCACTGAATATTAATGATCTCCTACAGCAACACATTTTTATAACAAGAAATGTACAGTATTTGCCACTTTTAATTTTCATTTCTTAAGGGTGATTAAATTCTACAGAGCTCACTCCTTCGCAGCATAGTTTCAAAAAATGTGACTGTGGGGAAACAATTGTAGACGGCGAGGCTGTGATGTGGGGGGTCAGGGGTCACTGACTGACCATCCAGTGTCTGTGTTCATCTGCCTGTTTGTGTGTGTTGTCAGCACATGATATTTTTAATGTTAACATTACTGACAGAATTGAAAATAATATGTACATTTACTCAAGTAACGTACAGTTTCACAATACTTGTAGTTTACTTGAGTATTTCCATGTGATATTACTTCATACTTCACTACATTCAGGGGGAATTATTGTACTTTCATCTTCAATACATTCATTTTGATATTCTATTGAATAAATTGTCATTCTTCTATTAAAGTGTTTATGTGAACGGTGCATATGAAACAAACGTGATACATTGATGCAATACTTATATTATGAATTAACCCAAAGTCTCTAAAATTGCCTCCACATTAACAAACTACATCTCAAACATCTAATCTGATAAAACCAAATAATTTAAACTACCATTCAAATGTGGTAAATAACTATTCTGGCTGCAAATGTCCTTTTTTGGTGTAATATCTACATGTGTATAGAGGAGCATTAGTGACTTTTCATGGAAAACACAAAGTTGTCTGGGTGACCTCAAACTTTTGTATGGTAGTGTAACATATAATTATTTATATTATATATCTATATATTTATACAATCAATACATTTAGCTGATAATTCTAATTTATGTTTTATATTTTCAAATCAGGACTGTTTCGGTAATGGAGTATCTTTAAATGACTAGTTTCTTTTAGATTAGTAGAAGATTTGAGTACTTCGTCCACCTCTTACAGTCGTCAAAAATATCTTGTTAAGCTCTGAATATAGCACAGTTATGAACGAGTCGTATGTGGTGTTTACTGCCACAGAAAAGGAATAAATCTTTGCATAACCACTGTTCCCTGAATGTCACGACGTCGCCTCCAAGCCAGTACCAATTATAGCGCAAAAACTGAGAACAATGAGATAAATATCAATATATTTCCTGTTTACTCCTGCATAGAGGCTGTTACGCTCACTCCCACATCCAGATATGTGTTCTGCTACTCTGTCAGAAACAAGTTTTAGAAAGCTGGGAATAGCTGAAGTAAACTTTTTTTTTTTTTTTTTTCAGTGGTTCAGCATATTACTGATGACATTCTGCCTGTTTGAGAACATGAACTTGGGGAAGCTAAATATCACCTGACAAATCCAAGGCACTGCTTTTATTTTTGCCTATGCACCCATGATAAGTTGTAATGGATGCAGCGAGCAATACTGCATGGCTGAGTGAAACGCTTTTGCTTTCACTTAACCTTTAAATCCAAATGTAATGTCAACAGTCTGCTTTGATTAATTTCAAACAGCTAAGTAATTTAGGTCTTTTTAATTCAGAGTCACCTAGCCAACACCACCTCGACTGCATGGTATATACTTAGTGGAGGTAAACTTACTTGCAAAAGTCCATCCATCCATTCATTTACATCCACTTATCCAGGACTGAGTCGTAGTGACAGCAGGCTAAGCCCCCCCTCAGATGCCCTCCTCCCTGGTAACACTTTCCAACTCATCGTGGGGAAGCCCGAGGCGTTCACAAGCCAGATGAGATATATAATCCCTTCAGCAGGTTCTGGGTCTGGCCCGGGGCCTCCTCCCAGTTGGACATGCCCAGAAAATCTCTAAATGGAGGTGCCCTGAAGCAACAGGAGCTTTAGTTCCCTCCAGATGTTTGGGTTCCTCATCTCTCAGCCTGTTCATGAAAACAGAATTGGGCAAACTTTGGTAGAGTCCAACACCCACTGAGAATGTATTTGACTTAATGCTGAGAATATAGACACAACTATCCCTTACTTTGGTTATTCAAGGCCCCAATGCCCCATACCGTAGATGCCCCCCAAAGGATTTCCAGGGTACAAGGTCATATGTGATGGGCAAACTCCCATGACTCCGCTAACACCCCTACAAGGATGAAGAACTGGTCCATTGGTCCACTGTTCCTTGGCCAGAATGGAACTTCCCCTAAACTTCCACAGGAAATCTGAGTAATATGTATCCCCAATAATTGGAGCCCACCCTCTACCTCCCCTTTTTAATAATGGGGACCACCGTTCCAGTCTGCCACTCCACAGGCACTGTACCCCACCTCTGTGCAACACTAATACTCATTATGCAGACATAATGAGTATTATCCAACTTGTTTTTAATCACTAAATACCTGTGTTCATCAATGAGATAATACTACTAGTATTAGTACTGCATCATATTATCTGGCAGCTTTCACACACAAAATCCTAATTTAAAAAAGAGAATTAAGTTAAGTTCAGTACTGGAATAACTTACAATACAAGGCTTTGATAGACAACTAATCAAACAGACATTTGATGGTACATCCAGATACTCTCAGGAGGTACAGTATACTGCAATCTGATGGTTTCAGTCTGTGCCATTTTTAGAAGTCACAGTTTTGTGTTGATTTTCAACCAATCATAAAGGGACAGAAAACACAAAGATAAATTATTACATCCACAAGAGCCAAAAAAACAGACCAGAATACAATATTATGATCTATTATTAACAACAGAAGTTTTCTTTCCTATGGGGCTCATCAAAAGGCATCTGTAGATGGAATGTGTCTGTGGTTATTCAAAGGAATACTGAAAATCTACCTGTTATGGTTTTAACGTCCTGCTCCCAGGAGGCTTGCAGCGTGGTTCTAAAAGGCTTGTTGAGAATGCTACATTTATCTGGGTTCAGCAGTTACATTGGATTCCAATAGTCTCCAGAGTAATTGTAAAATAATGCACATGGAAAACCCTGAAGCATGAGCCACTTCTCTGTTGGTGGTCCTGGTGTTGGTGTTAAAACCATTGTAGCTTCTCCATATAACAGAGCTAAATATATAATAACACCTCCTAATAGATGCAATCTCTACCAGAGGCTGCTGTATTTGGCTCTACCAGTTTCTGGCAAAGCACTAACAATTTGGGAAGTGAAAGCCAGAGAGCTGGATAATGCTGCACAATTGAACAATTGGATATGTTTGACCTTTTTTGCCTTATATGCAAATTTCAGCTTCCATTATAGAAAAACACTTTTCAGAACCACCTTTCAAATGCAAAGTTTAACACCCCCAAATATTATATATAAACGCATTTCAGCAAGTCTTCCAAGTATTTGAAAATGTCTTAAATTGGTGGCGGTAATGACATGAAGGGGCTGAATTGTTTTTCACCAGGGCCGTTTTATTGAAAGATTTAAAAGGCGTTGGCTATTATCACATTACAATCAGACACACAACTCATGTTTGCAGAAAGCGAGAAAGAGACAAAGCTCACATCAGTCAAGTCTAAATGGATATCAACTTACTTGTTTGTTCTCTGTGATCAGAGGCTTTCAGCAAACATATTAATGACATTAAACATGATTTATACAGTAGAATGCAATTAGTGAAAGCACCAATTTGCATGTCATTAAGAGAGATGCCATTAATGATATAGCTTCTCCAGGCTTTGCAGCATGTGTCATAATATTTACTGTATGTGTCTGTGTTACATGTTAACCAGACGAGTCGATGTAGGTGTGGCAGTGTGTCCGCCACCTTTTCTCTCCTCATTAAGATGTGTTGGGCTGGAAGCCAGCTGGGTGAAATAAGTATAAATGACAATTTATATTTCTTCCCCATCGCAGTTTCCCTCCAACAGACGCTCATGAGTCAAATGCAAAGCAGTGTTTTGTTAAGGAGTCCGCTGCAGCAGTAATAGTCAGTTAATCATAAGAGCAGCTGCCAAACTAATATTTGAAGAATATTTAAAAAAAAAACAAATCTTTCATATGCAAATCAACTGCCAAACTATCAAAGGCTTGACTCAAAAATCATAATAGGTATGTTAACGGATGAAAACTTAAAATTCAAGTGTTAGAAATGATGTGCTTTGCCATCACAACAGATTGGGCAATTAGTCAGTGCTGGTGAATGTCTGCCCTCTCCAAGGGCCTTCCATTTAAAGGATGTGTTGTGTTTCTGTTCTTTGTTATGGTGTCACTGCTAATTTATGTTTGGCACATGCTGCAATGGCTTGTGCTTCTCTGAGGGTCCTGCTGGGTGACACATGGATCCATTATCTATAAAGAGCCTAAGTGCAGTCTTAGAAATTGGGCATCAAAGGAGAACTACATCTGGTATCAAGTGTCTGTTCATACAGGACAAGGAACAAGGAAACCGTTGTTGACTGTGCTTCATTCCACATGTTTAGATATGAAAGGTATTTTTTCTTTTTCTTTTTAAATAGTTCATTATTGTATTTTTCTTTACCTCAGACCAGCAAAGCATCATCATGTGGTAAGCGCCAAGGCCACGCCCCCTTTTGGGGTCATGAATCATCTAAGAACAGTTAAGCCTACTTTATACATTATACACTAGCGTTCAAAAGTTTGGGGTCACTTAGAAATGTCCTTATTTTTGAAAGAGAAGCACTGTTTCTTTTCAATGAGGATAACTTTAATTTGTTGTTGTTAATTGTCTGGTTGACCCCAAACTTTTGAACGGTAGTGTACATGTTATCATCTCATGTTATTTATGCATGACATATAGAAACATGTTTTAAAACATTATGTTACCTTGTTAACGTTCATTTCTATGCAGGATGTTGCACCTTTTTGCTTTTGCAACGCTGATCACAGTGGTGTTGAGTACCACGGCAGACCTTTCCTGTTCCTGCTTTGACTGAGAGCTGCATGGACTGCATCTCAAAATCACGTTTATTATGTCTAATGCTTTAGGGGGAGACAGGTGGCTTTAATAAACAGATTGCACATAAAGATGAGGATAATACACCATAGACTCCCACTGTCCGCCTGCACGACATGATGTGCATAATGTTCTCTCTCTGTAATGTACACGACCTTTTCCGAGCGGCTGCCTGGAGACATACCAACGAAATATAATTTAAATACTTGAATATGGAGCTTTCTGGTGTCTTCTAATTACCAACATCTGTCAGAGGGATTTGTTTGTCCGTGCCTCTTTGCCTGTGCGAATATGTGTTTTCATGTAGGCCTACAGTACACAGCGGTATTAGCGCTTTCATGTGTAATAGGACATGTAGGTGTGTGTACGTTTTTCATTACAGCGGCTACGCTCAGCTGGATTCTCCAAAGGGCTTTTGTTGTTTGGTTCTTTTTTTTTTTTTTCCCACAGCCGACATGTAAGAGTATGCTTCATCTGCGAGCGTCAGCTTATGGCTGAACGTGGCGAATGTAGCATGACGAGCATTAATCCTTCACCAGCGGAGGTACAGTGTGTCTGACTGGCTGATGGGGATTTCATATAGTGTATGCAAATAGTCTGTCACGGGGCACAATAAATTCTCGGCTGAGCTGTTTTCCCCCCTCACTCTGTATCCAGCAAATTTGATGCTGCAAACAATTAGCGTGTGTATTCAACGGTGTCACAGTGTGTCTGTGTGACTGCTGTGGCCACAGCATCAGCCAAGCCTCATCATTCTCCACCGGAGGGAACAAAAGTTTATGTTCCATGGTGTTCACAGTGTGTTGTTGGTATTATCTTTCATAACATTACAGGTTGGCTACAAGATTGTAGGAGTTAATTAAGTTGTGATAAACACACACACACACACACACAAACATAGTAATGGATACAGCTAACATCATCATTCTGAGTGAAGTTAGCATGAGCTTTAACGCCCCCACACAAGTGTTTTAATTTGTTGCCTGATTAGACTTCTTATCAGTACTGTGGGGTTGTGCAGTTGATTGACAGCTCCCTCCCTTCCCTCAGTGTCCTGTTGCACCTGTTAGGGCGGGACCGTTTACACCATCTCTATATCATTAGAAGATGGGGACATCTTGGAATTCCCATTACAGCCCCACCCACATTCAAGCTGATTAGAGGTGTGATTAAAGGCAGTAATTAAGAACACGCGTGTCCATCAGTCAGCTGGTCTGTCTGCAACACTTTGGAACAACGTCAATCAATTTAACAAAACACATCCTCGGTGTCATGACAACTTACAAAATCAGCTAATTCTTGCAAGGTCCTACACTGAGCACACATCACTTCTCATTAATGTTCTATAGACGGCTTCACAGACAGTAACACGTTGCACTCACTGCAACAGACAACCACTTCCGTGTATTCTGGCTCTGCTCACCAGTTGGGCTGGTTCTGGTCAGAGGTCAACGGAAATCTGTCCAAGATCCAAGATTCCTAAAACTCAAGGTGGATGTTGAATATGTTTGATGTATTGCTATATTTTAGTCAAGATAAGATTGGAAATAACATGCCGCATATTCTACAACTCTCATTATTTTCGATGTTGCTATTATGCATTATTTTCAAAGATTTGACCAAAAGATCAAAAGGGATGTGTGGTGTAATTATGAATATTATTTGATGTAATAATGTCTCTGTTGATGACATTTTGAGGCAGTAGCTACAGAATGTGTGAAAGCACAGATGTGCAGCAGCTTGTTCACATGCTGACAGTTGTTCTATTTATTTAACATGCACCTAGTGTTTATTGTGTTGGGTTGGGTAAAGATATCGACCAAAAACAATATCCCTGCGTGATCCAATCCAATCCATTTTTTTATACAGAACATTTAAAAACAGCGATGTTCCCAAAGATTGTTACAGAGATTAAATGAAAGTGAAATAGAAAAATATGGTAAAATAAATACAATCATATAGATCTAGATAAGACAGACAAGCAGAGCTTCAAAAAACAAGACAGACAAACAGAGACAAGATCTTGAATGACATTAACTTACTCTCATTCAGGGTTTGAGGAATATTTCTCTTTTTCTGCCATTTTCCTTTCAGCTCAAGAAACTCTTCAGCCTTTTAAAAGTTCATCTCTCTTAAATGCTAAGATGCTTCGCTCACACTGGATATGCTGAACAGAGAAAGACGAAGCTGTAAAATGTGATAGTCAAAATAAAATATATGATAAAATGATCACTGTATGTAGCAGGTGATAACGTAATAACAGTCAATAATGTAATAAATTTGCCATGTTTAAAATGTAATAGACTAATTACGTAATAATTGGTGAATATAATTGAAGTCCTTACATTATTGGATCAATTATTACATTGCTGATAACGTAATAACATATTATGTTATTGGACAGTTATTACGTTAATGGCCTATTACTTTTGGTAAATTGATAATGTTATCAGCCATTATTACATCATTGGCTGCTAGAACACTTTATTATTATTATTAGCTCACAGGTTTAGCTGTAGAGCTGATGTATCTAGCTGATGTTCAGTGTTAGCAGGGAATCTGGAGCCTTTCAGCCCTGTTGACAGCCCGTGTGTATCTTTGTTTCTCACTTCCCTGTGTATAAAGTAAATAAACTTGTTGACCGCAGTGCTCACAGTTTGAAAGCAGAGCAAGAGTTAAATGCAGAAATATGAAATCCTTTTTCTATTACTGAGATTTTCTACTTTGGGATTTATTCATGCAACACTAGCGACGTGCTGCCAGTGTCGTGTGGGTGTGATCAATGCCTGCAGGCAGCAGGTGCTGGCAGGGGAGAGCCGAGCTACTGTCGGAGGGACTTTGGTCTCTTTCTCTCTGAACAGCTCACATTTAGTGAGGATAAAGAGAGTTGAATGTCATGGCTTGATAAAGGTAGAGGCAGACTTTTGGCACTGAGTCTTCTGTGCTATGCTGATAAAGAAAAATGGATGAAAATTCCATCTGTGCTCTGTTCATGTTGGTTATTTTGGTTTGTATAGAGGAAAAGGGAGAAGGGAGCTGACTGAGCAGATGTCTCATTGCTTAAATGATTCAACTGAATCCACTAAGTGAATATATATTTATATATATTTATATTTGTAGCTCCTCTGCTCCAAACCTGGTTGGGTATGTGTCTTATCTGGGTGAGAAGCAGTGAACCAATCTGAGTCCTCTGTGGCAGCTCCTGCAGTTCACCATCACTTTTATGACTATATACTGGTCCTTTAGAAAAGGAAAAGAAAAAAAAGAAACACAATAGTGCAGAATTGTAAGTTATCTAGTTTCCTCATTAGCATATTTATAAATTCACTGCATTTTATGTTATATAACCAGGGAAACACCTCTAAATACCATGAAATGACTCGCCTATAGCAACAACAACAAAGCAAGAATTACTGATGAATTACCTTCTTTTTTCTATTTAACTATTTTTAGCTTTGCAACAATTGAACATAAGTGTACTTTTCCAATCTATTTTTTTTAAAAACTCTATAGCAATGTAGTATAGATTGAACCATAGAAAACTCATCTTAATACACAGTTTGTTTTTATAGTAAAAGTATCTGAACCTATTCAGAACATATTGATCACTTTCTCTTGTCAGTAATTAATAGAACAACAGATAATAACACCACATTTGTTTGAACTCACTGAAGTTTCAGTACACTTATAAATTAAAAAGGAGTTATCTTCTGGTTCACAGCTTGTCTGCTAATTGAGAGGAAACTATTAACACAGATGGAGGTTATTTTGGTTCAATTACAAGTGGCAGGTAAAACTCTGCTTATTGTTGCAAACTCGACATCTGCAGCACTATTTGACAGGAAGTGAGGTCATAGAAAAGAGCAAGCAACAAACACACATGCACAACAAATACCCTGTTTATAGAGGCTGCACAGTAAGAAAACACACAATATTATTTTCTTTTACATGTGCTTCACAGATAATGAGCTGAGAACAATGAGTCTCAGGTTGAAAAACAGTTCTTTGAATTCTTTTTCTAGTTAACACCACACAGATAACTGTAATGTGCTTTGTTAAACTGAGACTTTCTCCATGAAGCTGATTTCTGCCACTTAACTGATTCAGAAATGTGACACTGACATTTGCTACCTGCCAGCCTCAGTGGTTCTATGAAGGCATCAAACTTGAGTTAAAAGGAAATGCACCACAGATTGTGTCAAAGTGAACATGTCCATGTTTAAAGCTGCAGGCGATGCATATTGTAATGCAAGAATAGATCAGAATACTAGGCATGAAATCCTTAAATCATAAATTATTCTATAATAGGGATGAATTAAGGCTTTTTTGAGACCTTACTTTGAGAAATATTTTCTACCTTGAAGTCCTAATGACTTTAAGAGACTAAAGCTCTTGATGTTCAATGCAGGAAAAGCTTTTCACCAACTTCAGTCAATACAGCTTTCAGCACTATAGACTATTTTTACAAAACTTTATACACAAATCCATAAAATCTGACACCAAACGAACAAAACTTTATACAGCATAAGCAACAGATTCAGCATCAATACAGTAACACAAACTTTAATTTGAATAAGCTCAAAAAGCGCAACTATATACTACAAATATTAATCCTATCAATTAAAAACACTAGTGTTTGCTCTGTGTGAGAGAGCAGTGTCACACATGTAGTAAACACAAACTACACGTGTGAGTTTTCACCCCTGCATTCTTGATTTATTCTGTAGTGTTGAAACCTGGCTGAAAACAACCCATTTAGAAATGGCTCTGGTTGTGATGTCACAACAGGAGTGGAAGTTAACAGTAGCCGTCCTCTATTTCTTGAGAGCTTGTACTTGATTTCTGCTTCTCTGACCAACCCCTACTTCTCTAAGGAGCAGGGAATTTCCTACAGAGCTGGACCAATCAGGAGGCCCCTTTAAAATGGCCCCTTTAACACTCCTTAAACAACAAAATCTCATTGTTTCTGCAAGTCTGAAACCTGCACATGTTTTAGATCCATGACTCATTGAAAAAGACAAACCGATGTAGCACAGTACCAACAGACTTGGATGCAGGGTGTGATTTGCCGATGGGGATGTTGGTTTACACATTCTACCATCGACTGTATTTTTATTCTCAGTGGGGATGAAATGTATCCCTCCCACCCAAACAACAACAAAATACACAGAGTCCATGTTATTCTGGTTTTGCATTGATTTTATCTACCATGAGCGATTAACTGCGGTCACGCTATATGCACAACCCAAGTTCCCATTTACATCATTAATACAGTAATGTGACTTCATTATGCATTCAAGTGCAACTCTTTGAAACAGGAATCGATTGAAGTTGCTCAATGTATTTGCTGAAATACATTACTCTGTAATTACTTTCTTGAAAAATACTGAAGCAAAACCAATGATCGATCTAGATTCAATCATGTATCATCAGATTTTAAAAATTAACTAAAACAATCTAAATGTTTTCTAAAATCTCTTGTTCAGTGTGACCCTGCCTACCTCTGTGCATAAGTTGAGGTCAATAGACTTGTCAATAATTGTCAATATTGGTCAGTACAGAGGTTTAACATCAATCTATGAAATACAATAATAAGTATTTTTTGTGTCAACGTTACTCAAACAAAACATTTTACTGACACATGGAAGAAATATATAAAAGTGATGTAGTGCAATCACCTGTAATTTAATCATAGGATTGTTTTGAGTATAGCCTAAAATGATTGCACATTCTGGTAATTCATATTCATATAATGTTACACTATTCTGCAAATGCAGTTCAGTTTTTAAGGTTTAAAAGTTGTCATACCTTACTTATAGCCTACTGTTGGCCTGTGTGCTGTTTTTTTTTAATACAAATTTTTCTTAAAATGCTCCTGTTATTTTAACAAATCACACCCTGCAGGAATGAGTCCAAATGGATTCGCAGCATGAACTTTTGCTGGAACAAGAGAAAAGCTCTAAAAACCACTGAGCACTGAGAACTGTGGTTGTTCTCGTTTAGACAAGAGACTCACTCTGTTCACGTTTAGAAAGAAGTGAACTCATTACCTTTAAGTGTTTTCACATGTGTCAATGTTGAAAAGCAATTAACAAAATAGTATGTGGAGTCAAATGTTGACAGTTTTGCAAAAAGAGTGTTAAAGGTCCCATATCAAGAAAATTGCTTTTTCCATTCTTTTTGTGACTATAGAGAAAGTCTCTGTGTTCTAGAAATACTGTCATAACAATGTCATACATTGACAATCACCGCCCTTCTCATTCACGGACATTCAAATCAGCTAATCAGAGGAAAGGCTCATGAATATGAATGAAACAGGCTTGAAACCTGGTCGTGAAATGTCTTTTGGAACATGGATATCGTATAAAATGTAGTGATATCACACATTGAAATAAAAGAAAAGAGCACAGTGTGGAACCTTTAATAATTTAGTGTTGAATGTTAAGTGGAGAACATGCATGGTGTAATCACTATTTTTGTTTAAGCATTCAGAAAACAATGTAATTAGGGGATTTCAAAAAGTGAGATGCAAACCTATTTTGTATTTCATAATGAATGAAAGTGTTATAGATAAACTAGAATATACAAATCAAATATAAACTTACCTGATGATCGGCTGTATGTACATCACCATTCAAAAGTTTGGGATCACTTAGAAATGTCCTTATTTTTGAAAGAAAATCACATTTTTTCCAATAAAGATAACTTTAAACTAAACAGAAATACACTCTACTTTGCTAATGTGGTAAATGACTATTCTAGCTGCAAATATCTGTTTTTTGGTGTAATATCTACAAATCAATCCAATGTTCTACTGGTATAATGTGTGTGCTCATTGCATCAAAGGCTAATGTAATACATTTTTCATGGTGGTAAATTAAAGTGTGATTTTAAAGCAGTAATGTACAATAAGAATAAATAAGCATTCACTGACTACAACCTGCTCACTGTCTTCCAGACATCGATGAGTGCACTTTGCAGACACACACCTGCTGGAACGACAGTGTGTGTGTGAACCTCCCAGGAGGCTACGACTGCATGTGCACATCTGGTCCGGGCTGCAGCGGCGACTGCCCACAGGAAGAGGAAATCAGACGCAACGGAGAGGACTGGAAGCCGAGCTTTGACCGCTGCGCTGTTTGCTCCTGCAAGGTACAAAACACTTAGTAATACTGGTATTCTCAGAGTTCACAGCTCAGTTGAAGAGCTTCATTTGTTTGCTATTTTTTTTTATCACAGCTAAAATCTCTTCTCCATGACTCTCTGTAGCTGAGCCTTTAAAAGCCCATATCATGCAAACAGGTACTTTCATGGTTTTCTTTGCTAGATAAGGTCTAGGATTTATATAAAAACTGTCCCAAGCATTAAAAACACACACAAAAGAAACAGACGTATGTAGACAGGCTGAATTTAGACTTAAACTTTGCTGTTTTATTAGGTCACTTTCCTGAGTGGAGTTGCATTTCCATGCACCTTTTTTATTTGCATTTTCATTGTAAATAAATACTTTGATGAAAATGCCTTTATGCCTGGAGGGGGTGGATTTGTCAGTGTATCACTAAGGAAATGGTTATGGAAACAGGTTTTATAAGTCCTGACTAACCTGGATGTGACGTCATGGTGCGTCACATCACATGACTTTACGCTATGTTGTAATTTCAAATAAATGGTGATTTATATAAAGAGTAGAAGGTATGTGTGGATGAAGAAGCAAACATTTCTACAGTTGATAACAGAAGGAACATTAATACGATTAATTTATTCTCTCACCCGCTGATGCTCCCAAACATGCGGTGGTCTCCCTCCAGCTTTTCCTGCTTCAACATGGTTTTGTAGCTGTAAACGTTGGTAAATTTGTTGCTGATTTTCTCCCCAGAGACGACAGGTTCACCAGTAAATTATCCATGATCAGCTGTTGGCTGTCAGCTGAGTGTTGTCATGGATACATTCATTCATATATTTCTGCTCTCCTTCTCCTAATAACCGCAAAACAGTAACGAATGAAAACAACGGACTAGAGGTGTAAATGACCCCTAAACACAAATAAATAATCATGAATATTAAAGAAATATTAAATAAACACACAACACAAGTGCTTCTATGTAAAACAACGTGTCCAGATGCTGTTTTCCAGTGGGTAGAGCCAGTGGATAACTGGTCATTTTCACAGTCAGCTAGTACTATGTGTTAGAAACCAATCAAACTAATATGTAGAAGCCAGTAAGTCATTTATCACACCACTTGTTCACAATTAGTCCCAAATCAGCCTCTTTTGTAGCAGTCAGATCAGACCTAATGATCGTTAATGAGCTCTAACAGTGTGAGTTCTGGTAGCAGTAGTGTTACAGTAGTTACTGTTAAACTACACTGGTTTAAATTAACTTTATCCATTCAAAACAAACAATCCACTGTTATGGAACACATACATGTTTAGTCCCTGAACACAAGGTGAGGCCACTCATACAGAACAGAATAAAAATCTTCTTATATGGAGGCCAACAGGGCAGTTACAGTACAGTCAGGGATATATATGGCGACTGTCAAGAATATATGTGTAGCATCATCAAGAATAAGTACAGGGTATATGCAACAAAGTTTAAATCATCTTGAACATGACAATCCATCACTTTTTAAGTCTACAAAGAGTAAATGTTTTACAACCGAAAGATCAATTTTGGGTACCATTTTATGCTCTTGCCAATCAATCATGGAACATGCAGGAAGGTGAGAGAGGATGCAGAAAGGAGCGCCACAAGGGCAAACATCAAGATTTTATAACAATATTTACTATAACAGCACAAAGACACCCTGAGCGGTGACGGACGGGAAAGTTGAGCACCGGCAGAAAGATGCAGCTAACAGAAGGGGGGGGGCAAGAAAAGACAAATGGACCAACAACAGATGTGGAAAACAAGAAAGAGAAGAAGAGAAAGAGGCAGAGTCTCTGTTTGTTTTCTGATCATTTTCAATTCTCCAAATAAAAATGGCACAAGGGGTCAACTCAAGGAAAAAACACAGTCCACTCACCATGTTTGTTATTAGTTTGCAGGACATTCTGACTCGTATTTGTTACAGCTTAAGAACTCGTTCCTGAGCTCCGGAGTCAGAATGAGTGCAGTGTAGCTGCAGGGAAGTGAGATATTGATCAGATTTGTCTTTGGAAAAGGTGAGACTCACTGAGTGAGATTAATACGAGGCGGACACAGAGGTTATTTGGAATAAAACAGCAAGCAGGGAGAGGTGGTTCTACTGGTGCTTATCAGCAAATAACATCACTGATTTTCAAGTTTACCATCAGGATGTTTCACTTTAAACTTTCCTCCTCAGTAGTGAGACCCTGCTGTGGTTTCTGCTTTGGTCCAGCTCATGCGACACATTCACAGAGTGATGACCATCTGAACGCAGACATCTTCAAGGTCCACCGATCAAATGTCCTTTTGAAAAGTATTTTAAAGCAGCCTGTGCCTCAGCAGTCACATTTCCAATGCCATTTAGGGTTTTGCCGTCATTTGATGTGTTTTCACAAGCACATGTTCCTAACGGGAACGACAGCTCGTCACTGTTTGCAGATTTCTTGAGAACCGCTCAACCAAATGACTTCACACTCAACGCTGTGCTTCTCTGTGTCCTAAATAAACTCTGAACTTTAATTATTGTATTAATTGTACATGCAACACTGTTTTGTGTGTATTATATTTGTATTTCCAAAATAGTGTATATTAGCAGAAGCATAATGCAGAACATTTATGGTCATTTTATTTTCAAATGGGTCATTTTATTGCTGTCAACTGGATTCGTTTATAACTAACAAGCTGTATACAATAACTGCACAAAGATTCTTAAAAATAAAAAGCACATTTCTAGGTAGAAATGGGCAGAGTGTATTTTTACAGCTTCAAAAAACCCTATTATATTCATAAGCCTCTCTTCTGATTGGCTGATTTTCCGTACCCTGCTGGAAATCTCCACAGGTGAAGCGAGCGTCTGTGTGATATCACAAAGTCAAGGGATTAAAAACGAGCCATGAAACAGCAAAGTTTCTAAGGATGTGAGCTTTTCTCAATATTTTTTGTGAGTGCTTGATGCCTGAGACAGTTTTTATAAAACCACTAGACCTCACCGAGAGAAAAACAAATCCATGAAAGTGGCTATTTGCATATTATGGGATATTTAAAATATTAAATTTTCACTTATAAAATAGGAATGTCTCCACTTGCTGTCCTGTTTAAGGTTCCAACTCATGTTTCTGCACATTTGTAGGTTTGCAGGCAGAACTTTTCATATCAACCGTTTCGTGAGAATACATTGCACCCAAAAGCAAAAAAGGCTTGTTTCACCTCAGCTTACTAACGAATAATACTAATACTAATGAAATACAGAATTAAATATAGATTTAATGGTAAGTGTCAATAAATACAGACATTTAAAAAAAAGCCTTGGAATTAAAACCTCATCTACAGATTGTGTTGAAAACAATTCACACCTGCTGATTTGGAAAAAACAGTTATCTACAGTCATAAAGATCATCATGTCCTCTATTATTATATAAAGCAGTAATGATGTTGCTATGGTTATAATGACAGCACATGGCATGCACGTCTGGTCTCATTCTGGACTTTAAAGTGGACAGCCTGCCTGCCTGCGTACGTCCTGCCGCCACATGACAATTGGCAGTAATTTTCCGAGCAAGTCCAGGGCCATAACCGTAAAGACCGAGGCCATCACAACTGACACCCTGGGACTCAGCGGTTACTGTAGCAGGACAATATGCATCGATAAAACATTGGCTCTGTGTTGCCCTTTTAATAGTATGCGGAATGACTTTATGGCCCCCATACATTTTCTAACAGCCATTTTATGTAACATTTTTACATCTCCATTACACGGCCGTCCCGGGGCCAGACAGTGCTGGCTGTGCTGAGTGAAATGGAACATAAAGTTCTAAGCGGGCTGAGACGGAGGAGCCAGGGACACGGCGACCCGGAGACGCTCGCACGTCCAGCAGATTGACTCAGCATTTGACTCTCCAGCCCGACCCCCGGTGCCGCACTTACACATAAGTGCTTTATTCTCAGCACTAATAAATCTCCCTTCAAGTTGCCGCGATGCATTGCAATCCTCAGGAGGTGTCCCGGCCTTGAATAATCAGGCTGATTGACCCAGTGTGCAAAATGGTTATACTGTATTTACATTTATACCATATTCTACAAGGGTTTCCTGCTCCTCAAACTGATTTAATTTAGGGGAAATTTGTTCCTGTTCTTGTTGTGGTTTCTGAGGATCCCTCTGGCTTTATCTCGGTCATTTATGTGCCTCGGTCGACCAATTTCTACTGATTTGATTTCGGACATATCGTATGCAACAAAGAGAAACTATGCAACAAATCATATTTGTTGTTGCCTCTTTATATATATATATATATATATATTGTATATATACTCAGTAGCTGCACTTTCTTCATTGAATATAAATCATTGTGGGAAGTGGGCTCCCTCTTCCTCGTGGTCTTGCAGGACTAAATTTTATAAACCAGGATATTTCCTTTAATCCTCAAAGACGTGAATGTAAAGACACACGTTATAATTGTGTTTCAATTAAGAAACGTATTTACGAGTGACCCATTCGTCTTTGATGGCACAATCTTTTTGTAAGTCGTGTATTTTGCCTGACAGCTGTTGTCAGAACCAAGCACAGGATTATAGACATAAAAGCACTACAGTAATGTGGTTCTGTACACAGGCAGCCGGTCTGGCTGGAGACAGGCAGAATCAGAAAGTGCAGGCAGGCAAACGTCAGCAACTCAAAGAAAAAACACACAGGAGACACTAGGAATGCTGCAAAACTTCTCAAAGGGGATGAAGATGAACTGGCAGAGGAGGACAGGGACACAGGCACTAGATATCAAGCAGAGAGGGTGATAATAAACCACAGGTGAATCCCATTAGAGGAGGGAAACAGGAAGTACTGGAGAGACCTGGAACCAAAGAAGACGTGAGACACCAAAGTCAACTCATGGGGCAACACACAAAAAGGGGAGATGGAGCTATTTTTCTGGGGGCTGATGTGACACCTGTGACCTCTTATTTTTTTTTAATTCACAGGACGGCCAGACGTACTGCAGGAGGAGACCCTGTGACTGTGGAGACCCGGAGGAGGACCTGTTCTGCTGCCCCGGCTGTGACAACAGGCCCAGCAGCCAGTGTCTGGACCAGAGCGGACGCACGCTGTACCGCAGCGGCGCGTCCTGGCTGTACGGCTGCCAGCAGTGCCGCTGCATGGTCCGTGCACACACACACACACACACACACACACACACACACACACACACACACACATACATGTGTTTTACCAGTATAAATTATTAAAGCAGACCATACCAAACCCCTGAGTGAAACACGTCGACTAGTTGCCGCATGTTTATGAGGTTAATTAATCTTTAATATACATATCTAACATTAGAGCAGCCGTGATAAGTGGTTAATGTTACATACACGTGTCAGATGATAAGACATGTTTGAAGTCAACAAATGAAAGGCTGCATTAGCATCATGTCACCTTTGTCTACCTCCTCCTTTACCCTCAAAGTAATTGCTTTGGATTACCTGCCTGAAACTATCTTATAACTATCTAATAAATATAATAACTGTATATTGGCCATATAATATCTATCTAATAACTATAACCATATTATAATTATTTAATAGCTATAAAATAATAGCATAATAACTGTATAATAACTCCTGAATGGAGTTGTTTTTATCCTGTGACCAGCAGTTGTTCAGCCTTATTGATTAGAGATGTAGCAACACATCATCATGGTGTGAGCTGATGAACTGACAGAATGCAGCAGTCTGAGGATTTTCCTGGCTTCCTGCGTTCAGTCTTTCTTCTGTGTGTCTGTAAGGAGGGGGAGGTGGACTGCTGGCCCCTGGTCTGTCCCGTGTTGATGTGCGAGTACACGTCGGTAGCAGAGGGCGAGTGCTGCCCGCGCTGCGTCACAGACCCGTGTCTGGCCGACAACCTGTCCTACGACATCCGGCAGACGTGCCAGGACCCTGCTGGCATCGCCCGCCTCAGCGGAGACACATGGCATATGCCCAACTCCCCCTGCACCTCCTGCAAGTGTATGGTAGGCCAACAACAACCACCATAAATTACCTTCAGTACGAAGCAGCCATGTTTGGTATCATCACTGATGCAACTGTTTCACTGCTCAGACAAGAATTTAGCACCAATTGTTTATTTGATTTTCGGGGGTGGAGCTTCCAAGCTTTTATTTTCATTATTAGACTTTTTTGTGTGGGGTGAGGAAAGGAAGAGAGAGAGAGATGGAGTGAAGGGTAGTTGATGGGAGGAGGGAGGGATGGAGAGACAGCAGAAAGAGGGAGAAATGATGGAGATATTGAGAGATGGCAGAAAAGGGGAGAGAGGCAGCGATGATGGAGACAAAGAGAGGGAGTGACAGTGAAAAGAAGGAGATATGAGAGAGAGATGGAGAGAGACAGATAACGGAGAAACGAAGAGAGGGAGAGACGGTGGAAAGAGAGACAGGGAAAATATGACAGAGACAAAGAGAGGGAGAGATGAGGGAAAGATGAAGACAAAGAGATATGACAGAGACAGTGAGAGGAAGAGATGCAGAGAAAGGGAGGGGTGAAGAGAGGAAGAGATGGTGGAAAGAGAGAAAGAGAAGATAGGACAGAGAGATGTGGAGAGGGAATGGAGAAAGGGAGACAGGAGGGAGAGAGATAAAGGAGAGATGAGGGAGAAATTAATAAGAGTGACAGATAAAGGAGAGAGGGAGAGAAAAGGGAGAGGGAGGTATGAAGAAAAGATGGAGCCAGGGAGAGAGGGAGATGACGGAGGGAGGGCTGCCGACAGCTTTAGCTGCAATGTGAGCTAGACTAGACCAGATCAACAAATTAACCAGAAAAAACAGTAACACCAAGGTGACGAACGGGTCCAAGAGGAGGAGGAGGAGGAGGAGGAGGAGGAGGAGGAGACTCACCCTCCTGCACTGCCTCCTCCTTCTTCTCCCTCCTCCTCTCTCTTCACCCTCCTCATCTCTCCACCAACGGTAGCTCCCAAAACATTAAGGCCAGCTCTAACCAGTTTTATGTTAATAGCCTCAGAAATGCCTGTTTTTCACAACACTTTTTACCTTGCCTCGTTTTTCTGCTCCTCCTCCTCGTAAATGGCACCTGAGAAGCGTTCTCGCGCAGTGTTACTGATAATGGTCGCCATTACAGGCTAAATGCTGCTGAACAAACATTCTTAGAGGTGATATCCTGAGTTTATCTAATGTGTGCTGGAGGATAGGAAACATCTGCTTCTTTCATCACAACAGAACGCACAAGCTGTTCTGGCAACAGGTGCATTCACTACTAGTTCCCATCCAGCTCTCACACCTACTCCAATCACTTCCTTTACACCTGATCACCAGGCATTTGCTCCCTTTCTAAACCACAGGGACATCGGTCTCTCAGCAGCTTTTTATAAGACAGCGAGGTGACAGTGAGGTCTGTTGATAATCCGGAGTAACTGGGACGTTGACATATTGACATATTGCGGGTGAATATTTCAACTTTGCCACTGCTTAGCAGCATAAATCCGGGATGTGAAAGTGTCATAGACGATGCTGACACCGATGCCTAGGAAACCACACGCAGAGGAGAGAAATATACAGTGTTTGATTTATATGAGCTTTTAATGATACCGTAGACATCGCAAATTCTGTCTCTACAGATGTCAGGCTCTGAATGAACATGTACAGGTTAATATATTACGCTCTATTTAAAGCCCTGCACCTTCTGTCCTGTCTTTTCATGCTGCGCCTGCTCAGAATGGGAACGTTTGCTGTTCGGTGGATCTCGACTGCCTCCAAAACAACTAGAGCTCCCCTCTCCTCCTCCTCCTCCTCCTCCTCCTCCTCCTTCCAACTGCGGGACTGCCACGCCCTCTCCTCCATCCGACAACCCCCCCCTCCTTTCTTTGGATTCATAAGACAGACTCTCTCGCGCACACATGTGCATGCCAGCGTGTGCACAGAAAAATACAAACACACACTGGACAGACGGGGGGGCTGCAGAGGCTGTGCTTTTTATGCCGTTACTCTGTCGATTAAACAGTGTGTGCGTGTGTGTGCGTGCGTGTGTGTGCGACTGAGGAGGAGACTGAGAGGCCACAGTCGCTCCCGCCACAGTCATCGTGTAGTGAAACGTGTTTGTGTCGTTCCCATTTCCACTACGTGTGCTGAGGAAAAACCCGTTTAGCATAATGTTTTGAACCCCAAGCCGGCGACAAGCAGCCGAGTGTCAAAGCCGTCACAAGGAAAAGGATTCGGCGCTCCAGATGTCACTGGTGCTCCAACGTTAGGTTCATTATCGCTCAGACACCAAGGAAGTTTTCATAAAACATTTATCACGACATTAAGCAAAAGTAATGCACCCTGTTTTTTATATTCTGGGAAGCGATGGCATCATAAAACTGGTTGTATTTTGATCAAGGGTGGCAAAGATATTGATATTGCAACATACTATCAATACACGTATGATAAATATTGATTTGGGAGAGGGGTATGGCATGAAACAGAGCAGAATGTTAACCATCAGCCCCTGAATATACAGTAGCTATTAGCACCGCGGGTGTTTAATGCATACACCACATTATCTTGAGATATAATGTGAGTACTACTGAATTATCAAAAAATAATGTGGTCCATATAATGTGATGTAAGTATCAGACTATCCAGGTGCTACATAGCAAGCTATAATTTCAGCTCTACTTTGAAATCTGCAGTAAATTAATGTAGAGCATGCAAAGTATAGTAGGAAGCGATGTCCCCAAATTTTGATTGATTTTTTAAGATTCTACTATGACAAAAGCAGTTACCTGATCTCTGGGGTGTACTCCTGTGTCTCTCCTCCAAATCCTAATCTGTGTCAACACAGTGTCCCAATGAATCTGGTCTAAAGTATCATCAAGTCTATAAAACCCAAACTAAATCACTACAGGGATGATTAAAATTATCATACGTGTATCCTTTGATTGTAAAAGTGTGAAAGCGAGGGTGCATAATGTTTCTTTACATTCATTATAAATGTTTTATGACAACACATCCTTGACATTCCTGCATCAACAGCTCTTTCCTGCTCTGGTTAAGGGGCTGAATTCTAGATGCTTCTAATAAATCATAACGAGCTGACGAGGCTACTTGTGCTGGTCAGCTGTTTCCTGGAGTGTTTCACTAATCCTCATCAACTCATATTCAGGAAATATTCAATATTTATGACCTTGGTATACTATTTGTCAGATTTCCATCATGATGAAATTGTAAACTCAGACTTCTTCACTATTTATTTATTTTTTTTCCTCATCAGGGATGAAACCCACTGGTTTCGTAAAGAGGTTGCTCTCACTGCTGCAGCTGCTACTGGAGATTTGTTTTTTGATGAGGGGCTCCTGAACGCACCGTTACTTTTGCAGAAATTTTTAGAACTTGGCAAAACAATGATTACAGCCTGACAAATCCTCCTCCTTCAGGTGTGTGGAGACATATGATATAAGTTTACAGCAGCTCTTCTTTCATTCTTCATACATCTGCTTCTGTCCTCCATACTATGAAAACCTTTGACGGAAGACTGTCCGATATCTTTTGTGTATGTACCCATTTGTATGATGAGTTGTGTTTTGCTCCTCCATCTTTTTGAACCTCCTCCTAGCATGGCTACAGTTATAAAAGTCCTGCTCCGCCCGAAAATGTGTTTTTCTTATTGTTCCTACAGTCGGATGTTTGAGCTTGACTGTGCAGAATGATGCATGTGCAGAGTTTGACACTAAAAGCTGTTTTCACATTCATCTGCTGAAAGTGGCAAGTTTCTCTGCGCTCATTGAAAATCCAATTTTAAAGGGGCGGCTCTCTGCACCTCTGAGATGTGACAGGTGCTAGTGGAGGAAGGTGCAACCTGACGAGTTAAAAGTAGAAGAAAAGCTGGTTCACACCATCTCACTCACTGCTTGAAAATTTATTTGCAATACAATATTTTTGGACTGTTGTCTGACCTTCATCAATTTATGGACATATGGACAGCATCACAATAACACAACACTATATATATATTGTTGTGTTGTTGTGATGCTTTGGGCGAGTAAACATATGTATCACTTGTCAGAAAGACATTTAAAGGAATTGGAAAAATACAAAAAAATATTATAAGAAAAAGTCTTAAATCCATATCACCTGATGCCCTTGTGAAGTGGTTATGTGTGGGCTCACTTGCTCGCAGCAGTGTGAGATTATTGCAGGTGAAGTGTTTTCCACTTTATACGCATAATAACACAAAAAGATCTCTGACATGGATTTTTGCACCGTGTTTCAACTAAATGCAGCATGATCCTCTGCCCTGCTGCACACACACACACACACACACACACACACACACACACACACACACACACACACACACACACACACGCACACACACACATTCTCCTGCCCTGCAGATTGTCCGGTGTGTTGTGAATTGTGAGATTCTACTTTTGGAATAATTGTCACCTGCAGAAGCAAAAAGGGGTAAAACTGTTCTGTTATTACTCTGGTCCTGGTTTCTGGTGCTGAGATAAATTGCAGTCACCCAATGAGCCATCATAACATTATGATTTTAACTTTTGTGTTAATTCAATTACTTTTGATTGCACTTAGAGTAACATAAAAGTGGAGTTCTCGTCTCTGCCGGCAGTGCAGCAGCTGTACTCAGCCTCTGCCTTGACCTCACTAAAAAGAAGTAGGCAGGAGGAGAGGAAATAAATAACAGCAACATGTGTGAGAGACTGGGTTTATTTTATATTAGTAACATCGGTCATGTGCACTCCTTTCATTTCATCTCCATTAACGGAGGTTTTTAGTCAGATAACACTGTTTGTTGCCCCAGATGTTGGCTGCACATTCCCAACCCAGGCCCAAAGAGTAGGCAGGTAACCAGGCAGGTGAAGGAGTAGCGGTTGAACTCCCATGTCCCTGTCCTCTGACCATTTAATGCTATTTGAAGTAGATATTTAATGCAGCTATGAGGTTATATAGACGTGAAGAGGTATTCTGTTGTATTTTTCTAATCCTTTACATTAATTTCTGACAGGTGATGCATATGTTTATTCTGACTAATCTCCACATTCTTCTGATTAGATAATCAAGGCAGCTTCTTTAATAATACATGAAGTGTTGCAAAGCCTCCAAATAAATGTTCAAGCAGTGAACAGGCGTATGAATAACTTGTCAGAAGTGAGGTCATTTTAAGGATAACCTTCAACCTTCAGGTGCTTTGAGGGAGTCGCCGTCATGATCACTCATGGTGATCCAGCCTCTTGAATGGGACGTGGCTATTCTGTCCCACTGAGCCAATAACACTTCTGTCTCCAACAGATTTCCCTCAGCCTGAGTGTCTCCTCTCTGATGCACTGAAACAGTGTGGTGGTGCACAACAGATCGTTGCTGGCTCGAACAAGCGGCCAGTGGTAGATGTCGATTAAATCCGCATTTGAGCTCGCAGCGGGCCGGAATCCTCCGGCATCTCTCAGCTCTGCACCATGCAGTGTACGCGGTGTGTCGGCGGTATTGAAAAACAGGAGAAAAGAGGGAGTTGGGATAATGAAAGCCGTGTCAGGCGGGTCTGGATTTGAGTATGCCAGGAGGTCACAGAGGGTCGTCGCTGTTTACAGATGGCCCGGCTTATTAAGGCAGGAGAGCCCGAAGCGTTTCTTGCTACAGTTCATACATTCATAGCCGCTCCGCTCTTCCTGCCGCCTCCACGCCTCCCTCATCAGCCTCAAGAACGTCATGAGAGCGCTTATTTCTCCTTCAAATATTGTCCCTATCACCCCGTGTGTCCATCACTGTTTTTTTCCACAAGAAGCCAGACAGATAATCTAACAATGTCTCTCTAGTGCATGTTGTGGCCGCAACCTATTCTCGTCCAGACAGGAAATATATAGACTACCGTTCAAAAGTTTGAGGTCACTTAGAAATATCCTTATTTTTGAAAGAAAAACACTGTTTTTCAATGAATATAACTTTAAACTAATCAGAAATTCTCTCTATACATTGCTTATGTGGTAAATAACTATTCTAGCTGCAAAGTCTGGTTTTTGGTGCATCAATATCTACATAGATGTATAGAGTCCCATTTCCAGCAACTATCACTCCAGTGTTTTAATGGTACGATGTGTTTGCTCATTGCATCAGAAGGTTAATATAATAAAATATTCTATTCATTTTTCAACTCATGGTGGTAAATATAAGTGTGACTTTTCATAGAAAACCCTTTGGGTGACCCCAAACTTCTGAACGCCCTTCATAAAAAGCTAACTAACAGATATTTAGTACAGATTATAAATAATCTGTAGGATAGCCAGTGTTTAAGCTGCTATCCATGGTTCCTCTCGGCACATTTTTTTCCCTCTGTAGTTTTTCTGCATACTGTCAGCATAACTGCAGATAGTCGGACTCATTTTCCTCCTCAGACGAATCCAATTTCTGCCCCAGAAATAAACACAGCTCCGGAGATCAAGATAATTCTTCACAGTGAAAATGAAACCGTTTTGGTTTCATCAAAGTGCCTCTTCTACATGAAGAGATGCAAGTCAGCTGGAGCCCTAAAAGATATTGGTTGATTGGGTTGATATTGTAACTGTAAAAACCAGCGCAAACTACACAGCTTTTACTTATCCAAATATATATATATATATATATATTGAGATAAAAGCCATTTGGAAGGATCTGAATCTGCACTTCTGGAGTCTCCAGCAGCCTGAGACATTACCACAGTTTTCAAAACTGTTTTTATCTCAGCAGAAAATGTGCTTGTAGACAAGATGGGACTCATATACAAAATACAAATAGAGCGCAACAAGAAACCGCTCACACACACACGTCCATCTTGCATGTTTTCATTTTCTCAATCATTTACAGTCTTCTCCAAATGGAATAATCTTGTTACCAGTACACCTCCCTGAGATGTGCCATTTGTGCACCCCAAGACAAAATGTCTACAGCCTGGAAAAAAAAAAAAAAAGTATGTACTATAAGATTTAGATTGTGTGTTTGCACTAGCCGTAAAAGAAAAAAAGGTTATGTTTTTGTTTTGTAGTTGGAGCCATGACCAGTGGCCTCGGTCTTTGGAGTTGAAAGCAAATATCTCTGCTTTCTCTATATGCCTCCGCCCCGTTTCTGCACAGAATGTCGTTTAACTCTAAATCACAGCGGCTGTTTCACTAACTTCATGTGAAGGTGATACCGGGCTGTTGCTGTCGTGCCTCTGGAGGCGACGGTGGCGTTCAGCGACCCCCTCAGCCGCAGTGACCTTGCCTCGTCCGTGTTCCGACCACCGCATCTGTTTTGTGTCTCACCTCGGCTTTTTCTCTTTGTTCTCTCCTCCATTGTCACAGCGCCTCTTGTAAAAATTGAACCTGTTTAACTGTACATGCGCACACACGCAAAAAGAAAACGAAGCGACGTAGCTGGTATCTGTACCCATCAACACAGCAATCGAAAGCAGATTTGTACAAAAGATGTTGATCGATTTGATATGAAATATAATACTGTAAAACACGATTTGCAAGTCTGTGTGTAAATGTTTTTACATACTGACGATATGATAAAATTATACAGTTTTTTAATTATCATTGTGTTCATGAATAACGTGTTACTTTTAGTGGATTCTTTTTTCTTTTTGTGGGATAAGTTCTGTTCTGCTGTAAATACGATGTAAAATGAAGGTTGTGTAAAGAGAGTAAGACTATGTGAATAATTCTCACTACCACAGCTTCTTAGGATCTGAGCGTTGCGAGTCGAGTCTGAGAGAGAAGCAACATTTCTATTGTTTTTACTATTTCCTTATTTTTCTATTCTTGCCTTAACCCTTTTAGTATTTGCCATAGTTTTACGTCTTTTCACAGATTTAGGACATTACGGATTTTGACTGGCCTGCACGACTGTACAGATCTGTGATCAGTATCCTCGCTAAAAAAAAACCCTAGCCGGAGAGTCGACAGCTGGATTTTGGAAATGAAAAAGATGAACGTAGACCAGCATCTGACTCAGGCGGGCGAGAAGCTGGGACGGACTTTTCACCGCACTGACGAGTCTTTCATTGTTTTTTTTTTTCTTCCTCCACCACTTTTGAACTGTATGAACTGAACTGAAAATGTCTTCATGAAAACTATGTACACATGTAAAAAAAAGAAAAAGAAAGAAAAAAAATGATGACAATGTTGATTCAGTTCCTACTAAACAAAAAAAAAGAAAAAAAAAACAAGCCATTGTGTTTCTCATTTAATGTCTAACTTTTTAAAAAGAAGCAGTTGGACCTCCTAGATCCTGATGTGCTTGTTCATGTTTCTGATAGACCGTGGCGGAGGAATCCCCCCAAGGTGCATTCACTGTTACTTCTCCCGAGCAGAGTGGCCAACCTACTGTAACTGTACTCAAAGGGTTAAGTGTCATTTGACTTGAAGACTGTGTCGTGATAAGAGTTTGCTGTAAAAAAAAAAAAAAAAAAAGAAAAGAAAAAAAAATTCTTCAGTTAATAAATATTTCAGTTGTTTACTTTACACGCTGTGAGTATTTGGCTTCAAAGTGTTGGTGATGACTGGCGGCTCGAATGTTGAAGGTTCACGAGTAGACGGGACGATCGGGAGGGTCGACCACACCACTCGCCACCGTCCACCGGAAGCCTAAAGAGGAAGTATCCCACTCCTTAACTCGGAATTGAAAGCCCGGTATCAACATTCCTGGAAAAGTCTTTCATGTTGTTACTTTTATCAATACTGCTGTTTTTCATTTCCCTCAGGAAATATATGAAAGGCTGCAATGCAGTAAAGATAAGTACATCCTTTTGATGCTTTAATGGAGCGCCGCTGTGCTGCTAACAGGACCAGGTACAGACGTGCTTTTGAAGCTCATTGTGGTGGGTGGTGGGGGGGTGGTGGGGGGGTGGGGGCTGCACTATATGGAACCTACTGTTTTACACTCTTCTGCCGCTGCACAATCTATAAGAACACACACACACACCTGACGTTAGAAAAGCTGATTGAAATTCAGCTACTCTCAACACAGCAGGCAGTTATTCTTAACTTAATAAAGCTGGTTTTCCCCACAGCATTCAACTGCTCAGCCAGAACTGCTGTTTTTTTCAGTTTCACTTAGTAAACTCATAAACCTTTTAAAGTGAGTTTGTGTTACTTTTGAAAGGAGTTGAGTTGCTGGCACAACTTCACCTACATTCAAGGTGCACGGAAGGAGGGAAAAAGTAGTATATAAGTAGTTTAGATATTAAATAAATGACAAGCTGCATACAGAAGCAGTAAAATGCACCTTTACTTATGTACAGTAGAAACAGTGCAGGGGTTCTCAAAGCAGGGTGGTTGAAAAAGTTCCATAAGGTACAAATCAATCTATAAATAACACAATACCTGCTGGTCCCAGTTCTATTTGATCTAAAAGCTTAAATCAAATCAAATAAACTTGTCAAACAAGGCTCCATAATCCCATATGTGTCAGTCTTTGTGCAAAAGTTTTAGGACCCTTGGTTTATGATGGTGGTTTTTTGGATAGATGCTGCTCCTGATAAAAAAGGGAAACATTGGAAATGAACTAGCAATTTATTTATTCATTATTTTAGGTACAGATCCACTGAACCCATGGTTTAACCCTTCCTGTACATTGTCTATGCAGAAAGCTGTGAGACAATTCTTTGTGCAGGCTGCTCCATATTTACATTACGTCAAGGTCTCGGTGACCTCGTGCAGTTCGGGCGTGTTCGGCCTAACTCGCCACCTCTGGATTATGACGTTCAACTTTGTCACCAGCATCTAAAATCTGCCCGGTCAATTTCTCACTTAAAATGTTTTCAGAACACACATCAGTGAACTATTTTAGTTAAAGCATTCGTCCAATCAGGTGCATCCAGGACGTTTTTGCACTAAATACCTGGCTTCAGTGGCTCAGGAGGGTAGAGCAGGTCTTCTACTAATCGCAGGGTTAGTTAGTTATTCACTGACCTTCTGTCAAAGTGACCTTGAACAAGACATTGAACCTTAAGTTGCTCCCTATTTTCAGGCCAGCATCTTGCACAGCAGTTCCACCACAATTAGTGTGTGTGTGTGTGTGTGTGTGTGTGTGTGTGTGTGTGTGTGTGTGTGTGTGTGTGTGTGTGTGTGTGTGTGTGTGTGTGTGTGTGTGTGTGTGTGTGTGTGTGTGTGTGTGTGTGTGTGTGTGTGAGAATGAGGCAGAAATTGTAAAGCGCTTAGATTGATTCCAGTCTATTTACCATTTAAACAATCTCACACCTTCAGCTTGATGTATTTGGTGTCACATTTAGAAACTAATAACATGTCAAATAAAGTTTTAATAGTAATAATACATTACATTTATAGGCACATTTCCCTGCACTCAAGGACATAGTACAATAAAATAATCTCATTTAGTAAAACAATAAAAAGTAAACACAATATGCCAGCACAACTAAAGAAGTACAACATCTGAAAGAGTAAGAATCTGATTGTCTGTCACGATAAACAATTTAATTTTTCACACACTAGAGAATACACAGTTTAATATTATAAAGGACCTATTATATCACCATCCCCGGTGCATTCTCACGATGCCATGGATCGGCTTGAACATCTTTATCTTATTTTGAACACTGAGACGCCTCCTGGGAAAGGAGAAGGCTCTCTACTGAACGGGTTCAGTCAATTAACCTGCTGTCAGTCAGCTGTAAAGCAGGCGCTCTGTTCTCTCCACGCTGCTGTCCCGGTCAGGGTGAGCCGTGGCCCCTGCTAGTGCTTCCTGCACGTCCTGGCACCCGCTCCCCTCAGCCGGGGGAGGCTGCACCCAAAGGTGTTTACCATTCATGGGCTGGAACCACGGAGGGTGCCAACAACAGGTGATGGAGCGACTCCCTCGGCAACAACTCTCATCTAATATAATAGCAGGGAGAGGGGGGGTGGGGATGAAGGGGATACAACATCTATGCATGAATTGAATTGCTTTAACCAGTTCAGTCTCCAGAGAGAAACACTGAATGCTCATGTTTCTGCAAACCACAGATACGCTGAATCAACGTTTCATGTGTGGCAACGTAGAATGGACGAAGTTTCTCTTCAGTTTCAGGAGGAGGAGGAGGAGGGTTGGGTGGATGGATCAGTGCTTTGTTTCATGGAGTTGGAGAAGTTGCAGGAGAAGGCGCTCAACCTCCCATTTTACTGCTTGTTTGTTTTTCTAACCCTGATTTAAAAGCTAACCACACCTTCACCACAGAGCTGTCACACCATAAAACATTATTTCTGAAAATATGCATACTTTACTTTTATCGATCAGTTTCTTTTCATTCGACATTTCTTGAAACCTTGAACGGTCATATTGAAATGCAAGAGGCGACAAATACAACCGCTCCACCTCAGGCTGAGAATTAATACATTAACGATGTGCATATTTCTCATGTTAATACAATGAGGATTAAACTGCCTTGAGTGCCTTATTGACAACCTGAACAATCAATGGGTGCATAATCAAAGAGTGCAGCGAGGCCAGTGACACGGCCAGCCACACCACCACTATTGACCTGAGTTCAGGTGGAGCAGCTAAGTGTTTATTTAACCCAGTGTCATGTTGTGTTTGTCTGTGTAAGCATGTGTGTATCTGTGTGTGCTGTATAATGTATTTATATGACCTGCTGACCCTTGCGTTAGATTTTATTCATGCTTGCGTATATGGTAAAGCTTTAAAAATGACATCTTTACAAGTGACCAAAGTCCAATATTCATTAGAATTGTCTAGAATTATATTATTTCAATTTCAAAAAAATGTTTGTTTCTGACTTTTATTTTGTAATTTAGGCTTATCATCATAATATTGTCTTTTAATCACTTGTTTTTTTTTAATTTAATCTTGTTTTTAAGAGAAAGGACAACTTAAAATAAGCAAGATTTTCTGCCAGTGGAATAAAATTCAAGATAATTCAATGCACAATATTGGACAAGATATTTTGTTCCATATGTGAAATGAGAATAATGAAAGAAACCAACATTAAGAAATGCCTCAGTCTGTGTTTAAATAGCTATGGAATGTGAGGGCAGGTGGTGAGAATATCAGAAACAGGGATATTATTCTCTGCTAATGATAAATTCTGTAAATAGTCTTAAATGAATTGATGTTTCCAGCCTGTTGCACAAGAACCTGCACATGAATTTTTTATCATGTCTGTTAGAAACTCCACCTCCTCATTGTAAAATGTAGATTCAGATCTAAGAGGAAGCCCTACCAATAGTGGAAATGTGAAAACGAATGACTTTTTTTAAATGAGAGCGGCAGTTCACTGTCCCTGAATATGAATTTTTCATAAAGCTCTTGAAAGGACGAATAAGGTGGAGAATGATGAGGCGGAGCTGCAAGAGATCTAATAAAGATACATGTGTGTGCATTAACAGACAGTGGTGAGGATGTTTGACTTAACAATAAAAATAAATATTATTTTCTTACAGCTTTAATAAAAGGAGGTAAAACAGGTATAAAGCGAGGAATCTCTGTCCGTCTATGGATGTTCCTTGGAATAAACGAGTGATCAGGTTTTTGTTTTGGTGACATACTGCTAGTAGTTTGATCTGATGCACAGGTTTATAGTTTGCAGGTCGACTTCTGAATTTTCTTTTCCAATGAATTATTTCAAAATAAATGTGATAAAAAATAAATACCGGTAAATATGTACAATAGTGACCGCCTAAAATGATTCATTAATATATATTTTAAACCATGGCTGAGTCTTATAGCAGATAAATGTTATAACTTACCTCTTTTTACAGCATCTGCATTTGGGTTCATCCAGATTTGTGACAGCTGATGATATTATTGATGACCAAAAGGCTGTGACTGTCTCAGCTGCTCTGACTCTGAGTGACACTCAAAAAACAATTCATCCACAGCGTAAATGGATAAATCTATATTTTGGGCATTTGGCCCCATTTCTCACATTTCTGCCATGTATTTGCAGCTTTGAAGATATTTCAGATTTTCAATCCAGTCAGAGGGAACAGAGCAGATTTGAATCCTAAAAGAAAAAGCTATTTGATTTAGTGAAAAACTGAATAAACACTGGTAGGAAGGTCAGTGTGTAATAGTACCCATCTCAGTGAGATGTAGCCTGTAATGTTTCTCATTTCATTCATTTGTATTTGCTTTGAAAGGCTTGGAAATGAGTGTTGCTCTCCTTTTTGTGACAGAGTAGCAGAGGTTTATCAGAGCCGTACTGAGTTCTACAGAATAGTTCCAGAATAAAATCCAGTTTCAATATTCTGTTTGCAAGTCTCTTATAAATTGTATGAAACCATATTGACAACAAGTAAGATTAAACCATGAGCTTCCCGTTGTGCTTCCTGGTTCTGGGAAGCTCATGGTTTAATCTTACTTGTTGTCAATATGTTGTCTTGCAATTTATAGAAGACTTTCTACGGTGGCTGACAGGAGCAAATGTGCTGCAAACACAGAAAACAATCACAAGACAGAAACACTACAAAGTTGTGGTCCATCTTTGACATGACGCTCTGTTAATGGTGTGAGTGAAAACAAAGATGTGTTAATGTGAACTGGGCTTAAAAATGAAACCAGAGTCAACATTTTCACATGTGGTATCTTGAATTATTGCTTTTGTTTCCCCCTGTTGGCCACCATACTTGCTAACATAATATTGAAACTGGAGCTAATAGCTGGTCGGGAAGTATTTTGAAAATCGAAGGACAACATATTGACCATGAGTAAGATTAAACCAAAGCTTCCCATTTATGTTTTGCTACTGAGAATCTGCTGTTGAGAATCTGGTCGGAGGGAAATCGTTACAAAGCTCAATATTGGAGGAATCAGGGAAATTATGGTCTCTATGTTTCAGATACATGCCAGGAACATGCAGAGTGGGGCTAGATGTCCAAAATACAACACTATTCCCTTAACAGGCACAACAGTAAGGCAGTGGCAAAGCTTAAGATGTGTTTTAATAACTGTCACTGCCAGAAAGGGGAGACGTGCACTATAGCTTTAACATGCAATAATCAGTCCTCCAATTTTGTAGTGTAATTTTCTCTCTTTTTTTTCTTTTTACCTGCTCCTAAACCCCATCAAAGGTCCAAATAGGCTTAAGACATACAAAAATGAATAGAACAACACTGAAGCTGTGTCTCAAATTGTGTAATTCTGCACAGCCAGAATTTTGAGCGTGGATCGTTGAATACTGAGCATCGTAGTGACGTAGCAGAACCAATGTAACTAGCAGAAGATAGTGAAAGTTATGTAGCAGTAGAAGTGATGGGAGAATCTACAGAGCTCATACGGGCGTAAATGTCTCAAAAAACATTCAATGTAACACAAAAAAAATCGTTGCTCGCTATCACTGCCTGTAAATACGTAATTAAAACGAGAATTTGACAGAATAAAAACAAAATGCCTGTGCATGCAAATACGCTGCCACCAGCAGGGGGTGTAGAAAAGATATATAGGTTTTGTGAAAGATGGGCGGTACTTTTGGTTTAGGACACATGGGGCATCGCAAACGTGCGATGTATTGCTGATTACGGAGGAATTAATGCAAAAAACTGGAGGGAATGAATAATGATGATACAGGTGATATAATCAGACACAGATGGTTATCATCTGTATCATGATGATAAGATAACACTCGAAGAGCATCCAGGGAAGTGTGGTCAGTGTGAAGGCGGGATCTCTCTGTAATTCTGTGGACTGGATCTGGATTAAATTGCCAGTAAGTGAGCCAGAATGAGCCATCAGGGTGGTTTTAGGATGTTGTGTCTGGCCAGAAACAGCTTGAGCCGAATAAAAAACAATTAAAGCATCAACCGTCAGCATCCACCACAACCTTCACCCGCTCTGACCAGCAGCATTAATTTTCTGTCACAACTTATTAAGCGATAACATTTATCAATTAGGCAAACAGATTTAAATTGGATAGGGCATGCAGCCCAGAGGCACAGCCATCCACAAGTGCCGGGCCCATTTAGAAAAAAAATACGAGACATAAATTAATTCTTGGAAAGACCTTGTATATCAGGAGGTGTCACCAGATGCACTGGTCTCTAATGTGCTTGTTTATTATTGTGTACAGACACTATGGATAATAAGCCAAGCAGACAGCTGGCCTTTATTATAAAATCATGCATTCACAATCAGCTGTTCAGCAGCTCGGGGCCCTGCTATCCCCTCGGAGGCTGCTGATGACAAAAGACAGGTTCTAACTGAGAAAAATCCCTCTGCGTCAGTTTGTATTTCTCACTTTACACACATGCAAAACCGACAGTTTCATTCCTGAAACAACACATTGTAAATTCTCTACAAGAAAGAGACCGCAAAGTCTTTAAATTTCCATTTGCCGGGTGAAAGTCCGTATTTGAGAGGAAAGCTGAAATTAAAATATTCAGCATTATGTAAATTCAGCCCTAAATGGATGCTGTTTCTCATTTAAACATTATGCTTATGTTACATCAGTATGACACATAGCTCCTTGAAATATGAAAAGAAAAACAGATTGCATAATGCTGAATAATTCTCTCTAATTATACATTCCCCCAACTCCCTATATCCCACTATTTCACTGTGTTTTTGTGATTAATTTTCCATCGACCGTGCTGTGAAATCCTTAATCTGTGCCTAGGAGAGAAACTGGGCCAGATGTGGATGATCAATAGACTTTCTATGATAACCTGACAGCTTTGTATTAGATGTGACGGGCCTGGCTCCAGCCCTGCCATCACATTCATTTGCATTTGCACTGACTTTGAATATTTGGACATGAACAAAGTGGAGCGTGACAGCAGCACGTCAGCTGGACTGCTGAACAAAATGACTGCTGAAGTCAGCTTTTCTGATTGATTGATTTTCTTGAAAACAGTAGGATTTCACCAAAAGTTTCTCCCATGTCACCATTAGAAAGAAGAGATGTAACTTCTGTCAGGTGTCAAAGCAGCATTTCTGTATGAAATGTGCTATACAAATAACATTTATTATTATTAAATGCAAAGAGGATTATGACGTACAGATGATGAAAAAAAGAACAGGGAATAAAAAACTTAGAAAACTTCATCTTCAAATAGTTAAAGGACCAATACATCCAAATCACAGAATATAGACAGGAGGATCTTAATAGAAACAATGTCCTGATTAGACAGGATTATCCTCAGATTAATGTCTGGTACAAACAGCTGTGTTGGTCTCTATTGTAAACTGTATGAATAGTGTTCATAGCCTCCCTGATGTTGATTTGTGGACTTGGGTTTAGTTTGTTGTGCTAATATCTAAGTTGTCTTTAGGTGTATCACATATATTGGAATGAAAAAAAGAAAAAGAAAATGTTGATTCCGATGTAAATTTCAAGAATGATAATTTTAAATCATTACTGAAAAGGAGTTAATCAATGTCAGTCACTCATTTTCTATACCTGCTTATTCCTCATTAGGGTCACATGGTCTGCTGGAGCCAATCCCAGTGCGTTACGGCAAGAGGCAGGGATACACCCCAGATGGTCGCCAGCCAATCATGGGGCACACACACCATTCACTCACACACTCACACCTATGGGCAATTTAGAGTCTCCAATTAACCTCAGCATGTTTTTGGACTGTGGGAGGAAGCTGGAGAACCTGGAGAAAACCCACGCAGACACGGGGAGAACATGAAACTCCACACAGAAAGGTCCCAGACCCAGGACCAAGGAGGTCTTGAACCTGTGACCTTCTTGCTGTGAGGCAACAGCGCTAACCCCTGCACCACCATGTTGGCCGTTAATCAATGTTATCTTAATAAATGCACCTTTGATTGGCATTTTAATTTAGATATAGCATGTATGGATGTGTGGTCTCAGATTCTGATTAATCACTGAGTAATTATTCATTACAAGTACAGGTGTGTGTGTGTGTGTGTGCACGTGTGCATGTGTGTGCATGTGTGTAGGCAAAGGTCTGCTCAGTAAATATGACTGGAAAAGATAATGCGACTCTCATTGGGTAATGAGACAGGAAGAAATGTTAAGGGAGCCCTGGGAGAGACATGTAATGAAGCATTGTTTGGGGATAAGAACAGAGACACACACACACACACACACACACACACACACAGGTAATGAAGCATTGTAGGAGGGTGAGCCTGGCTGAGGCTGATAATATCCCGACGTGCCTGATGGAGGACAATGGGCCGTAGAAATGGAACCGCACTGTCTGCACACCAAACTCTACAATCTACACACACACACACACACACACACACACAAAGAGATATATGGAAGTAACCCGAAAGTGGGCTGAAATATAACAGGGAGGTCTGAAGTGGAAAAGAGGTCTAAAAGTGGGGCTCCATCCCGTCATCCTGCAGCAGATCTGCTTCTCAGCCAACATGAAATTCTCTATATTATTCCAGGAATCTGTCTGTCTATTCTTCTAGGTTTTCCTCACATCCTATCGACTTCACACTTGGCAGGTGTATTGCTATCGACCACAAGATGTGCAGTGTTACATTTGGGTCAGTTTAGACATAACACAGGGGGAGGGGAAATTACAGTACTTTTTTAATGTTTTCACAGACACAAGTTTTCAAAGAGCCTATCTGTGATTTGCAGTTATTGAGGAATACAACAGGTGTGTGTGCATATGTTAAAATTCTTTAGCTTTAGATCACAGATTCATGCTCAGAAGGTGTTTTTCTGTGTCCTTTTAAGGCACCTGGATGCATACCTGGGTGGTGACGGGTGCATGGCGGTAACTCCAGGTGGTTCGACCTGGTTGATGAGCTAGAGGTAGCAGTGCTGAGGGAACATGGTGAAATTGTGTCTCTTACCGTTAGCCTGTGCATGAGGCATTTTAGATATTTAGAAATACCCGTTTTAAAGAGTCTCCAACAACAAGTGCTATTGCAACATTGCTCAGATGGTGGATGGTGTCTTCCTCTTTGATATCCTCTGATAGTACTTTACTGGTATGTGGGAGATATATTTGATGTGGATATACTTAATTATTTGGTGAGTGGGTTAGCTGAGGCAGACCGACTTTTGTTTCCAACATCCTTGCTCTTGTCTCTGCTTCTTGCAGCCCTCACACAGGCAGAGCTGTGATGGGAGAGCAGCTCAACATGCAGCACAAATGAAATTGAAAGTTTTATCTGGCTGAGCAGATGGAGACCACCCCTGGAAACTGATGGCACCTACGCGCGCACATGTGGTCTAGACAGGGTTCTTACCAGCAAGGGTTCAGAAATTATTATGTGGTTTGTTATGTTTGGAATGACTGTTTTGTTTGCTGGAATAATGAAGTGATATTGATATGGCTCAGCCAACAGAAAAATACGACTACTGGAAATGGATTCTAAGAGTCAATTAACCCTGGACAGATGGAGGTTGCAATGCACTTGCTTCAGAATGCCAGTCTTGAATTTTGGATCTCATGTAAAAGGAAGCCTGAGGATGAATGTCCACTTTTCATTATGAACAGGCTGGCGTCCATTTCCCTGAGATAATTTCAATTATAAGAAATAAGCAAGGAATTTTCAAATTAAAACCGTGTCTTGGATATGGTATATGCGTTAATGAAAATTGTAGCCTGAGTAAAACTAGATTTAAAAAGTATTCTTGTTGAGGCTTTTTTTTCTTGCAGTATAGCAGACAGCTGAAACCTGACAAGTGACTTGCTCCATTTGAAAAATTTCCGCCATTATCCCCCGGTTATGTGCTGTTTCAAGCACAGTCACAAACTGCAGAGAAAGCACCTCTGTGGCACATGCCTCCTCTGGTCTCTCTCAGCTGTCTTCTTTTCATAATGAGACATGTAGGTCAACTTTGTAACTTGTTAACTTCGTCACTGTTTTCAGGCCCACACTGTTTAGCAACCCATCTATGCCGACATTCACTGGCATCTACATCTACCCGCACGGACCCCACCACAATCTGGGGCTGCCTCCCCTGCCTGAGCCTCAGCTCCAGTGCCAAATGCCGTGGCCTGGTTTAGAGACAATCTGCTGCCCAGCGGGAGTGGAACAGGAGGCGAGACCCAGGAGGTTGAAGGCTGAAATGCGGTCTGCTCCAGTGGCAGCTTTGGATGACGTAAAAGGCTACTGGACTTTTTCACGCCAACATCCTTTCAATCTCAGCCTCTTGACGGCAAGTCACTGACTCCAGAATCTTGGGAGAATTTTTTGCACTTGTTCACCCTTACCTTACCACACCTGCAAATTTCATGAGGTTGCGAGAGGCAACTTTTCCAAAGTGCACAGAACAACCCAGGGCTTTGGGTTGCAGCAGCATTCCACCTTCACGTGTCCTGGTGGCGTCCTTTGAGGTGCGAGTTGCGGCGTCATCAAATACCGTAGCTCAAGCAGTGGTGGCAGCTGTGATTTTCTTTTCTTTCTTTTATAAGTCTAAGCAGAAATAAGCTTGCTTTGCATAAATTATCTTTTTTAGCTGGCAGCTCATTTATTTTACCTGCATTAATGTACAGTATGTTAGCAAAAAGCACTTGGGATGTGCAATATATATAATATGTTGTAACAGGGTAAAACCCTGACAGAAATAGACCTACCACAATTGGCACCTCCGGCAGAGCTTAGGTCAGAAGGAGCAGACAGAACAACAAGATCAGTCATTCATTTCACACTTGATATCAAGGATTCTTTTACAAGGAACCACAACAAAATGCACTGGCAGGCTGAAGAATATATAGTTTAAAAGTTTAATAAGAAAACAGCAGTATATTTACTTAATGTTCCAAGAAACAAATTTCAAAACTGGTCCCGCTGTGAGCATACATACATTATCAAATTGGATGGAAGGCAAAAAATTGAAATGTGAGCAAATAGAGCTCCACCTGGGTGGAGATTAGCATGGACTAACAAGCATCAACTGGAACAGCCAGGTAACAGGTCAATATATGTGTTGCAGCTTGAGATTCAGCTCCACTCTATGCCATGAGTTCATATGTTTGCTCACAGCATGTTTTATGCTCCTGGTCAGGCATGGCATGATTGGTGCATTACTTCAGTTAGTGTGAAACCTTCAGAGATTGTTGCAGGGGAAGGAGAGTCAGACCACAGCAATTTGACATTTACTGGCCTTTGGCTGCATTATCAGACATTCTGCAGGAAAGACCACTGAAGACAGAACATGCAAGAGAGCAGTACACACACACATAATTGTTTAGACTCCATATGTGTATGCCTTTATATCAGACAATAGATTAGAATAAAGCAGGAAGTGAAGCAGAGCTTTCACCTTTTTATATCCTGGAAGGTAAATAGTGGTGAGTAAATGGTAAATAATTGTGGTCAATGATTGCATTTGGTTGAGTTCATTTTACAGCATTGTATCAGAATCAATAAATATGAGTTTGAAGGGACGACGCTTCACGAGTTGAATGACCAGAGCAGCCTCAATTATGTTGGCCTTTACAAAGAGACAGTATATGGCCTGCAAGGCCATTAGAGGATGTCACAAAAAAGAAAATAGCAATCAATCTTCATCTTGTCTTTGACATTTACTCCACACTGTGTTATAACAATCTACAAAACATGCAGAGTATTAAACTATCTGTGAATTAAAATGTTTTATAGTTGAATCAATAAGGGTCACAAGCCAATCTCTTCTTAAATTATAGAATTTAAATTACTAGTACAGTGGCCGTAGGAAGTATGTATTTCTATAGAAAAGTGGAAGCTTAAGTATATTTTTTATGTTTGGTCAAATGAGGGTATGTTGGACTCTTACACAGTCTCAATAGACAGATTGTACATTGGGTAAGACATGGACATACATAAGATAAGGACATGCAAATATAGTTATTGTAAGAAAAAGGCTACAGTTTATGTTGAAAGTTTGGTTGTCAATCTACATATCAGTGTTGAAGCCACACACAGCCACTCCTTGCTTTTATAGGTAGATGAATATTCTCACTTAAACATGTACACATTCTGACCAGAAGCTAAATCGTAGGTATTGGACCTTTAGAACTATATAATTACAGGATCTAGGCTTGTATGTAGCTAATGGCAATGCGATAGTGGCTGTGGCTCAGAAGATTCATGGTCTGATTCTCAACTCTTCCAGTCCACATCTCCAAGTGTCCATGGGAAAGAATACTTAACTCTGCATCACAGCCACTACCTTCAGTGTATAAATGTTATGTGTTAAGGGTGAATATCGACATGTAATATGAAGCACTTGTGGTCAGAAGTCTAGAAAATATAGTTGATTATCAATTTAGACCTAAAAGTAAAGGTAAAGTCCTTCCATGCTACTCACACTAATCATGGTTCATAGTCCAACACAAATATCTTCTCAAATATCTACGGGTTAAATGTGCATGTAGTTGTACCACCAAGTTCACTCCATGTCAACCTGCCACACGGTCGACTCAGCTCCGCAGTAACAAGAACAGATAATAAACAGTGAGGTGGTGACAGAATCAGGTTAAGAAAAACTCAAGCCAGTCTCCAGAGGGAAACATTGACAGTTTACGTTTCTGATACGTTGAATCTCAACATTTCAGATGCGTCGCCTCAACGTTTTTTGAAACATGCATATTTTCGCTAATACTGTTTAATGGTGTGACAGCGCTGTGGTTACGGTGTGGTTAGGATGAGGCACAAAAAACACTTGATTAGGAAAAGATTGTGGTCTGGGTTTAAATATTCAATGCAAGATACCATGGGACAAATGTGTGGTTCACTGTGTGTGGAACAGGCGTCTCCTGCAACTTTTCCAACTTCAGTTCATGAAACAAAGCAGTGATCCATCATCTTCCTGCTAAGAAAAGGGAAACCTAAGAGGAGCATCTTCTGATCTAAGTCACCACGTCTGTGGTTTGCAGAAACATCCACTGTCAACATTGTCCTCTAGAAACTGGGCTGGAAAAACTGCATAAACAATGCTATGGAAATTTGTTTTTGACATTTGAAAAGATTAAATATTTAGAATAAAAGTATGAAATAAATATGGTGTTGTCAGATAAAAAAAAAAAAATATATGGAAAGTGTGTTTTTTCCACGATGTAATATTGAAAGTAATGCCCAACTCAATGAAAGACTCTTTCCTAAGTTAAAGGGCTTTAATGCCTAGTAAAGATAAAACTTCAATGCAGGAACCAAGCATTTAGATTTTATTAGATACCTTAGATACAGTGATATTTATTTTAAACTATCACCAGGAAATACTGCTGCTCTCTGATGCTTGAAGGTCTTGGCTCTCAGGGAACTTTCAAACCTCCCATGTTCTTTCATGTGTAGAGTTTAATCTGTACTTTCAACATTTCTGACAGCACTTGTTGTGGTCAGCAGGAGTCTTTATCTTTGACAGCCAGGACTTTCTGGTCAGCTTCAACACAAACACCTCTGTGGTGTCAGTGAAAGCATCATCAATCAAGGCACATATTCAAGCTGCTCTAAAAACACACATGCACGCGCACACACACATACACACACTTTTAACCAATCACTTTTCTGCTATTCATTCTACTCTTCCCATCTTCCAACTATATACATGACATGAATCCCAGTAACGATTTAAGGACGTGACAGAGTAAAGCAGTCAGTGGGAAAGATGGAGAGATAAGAAAATCAACACCAATTTGGATATTTTTTTTCTCACATTGACTCAAGATAAAACCAACACAGATAAAACAGTGGAGGCTGCTGCCCAGAAACTATTTTGGCAATAATATGAAATCTGTTGATCCTGAGCCAACATTAACCCAAACTTTTTGCTCCATTTTTTGTTTTAAAACAAAAAGAGAATTGCAGGGCTACTATAAAAAGTTGTTCCATGTAAACACAAATGAATTTAAGAATCAACACTGACAATTAGGAATTGTAACCCCATTGAACATGGCTCAAAAAATACCATTAATAATAAATCATACTATTAATAAGAGTGAGCGAAAGCAGTTCAGTGAATGAACCTGAAGACGATGGACGGTGTTGAGGAAGTTACTCAACAGGATGTAAAAGAAAAGTTCATAGTTTTTACTCAATGCATGTTTTAGTCTATCATTTTCATATAATTGTACAGAATGGCCATGTGATATGTTCACTGTGCTTGTTTAGTCTGACAAACAGTCTAAAGATTTAAAGATATGCAATTTGCAATGATACAACTGAGAATATGAGCATATCTTCACATTTGATAAGTTGGAAGCAGCAAATGTTTGGGATTTTAGCTTGGAAAATGACTTAAATGACTGCCAAATTGTGTAAATTGATCAAATGGTTTCAGCACAATATTATAATCTGCAGGCACCTTTTTTAGCTATAATCAAAACAGCATGTGTGTGTCAAACATAAAGGAGTGCACTTCACTAATAATAACTCACCAACATTTAAAACACATTACCTCTAGATGGAAAATCAGCATTTTCAGTTTTTTTTAAACCATCATTTTTTGATATATAGCTCATATTTCGGTTCTGCAATGCAGATTTTTGTTCTCGAAACTCTCAAGATACTTCCCAGTTTTTAATTTATTTTATTATTTTATATTATTTAAGTTCTAAACCTCATCATGTCCTCAACACACAAACCTAAGCTATTTTAGCAACTTGGACTCTGATATGCAGGTATAATGACTCTAAAGTAAAGTCATTTAACAAATATAATCTTAATTTGGTGATGTTTCATATGATAAATGGCTATGTCATGAGTTTGAATGAGACAGGATGCATCAAAGAGCATATTTCTATAGCAACACACTTCCACCATTCCATCAATTTTCATTTTGTCTTGATGTGTAATTTACTATGGTAATTTCCATGTACTTAGGCATTGCTCAGACTTTGTGAGACGACAGCAAATAAGGATGCGAATCATTAATGATGCATTGCAGGAGGAGCAGAAATGAGGGAATAAAGAAGTTAATGAGAGAAGTTCCTGCTCGTGATTGGTGACTTTCATGACTGCAGATGCTGAAAACAAGAACAGAGAGCAGGAAGTGAAGCAGGAACAGAGGCTTGTGAAAAACAGACCATGGCCTCTACACCAACAACTCATCGCTAAACCCGCCTGGGGGAAAGAGCAGGAAACAATCCTCCACATTTGTGGGAAAAATTTGAAAAATATCATGATATGTATGGCAGATGCAGGAGGTGGGGGGGGAAGGAGGAGGCGCTGTGTATTTGTATGTGTGCAGGATACAAGAGACGGCTCACCACATGATACAATGCTGACATTTTGGTATCACCAGGAGGGAAGATAGAGCAGGCTTCTCTGGCCTGGACAGTGCCACAGCTTTCTGCTTGAGTGCACAGCTTGGAATTATTATAGAACAAATGTGAATCTCTCTCCCTGGCAGTGTTGGAAGGGAGTCTGTTTGACTCTGGGCATAGAGCACGTATTCTCCTTCAAGGGAGGTATAATTACATTTTTTCAATTATGTTGCTGAGAACACTATCTATTTAAAGGGAGGAAGTGGTGATTGCATATGCATATGCATCATTCACTTGCACATACATACCTGCTTTTTCAAAGCTGTGATGGCCGAGAGGTTAAGGCGTTGGACTCGAAATCCAATGGGGTTTCCCCGCGCAGGTTCGAACCCTGCTCACAGCGATGTGCAGCTATGGCTATATCTTTAGATATGCAGTATCTCTTTGCAATGTCTGAACATTAGCTAATCCCTCATCAAAGAAAGGGCTTTAATGGAGGTAACTCATGACATGGTTAGGAGTTTGTTTTATGCACCTGAATCAATCCATGCTTCGTCATTGTTCTGCAACAATAAAATTCAAAGACTGGTGAATGCAAAAATATTGGACATTTTCTGACAAAAGACATAATATGGCAAAATTTCTTGGCTGTGGATATTTTAACTCCTTCAACTTAATTCATTTTCTATGTGTTGTTTTTATCAAATGTTTTTATTACATTCTACTTTTATGTTCCTGTCTAGTTTATGCAGAAATTGGCCAGACGTTGTTTATACAAGTTCCAAAAACATACTTATTTGGAAAAATCTGTCTTTTTGGCTGTGATGGCAGAGGGATTAAGGCGTTGGACAGGAAATCTAATGGGGTCTCCCAGCGCAGACTTGTGCAATGCTCAAACCTCATGTAGTCTTGATAGTGCTGAAAATAGCTACAGCAGATACCAGTGTTTTGATAGTTCCCCACAAGGAATCTTGTTACCAAGGTATAGTACTGATCTATGCTTTATCTTTTTTTTTCTTTCTCAACAGACTTAATTAAAAAAACAGAATCAATGAACAGTCAGATTGTCAGGATGGCTGAGTGGTTACGGTGTTGGATTATAAATTCAATGGATTGCTGCAACCTTCTTGCTGTGAGGCAACAGCGCTAACCCCTGCGCCGAAATGCTGTAAAATGACTTTTTTTATCGAAATGCTATAGTATGACTTTTATTTGACGACATGCTGTAAAATGACTTTTTTTATCGAAATGCTATAGTATGACTTTTTTTATCGACATGCTATAGTATGACTTTTTTTATCGACATGCTATAGTATGACTTTTTTTAGTCGACATACTATAGTATGACCTTTTTTTGACGACATACTATAGTATGCCTTATTTTGCATGACATGCTATAGTATGACCTTTTTTTGATGACATACTATAGTATGACTTTTTTTTATCGACATACTATAGTATGCCTTATTTTGGACGACATGCTACAGTATGACTTTTTTTATCGACATACTATAGTATGACTTTTTTTGGACGACATGCTATAGTATGACTTTTTTTATCGACATACTATAGTAAACCTTATTTTGGATGACATGCTATAGTATGACTTTTTTTGATGACATACTATAGTATGCCTTATTTTGGATGACATGCTATAGTATACCTTATTTTGGATGATATGCTATAGTATGACTTTTTTTATCGACATACTATAGTATGACTTTTTTTTATCGACATACTATAGTATGCCTTATTTTGGATGACATGCTATAGTATGACTTTTTTTATCGACATACTATAGTATGCCTTTTTTTTGATGACATACTATAGTATGACTTTTCTTGACGACATACTATAATATGCCTTATTTTGGACGACATACTATAGTATGACTTTTTTTTATCGACATACTATAGTATGACTTTTTTTTGACGACATGCTATAGTATGACTTTTTTTTATCGACATACTATAGTATGACTTTTTTTTGACGACATGCTATAGTATGACTTTTTTTTGTCGACATACTATAGTATGCCTTATTTTGGACGACATACTATAGTATAACGTTTTTTGGACGACATGCTATAGTATGACTTTTTTTTATCGACATACTATAGTATGCCTTATTTTGGACGACATGCTATAGTATGCCTTATTTTGGACGACATACTATAGTATGACTTTTTTTGGACGACATGCTATAGTATGACTTTTTTTTATCGACATACTATAGTATGACTTTTTTTTGACGACATGCTATAGTATGACTTTTTTTTGTCGACATGCTATAGTATGACGTTTTTTGGACGACATGCTATAGTATGACTTTTTTTTATCGACATACTATAGTATGACTTTTTTTTGTCGACATACTATAGTATGACTTTTTTTTATAGACATACTATAGTATGACTTTTTTTTGACGACATACTTTAGTATGACTTTTTTTTATCGACATACTATAGTATGCCTTATTTTGGACGACATGCTATAGTATGCCTTATTTTGGAGGACATACTATAGTATGACGTTTTTTGGACGACATGCTATAGTATGACTTTTTTTTGACGACATACTATAGTATGACTTTTTTTTGACGACATACTATAGTATGACTTTTTTTTATCGACATACTATAGTATGACTTTTTTTTATCGACACACTATAGTATGACTTTTTTTTATCGACATACTATAGTATGCCTTATTTTGGACGACATGCTATAGTATGCCTTATTTTGGACGACATACTATAGTATGACTTTTTTTTATCGACATGCTATAGTATGCCTTATTTTGGACGACATGCTATAGTATGCCTTATTTTGGACGACATACTATAGTATGACTTTTTTTTATCGACATACTATAGTATGCCTTATTTTGGACGACATACTATAGTATGACTTTTTTTGATGACATACTATAGTATGCCTTATTTTGGATGACATGCTATAGTATACCTTATTTTGGATGACATGCTATAGTATACCTTATTTTGGACGACATACTATAGTATGCCTTATTTTGGACGACATGCTATAGTATGACTTTTTTTTATCGACATGCTATAGTATACCTTATTTTGGACGACATGCTATAGTATGACGTTTTTTGGACGACATGCTATAGTATGACTTTTTTTTATCGACATACTATAGTATGACTTTTTTTTGACGACATGCTATAGTATGACTTTTTTTTGTCGACATGCTATAGTATGACGTTTTTTGGACGACATGCTATAGTATGACTTTTTTTTGTCGACATACTATAGTATGACTTTTTTTATAGACATACTATAGTATGACTTTTTTTTGACGACATACTTTAGTATGACTTTTTTTTATCGACATACTATAGTATGCCTTATTTTGGACGACATGCTATAGTATGCCTTATTTTGGAGGACATACTATAGTATGACGTTTTTTGGACGACATGCTATAGTATGACTTTTTTTTATCGACATACTATAGTATGACTTTTTTTGACGACATGCTATATAGTATGACTTTTTTTGGACGACATGCTACAGTATGACTTTTTTTTATCGACATACTATAGTATGACTTTTTTTGGACGACATACTATAGTATGACTTTTTTTTATCGACATACTATAGTATGCCTTATTTTGGACGACATGCTATAGTATGCCTTATTTTGGATGACATGCTATAGTATGAAGTTTTTTGGATGACATGCTATAGTATGACTTTTTTTTATCGACATACTATAGTATGCCTTATTTTGGACGACATGCTATAGTATGACTTTTTTTTATCGACATACTATAGTATGCCTTATTTTGGACGACATACTATAGTATGACTTTTTTTGATGACATACTATAGTATGCCTTATTTTGGATGACATGCTATAGTATACCTTATTTTGGATGACATGCTATAGTATACCTTATTTTGGACGACATACTATAGTATGCCTTATTTTGGACGACATGCTATAGTATGACTTTTTTTTATCGACATGCTATAGTATGACGTTTTTTGGACGACATACTATAGTATGCCTTATTTTGGACGACATACTATAGTATGCCTTATTTTGGACGACATGCTATAGTATGACGTTTTTTGGACGACATACTATAGTATGCCTTATTTTGGACGACATACTATAGTATGACTTTTTTTTGTCGACATACTATAGTATGACTTTTTTTGGACGACATACTATAGTATGACGTTTTTTGTCGACATACTATAGTATGACTTTTTTTGGACGACATACTATAGTATGACTTTTTTTTGTCGACATACTATAGTATGACTTTTTTTGGACGACATACTATAGTATGACGTTTTTTGGACGACATGCTATAGTATGACTTTTTTTTATCGACATACTATAGTATGACTTTTTTTTGACGACATGCTATAGTATGACTTTTTTTTGTCGACATGCTATAGTATGACGTTTTTTGGACGACATGCTATAGTATGACTTTTTTTTATCGACATACTATAGTATGACTTTTTTTTGTCGACATACTATAGTATGACTTTTTTTTGACGACATGCTATAGTATGACTTTTTTTTATAGACATACTATAGTATGACTTTTTTTTGACGACATACTTTAGTATGACTTTTTTTTATCGACATACTATAGTATGCCTTATTTTGGACGACATGCTATAGTATGCCTTATTTTGGAGGACATACTATAGTATGACGTTTTTTGGACGACATACTATAGTATGACTTTTTTTGTCGACATACTATATAGTATGACTTTTTTTGGACGACATGCTACAGTATGACTTTTTTTTATCGACATACTATAGTATGACTTTTTTTGGACGACATACTATAGTATGACTTTTTTTTATCGACATACTATAGTATGCCTTATTTTGGACGACATGCTATAGTATGACCTTTTTTTGACGACATGCTATAGTATGCCTTATTTTGGATGACATGCTATAGTATGAAGTTTTTTGGATGACATGCTATAGTATGACTTTTTTTTATCGACATACTATAGTATGCCTTATTTTGGACGACATGCTATAGTATGACTTTTTTTTATCGACATACTATAGTATGCCTTATTTTGGACGACATGCTATAGTATGACCTTTTTTTGACGACATGCTATAGTATGACTTTTTTTTATCGACATGCTATAGTATGCCTTATTTTGGACGACATGCTATAGTATGACCTTTTTTTGACGATATGCTATAGTATGACTTTTTTTTATCGACATGCTATAGTATGCCTTATTTTGGACGACATGCTATAGTATGACTTTTTTTGGACGACATGCTACAGTATGCCTTATTTTGGACAACATACTATAGTATGACCTTTTTTTGACGACATGCTATAGTATGACTTTTTTTTATCGACATGCTATAGTATGCCTTATTTTGGACGACATACTATAGTATGACGTTTTTTGGACGACATGCTATAGTATGACTTTTTTTTATCGACATACTATAGTATGACTTTTTTTTGATGACATACTATAGTATGACTTTTTTTTGACGACATGCTATAGTATGACCTTTTTTTGATGACATACTATAGTATGCCTTATTTTGCATGACATGCTATCGTATACCTTATTTTAGATGACATGCTATAGTATGACTTTTTTTTATCGACATACTATAGTATGACTTTTTTTTGACGACATACTATAGTATGACTTTTTTTTATCGACATACTATAGTATGCCTTATTTTGGACGACATACTATAGTATGACGTTTTTTGGACGACATACTATAGTATGCCTTATTTTGGATGACATGCTATAGTATGACTTTTTTTATCGACATACTATAGTATGCCTTATTTTGGATGACATGCTATAGTATGCCTTATTTTGGACGACATGCTATAGTATGACTTTTTTTTATCGACATACTATAGTATGACGTTTTTTGGACGACATACTATAGTATGACTTTTTTTTATCGACATGCTATAGTATGCCTTATTTTGGACGACATGCTATAGTATGACCTTTTTTTGACGACATGCTATAGTATGACTTTTTTTTATCGACATGCTATAGTATGCCTTATTTTGGACGACATGCTATAGTATGACTTTTTTTGGACGACATGCTACAGTATGCCTTATTTTGGACAACATACTATAGTATGACGTTTTTTGGACGACATGCAATAGTATGACTTTTTTTTATCGACATACTATAGTATGCCTTTTTTTTGATGACATACTATAGTATGACTTTTTTTTGACGACATGCTATAGTATGACTTTTTTTTGACGACATACTTTAGTATGACTTTTTTTTATCGACATACTATAGTATGCCTTATTTTGGACGACATGCTATAGTATGCCTTATTTTGGAGGACATACTATAGTATGACGTTTTTTGGACGACATGCTATAGTATGACTTTTTTTTATCGACATACTATAGTATGACGTTTTTTGGACGACATGCTATAGTATGACTTTTTTTTATCGACATACTATAGTATGACTTTTTTTGACGACATGCTATATAGTATGACTTTTTTTGGACGACATGCTACAGTATGACTTTTTTTTATCGACATACTATAGTATGACTTTTTTTGGACGACATACTATAGTATGACTTTTTTTATCGACATACTATAGTATGCCTTATTTTGGACGACATGCTATAGTATGCCTTATTTTGGATGACATGCTATAGTATGCCTTATTTTGGACGACATGCTATAGTATGACTTTTTTTTATCGACATACTATAGTATGCCTTATTTTGGACGACATGCTATAGTATGACTTTTTTTTATCGACATACTATAGTATGCCTTATTTTGGACGACATACTATAGTATGACTTTTTTTGATGACATACTATAGTATGCCTTATTTTGGATGACATGCTATAGTATACCTTATTTTGGATGACATGCTATAGTATACCTTATTTTGGACGACATACTATAGTATGCCTTATTTTGGACGACATGCTATAGTATGACTTTTTTTTATCGACATGCTATAGTATGACGTTTTTTGGACGACATACTATAGTATGCCTTATTTTGGACGACATACTATAGTATGCCTTATTTTGGACGACATGCTATAGTATGACGTTTTTTGGACGACATACTATAGTATGACTTTTTTTTGTCGACATACTATAGTATGACTTTTTTTGGACGACATACTATAGTATGACGTTTTTTGTCGACATACTATAGTATGACTTTTTTTGGACGACATACTATAGTATGACTTTTTTTTGTCGACATACTATAGTATGACTTTTTTTGGACGACATACTATAGTATGACGTTTTTTGGACGACATGCTATAGTATGACTTTTTTTTATCGACATACTATAGTATGACTTTTTTTTGACGACATGCTATAGTATGACTTTTTTTTGTCGACATGCTATAGTATGACGTTTTTTGGACGACATACTATAGTATGACTTTTTTTTATCGACATACTATAGTATGACTTTTTTTTGTCGACATACTATAGTATGACTTTTTTTTATAGACATACTATAGTATGACTTTTTTTTGACGACATACTTTAGTATGACTTTTTTTTATCGACATACTATAGTATGCCTTATTTTGGACGACATGCTATAGTATGCCTTATTTTGGAGGACATACTATAGTATGACGTTTTTTGGACGACATACTATAGTATGACTTTTTTTGTCGACATACTATATAGTATGACTTTTTTTGGACGACATGCTACAGTATGACTTTTTTTTATCGACATAATATATAGTATGACTTTTTTTGGACGACATACTATAGTATGACTTTTTTTTATCGACATACTATAGTATGCCTTATTTTGGATGACATGCTATAGTATGAAGTTTTTTGGATGACATGCTATAGTATGACTTTTTTTTATCGACATACTATAGTATGCCTTATTTTGGACGACATGCTATAGTATGACTTTTTTTTATCGACATACTATAGTATGCCTTATTTTGGACGACATGCTATAGTATGCCTTATTTTGGACGACATGCTATAGTATGACCTTTTTTTGACGACATGCTATAGTATGACTTTTTTTTATCGACATGCTATAGTATGCCTTATTTTGGACGACATGCTATAGTATGACCTTTTTTTGACGACATGCTATAGTATGACTTTTTTTTATCGACATGCTATAGTATGCCTTATTTTGGACGACATGCTATAGTATGACTTTTTTTGGACGACATGCTACAGTATGCCTTATTTTGGACAACATACTGTAGTATGACCTTTTTTTGACGACATGCTATAGTATGACTTTTTTTTATCGACATGCTATAGTATGCCTTATTTTGGATGACATGCTATAGTATACCTTATTTTGGATGACATGCTATAGTATACCTTATTTTGGACGACATACTATAGTATGCCTTATTTTGGACGACATGCTATAGTATCACTTTTTTTTATCGACATGCTATAGTATGACGTTTTTTGGACGACATACTATAGTATGCCTTATTTTGGACGACATACTATAGTATGCCTTATTTTGGACGACATGCTATAGTATGACGTTTTTTGGACGACATACTATAGTATGACTTTTTTTTGTCGACATACTATAGTATGACTTTTTTTGGACGACATACTATAGTATGACGTTTTTTGTCGACATACTATAGTATGACTTTTTTTGGACGACATACTATAGTATGACTTTTTTTTGTCGACATACTATAGTATGACTTTTTTTGGACGACATACTATAGTATGACGTTTTTTGGACGACATGCTATAGTATGACTTTTTTTTATCGACATACTATAGTATGACTTTTTTTTGTCGACATACTATAGTATGACTTTTTTTTATAGACATACTATAGTATGACTTTTTTTTGACGACATACTTTAGTATGACTTTTTTTTATCGACATACTATAGTATGCCTTATTTTGGACGACATGCTATAGTATGCCTTATTTTGGAGGACATACTATAGTATGACGTTTTTTGGACGACATACTATAGTATGACTTTTTTTGTCGACATACTATATAGTATGACTTTTTTTGGACGACATGCTACAGTATGACTTTTTTTTATCGACATAATATATAGTATGACTTTTTTTGGACGACATACTATAGTATGACTTTTTTTTATCGACATACTATAGTATGCCTTATTTTGGATGACATGCTATAGTATGAAGTTTTTTGGATGACATGCTATAGTATGACTTTTTTTTATCGACATACTATAGTATGCCTTATTTTGGACGACATGCTATAGTATGACTTTTTTTTATCGACATACTATAGTATGCCTTATTTTGGACGACATGCTATAGTATGCCTTATTTTGGACGACATGCTATAGTATGACCTTTTTTTGACGACATGCTATAGTATGACTTTTTTTTATCGACATGCTATAGTATGCCTTATTTTGGACGACATGCTATAGTATGACCTTTTTTTGACGACATGCTATAGTATGACTTTTTTTTATCGACATGCTATAGTATGCCTTATTTTGGACGACATGCTATAGTATGACTTTTTTTGGACGACATGCTACAGTATGCCTTATTTTGGACAACATACTGTAGTATGACCTTTTTTTGACGACATGCTATAGTATGACTTTTTTTTATCGACATGCTATAGTATGCCTTATTTTGGACGACATACTATAGTATGACGTTTTTTGGACGACATGCTATAGTATGACTTTTTTTTATCGACATACTATAGTATGCCTTTTTTTTGATGACATACTATAGTATGACTTTTTTTTGACGACATGCTATAGTATGACCTTTTTTTGATGACATACTATAGTATGCCTTATTTTGCATGACATGCTATCGTATACCTTATTTTAGATGACATGCTATAGTATGCCTTATTTTGGACGACATGCTACAGTATGACTTTTTTTTATCGACATACTATAGTATGACTTTTTTTTGACGACATACTATAGTATGACGTTTTTTGGACGACATACTATAGTATGCCTTATTTTGGATGACATGCTATAGTATGACTTTTTTTATCGACATACTATAGTATGACTTTTTTTTATCGACATACTATAGTATGCCTTATTTTGGATGACATGCTATAGTATGCCTTATTTTGGACGACATGCTATAGTATGACTTTTTTTTATCGACATACTATAGTATGACGTTTTTTGGACGACATACTATAGTATGACTTTTTTTTATCGACATGCTATAGTATGCCTTATTTTGGACGACATGCTATAGTATGACCTTTTTTTGACGACATGCTATAGTATGACTTTTTTTTATCGACATGCTATAGTATGCCTTATTTTGGACGACATGCTATAGTATGACTTTTTTTGGACGACATGCTACAGTATGCCTTATTTTGGACAACATACTATAGTATGACGTTTTTTGGACGACATGCTATAGTATGACTTTTTTTTATCGACATACTATAGTATGCCTTTTTTTTGATGACATACTATAGTATGACTTTTTTTTGACGACATGCTATACTATGACCTTTTTTTGATGACATACTATAGTATGCCTTATTTTGCATGACATGCTATCGTATACCTTATTTTAGATGACATGCTATAGTATGCCTTATTTTGGACGACATGCTACGGTATGACTTTTTTTTATCGACATACTATAGTATGACTTTTTTTTGACGACATACTATAGTATGACTTTTTTTTATCGACATACTATAGTATGCCTTATTTTGGACGACATACTATAGTATGACGTTTTTTGGACGACATACTATAGTATGCCTTATTTTGGATGACATGCTATAGTATACCTTATTTTGGATGACATGCTATAATATGACTTTTTTTATCGACATACTATAGTATGACTTTTTTTTATCGACATACTATAGTATGCCTTTTTTTTGATGACATACTATAGTATGACTTTTTTTTGACGACATACTATAGTATGACTTTTTTTATCGACATACTATAGTATGACTTTTTTTTGACGACATACTATAGTATGCCTTATTTTGGACGACATGCTATAATATGCCTTATTTTGGACGACATACTATAGTATGACTTTTTTTTATCGACATACTATAGTATGACTTTTTTTTGACGACATGCTATAGTATGACTTTTTTTTTGTCGACATACTATAGTATGCCTTATTTTGGACGACATGCTATAGTATGCCTTATTTTGGACGACATACTATAGTATAACGTTTTTTGGACGACATGCTATAGTATGACTTTTTTTTATCGACATACTATAGTATGACTTTTTTTTGACGACATGCTATAGTATGACTTTTTTTTATCGACATACTATAGTATGACTTTTTTTTGACGACATGCTACAGTATGACTTTTTTTTATCGACATACTATAGTATGACTTTTTTTTATCGACATACTATAGTATGCCTTATTTTGGACGACATACTATAGTATGACTTTTTTTGGACGACATGCTACAATATGACTTTTTTTTATCGACATACTATAGTATGCCTTATTTTGGACGACATACTATAGTATGACTTTTTTTGGACGACATGCTATAGTATGACTTTTTTTTATCGACATACTATAGTATGACTTTTTTTTATCGACATGCTATAGTATGACTTTTTTTGGACGACATGCTACAGTATGACTTTTTTTTATCGACATACTATAGTATGACTTTTTTTTGACGACATACTATAGTATGACTTTTTTTTGACAACATACTATAGTATGACTTTTTTTTATCGACACACTATAGTATGACTTTTTTTTGGACGACGTACTATAGTATGACTTTTTTTTATCGACATACTATAGTATGCCTTATTTTGGACGACATGCTATAGTATGCCTTATTTTGGACGACATACTATAGTATGACTTTTTTTTATCGACATACTATAGTATGCCTTATTTTGGATGACATGCTATAGTATACCTTATTTTGGATGACATGCTATAGTATACCTTATTTTGGACGACATACTATAGTATGACTTTTTTTTATCGACATGCTACAGTATGACTTTTTTTTATCGACATACTATAGTATGCCTTATTTTGGATGACATGCTATAGTATACCTTATTTTGGATGACATGCTATAGTATACCTTATTTTGGACGACATACTATAGTATGACTTTTTTTTGACGACATGCTACAGTATGACTTTTTTTTATCGACAAACTATAGTATGACTTTTTTTTATCGACATACTATAGTATGCCTTATTTTGGACGACATACTATAGTATGACTTTTTTTGGACGACATGCTACAATATGACTTTTTTTTATCGACATACTATAGTATGACTTTTTTTTGACGACATACTATAGTATGACTTTTTTTTATCGACATACTATAGTATGCCTTATTTTGGACGACATACTATAGTATGACTTTTTTTGGACGACATGCTATAGTATGACTTTTTTTTATCGACATACTATAGTATGACTTTTTTTTATCGACATGCTATAGTATGACTTTTTTTTGACGACATACTATAGTATGACTTTTTTTTATCGACATGCTATAGTATGACTTTTTTTGGACGACATGCTACAGTATGACTTTTTTTTATCGACATACTATAGTATGACTTTTTTTTGACGACATACTATAGTATGACCTTTTTTTGACGACATGCTATAGTATGACTTTTTTTTATCGACATACTATAGTATGCCTTTTTTTTGATGACATACTATAGTATGACTTTTTTTTGACGACATGCTATAGTATGACCTTTTTTTGACGACATACTATAGTATGCCTTATTTTGCATGACATGCTATCGTATACCTTATTTTAGATGACATGCTATAGTATGACTTTTTTTTATCGACATACTATAGTATGCCTTATTTTGGACGACATGCTATAGTATGACTTTTTTTTATCGACATACTATAGTATGCCTTATTTTGGATGACATGCTATAGTATGAAGTTTTTTGGATGACATGCTATAGTATGACTTTTTTTTTATCGACATGCTATAGTATGACTTTTTTTATGAACATGCTATAGTATGCCTTTTTTTGGACGACATACTATAGTATGACTTTTTTTTTATGAAAATGCTATAGTATGACTTTTTTTTGACGACATACTATAGTTTGACTTTTTTTTGACGACATACTATAGTTTGCCTTTTTTCATGAACATGCTATAGTATGACTTTTTTTTGACGACATACTATAGTATGACTTTTTTTTATCGACATACTATAGTATGACTTTTTTGTCGACATACTATAGTATGACTTTTTTTTGACGACATACTTTAGTATGACTTTTTTTTATCGACATACTATAGTATGCCTTATTTTGGACGACATGCTATAGTATGCCTTATTTTGGACGACATACTATAGTATGACGTTTTTTGGACGACATGCTATAGTATGACTTTTTTTTATCGACATACTATAGTATGACTTTTTTTTGACGACATGCTATAGTATGACTTTTTTTTGTCGACATACTATATAGTATGACTTTTTTTGGACGACATGCTACAGTATGACTTTTTTTTATCGACATACTATAGTATGACTTTTTTTGGACGACATACTATAGTATGACTTTTTTTTATCGACATACTATAGTATGCCTTATTTTGGACGACATGCTATAGTATGACTTTTTTTTATCGACATACTATAGTATGCCTTATTTTGGACGACATGCTATAGTATGACTTTTTTTTATCGACATACTATAGTATGCCTTATTTTGGACGACATGCTATAGTATGACTTTTTTTTATCGACATACTATAGTATGCCTTATTTCGGATGACATGCTATAGTATGAAGTTTTTTGGATGACATGCTATAGTATGACTTTTTTTTGACGACATACTATAGTATGACTTTTTTTTATCGACATGCTATAGTATGACGTTTTTTGGACGACATGCTATAGTATGACTTTTTTTGACGACATACTATAGTATGACTTTTTTTTGACGACATACTATAGTATGACTTTTTTTTATCGACATGCTATAGTATGACTTTTTTTGGACGACATGCTACAGTATGACTTTTTTTTATCGACATACTATAGTATGACTTTTTTTTGACGACATACTATAGTATGACTTTTTTTTGACAACATACTATAGTATGACTTTTTTTTATCGACACACTATAGTATGACTTTTTTTTGACGACATACTATAGTATGACTTTTTTTTGACAACATACTATAGTATGACTTTTTTTTATCGACATACTATAGTATGCCTTATTTTGGACGACATGCTATAGTATGCCTTATTTTGGACGACATACTATAGTATGACTTTTTTTTATCGACATACTATAGTATGCCTTATTTTGGATGACATGCTATAGTATACCTTATTTTGGACGACATACTATAGTATGACTTTTTTTGGACGACATACTATAGTATGACTTTTTTTTGACGACATGCTATAGTATGACTTTTTTTTGTCGACATACTATAGTATGCCTTATTTTGGACGACATGCTATAGTATGCCTTATTTTGGACGACATGCTATAGTATGACGTTTTTTGGACGACATGCTATAGTATCACTTTTTTTTATCGACATACTATAGTATGACTTTTTTTGGACGACATGCTATAGTATGACTTTTTTTTATCGACATACTATAGTATGACTTTTTTTTGACGACATGCTATAGTATGACTTTTTTTTGTCGACATACTATATAGTATGACTTTTTTTGGACGACATGCTACAGTATGACTTTTTTTTATCGACATACTATAGTATGACTTTTTTTGGACGACATACTATAGTATGACTTTTTTTTATCGACATACTATAGTATGCCTTATTTTGGACGACATGCTATAGTATGACTTTTTTTATCGACATACTATAGTATGCCTTATTTTGGACGACATGCTATAGTATGAAGTTTTTTGGATGACATGCTATAGTATGACTTTTTTTGACGACATACTATAGTATGACTTTTTTTTGACGACATACTATAGTATGACTTTTTTTTATCGACATGCTATAGTATGACTTTTTTTGGACGACATGCTACAGTATGACTTTTTTTTATCGACATACTATAGTATGACTTTTTTTTGACGACATACTATAGTATGACTTTTTTTTGACAACATACTATAGTATGACTTTTTTTTATCGACACACTATAGTATGACTTTTTTTTGGACGACGTACTATAGTATGACTTTTTTTTATCGACATACTATAGTATGCCTTATTTTGGACGACATGCTATAGTATGCCTTATTTTGGACGACATACTATAGTATGACTTTTTTTTATCGACATACTATAGTATGCCTTATTTTGGATGACATGCTATAGTATACCTTATTTTGGATGACATGCTATAGTATACCTTATTTTGGACGACATACTATAGTATGACTTTTTTTGGACGACATACTATAGTATGACTTTTTTTTGACGACATGCTATAGTATGACTTTTTTTTGTCGACATACTATAGTATGCCTTATTTTGGACGACATGCTATAGTATGACTTTTTTTTATCGACATGCTATAGTATGCCTTATTTTGGACGACATGCTATAGTATGACGTTTTTTGGACGACATGCTATAGTATCACTTTTTTTTATCGACATACTATAGTATGACTTTTTTTTGACGACATGCTATAGTATGACTTTTTTTTGTCGACATGCTATAGTATGACGTTTTTTGGACGACATGCTATAGTATGACTTTTTTTTATCGACATACTATAGTATGACTTTTTTGTCGACATACTATAGTATGACTTTTTTTTGACGACATACTTTAGTATGACTTTTTTTTATCGACATACTATAGTATGCCTTATTTTGGACGACATGCTATAGTATGCCTTATTTTGGACGACATACTATAGTATGACGTTTTTTGGACGACATGCTATAGTATGACTTTTTTTTATCGACATACTATAGTATGACTTTTTTTTGACGACATGCTATAGTATGACTTTTTTTTGTCGACATACTATATAGTATGACTTTTTTTGGATGACATGCTACAGTATGACTTTTTTTTATCGACATACTATAGTATGACTTTTTTTGGACGACATACTATAGTATGACTTTTTTTTATCGACATACTATAGTATGCCTTATTTTGGACGACATGCTATAGTATGACTTTTTTTTATCGACATACTATAGTATGCCTTATTTTGGACGACATGCTATAGTATGCCTTATTTTGGATGACATGCTATAGTATGAAGTTTTTTGGATGACATGCTATAGTATGACTTTTTTTTATCGACATACTATAGTATGACGTTTTTTGGACGACATACTATAGTATGACGTTTTTTTATCGACATGCTATAGTATGACTTTTTTTGGACGACATGCTACAGTATGACTTTTTTTGATCGACATACTATAGTATGCCTTATTTTGGACGACATGCTATAGTATGCCTTATTTTGGACGACATGCTATAGTATGACTTTTTTTTATCGACATACTATAGTATGACGTTTTTTGGACGACATACTATAGTATGACGTTTTTTTATCGACATGCTATAGTATGACTTTTTTTGGACGACATGCTACAGTATGACTTTTTTTGATCGACATACTATAGTATGCCTTATTTTGGACGACATGCTATAGTATGCCTTATTTTGGACGACATGCTATAGTATGACTTTTTTTTATCGACATACTATAGTATGCCTTATTTTGGACGACATGCTATAGTATGCCTTATTTTGGATGACATGCTATAGTATGAAGTTTTTTGGATGACATGCTATAGTATGACTTTTTTTTGACGACATACTATAGTATGACTTTTTTTTATCGACATGCTATAGTATGACGTTTTTTGGACGACATACTATAGTATTACTTTTTTTTATCGACATGCTATAGTATGCCTTATTTTGGACGACATGCTATAGTATGACTTTTTTTTATCGACATACTATAGTATGACGTTTTTTGGACGACATACTATAGTATGACTTTTTTTTATCGACATGCTATAGTATGCCTTATTTTGGATGACATGCTATAGTATGACTTTTTTTTATCGACATACTATAGTATGACGTTTTTTGGACGACATACTATAGTATGACTTTTTTTTATCGACATGCTATAGTATGCCTTATTTTGGACGACATGCTATAGTATGACCTTTTTTTGACGACATGCTATAGTATGACTTTTTTTTATCGACATACTATAGTATGCCTTTTTTTTGATGACATACTATAGTATGACTTTTTTTTGACGACATGCTATAGTATGACCTTTTTTTGACGACATACTATAGTATGCCTTATTTTGCATGACATGCTATCGTATACCTTATTTTAGATGACATGCTATAGTATGACTTTTTTTTATCGACATACTATAGTATGCCTTATTTTGGACGACATACTATAGTATGACGTTTTTTTTATCGACATGCTATAGTATGACTTTTTTTATCGACATGCTATAGTATGACTTTTTTTTATCGACATGCTATAGTATGACTTTTTTTATGAACATGCTATAGTATGCCTTTTTTTGGACGACATACTATATGTGACGACCCTCAATCATGACGACACACCAGGGATTCACAGTCTCTTGGTTTATTATTGTCTGCATTCATAAAATAAAACACAATTACTCCATGGGGCATCTGTGCGCGACTGCATGCAACTTCAGCGTGGGATGATCTAGCTGAAGTGCATGAAGCGGACAAAATGGCAGACAGCATACAAACATATTGATGAATTGAATAAAAGAACAACAATAACATTACATTACCACGTACCTGCATTCATAAAATAAAACACAATTACTCCATGGGGCATCTGTGCGCGACTGCATGCAACTAAAATATCATCAGAAACAAAAATATAAAAACGGGACATTACTCTCATGCCACACATCGTGGCATGGTTGCATTGAAACATTTTGCATATCAACAATCGCTATTTCAAGCGGTATTACTTTACTTTTGCTTATTGCTTTTCATGCATCAGATAGTACAACTTATATACATTCATATACAAAAAATAGTTCGTAAATGCAGCTCCTATATTTAGCAAAATATGAACTTTTATACAGACTGATACTGGGCACAGCCTACCTTCAGCGTGGGATGATCTAGCTGAAGGTACGGCAAGCGCAGAAGCCCAGAAAGTGCCAAACGAGAAAGGCAGTCACGCACGCCCGTGGCTTAACAAATGAATGCGGTAGGACAGTTTCAACAGTAATACAATAAAAACACAGATTTTGGGAGAATTCAAATAAACTCAAAGTGGTCCGATTTCAACTCCGTTACATATAGTATGACTTTTTTTTTATGAACATGCTATAGTATGACTTTTTTTTGACGACATACTATAGTTTGACTTTTTTTTGACGACATACTATAGTTTGCCTTTTTTCATGAACATGCTATAGTATGACTTTTTTTTGACGACATACTATAGTATGACTTTTTTTTGACGACATGCTATAGTATGACTTTTTTTTGACGACATGCTATAGTATGACGTTTTTTTATCGACATGCTATAGTATGCCTTTTTCGGACGACATGCTACAGTATGACTTTTTTTGATCGACATACTATAGTATGCCTTATTTTGGACGACATGCTATAGTATGCCTTATTTTGGACGACATGCTATAGTATGACTTTTTTTTATCGACATACTATAGTATGCCTTATTTTGGACGACATGCTATAGTATGCCTTATTTTGGATGACATGCTATAGTATGAAGTTTTTTGGATGACATGCTATAGTATGACTTTTTTTTGACGACATACTATAGTATGACTTTTTTTTATCGACATGCTATAGTATGACGTTTTTTGGACGACATACTATAGTATGACTTTTTTTTATCGACATGCTATAGTATGCCTTATTTTGGACGACATGCTATAGTATGACTTTTTTTTATCGACATACTATAGTATGACGTTTTTTGGACGACATACTATAGTATGACTTTTTTTTATCGACATGCTATAGTATGCCTTATTTTGGACGACATGCTATAGTATGACTTTTTTTGGACGACATGCTATAGTATGACTTTTTTTTATCGACATACTATAGTATGCCTTTTTTTTGATGACATACTATAGTATGATTTTTTTTTGACGACATGCTATAGTATGACCTTTTTTTGACGACATACTATAGTATGCCTTATTTTGCATGACATGCTATCGTATACCTTATTTTAGATGACATGCTATAGTATGCCTTATTTTGGACGACATGCTACAGTATGACTTTTTTTTATCGACATACTATAGTATGACTTTTTTTTGACGACATACTATAGTATGACTTTTTTTGATGACATACTATAGTATACCTCATTTTGGATGACATGCTATAGTATGCCGTTTTTTGGACGACATGCTATAGTATGACTTTTTTTTATCGACATGCTATAGTATGACTTTTTTTTGTCGACATACTATAGTATGCCTTATTTTGGACGACATGCTATAGTATGACCTTTTTTTGATGACATACTATAGTATGACCTTTTTTTGACGACATACTATAGTATGCCTTATTTTGCATGACATGCTATCGTATACCTTATTTTAGATGACATGCTATAGTATGACTTTTTTTTATCGACATACTATAGTATGCCTTATTTTGGACGACATACTATAGTATGACGTTTTTTTTATCGACATGCTATAGTATGACTTTTTTTATCGACATGCTATAGTATGACTTTTTTTTATCGACATGCTATAGTATGACTTTTTTTATGAACATGCTATAGTATGCCTTTTTTTGGACGACATACTATAGTATGACTTTTTTTTTATGAACATGCTATAGTATGACTTTTTTTGGACGACATACTATAGTATGACTTTTTTTTTATGAACATGCTATAGTATGACTTTTTTTATGAACATGCTATAGTATGACTTTTTTTATGAACATGCTATAGTATGCCTTTTTTTGGACGACATACTATAGTATGACTTTTTTTTGACGACATGCTATAGTATGACTTTTTTTTATCGACATGCTATAGTATGCCTTTTTTTGGACGACATGCTATAGTATGACTTTTTTTGACGACATGCTATAGTATGACTTTTTTTTGACGACATGCTATAGTATGACTTTTTTTTATGAACATGCTATAGTATGAATTTTTTTTATCGACATGCTATAGTATGACCTTTTTTTTGACGACATGCTATAGTATGACTTTTTTTTATGAACATGCTATAGTATGACTTTTTTTGGACGACATACTATAGTATGACTTTTTTTTATGAACATGCTATAGTATGAATTTTTTTTATCGACATGCTATAGTTTGACTTTTTTTTTGATGACATGCCATAGTATGACTTTTTTTGGATGACATGCTACAGTATGACTTTTTTTTATCGACATGCTATAGTATGCCTTTTTTTGGACGACATACTATAGTATGACTTTTTTTTATCGACATACTATAGTTTGACTTTTTTTTATCGACATACTATAGTTTGACTTTTTTTATCGACATACTATAGTATGACTTTTTTTTATCGACATGCTGCTTCATGACATTTTTTCAATTATGTTGCTGAGAACACTATCTGTTGAAAGGGAAGAAGTGGTGACTTCATATGCGTATGCGTCATTCACTTGCACATATATACTTGCTTTTTTTTTTAAGCTGTGATGTCCGAGAGGTTAAGGTGTTGGATTTGAAATCCAATGGGGTTTCCCCATGAAGGTTCAAACCCTGCTCACTCAATACCCATCTCTTCAAGCTCACTTATATCTGCTAGCCATGCTTCCCTTTGTCTCCATTCCCTTCATTCCACAACTTGTTCCATAGTTAGTCATCTAGTTTCCTTTTTCATTAAAATGTTCTGTTTTGTTTTATTTTTGGGGTTTTTAGTTTTTGTTTGTTCTGCCCTCCATGTAACATATTGGCTACTTAGAAATGTGTGATGAGTCCAATGTATAATTACTGTTATGTGTTGGGGAGAGAAAGAAAAAAGGATCAGTGACACAGCCGCAGATTAGGTCTAATAGTTGATATGGATCAAAAGCAAAAATATGAAAGCAGGAGAACAAGTGATTAGTCTGCAGGGTTTCTGATAATAAATTGAAGGTGAAATGTCCAAACCCCTTAAGTAGCATGAGAAGAGTAATAGAGACAGCTAAATCCAACATCTTCAGAGATCAATGCTTTTTTTAATCCAGGACACTTGCATGCATTAATGATCTCTTAACCTCTCACACCTTTTTCTTTCCATTCTCTCAGTCCCGCTCTTCTTCTTCTTTCTTCTTCTTTCCTCAACGCTGTTTGCTGAGCAGCTGATCTCCCCTATTCTCTAGAGTCTCGACAAACAGAAGTTGGCAACCAACATTTTAAGAACTACTTCTCACTGAGAAGTTCTCTCCTCTCCACATGAAATAAATATCTCACCGTTTGACATAGTTTTGCTGAAAAGATCAAAATCATTACTACCCAGAAAGTGAGAGGTGCATATATTACCGGTGACTAAAAGCAATGACAATGCCAATTCTCCAGATGATTAAAATGGGCAAAGGGTGCAGGATGTTGTATATCTATGGGAACCCATTTGCTGCGGCTGAAATTTATAACTCGGAATGAATAACACAGTTTGTATGTAAGATAAAATATGAAACCACTCAAGAAGAGAAAGTCGAGCAGAGTATTCCAAGCAGGAAATCAGGTACAAACATGGTGTCACTGTTAGATTAAATTTGTGTTGTAGAAAATGAATCATATAGAATATAACTTCACTGTTTGATTTATAAACCTTTAAACTATTATAATCATTATGTCATTATGTTGTGTCTCCACCAGTATAACAAGCTAGATTTGCACAATTAAAACCAAACAATTTATTCCACTTATGTGATTTCTCCATTTTAGCATCTGGAAATTTGCCATTCTTGTTTTTAGTTTTTCCTTCTTTTCTTTTTCCATATAAAGTCATTTTAATTTGTACTGCATTACACCATGTTCTATTGTTGTCCCTGTGATTTATAGTATAGACTGTTAGACTGAACATGTTCTTTTTAATACCTTCAGCAGGATCCATAAATGTAATTCTCCAAAAAAAAAAAATCAAGTGCTGAAACTGCATTTACAAACTGCTTGCTGAGGGCTTCTCCAGGACCTCTATGCCATTTTTAGCACTCCAGAAGCCATCCAAGAAGAAAGTCCCACTGGCTTCAATTAACTATGCATATAATCATTATTGTCCAATAAATCATTTAAATGTATGGTGTTGATGGTGTGGTCCTTGCTAGTGAAAGAACATTAATGGCACTCATCCAGAAGTTAGCATCGCCTTGGTTCCCTTGATAAAAAGCCTATGGGATTTTTAATTATTGCACAAAATAAGGTCTGTTATGATAAATTTATGACAGCAATATAATATCTATAAATAAGCATGGCTTTTGTGATATTTTCAATGTAAATGTAATTGCGAGTAGTAAAAAGTTAACATCAGGCTTAAATTGGCAAAGAATTTGCAGCTTGAAAGTGAATACCTGGTATCTACAGAGATAAAGCTGCTGCTGTTGAATAAAAGGTTCTGCTAAGAAAGCACAGTCAATAAAGTGCAGCTTGTTGTTCATAAAGACGAGGAGCTGTGCTCCTGCTGGTTCCACTCCTCTGACTCTCTGCACAGCCCAGTACGCTCTGACAAAGAGAGACTGCACAGCTTTTAATAACACACACACACACACCCACACACACTCCTAACTATTAAACTAAAATGGATAGGGTATACGGCAATTTCCCACAGGGGCAAGGGTCTGCGGACATTCACATCCCACTATGCGCATGCACAGTATATCCTTGTCAATTAAAACTGCATATGCTCTTATTAAATTCACAGTGATACAATTTGAGGCAAAGGCATATTTGTTTCCAGGCTGTGCAGCATCTCTCGGGGAGACAAAGATATTCACATCCTTTTGATCAGCAGATAACAGTGTGTGGTTTAAGAAATAATTATACCAAAGTGTTTCTATAAAATCAAATTTAAAAGTCTGATTCTCTAAATCTGGGACACCTCGTATCCTTTGGATATGCTGAACACTAAATATTTCTGAAATGTTTTACATTTTTTACACGTAATAATTTTCATAGGAATATTAATGAGAACATTGAAAACCTTTCTTCTTCTTTTCGATTTTGATCACTCAGAAATATAGGTTTTTGTATAACATAATGTAATTAACTACAGGATTTATCATTAATTTTATATATATATTCAACTTTTGCCAGTAAAGGTTCACAAAAAGTTCTTGAGTGTGACTTGAAAGTCAGACAACGCTATTTGAAAGTCCTCCACCAAACCCTTGGCTTCCACTAAAGCAATCGGTTGCAATCCACAGCAATCCATTTCCATTGGAGTTAGTTCAATGGGCCCCGTTTTATATCCTCAAGCTCAATTGCCAACAAATGGGTAAAATAAAAGCACGTTGAATTGCCACTTTGTTTGAAGTGTTCTCTGATTAAATTTGCGTTCATTTTTATAACCCGCTAATTTGCGCTGTAATTAATGAATCTAATTAATGAGATAACGTGACAGCCCTAAAAAATAAGGCATTGATCAGTAACACACCTACAACCCTCTGTGAAACAAGTTTCTGAGTTGATCTGATGCAGTCAATACAATTCCAACTGGCTATTTATTTTATATAGAACCCTCTCACAATGTATAAAAAAGTCATACAAATTAGTCCAGTTTATCTGAATGATTCTTCAGCAGCAGCTTTTAAAAGCACCTACAGGGGCAGAGACTGAAAGAGGACACAGTACAACAGCCTCATGGAAGTGGTTCGCTGCCATGGACGAGTCGACTGGGCAGAGCAGATGGTGCGGTATACGCTTCACTGTGCAAAGGTCAAACGCCCGGCAATTAAAGAAAAAGCCCCACAGAAAAAACAATATTCCCTTCTAAGAGTAGCTATTGATTGTGTGTGGCAGGAGTGTTCTGTAGGCCATCTGATGGGTCATTTATTGACTGCAGGCTTTGAGCTGATTGATCAGGGGCTTGTCTGGTACATACTAATACCACTGAAAAGATCACAGTTTCCTTCACTAGTCTTTCCTCAAAGTGACACTGCCGTTGCTTATCTACTGTGATAAAGCTGTATCACTTTCATGGATGACCCTGTCTCCTTTTGGTAAGTTCTCTGTTTTAGGGCTGAAAATCATCATCTATAATTCTATTTGAATTTAATTCCTAACTATTTCTAATATTCCAATAATATTCAATTTTATGAAGCTCAATATCTGTCTATTATTATTTACCTACCCATTCTCATCCCAGGATTTCATAGTGCCACTTGCACCCCCTGCATTACATACCTAGGGACAAGGCACCTTTTAAGTCTCTGTACGTATATACACAACTGAAGGGAGCTTCTGCATCCAACTGCAAAGAAGTAAATTACAAAAACAAATCATGGCATCATGTTGGCCTTGAATGTAATTGTCTGCAGAGGAGCTTTCTTTTCTGTGCAGGCAAGAATGCCATTATTGATACACAGTTAATTAGGAACCAATCTCAGGCCCTGTCCACACGATGGACATGGTCTGCATGTAAGATTTTTTCTTGCAGATTCCAAAGCTTTTGTGTCCACATACAGAACGTTGCCGGAAGTATTTGCAGCCACATGGCAACATAATAAGGAGGAATAACAAGTGACAAAGATGTGATACATATGCCATGTTGATATGTGGTGTAATCAGGGTCAGTAAAAAGGAGAGAAGAAAAGTTATTTCCGGCAGGATCAGCCTCTGATTGGTCAAAAGGTTCTCGAAAAGCATTATGGGAAACAAATACGCCCATTACCAACAATTCTAGTTGCAACATATTGTTATGACTGTAGTCAGAGGCAAGTCTGCTCTGTGTGTGTGTGTGTGCTGTGTTTTTAGTCAGTCATTTTCTATACCTGCTTGCCAATCCCAGCAAGAGGCAGGAGGGATACACCCCAGATGGTCACCAGCCTATCGTGGGGCATACACACTATTCACACACCCACTCACACCTATGGGCAATTTAAAGTCTCCAATTAACCTCAGCATGTTTTTGGACTGAGGGAGGAAGCCAGAGAACCTGGGGAGAACCAACACAGATTCAAGGAGAACATGCAAACTCCTGGTACCTGCAACCTTCTTGATGTGAGACAACAGCACTACCCACTGGTCCATTGTGTCGCCCTGTCCTGTGCTTTGTTTCTTTTAATTTCCTATGCAAATAGATGTGTGCCAACCCTCTGTGGCCATTGGTGGGAAGGCTGTACTACACCCTGGTCTGTTACTGTCTGACATGGAGAAACACCTGATATATAAGAGGCCAAGTTGGAAACCATCAGCAGGCAGCAGGTTCTCCTCATCCTCCTCTTCATGTTACATGGTGTTTTTCTTAGAGCTTCTTTTAGAATAAGTAAGGGTGGCTGGTTTTGCTAATTTTCTTCTGTTTATTAACTTAGGGAGGTAAGTCTTTATCATTTATTGATTGAGTTTGGTGAGGCTAGTTGCTCACTTTCTAGACAGGATTATTTTGTTTTTATTTTTTGGCCTTAGTCCACCCTGAACCATTGGTATTCAGTGTTATACCCTTTTGTTATATTTATCCGTTCACTTATTGTTTCTGTAAATAAATCATTTTTGGTTCTATTCAAACAACCTCTTGTTTGTTCGCTGCTTGGGACTTGGGGAAGATGGGACCCTTTCATGTTATGCCCTAGGTACCCCTAGACTGGGGCATAACATGATCGATAATTTATAAAATGCGGAGAATAAAATGGCCAATATTCTATCTGCCTGTATGGGTTTATTTTACAAAGCCCCCTGAAAGAGACACAAGTTCCAGGGTGGATAGAAAACCTTTTACATGGTTTATGATTGCACTGAAGGCAGCGTTGGAATGGCTCAACTGTTAACTCCTATTTCTGATAGAAGATCACCGGTAGCAAGGCCGGGTACACACAGCAAGTCTACACATTGGAACCAGTTGTCAGAAAATAACGGAATGGGTCGCCGACAACTCCAGACCGGTCTCTACATGAAATGAAAGTTTGGTGCATTTACACAACTTTGTCATCGTGTGGATGGGGCCTTAATGTGGACTCCCTAGTGTTTGGTATTACCAAACATTTAGCCAATCCATTCCCAACTTTGATAAAATCAGCCAGTGCTTTGGTGTTTTAACTTGGTTTAACTCGCCCATTATAAGCGTCATTCAATGAACAATGACAGTCACTTGTACAAGAAAGTAGTGCCAGTGAATTATCTGCAGAACTTCATTAAAATGAGTCTGCATATAATTTTACTTGTAAGAAGCAGGATAGCAATTTTATATACAACTGATGGTCCATTAGTTTGATCTGGACAGGTCTCCAAGTAGCCTCCGCCATGACGTATGTTGTTATGCAGTACAAAGGGCAAAAGAGGTACAAAAGAGGGGAAATGAATCAGCTAATGAAATGCAGCTTAAGCGTCTGCCTACTTACTTCTATAATAGATGATTACAGACGTCAATCTGTCCAGGGAATACCCACCGCTCAACCAGTGCATGCTAGGACAGATTCATCCCTGGTGACCCTGAACACAATAAGCAGATAAATAGAGGAATAGATGGATCTGTTTGATAAATTGTCCCACTCTGCTCTCTGCCTTTCAGTGTGATGTCACTCCTTGCCTCAGTGTCCAGAGGATGCTTTTTCAATTCAGAGTCAATCAGGGAGAAAATGAAAACCTCACTGGGCTGTGTTATTTATACACAGAGACTCTGGCTTCATGCTGCGATCAGCACTCTGTCCTTATTATGCACACACATAAACACGTGCACATTCACCCACATGCACATTCAGCCAAAACTAAGTCAAACATCTTTTGCATTCATGTAGATTTACTGTATGGGAGAACGGATTTATTTCATCCTGAGCTAAGATAAACCAGGATTCATACTAATTTCTGCCAAGAAAAGACTTTGAAGCTAATTTTCACGAGCATAAATACTCTGAAATCTGCAAAATCTGACACATATTGTTATTCCTATTTTATGTAAATATTTTATTATTATATTTCACTTGTTTTTCTACACATTCTATGTATTTTTGTTCTTTTGGGGTTTATAATTTCATTCTTTACATGTTCTTTATAAAAGGTGCTAAACAATGTTCATTATCATTATTATTTTTCATGTATAATGTAACACACTTCGTCTATAACATAACATGATCTATCGTATGTAAGATTTCTTCTTTGTGCATTTTTCAGATAATGCAGTAAATTCTTAAATGGTTTATTTTGCTAAATATCCAGAACACTTTCTTGTCTACAGTGTTTACAGTCTGTTCAAAGAGCCTGGGACAAGGCTTTGACACCACTTCACCATTCCACATTTAGATGTTCTTTGGAGCATATTTCAATTACAAGTAAAATGGTACATACTGTAGCTTTAAGAATGAGTTCTGCCAGGGACAGGGAACTTGCTCTGCTGAGTTCTTGCTTCCTCTTCACAGTAACACACTAATAATAACATGATAAAAGTGTCTATGGAAACACTATCACTTGACAATCTGGGCCATTTAGTTAGAAACATGTATAGTAATAGTAATATTCCCAGGTTTTTACAGTATAGAGGAGAAAGTACCAAGGAAGACATTTATCATAAGTCTGGTTTTACTTCCTCCTATTTTCAAAAGTGTAGATGTACAAAAGTGTAGACATCTAAATTTTCAACATAACTTGTAGCCTTATTATTACAATAACTGTATTTGCATGCCTTTCCTTATCTCACTGTATGTCCTTGTCTTGCCCAATGTACAATTTGTCTATTAAGACTATGGAACACACCCTCATTTGGGCAAACATGAAAATTGAGTTTCCCCTTTTCTATAGGAATACTTTCTTTTTATGGGCACTTCACTAATCAGTATCAGAGAGCAAATGCTTTTATTGCAAATGTTGAAGCGCAGGCGACAGAAGCCATTTGCAGAGGTGGCATGTACAACCACCGTAGCTGAACACCAATCACAGGCTTTGAGATTCGCATCACTGCAAGGTGTAATTAGGATTGTTTGGAGGTGGCACCACAGCCTAGTTTGCATCAGCAGCATAGCTACATATGCAGAAGTCTCTACTAGTCTTCACCTCATGTAATGTAGGCAACAGATCACAAACATAAATATATTCTGCACCTTAAATAAAAGCCTTAAACTCAATAATCTCTCCCTTTTTGTTACAAACACAAAGCTCTTTCACATGGCTTTTAGTTTTTTAGTTTTTTTTGTTTCTGCTCAGGATCAGAGTGATCTGTGAAGCACATCTTACTGATTGCTCCGCTATAAATAGCACATTCAGCGACATGTGCTGCTTAACGCACAGCATTAACCTGCCCTCAAGATATCACTTTGACTGTTTTTGCAGTTTTTGTCTAAATAAGGCCCAAGGAATATATGTAAAGGATCCATTTAGCAGCTATGGGAGTAAATGCAGGTACAGGTATAACTTCCCATTTCATTTAAGGTTAATATCATCCAAGTGGATGATAAGGGCTAAACGTAGCTTTGACAAATGGCATATAAAACTACTATAACTGACCAAATAATATGTTGTCCTTGATAATATAAAACAGTGGTTAGTCAGCACCATTGGTGCAGCCTTTATGGGATATAATAAAGTTTTGTGAAAAGTTGGATCCATGTTTTCCATTCAACTGGGTATTAAAGAACAATGGGAGGAATAAAAGAAAAGCGGTGCAGACTTTAGAGAACGGCACGTCATAGCAGCGGGGTCTTAAATTCTGACAAGGAGCAGGAGGTGACGGACCATCTCTCTGACACGAGAGGGGTTTAATCATCTCATGGTTTCACACACCATCACTCCTCACTCCAGATCAGATAAATCACTCATTTTAATAAAGCCTTACTGGGAGTTTGCAGGCTCTCAGAGGAAAGTGTGATCTATGGTGTCTCAGATCTGTAATGTCAAATATCTACTTAGTCCCATACTAAGGTATATTACCTTGTTGGTCACAGAAAGGTCACAGCACAGATGCTTCTGTCAGAGGAAGAAGGCGACTCTGGCAGCTCTGTGGCATGACGTCACCGGTCCTGATGCACCCTGAGGCAGAGCCACAGGCACACACATCAGTTTAGGTAGTTGCTGTATAATACAGGATCTTGTCATTTTCTTTAAAAATGTCTCTGTTCTGAGTGTCAGCAAACTGAACTCATGTATATACATCTAAAAACTGTCACATCTTCTTCCTTAAAAGGACACTGCTGGTATAGTTTCTATATTTTTCTAATCCAAACCAACAAGGACTTGATCTGCCTACAAACAAACTTCATTGTAAATTCCTCAAACAGCTTCAGCAAAGTCAATAGGTTGTGATACGTGTTGTGATGAACAAGCCAATCTGACGAAACTGTTCATGCAAACGAAGATGTCAGCGAACGCAACGCTGAGACTCACTGATGTGTTTTTAATAGGTTTTAGAAAAGCAACAGAGGTTACAGCACAGAGGAATGAGATATAAAACACACACAATACTTGTTAGTAGATCAATCAATGCATTGTTGATATTAAAACACTTATAATGATGTTATCCTGCTCAAAGACTGCATTCTGTAATTTTCTATTCTGCACACATGTATAGCAAGTCTCTAATTTGGTGGGTTACTACAGTGCTCTTTCTGCAGGAAGCTGGTTTCTGTGATTGGGGTAGAGGAAGAAAGCTGATTTTCCTGGTAGATTTCTTCTGGAGAACACTTTCTTTGCCAGGTTTTGCCAGTAACCAGGTTTGAACCTGGGGACACGTAAACTGCTGCCTAACAACAGATTATCACACCTTTGATTTAATTCCATCCAAGCTCTGGCACAAAGTTGCCTCGACGAGTCAGAATTATGTTGGTTTCTAGCACTGAGTGTTTGACCATATTAAATACAGATGTTACATCAACAGATTATATCACAATTAGGCCAAGACATCACCACAACAACCAGCGGTTAAAATAAAACGGATGGATTCTTCCTGCTCTGTGCCAAAAGAGTTTTATCGGACTGAAACTGGCTTTTAAATACTCTGCTCCACACAAGTGGAACAATCTTCAGAAGCTTGTAAAATTAGACAAACTAATCCCTTTTAACAAGAGATACTCAGGAAGTTGTCCAATCAGAGCTTTGGAAATAAATGAAAATAAAGAGGTCGATTGAACCATTTGCCTCCCAGTTTAGCTTCTAAGGATTTAGTCAGTTCATTAATGTTTTTTGAAACGCAGCTTCTCATCAAACCAGAAACCACGATTTTTGTAAGACACTGTTTCAAATGCTGCCACATTAAAGACCCAATATGTAAGTTTCCTAAATTAAACTGTGTACAAATAACTAAACCTGGGTTGAATATATTGGTGATTTGTGTCTTTCCAACTCTTTCCAACAATTTTCAAACCTACAGAAATTCTTATTAATATTTAATTTAATCTACTTAAAGTGATGGTTAAGTTGCTAACTACTTCTGTTACTTACAGAAGTGATGACTTGACTTGAGAAACACTATTAAATGATGAGATTACTGTGGGCCAGGCTACAAATTATGTTGAAAGTGGGCTTCTCAATCTACTTAAGAGTTTTTAGATTGTGTTATAAGCCAAGTAAAACCAGACTTAGTGAGTGAGTGTGTGAGTGAATGGTGTGTGTGCTCCATGGACTGCTGACCTGTCTGGGTCTTACTGTCTGTCTCTCACCCAGGGATAGTGGCTCCAGCAGACCCCCATGACCCTAGTGAGGAGAAAGTTTAATGTAAATGCATGGACTTTCATTACATTGGCTGCACAAAGAAACGGGAGCTTTGAATTTTTAACGAAAATGCTGGGAAGCAACATGAGGAGGAGTCGTGATATGGAGCTTTACACTGTAGCAGGATACACTTATATTTCAAGTCATTTCAGTATTTCAGGCATGGCAACAAGCTAGCTGTTAGCATAGCTCGAGTAGAGGGTTTTAATCTGTCTTAATCTTTAATATCTTTACTTTTAATCAGCAGGTCTGATTGTAGAGGAGCAGAAGATAATCCGGCTCCTGGTAAAAACATACTGAATGTCTGGATCTTAAACTATTATTATAACGCAAATGCTGATGTTTTTAATCAGTAATATATTTACATAATCATGTAAACTCACCGACTGATGAGAACGATTTCATTTATCATTTATCATTCAATAATACAATATCATGTAGTTTAAACATAATTGAAAATGTGTCGATGTTGACACATAAATGTTTTATAATCTAATACAAACTGTGAATCCAGTGTAGCCCATATCTCTCTTCATCTTCATCCCTCTCGCTGTACAATTATGTTCACCTAATGAAATCCTGCTATTGAGTTACAGTCCATCTGTGTGTTCATTTTCTGCTGCACATCGATGTCAGGGTACCTGGTGGCAGGAGGTTCAGCAAAGTAGTCCAGATGTCCTTTATTTTAGTCACAACCTGCGGGTTCTCCTGGGGGATCCGGAGGCATTACCAGACCAGATGAGATTCACTGTAATCCCAGTTTGTTTTTTGAATCTGCGTCCAGATTCTCCTCAGGGAGACGTTCAGGATGCGTGATCAGACGCCCAAACAATCAAGTCCATTCAGTCTGAAGGAGCAGCGGCTCTACTCACCCTGTCCCTAAGGGGGAGCCTGCACGAACTGTGATGAAAAATCATTTCAGCCTCTTATGTTTTCAATTTGAGTCTCCTAGTTACTACCCAAGGCTTGTGGTGCTAGATAAGGACAGGAATGTACAAAGCTCTGAATTGACCAATCTGTTGTATAAAGCCCCCCGGGGCCAACCTGGGATTTGTGATTTTTGGGCTAATAAATACAAATAAAATTGACTTGCAACACAAACTACATCACCATGGAAACTGAAATGATTGTTTTGTGAGAGTTGTTTCTTTAACTGTCCAACAAAACAAGAGCTGCTGATCTGCTGCTATGAAAGTCTGATACAGCATTAAAAATATGAAAAGGAAGAAGACTTCCCAACCAGGGTCAAAGTTTAAGTTCCAGAGAGATCAAAATTAGATTTTATTTATTGTAAAGACATGTTGCATAGATACAACAAATCCACGTCTGTGTCCAGTTTCAACTTTCCAGAGAATAATTTCCATCCTTCTTCTACAATGTGAAGACACCTTTGGGTAAAAAACTATCATGTTCAAACAATTTACCTTCTAATGACAGTCATTCATGTTCCCACAGCTCTATGCCTTATATTTTTAACTATTAATAACTTATAACTACTGCGATTTTCAAAAATATAACATAAACATTATCTCCTTTCTAAATATGTACACAAAGATAAAATAATAGTCCATAATAATGTGGAAATGTGTATAGTTTTTACTGAAAAACTTTCATTTTGTCATACAAATACCTACAAATCACTTCAAGACATCCACGATGTGAATTATAGATATCTGTAACTAGTAGTAGTAGTAAATCCAGGTCCAGATATCTACAGTTTGATTCTATCATTCTGACTAGTTCAAGATATCAAGATCTTTAATTCACCACAATTAATATCTGCATGTCCCATTTTAAGGTTGCAACTAACCGAAACTAACTATAAAAACTGCATAAAACTGCATATAGGTATATATGCATGTTATATATGCATATAGGTTCTTTCCATGTGGGTGACAACATTCTAGAAAATATCCTGATCACGTGAGCTAAAGTCATTATTTCATTGGCTTATTTTTTATTAGCAATTGAAATTCTGCAGAAATTAAAACAGCTGCAGAAAAAAAGGAAAGCGAAATATGGACGTTAGCAGTTCAGTGAATGGGCTCATACAGACAGATTAGGGTTTATTTTATCAGTGCGTGAGTTATTCTTCCTTATACCTTTATACCTTTATTCCTACACTACTATTCATAAAATATGCATCTGTTTTACTTGGTGAACCCCAGTTCTAAAAGCCCTACCCTAACAATGCTAACATGCAATTATGATTTGATGTTACACCACAAGTAGTGGTAATTATGTTAATATATTATAGCACCCGGCTGTTTATTATGTGATCATTTGCAGTACAGTCACTTCTCTCTAGTTGGTTCAAGCTGTGAGAAGGAGCAGTGCTGACAACAGGTTTCAGTAATTCAACATCGGTATGGCAAGGAGGCGAGATGTTCCAACACACACACACACACACACACACACACACACACACACACACACACACACACACACACACACACACACACACACACACGAATTCTGTCTCAGACCCGTAGGTGAGGTCAGATGAGCTGAAAAGGAATATGAACTGACCACTGCGGCAACAAGGGAGAGGACGGACATTAGACAGCAGGAGCAGGTGAGAATAATTCACAGGTTTAATGGTAAACACAGAGATGATAGATGAGACCACGGTGTGTTACTGTAACCTCGTTGTCTCTGAGGCAATCAAGATAAACAAACTCCTCATGGATAAATGTAATTCAATGCTATTTAATTAAGCTTCTGGGGGCCTCAGTGGGGCAAGTAAAATGTAGATTTTAATTAAGAGCTGAAGCTGCAAGGTTTCTATGGCCTTCAATTTATTTAAAATATTCATTCCCTAATTAACTCAGTAAATGTCATTCTGATCACTGGACAGCTTTTTATGACGTCTCAAATGCAAAACAGTTCATGTGGATATTTATTTAATGCCAATGGCCTGTTTCTCTGCAAACAACTAGAAAATTCAAAATGTGATTTATTACCAAAGAAGTCCCCTTCCTTCCTCTGTTTTTCCATGATAACGAGTTGTTTTAATTTGTTTTCTTGAGATCTTGAGTTATTTATGTCATTACGTATGTCAACAGGATTATTCTCTTGAGATCTCAATAAAAATGATGTCATTATCTCAGGGAAACTGAGAACATATCAAGAAACTGATTGTGTTATCTCTGGAAAACATTTGTTCAGTAAAAGCCTACACCTCCTCTACAAACCTGACCCTGAATAAGAATCCAGGGTAGATTAAACATGATAGTACCCTGTAGAGCAAGGGTAAAGCGTATTGGGCTTTTATTTTGAAGAACATACAAATTATAAAAGGAAATAGCATGTGCCAACATGTTGGGTCAACAGTATAAGAACCAGGTTTAATCTGTGTCATCAGATACTCTGTGAACCTGGCGAAACATGAGAAGATGAAAACCTTAAATCTGTTTTTTTGTACATTGAGGACATAAAGACAAAAACCTCAGTGTGTTTGTGCAGTAAAGTGCCTGCACATGAAAGGATGAAGGATCAAAATGAAGCGTGTTATTCAGTATATTCAGCCCTGGTATTGTTCTCTCTCCTGCTGTAAATACAGAGGACTCAAAATGGACAAGTGAGGCCAGTTTAAAAGCACAATGACTGTAATTGCAGAGAAGTCTGCCTCTTTAGTCCAATGGATTTCAGCACTTATTGCACTTATTTGTCTTTTATAACAGTGTGTAAAGGGGATATACACTACCATTCAAAAGTTTGGGGTTTTCCATGAAAAGTCACATTTATATTTACCATTAGAAGTGATAGTTGCTGGAAATAGGCCTTTATATACCTATGTAGATATTGATGCACCAAAAAAACAGACATTTGCATCTAGAATAGTCATTTACCACATTAGCAATGTATAGAGTGTATTTCTGATTAGTTTAAAGTTATTTTCATTGAAAAAAACAGTGATTTTCTTTCAAAAATAAGTGACAAATAAGTGACCCTGACCTTTTGAACAGTAGTTTATATATTCAGTCAGTTGTAATACAAAGGGGCCATGAGGTGTTAAAATTAAATCTATCACAGGTTTTCCATGCAAAGAAGATGGATAATGACATTCTGAGCTATAATCAAATAATGACTAGAACAATTAATGTTGTTTTTTTTAATTACATATAATGTGATGTTAGTGAGAAGAGTCTGACAATCAGTAACTTTGATATGTGAGTTTTACTGCATTTACAGTGGCTCCAAAAATATTTGACTTTATATATTTATATTGTTTAGAAGGTGCAGGAAGTGTAGTATCAATATCCACTGTAATGCTTGGCCACAGCTGCTATTATTCAAACCACGTCTATAAATAATAATGCTACTGCTATTTGTAAAAGTTGTTATTGCTCCTGTTAAATTGCCATAATTTAGTGGGACTGTGGCAGTTTGTAGCCACATTTGTTTGTGTGTGTGCATTTTCTATTTAAATTAGACTCAAAGTAAAAGACGGAGTATTTTTATCTTAAACATATCCTCAATCTTATTTAAAGGGGACATATCATGCTTGTTGTGATTTTCTATCATTTCAAGGATGGTAAGTGGAATGAATTTGCCTTATAGAAAACGCCTTTATATTCTTTTCAACCACTCAAAGTACATTACATTACAATTGTTCATTCCCTCTCTCACACACACACACACACACACACACACACACACACACACACACACACACACACACACACACACACACACACACACACACACACACACACACACACACACACACACACACACACACACACACACACACACACACACACACACACACACACACACACTCTGCTGGCTGTCTTTTAAGGCTGCTTGTTGATGTACCCAAGGAAACACCGTCACTCGGCCCAGAATCAAACACTGCTCCTCTAACCAGTGGACAGCTGCTCTACATCTGAGCCTGATCATGAAAATGAAAAAGGATTTCTGTTAATGCATTTAAATTTTCATGTTTGACATTTAAATTTGATTTTGGTACCTTTTTGCTGGAGAGGGTTTTGAAATTCAAATCTTAAATGTCATTTTCTTTTTAATTTAAATTTTGTCACATAATGAACAGTCTTGAAAAAGGAAATTAAAATGCATTCCAGTATGTTGATTATTCATTTAATTTATGAGTGAAAAATGCAGCTCCATTTGGAAGATAAAGGATTTCTGTAATCCATTTTAATTTGAATAATGAGACAGATTTGCTTCCATAGGTTACGTCCTCCAGTATCAGATTGCAGATCTGATTCAGGCTTAAACGTACGGATGTTTTCACAGACCTACTGTGTCCTGAGGCAAAAATCAGTGATATAGAAAATCCACACTTGAACAAAACACTTCACTTGTTTGTTTGTTTTTGAGATATTCTCAACACTAATCTTCTGCTGAAGCTCAGTTTCTTATTGCACATTCAAGGTCATAGTTTAACTCTACCTCTGAGTTTGATGCACACAGTCTTGCATCTATAAAATAAGATGTACATTTTCCTCACAAATGCTTTGGTACACATACATATACACACCAGATGACAATGGCGACATGTTGCACATCCCTCATGATCAGTGTCTACATTACATATCAGTAAGAAGCTTAATGGATGCAGGAATGAATGTTTATAACATTTAGGATGGTTCAGCCTACCCTGAGTCCTCTACCAGAAGTAAAACTCTGAGTGAAGAGTGTGGGTTGGGTCAGACACAATTTTTCTGCGGCTGTCTGATAACAGACTGCTCATAAATCGACCGGGGGGGCGGGTGGTCTTTGACCCCCATAGCTTTCAACGCCACCATACCAGGCTGTAATAGCGTATCTTACAACACTCTGGAGGACCGCGTGACCACAACATCAATTCCTGCTGAACTCCATACACCCTGAGTCTGCATAAAACATGATCCGCTGTTAAAGGAGCAGAGAACATCAACATGGAGCTTCCAGACTTTGTTGTACGCTGAGATACTCGTATGAACAGACCTGAGTAATTGCTACATAGTCAATACATCGACCTGTGGTCACCTACCTACCTTCAAGTCAAATATCATCTTCACAAGACAGCTGTCATCACACTTCTGTACAAATCTATCTGCTTCAGAGTGATAGGCTGATGGATGCTGTGTCTGAGCCTGGGGCCAAAGATGGCTGCATCACCTTTGACTTTTTAAACATAGAACTGCATTTGAACTGATGATTCAGTAGAAGAAGACAACTTGCAGTACAGTTGTACAGCTGAGTTGTCATTTCTTCATGTGCTGTGGTGGAGCAGCTGTGGCTCAGAGCTGTCAGAGCATTCATGCTCCCAATGGCTGCTCCATTGATACCTAATGAACACTTGTAGTGTAAAGCACTTTCAGTGGTCTAGAAGACTAGACAGGTGCTTAACAATCAGTCCATTTAGCATTTACCATTTATCATGTGCCTAAAATAACCCGTAGGAGTCACCAGTTACAGCAGATAATGTAAACCCTACTACTGCTGCCGATGAGTTTGGAAGACGTGTTTTTCTGTGTGGACGCAACTTTATGGTAACAATCTGAGCCTGACTGACAAAAATAAAGCCTGCAGAGGACAAACACGTCACTGTGAAGTGGGCCACTGCTTCCTGCTCAGTACTGGACCAAAGTTAAGCCCAGCCTGCGTCAACGCGACGCAGAACTTGTGCATCTGAAGTTCTGCGTTGAGGAAACGTGTTGCTCTGCCGAAAACTTGCTTCCTCTTCACAGTGAATAAAAAGATAGTCAAACAGACAGAGACAGACAGAAAGACAGAAAAACAGACAAAAAAAGTATCCCCTTAAATAACACATACCCAGACTTTCTTCTTCTTCTTTTCCCTGTTTTTTCTTCCATTCTTGTATGTTTGGAGATCATAGATATCAAAGAGAAAAATCTTTTATTGCAAATGTTGAAGTGCAGACGACAGAACAATAACACATTTTCCCACTGTGTGTACCAGACAGTTCTTTCTTTTTTGACATATTTTTGCCCGTTCTTTTTTTTTTTGCCTGGCCCTAATTTTCCTTCAGACAACCAGGATGGAGTGTGTCTGTATGGAGCTCATCGATATCAAGGAGCAAATCCTTTTATTCCAAATGTTGAAGCACAGATAACAGAAAAATAACACATATTCCTGACTGTACTTTCTTTTGCCTGTTTTTTTCCTTTCTTTTTGTACCGGGTTGGGGTTAGCTCATCAATATCAAACAGCAAATGCTTTTATTGCAAATGTTGAAGCGTAGGCGGATGCAACATGTATGAAAACCGTGGTTGAGCTGACCAATCACAGGCCTTGTGGTTGTCTGCTCAGACCAACTGATGTGATTGGTCAGGAAAAAAGCATCCATGTCAAAAAATGCCAACACCTTTCTGTATTCTACACATTTAGACCCAAAACAAGTTCGGTATAACCCTAACATGTTTAACATTGAATTAAAACATATAAGTTCTTGTGCAGTGTAACTAAAACCTAACAGTGGCTCCACATCTACCTGCTGTGTTCCTGAACAGACTGGTACAGACAGGTTGACAGGAAGGAAATATCCGACAGAACCTGGACAGACAGAGAGAGAGAGTGACAGGAGGGTGGAGGCAGACGTTGAAGGCAGAGGAAGGAGTAGGGGAAGGCTGAGAGTCACATTTTACAGTCATATGTGCCTGGATTTTTGCCAGAGCAATCATTATGGAGCTGCATGGTGGGAAGTAGATGGTAATAACAGTACTTAATAATACTTTTCACATGCAATCCTGCAGTTAATCACAACCACCCAACAGTGGACAAATGGCTTCAATTGTGTGCAAATGTGCATGATCTGAAGCTTAAATGTGTTTTCTTTTCATGCTTTCCACATACAGCTAATACACATTTTGTATTATGGGCCTGATTCTTTGCTAGTGGTTTTTGTTGAAAGGTTTTAGCTGTGGTCAAAAGAGTCCATTTAAATGCACCAGCCTGACATGTGAGTTGACCTGGCTATGTGTCACCGCAGGTGGTCACCACAGGCTGCCAATAGGCCAACATCTAATGAATCTTTCTGGGTCAAATATGGCCGGGAGGCATCAGACTCATCCAGGGAGTATCTATCATTAACCACATCCATCCAGTGAATATCCTCATAGAGGAGCTACAACAGAATAGCAGATTTTACACAATGAACAGTGAAAGTTAGTTGGCCATCACTTTCCAGAGGCAGTCAAGCAAAGATGGTGATGCACTGAAAAAAAAAGTTATATCTTAACAAGAGAAAATCTTGTTTAACAAGATTAGTCCAATATTACAGAATAGCACAGATTCCTCTTGTGCTCAGTGTAAAGGAGACAATGTGTATTGCTTGTATTTCCTCTAGATTAAAAATAATAAATAAATAATGAATAAAAAATAACATTGTTCTTGTCAAAACGTTTCAGTTACACAAACCCTCATAAATGCATTGTTAAAAGCTACTGTGAGCTCCCAGGACTACAGGCTGCAATGTAATAAGAAGCATAAAAGCCATGCTAGCCAATCAGAATCCTAGAAAAACAACAAGTTAGTTCCTGTTAGTGTCTCGTGGGACTGGCGGGATTCAATGCAAAACAATGTGGCACCGGACACATTTTGAAAGATCACCACAGGTAGCGGGAGAATTTTCAGTTCCTTGCAATTTATAATGAATGTTTATCACAACCCTGTAACTTAGGCTTCCTGCTGCTTCTGCCTCCTGAATATACTTAATGCATTACAGGCTCCACCGTCCACTGAGAAACACCATCACACCCCCCCCTTCTCTCTAGTTACTGAGCATGCAATTAGTATGTCACCAACCGTAGCTTAAAGAGGTATGTGCACGCTTGGTTTTTTTTCCAATCAATGAAAAGACCTTTCGTGGGAAAGAAAGTGAAAGTCCCCATCTTACAGGATTTGCAGGCGGGAGCAGGAATGAAAATTATGATTCTTTCCGAGCGGACTGAAGATTCTGTCCCACGCAGACTTCTACTTCCTGTTTCTTCCAAAAGCATTTGTATAAAGAAACATCACAGCTTTAACTGCATCAATCTTGATCCCAGATGCCAAACAAACTGCAAACAAAGGTCGTACACATGATGCTGCAGCCTCTAACTCCATCTCCTCTGTTTATAGGCAAAGGTGAAAGCTGAATTTTTCCAAATCTCTTCTAGTTTGCCTTCTCATAAACATAATTACTGCAGTTTGAAGAAGTAAAGGATAGATCAGACACCTGGACACATCCTGTAGCTTTCACCAAATACTGCAAAACTAGTCATATTTTATACAATCCCATTAACGGGATAATAGAAAAGTCACACATAGGAGATTAAAATCAAGCATCCGAAATTGGTCAAATGTGACCTCAATTATCACTTCCTGCCAGTCTACTTTAACAGGTTATGAAACACAGACGGTTCACTTTCAGTCCACTCCGTCATAATTTATTTGACTGTGAAGCTGGACGGGGAAATTAAACGGGAGACCTAGAGGAGAAATTACATTCCTCTGTCTCTTTTTCACAGAACCACAAGGTTAATTTCTCTTTGAAGGTTCATTTATTCCCAACACACATGCTAAAATATGTGGGGGAAATGTAAAGTTGGTGTGATTTCTGTATCTATCTGTGCTGCCTGCCAATCACTTCAGCTTTTGAAGGACTTCCACAACTCTGATTAATACATTTTCACACATTAGCATGATGTCCACCTATTCTTCCTGTGTGATTTTGTTCCACTCATTATTTCTCATCTATAAAATATATAGTCATAGGCCACCATGGACTGGTAAGGGCTGTCTAAAGTGTTAACCGGGATACAGATAGATGTAAAGGTAACAGACCCAGCTTAATCTCTGTATCATCCACTCACTATTCAAATCCACAGTGACAGAAATAGTAATACTAGCTGATTTAATAGCTGCAGGCCTGTTCCACTGGCCTCGGCTGTAATAAAGATTGGTTAACACCATCACCTGGTTGTATAAACCAGTGTTTCCCAACCTTTTTTGGCTCAAGTACCCCCTGAGCCTTCTTGTCACACCATACCCTGTATGCGTTGATGATTCTCCAAAACTAGAGAATCATTTTATTTAATCTCTTTAACTTGAACATAAAATCTCAGTCTTTCTCTCTCTGTCTCTCTTTTTTTAACCTAAACTTAATTCAACATAAAAATAAAGAATAGGTTTTCTTGGAACATAAATAAGTTACCAAAATAGTAGAAATACTCAATCAGAGTAACCTTCAAGTAAAATTTCTCCCTCTTTTTGAAGAATACATTAACATATCTCATTAGCATCTATCCATCTGCAGCCATAGACTTTTTGTCGATGTCGTTTGAGCTCTGTTTTTGTATTTTGTGTCACAGGTTATTGTCTTCCACCATTATATTGATTAGCTCATCATGACACATTGCTGAAAATATTTATCATTTTGGAAATTGTATTAAATAATTAGCCGAATAATAAATTCCACAGCAGACATTCAAATTATTATAGAGTTATTGGGACTTTGTGTGAAGCCTGGTTGGGAAACACTGGTATAAACTACCTTAAAGTGGATGCATGGTACATTTTAGAGGTGTGTCCAAGTCATGTTGCCAGTGCAAGGATCATTCACAGGCATGTTTTAGGTGTAGCATCAACTACACCAGTCAGAGCATCACCTCCCCTTTAAAAGCCACATTTTGCTTCCAGCTGGTGTTTTGGCTGTTGGAGAAACGAGAGTCATGCTGTCACTTGCCACCAAGCAGCTGACAGGAACTCAGCACACTTGTCACTGTCTAAACAACCATAAGCAACTTCAATAAACATTTATGGGTCATAAAGCTGCAGCGGTGTGTGCACGCTGGCAGTGATACGAAAAGTAAAATTGCAGTTGGTGATTTTACAGTACAAGATATTATTTACAGAATCCTGACATCTGTCACATCCTGACATCATCGTCCAGCAGCTGCACAACTAATCCTCTCCTCTGTGTCAAGGAACCTGATTTGTAAAATAAACCACACAGCTCTGGAAAAAATAAGAGACCACTGAATTTTTTTTGTGAAATCAGCAGCTCTACATGTATTTCAGCTGTTGAGCTGTTGAATTCCAACACATGCACAACTCATTCTGCTTAAAGAGGAACCAGGAGTGGAATAAAATCACCCAAGATTAATAATAAGGGTTATTGATACCAAATATTGATTTCTGAACTCTTATTAAATGTAAACATCTGTATTATGTTCTTTTAAAATGAATTTAATTTTGTTTCTTTGCATTGATTGAGGTCTGAAAACATTTTTTATCTCTTTGTTATTTTGACAATAATTAATATAATATTTTTATTTGGTATTTGAGGGAAATGTTGTCAGTAGTTTATTGACTCAAACAGAAAAGTTCCTTTTGCCCAAACACATACCTATAAATAATAAAACTGATCATTTTGCAGTGGTTTCTTGTTTTTTCCAGAGCTGTATATGCATCTCGGTTTCTCTTGCACTGATTTGCAACTGAACAACCAATCAGAGTGATTTCACCAACGCATATTCATCATGCTGAATCATCTGAAACGTTAATCTGCCCCTTTTTTTGGGGGCGGGGGGTTTGTGCACGCTGTAATAAATTCATAGCAACCGTTCATGTGGCAGCAAATGATTAAATCTTGAATCTGTGGGAAGAATAATTATCTGCACTGTATCTGAGTAAATTGTAAATATCTATTTTTCCTCTCTGTGCATTTTAAATCTTCTTTGAAGTCCTTATACCATTAGCTGGAGAGAACGGCGAGTTCTCTCATTGACAGTCAGGGCAGCTGCGTCTGAGCACATCTCGCCGCCAAGCTTGGCAATGCAGCACAGATGGCATCAAATATACTGCTGAAAGTCATCATTCACTTTAATGTTGCAGCTGCCTGGTTGGAGGAAGCTGCGACTCTCTCTCTCTCTCTGGACACTAAAAAGTTACCTGTGCCGCCCGCTGACTCACAGCAGCCTGCTCTGTATTCTCGGCCGAGGGTGAAGGGCAGGGAAGCTCCCCTCTCACCTTCAAAGGGAACAAAGAAGAGGGAAAAAAGACTTCATACTAAGCAATTCTGTAAGTTATCATCCCGCTATATGGTCAGCAGAAATAACAATTAGCCACAAAGAGCTGTCACACCCCCCTGCTGCTTCAGGGAAAAATCCCCCAATTTTTTCTTTTGTCCAAACAAAACTGCATATTTCAGTTTTTGTGATTTTCGGGATATTTCTGCTTGCAGAAAGAAAATACCACCACACCCTTGCCACCTTTACCTTTAGACAAAAAAGGATATATTATCTAGAAGTAAAAAAAAAAAAAAAAAAAGTCTTCCTTTTGTTGAAGAAAGATCCAGTATGCGCTTTCTTACAAAGCCTTGGGAGAGGTACGGCCGCCCCATGAAGCCACGATATTAGCGACGTGGGTGACTCAGAGAGATAATCCTCGCTATGAAGTGATGATTCATCTGGATGTGGGGGCTTAAAGAAGAGAAAGGGGGCTGCGGGGAAAACTCACAGGATTTCCTAACAAGTCGTTGGAAAGAGAAATCAAACACGGCAGCAATTTGACTTCAGTCTCTAATCACTGGCTGCTTCCACCTGCAAATCCAAATGAAAGAAAGCAATTGAGCCATGAGATTAAATCTAAAAGGGAAGCCTTTGTAGAATATCTGGTTTTGCGCTCTCACATCTGAGAAATATGCAACGCGAGCGTCAAATATGGCTCCTCAGTGTGTGATACCGATGTCTTTAGCATCTGCAGAGACGCGCCAGGCTGTCAGCTTACTCTGATGTAAACCCATCTGTTATTAAAAGCTTTCCTTGTGGGGTCCATCAACCATTGCTACTGTTTTACAACGGGATAATACTGTGTTAAACACTGGCTTAGGTTTAGGAAAAGATCATTGTTTGGGTTAAATGATCAGTAAAATGTGGTTAAAAAATCTTTAAAAGACTTGAATTTTGATATATGGGTCTTAAAATTTGTGCAATATGTAAATTCACCGCATTTAATAGCTGAAAAAATTCACTAATAGACTGTTTGCTGTAGTATATGTATACATGTACATGTGTATAATATATATTCACTACTACAGGTGATTAGTGAAAAAATATTTTATATGGAAGTAATATGCAAGTAACACGAATAAAAATGAACAAATTTAAAAATAAATGTTTTTCTTGCTCGTAGGTCTGTGAAACAGGTGTTATTTTTATATAAATGGTCTTAAAAAGCTTTTTAAATGACTTGAATTTAATTAGAAGAAACCTGTAGGAACCTGTAAAATGTGCTGATGTTTTGTGGACATGTGTCAGCTCATACAGACAGACGACGTTCTCCACAGCATCAGCTGACAGCTTAGCCTCAGTGTAGTGAAAGAATGAAAAGAAGAATGAGGGATGCTGTTCCAGGGCGTTGATAACATCAAGTGCTGCTCGTTCTCCTTCTTCTACTTTCACTCGCTGACATTTAAGCGTCTGAGAAGCTGCCGCCGCTGTGTTCCACTTTTAGCTTCGCCTCTGCAGCAGCAGATATGCATACATAGGCGGGAGCCATCTCTGGGGGGGGCATAGGGGTCGTATGACCCTCCAAAGTTTAAAATGAGGGGTCAAAAAACCCCCAAAATATGTCCTGGACAAAAGTGAAATGGGTGGTGAGCTCTGTTGAAATCTCTTTTTCCATTTTAATGGCTATTATATTTGTCACATGCACAAATTTATCCCATGTACAAAATTCTCTTTTGGGGGATTATTCTAGAGACTTGAATGATTAAAAAAACATCATGAAAGCATTGAAAACCATAATAATCTAAATAAAATGGCCTCTTCTGGGAGGGGTTGTCTTCATCGTGTTCTCAGGAGGAAGGAGCAGGAAGTTAATAATGTCCTATGAGAGAAAGCACTGGGAAACACTATTATCATGTCACTAGAAAAAAAGCTGTATGAGTAAAATTTCAATTTTTATTTCAAGTATTAAATGACAGTTATAGACTTAGACTCATATGCTTAAATGGGTTAACATGTAAGGTGACTATATTAAACTAGACTATAATAAACTGTCCCACCTGGAAACATGGAACATCCGTCTCTATCCTTTACATAAACGTCATGAACTGTGTCACTTCATCAGGTCATAATTGAAACAGCTGCTAAACAGCATCCATCACTCAAAGGCTGGTTTTTGGTGACTGAATTTACGACCTAGAGTGATTCCTATAGTGTTTTTTCTTGCAAGGACAGGCTTGAATATTAACGTCCCATCTGGGAGAAGGAAACTCACACCAAGCCCTGCGCTGTATGTGTTCCTGTCATCGTGGAACGCTTTTGGCTGAGCGGTTTTATTCCACCTGATAAATAATCACAGAAGCTGATATTTCTATTGCAGTCAAATGTATTTGAATTACAGGAAGATGGGCCATAAATATGTTGACTGGTATCCAATGCAGTTAAAATGATCTGCAATAAACAGAGTATCCTGTAATAAAAAATGACGACCAAGTCGGTTCATCCATCGACTACCTGGCTGTGGTTATTACTAATGTTTTGTCTTGGGACTGTCTTCAATAATATTGAAGCTGCTCGAATCATGTTTTTATATTAACAGCAGATCAAATGTTAAACAGGGGTGAAAGCTGTTTGTAAAGAATGAGACAGATTTATAACCCACTGCTGCAGTGTTTTAGCTTCATTTCCACCACAGGCGACAAGAAAGCTCTAAAATCTCTGAAGACACACTGTACACTACGTTACGTTACTACCCCGGTGCTAAGTTATTCTCTTAAGTGAAGAGTAACTCCATTTTACACATTTCTACACCACAGTATGAAATGGTTTAACCCTTTCATGCTTGAAGATATTTACAATTAGCACATAAAATAGGTTTGATGTAAATTTGCGACTATAGGCATTAATGGTAACCAATGGTACATTTTTGTATTGAAGCCACAAAATTGTTTACAACTATTTACGCTTTATTTACTAAGTGATTATAACTATTTATTAACTACTATACTATAACTAGAGACCAACTAGGTCTGAGTCATCCAGTGTTGACTTGGACCCTTGGTCTCGACTGATAGAAGAGATGAACATTATTTAAAAACAGTCTGGCTTTTACATTTTGGTCATTTACAGCATTGCCGCTCACTTTCAACCACTGACCAGTGACCCACAGCTTCTAAACTGACCTCCTGTGTTTAAAACCTTATTGTTTCTCCTTTTAAAACTCACTTTTAACAAACCAGCATTGGGGGAAGAATGCATATGCTATCTCTGCTGCAGAGGGAATGCAAACAGTTTGATGCAAATTTGCGACAATGGGTATTAAGGGGTTAAATATTAAGCGTATGAATGTAGGCATTTAGTACCATTTTTAGCTTTTAACATAAACCAATTGATTTTTTTGTCTGTAGTTTACTTGAGTTTAATTTAACTTTAAGAAGTTTTCAACACACTGAGCATTGATTGTTCCTCGGCTATAAATTGCTTTCTTATTTGATCATTCTTCATGTCATTCTGATGAGTATTATCATCTAAAGATGAATGTAAATGTATTGCTCAATGTCATTTTTGTGCAGTTTATCTCAGCAGCAGGCAGAACTTATGGCTGCAGTTTTAATTATAGCACAAGATATGAGAGAATAGACTGATTGATGATGGAGCCGGAATGTTTAAAACACAAATAAGTCAACTTTTTAAAGTAAAAACTTTTCTCTGTATCACTCCATCAGAGAGCAACGACCCTATTTAGAGGACAGTAGTCAGTAGACTGTCACATCGGATGAAATATGGTAATTGACATTGTTTTTTTTAATAAGTAAATGATAGATTGTTCCTATTTCCACAGGGTCCTATAAAGGCACATATCCGGGTCCTATTTTCCCCAACACTTTATTCAATCTTTTTTTTTTTTTGCTGTTTTAAAGCCTTAGGTTTAACTAGTGATGTATATCATCATAAGACACGTATGTCCTTCCCCACCTGTTGTTCCTTTGTTCTCAGTAACGTTTCTAATGATCACGTTATCAAAGCAACCGACTCCAAAAGAAAACGCTGTGTGATACAATAATCAGCACTTCAGTAAAACGTTATGTAATTTGTGCAGTGGAACACCACCAACCAATGACAACATTTTAAAAATCTAATCCATATGAATTACCATTCCAAGCTGTGAGTTTATATATTCAGCACAGCAGAATTTGTTCCACCTTGATCTGGGCCCAAAGTTTAAGCGTCCTGGGTGGTTTTCACAGCAACAGTCAACTTGCTTATTTCCCAGGTCACCAGTCTGCCCTGAATGAGCTGCGAGATAAAGAGCAGCCTGAGCTCCCACTGAGCTCCCACTGCTGCTGTTTGTGTCAGGACTCACCTTGAGACAACAAGGACGGAAAAAAAAAAAAAACAGAAGGAAAAGAAAGCGAGCGAGCCACCATGTTGGGATGTCAGATAAGCATGTCAACGTGACTGCGGCGTGTGCGAGTAACATTACACGGTGTGGGGATTTGATGGCGTGAAGCGGCGTGCGCCCGCATGGTGTCAGGAGACACGCGGCGGGACACAAAGGTTCAATAACCTTTCATCCCCTTCAATGCTCATAAATGGCTGCTGTCAAAACGGCTCAGCTGAATCCAACGGCGCCGCTACTTTTAAATATGTCACAGCTGAGAAGCAGCGGAATGGTCCTTATTCCTCATTACCTTCCTGCACGATTTGTCACAGTAAATACTCTTCGTTCCCTCCTTTCAAGATATCTGATTCAACCGTGTTATCTGCAGACATTGCGTATTCTCTGTAATGTCACATTGTGTGATTCTGCGTTTTTTCCCCTCCTAATTCTCCCTGTCTCTCCGCCTCTCCGTCCATCTCCCCGCGGTCCGGTCTCAGTGCAGCCGAGGCTGATAATAAGCCGCGATCACACCGTGCGGTCTGCTTTCTGCCTGGATTCAGACGCCGCAGTGGAAGGAAGAGGAGAGCGAGTTAAGAGGGGCAGAGGAAATTTGGGTCACGCTTGAAGCCATAATGACGGTATAATGCACCGGCACAATCTCTGCTTCAGCAGCGAATAAATCATAGACGCAACACCCTTCACAGATAATAAGTAATGGCTCCTCTCGACACCTCAAGCCAGTGCGCGATATGAATCTGCACCCAACAAGTTAGACAAATGAATCCGACGTCGGACGTTGAATATTCCTGTCCACGCACGTGCGCACACACACAGGCAGTCACCCCTGAAACTCCATCCGATGACTTTTCATGACTACCTCCGAGGCACCAAACAAAGATTGATAAGAGCAGAAGGTATCAAGCAGGAGATTATGGGACCAAGTTCCCTGACTTTCCATTACGGGCCCCCTAATCCGTTTATAAGGATATGTAGTTAATGGGCATGAGCAGCGAGCGCCGTGTGCATTGTGCGTGAGGGAGAGGTCATCCATCACGGACGGACCTCTGAGGAGGCGAGGGGACAGCGGGGAAGGTTAATGTCAGCCTGGATCTTGACTGAAGCTCACATCTATTCTGCATCCAAATCTCCGGTGACAACGCTGAGCGATTTAGCCGCTTTCTTTTCTTCTGCTCTCCTTGACACCTGTGCTACATATGCCGGCAAAGCATGGGTTCTATAAAATATCACACGGCTGCACGGTCTGGTTAAAAATCCGTCTTTCAGGCAGTTGTCATTCACTGCGAAATGAGACCGATGACACCGATCTTTTCAATCGGTCCAGTAATAGCTTAAAAAACAGTGAGGCGTGGAGGCAGATAGCACAGTGAGTCTGTGTTTTTGGTCCTTAGATTCGAGTTAATTGGGAAAAATCCTTAAAATAGGATTTAACATCCAAAAACCTACACTTGAACCACAGTATAGCAGAGTCCATAGCAACCACCGTAGCAACAACGTGCAAGTGCTCTGCATCTTTTTACCAAAAAAATGAAAAAAACATTGCATTGTAATATTAAGGGGAGACTGTTCCACCTCCAACTTCAATCAAGCTGCACTGATTTAATCTGTAACGTTTTAGTGACTCATTCTATAATCAGCGGCTCATTTTATCTTAGTCATCACTAAGATTCCAAACATCTTAGCTGTTTACTGGCTGTGATTTGTATTCATACTCTTACGCCTCCTATCGGCTCTGTGAATCTTCTAGAATCCATGACCTGATCAACCAGAACAACTTGGAAGACATTATAGAATATGATCCAATATCATCTTCCTGCTGCATTTAAATTCTGCCTACAGGCTTAAAGAAAAAAATCTAACAGCATGGACTCAGATCTACAAAATGCAGACACATCTCTTCTCTCAGGTTTCTTCCCACAGGCCCAGAAAACTACTGTCATCGCGCTGATTTTAATTAAGAACAATCAGGGAACCTCATTAAAGAACAATTATCGGCCCATATTGAACCTCACGTTTTAAAGAGGTACAGTGTGATGAAATACATCAATACTAGTGGTGATATCGACACTAGCCCTGTTTCCATCTACCTGTCAAATACATTTTAAACAACCTTATTCAAATCTCACACAAAAGAAAATGCGAATTTGGGTTAGAGTTTCCATCGACTGGTTTGGAGAAAATAAACTAGATGCAAATAGTTTCATCAGAAGGCTGCTTGAATATAGCTGTAATAGAAAAAACAGAGGTGGAGAGTCTAGAAACAAAAAAGGAAAAAATGAAAGAAGGGAATTTGTTTAAATTGGGCAAATTGCAATAGTTCTCTGGTGTCAGCTGGTGTTGATGTTGATTGATATTAGAGTCGCTGCAGTGTTTCTTATATGTGCAGCCTATTACATATTTAATCCAAGGTGGAGAAGTTCATCTCCCCATTCATGCTTGGATACGTGTGACAGACTGTGAAAGAACGAGTTCTGCGGCGGGAACAATGATCTATGTTTTAATCTGCCTCTGTGATGGAGGAATTTGTTGGATTTCTGCTCAAACACGTTTGTAGAAAGCATTATACTGTAACTCCATGGCTCCTGACTGCTCCATCACCTGTCTGCCTCCAGTGGTGCACAGGATGCAGAAATGTCACGATGTATTCATGAGCGCCACATGAATATGAAACTCTGAGGGTGGGGGAGGGGGGATCACTTTTTGACAGATCTTACCCTAAAAATGCAGCCAGCGTGACATGATTCCAGAGAGGAGCGGTGTTGCAATATTTCTGAAAGCCTTCTCAGTGATAGAATGTGCGCTCATCGCTTTGATTTGCCCAAAGACACGAGCTTTATGAAAATAAATGGCGTGTCTTTGAAACAGAATGATGGCAGAATGCAGCCGATTGAACAACAGCCTATTTTAGTTGCATTTTCCTGAGGTGAAATAAACAAACAGGCTCTTTTCATTTGGGCGCTCCCCTGTGTTTTTTTTTTTAACACTCACTCTGGCGCTGAGCTACATATGAATATGCTGCATGCTACTTGAGCCAAAGGCATCAGCTTTTCCTAATTATTATAAACAGCTTCCTGTTTTGAACTGTTCTCCACTTAACCCCGTGATGATTCGTATTCAGATAAACAGCAGTCCGGCCCTGTGAGATGTGTTGATATAAGAAGCTTTTCAGTTAAAAAAAGAAAAATCAGGAATGATTCATACACATCAGTGTTCTGCACAGTTTTTTCATTTAAAGAAACCTTTGCATTTATATGTACCACCTCCTCTCCTGTGCCAGTCATTGTTCCTGAGCAAACACAAATAAAGCACACAAGTGGAGCAGTTAGGGGCATTAGCATTTCAATCTCTTCTTGTCTGTATTCTGCATACATTTACATGTATATAGAGAAATGTCAGTGGCTATGCACTCCAGTATGACCTCCCAGGTATTTGTACAAACACAGAGGTATTATATCTGATAAGAAGTGAAACCATGGAGGAGACGCTTTCAGTGACAATGAAAAGTTTGAAGTCGCACCTTATCTAACGTCACACAGAGCCGCAGCAGCTCAAGGATAAGAGCCGGCTGCCGGCTGAATTCAGAATGTGATTTTCAAATAAAGCCAGGTTGGATGCAGGAAAAAAAATGCTGAAGAGCATACAGTGTCTGCACCTTACATAAGGATTTTAAAAATATATACTGTAACAAGAATGAAAAGAAATTGCTGTTGGACCTGACAGGAGTTTAAAATAGTGCAAAAGACTGCTGCAGACATGACCAGCATGGACTGACAGCACCCTGCAGCCTCCTGGGTGCAGTAGGAACGGCTCCATCAGGAACATCTATGGTGTCAATTTATAGGTCGGGGAAGTTTCTTTTCTTATTAATCCTAATTTAGCATCTCCATGTCTTAAACTCCAGGGGGTGAGACCTCTAGAAGCAGCATACATGGGGCTTGATATTTAAATCTAAACTGTTTTCAGCCATGATTGTGATTCATGAAACTGGGCTGGTAAATCTGGAAACGAAGTGATCAGGGGATGGGAAAAGCGGGTATTTTTAAAACCATATATTTCTCTGTATGGTTCAGTCTTTCATCCACATGAATGTAGTTGGGGTCTCCTAAAAAAAAAAAGGCAATTTCTCATTAACATTGTTTAACTTCATGCTGTGCAATGGTGAACAGTGAGTCGTATCCATGGAGACTTATGGAGCACAGTCGATGTGTTGCTTTAGTTCACCACTGTTGTGTTTCCAGCCTTGTGATTGGCTAAAATGTCCTTCCTGTTAGGAGTGCTATCACCACCTACTGCTTCGTCATGTGCATGACATTGATTTTGTGGTTTCATAAGGACAGAAATGTATTTTTTAATCACACCGGTGGTGTGGAGGGGGATTCTTTTTAACCAAGGGGCCATAAAAGTTTGGTTCGTGGAGTTCCTGATGTACCCGTCACATCCCCAATTATTTCTTAAATTCTTATGAACTTGTGAGACGGCTACCGCCTCCTCTCATGTTTCTGCTTATGAACCAAACAACTAATCCATTAATTGTTTTAATAATTAATAGAATATATAAAAAATAGTTGCAGCCATCTTTGATACACCTTTACTTTAAAATCTCATGTATTAATGGATTAAAACAAGTGTAATTTATGTACTTTTAAAGTTAATTTTGCCCTTTTCCTTAGGTTTACTAAATTGACTTGTTATAATATGGAATGAAGGAGACATATTTAAATTTCTTCTTAATAAAGAATTTAAATAATAAACGATAAGATAAGTGGTGTTACTGCAACTCAACACACAAAAAAGTGAATGAGAGCCATGAAAACTGCTGCAGAGGACAAAAAAAGAGGAAAGGTTAAAGAATAAAAGGAGAGAAAGACAGTTATCCAGTTATCCTCCACCAGGCAGAGCAGAAATTGGACTGAAAGATGAAATCTCATCAGTGCTGTGGCCCAAATCTTACTGCGAGTACAAGACACCTTTAAACACACGCAGTTCAGCCTGCTGCTCTCTGGTTACTCTATCAATGGTGTCAAGCTACAATCTAGAATAGTCAGGTTCAGTCTGACAGGAAAAGTGCCCAGGAGGAGGCAGCTCTGACACGTCCTGACAGGCAGCTCGGCTGATGTAAATGGGTTGGAGGAAGAAAAAAAAAGTCATCTGGAGCGACGAGCTGGGAATCAAGTGCTAAAAAATCACTCTGCGCTCTTTAAAGTTAACGACCACTCAAGACCGTACGAGACCAAGCAACCTTGTGACCTTTGAAAAGAAATGTGGCGTCTGCAATTAATGAGATGAATAATTGATTTGTCTCTGCCCTTCAACTGCAGAATTTCACTTGGATACAAACATAATTTTTGCAGAAGTTGCACATGAACATTTAAACTGCTGCTCCCTGCAGTGAAGACACAGATTAAACACAGGTACACATGATGCTCGGAGCTTCGAGGTCACAGGAAATGTTGCTGCAGTCTCCGGGCAGAGCGGCCTCATGGGTATTAAAAATACAATAAGTCAGAGCTTATCTTGAGTACACTATATAGTGTAGGTCTGTATCACATCTGTATTCCTCAAAATACATAAATGACCAGTTTGTCTTATGCTGTGGAGTTAAAGTCCACTGGAAACAACATACAGGCGAATAGAAGATGAGCATAGACAAGTGTCACATGTTAACTTTAGAGTAGGTGAATATGACCAAATATGTGATCTGAAAGGATTAGACTGCCAAACTGTTGTAACACAGCAGTTTATTTTTTGTTTTACACGTTTACACCAAAACAAGGTGTTAAAGACCAGGAGCCAGTTTCACAAAGTCCCTTAAATCTGCTCTGTATGTGTTCTCTAATTATCTTGGTACCTTAAAAGGATAGTTTAACATTTTTGAAGATTCGCCCATCGTCATGATTCCTATAGTCATAGCAATAGGTGCTTTACACTGAGCTGTGAGTTGCTACTACATGTCTAATGGTATTTTTTGGTTTCCCTCATCAAACTCAGCAAATACACAATCCAGAAACTCCCAAACGCTGCGATGGACGAGTTGTGACCTGCACATTCACTCTAGATAATAACGGGCGTTACAAGACAAACGGTTTTCAAGGTAAATGTAAAGCTTCACACTCCAGACATGGCTGCTTGGAGGAGTGATCTCAAAAAGTGCACGATTAGTGCAGAGGTTTCTGTAAACAAAACTAGAGCCTCACCAGCAATGAACAGAAGAAAGTAGTCCTGAGTATTTGCTCTATTAGTCCCAATGTTACAGGTTTTCTTTTACAGCATGGTGAATATGTAGGTCACATCTCCACCAGAGTTTGGGAGTTGCTGGATTGTGTATTTGCTGAGTTTGATGAGGGAAACCAAAAAATACCATTAGCGTAGTAGTAGCTGAGCAGCTCACAGCTCTGCTGGTCCAGGGATCATCAATCCTGGTCCTGTAGACCTGGTGCGGGTTTTTGTTCCAACCAATCAGTTAAACACCTGATTCAACTAATGAATGCCCTTAGCAAGGGCTCTAGTGTTTGATTAGTAGAATCAGGTGCGTTACTGCTTGGTTGGAACAAAATCCTGCACCCACACCAGCCCTCCAGGACCAGGATTGGTATGACTGTAGGAATCATTACAATGGTCGGTTTTCAAAATTGTTGAACTATCCCTTTAAACCTTTGCACAAAATCCCTTCAAGGAAACGACCTCCTGAATCTAAACCACAACGTTGCTCAATTGATAGCAATGAATGGACCTGAGAAGCGGTTTCCTCCACATTCATTGTTTTCAGTTTGCTGTTGTTCACAGGTCAAATTGACTTTCAAAGGATTTGTTTTCCTCCACTGACCAATTTCTCTTTTCTTTGGCCATTTTTTCCCCATCTATAGACTAACTTTGAGAGAAGATAACAGGTGAAGTGATTACAACTGCCAAATCGTCTCCATGGAAACTAATGTAAAGGCTGTAAAGTCCCTTTCAATGCAGTGAAAAGCTGAACAGTCTTTCCTTAGCCAAGATCTTTAAAGGTGTTCTGTGCCTCAGCCTTGACTAAATCCGTCTGAGGAAAACTACAGCCTGAAGTGTCAAAGTGAAGGAGCTTTGTGAAACCGGCCTCATGTTTGTATGAGCAGTGAAACTCACCAGCAGACATCTTTTAATCCTCTTAGACTCTTTCACAGGTATCAGTGGATATTTATTCATGCACAAATGTTTGCCAAGACAACAGTTTAAGCCCCTTTTTGAATTAAAGACTTATACTGTGCCACTGTAAATTAACAAAACAAAGGATTAAAACAATATAAATGTGAGAGACGACGTATGTGAAGTTGCCTACAAACTGGACATTTTCATCACCAGCTTCTTCCCCACAGGAGCTCCCAGTGTTTGTCTGACCTCAGGCGTTGGTGTCTGGGACAGAATAAATCAGAGGAATGTGTTGCCTTATTATACACCTGACAAAGAGCATCAGGAAGAGCACAGGTAGTCGCCCCCACACTGATGCTCAACTGCCACCTAGTGGTCAGAGCGGTGCTGTACAGCAAAGCAGCTGCTCATTAAACTGGACAACTGTTTTATAAAGATCTAGACCTGTAGCAGACTAATGTAGACGGTGGTGAAAATAAATCAGCAATTCTTTTAAGGATTCAGGAACAAATGTTCCACCATGACATGTAGATTCACAGGTTTCCATCAGTATTATTACATATTTTCCACATGTGTATATTTCCAGTGCTTGTTTACCTACAACCGCAACTAACAACTAATTTAATAGTCAAATAGTTTTGTTGTGATTTTTTTAACGATTAATCAAATAGTTTGTTTGGTTAATAAAACGATCATCAAAAATGATTATTACCCAAAGCTTAAGATATTAAAGACTTATTTTTGGTCCCAACCCAACAATAAGTAGTTTAATGAAATAGAAGAGTAAGGAAACCAGAAAATAATCCCATCTAAGAAGCTAGATGCAGAGAATATGAAATATTCTTCCTAAAAAAAGAGACTTAAAACAAATCAAAAGTTAGTTGCTAATTAATTTAATGGCTGGCAGCAAATTGATTAGACTAATTATTGCACCTCTAAAATTGGGTTTCAGCCAGTAAAACAGGAGGTTTTCATTATATTAAATATGGAAAGGAAAATAAGCACAAACATGTTAATCAGTATTTATTTGCACACTGTTCCAAGCACTTCATTTAAAATGAAGAATCTGTCTGGTTTTCAGAGTAGGCCAAGCTTCTATTTGGGCCACAGGAAGTCCTGTTTGCACCGACTGCCTTGATGAAAATATAGAACAGTTTTATTACAAAGCATTTGTGCCTTTATCCTTGTCTAGATACAGGTTATAGATTTCCGGTCATGCCACACCCCCCCCCCAGACACACACACACACACCTTTGAACAGATGTACACATCAAGCCTTAGTCCAATACTTGCTGACAACCACAGAGAAGTTGCAGATATTTTAAGATGAGCCGTGGCCTCTGATGATGCAACGACATCACAGAAACTGTAATCCTTCAGAGGAGTCCACAGACAGCGTCAACACGCTGCAGTCACCTCTGCCAAACCGCCTCTGTAGAACCTTTACTGACTCAAAAGGATTACTGAACAGTTGGATGGTATTACGATGACTGTTAGAAGTGTATATATATATTTATATATGCGAGTTGATACAGTTTGTGCATATTAAACACCCTATGTGTCAGACCTGGGTTTTTATGAAGCGACTTCCTGTGCTGTCCATGCTGCTGTAAAGCTTAATATCGTCTTCCTGAGGTGCCGTCAGTCACCGTGTGTGTGTTGTTGGGTGCAGCATCGATGATGCAGTTCATCACTTCTGAAACGCTGCTCTGCCAAATCACCTTGTCCACCTGTCCAGATAAAGAGTGGTAAATTAAGATGCAAATGTTTTTACACAGAACAGGCCAGAAGTGTATTTTTAGGTTGTTAATTTTGTATGTATGCAATATAATTTTAGCACCTTCAACTGATATTTTCATTTTACTCTAGTTTGATATCTCCTTGTACCTTCTGGCAACAAGGGGGCTGTCAACGGAAACTTGCCTTTAGGCTATAATTGAATGCATTTTGTTCCAAATATTGGAAGTCATTACTCTTGGTCAAATAAAAACTATACCTCCCCTCCCGGGGAGGGGAAGTATAGTCCTTTTTTGGTTGTACACTATTCAGGACAGATTGAATGTTGCCACTAGCGATTATTCTATTGGTTATGACAATATCCCAGTTCCAGGACTGTGTGAACCTGTTCAGTGGATAAAGTCCTCCACAGGAGTCTAATCTGATCAAAGTATACAAATAAAAGGAAACCCTTGATGACCCCATATGACGATATGAAAAAAGGAAACTTTACTCAACCGGCACAAGGTCATAACTTGATAGTTTTTTGTTCAGGATCTACCAACATCGGTGGCTCTGACACTAGTCATTACATTTGAGGAGGTTTCATTACAAACAAATACATGAGGTTGGGTTGATTCAACTGCTACAGCTCAAGGATCAGGGATAGGTGATATGTGCAGCAGGTAAAGGATGAACTTGAGTTGTGACCTGCAGCAGTAGAGCTGCTGCAGGATTTTCTGGGTGTGAGGAGTTCTTCTGGGACAAGGGAGAAGGGGGAGAGAAGACAGAAAGAGGACGAGGGGGATTTTAAAACAGAGCCAATGATTAAATTCAGAAAGTAATCAAGTTTGCAGTTTATCCACCCACCAAGTGGGCCACTGATCACAAGCAGCCCCACAAAGTTTTAAATGGGTCATCAGTGACCAGCTGCCTGCTCATGAAGTCCTTCATAAAGACATGGACTAAATACAAACAAAATGAGAAATAAAGTGGTGACAGATGGCACAGTTTGTTCTGTCTCAGCAAAAACACCTTCACACTATTTCATTTGCCACAAGGCGGCAGAGCCGCAGCACTGCAGCAAGCAAACAGGAGCATTCTGAAGAAAACATTCATTCTCTTCAGTAACAGTTAATCTGTGTGTAACATCTATATTTAAATTGTCAGTGTTTTAAAGATAAATACATCTAATCTGGTTCAATGTTGCTATGGCTGCATCGTTGTGCAAGTGACAAAATTATATTCCATATCTGCAAAGTCTTCCCTGCTGAAAGTTTTACACACTACCTTGGAACCAAATAGTTTTACAAATTTGCATAGAAAATTAATCTTAAACTTGCCTGAAGGACTTCAGTGCTCATGCTCTGGACCCGGAGGGGCTCTGGGACATTTTATCCTCATTTTAGATGAGAGCTGGGTTCTTAACTGTACATGTGATCTTCTCCTCCAGCACGCTCTTATCCCTCTTCACACCTGGGACCCAGGAAAAGAGAGGGAGGGGAAAAAAAAAAAAACACTGCATGTATAAGTGCTGAGTTCTGGCATGAGGCCACCGCTGCTCTGACCACAAAAGAAACACTGTTCAGACAGGAGGAAAATTAACTTTTAGAGGAGCCAGGAGGTCATAACTGCTTTAACAGGGATTTTTAGGGGATGAAGGTCCATCTAAGCACCTTTACGGCTGTTAAAGAGCTATATGTGAACATGTGCGGTTCACTGGTGTGAAATATTAGTTGGATTTTTAATACAGTTCCATTTAAATGTATAGATCTTCACAGTTGGAGAGCGAACACAGAAGCACTAAAAGCGACTTGAGTGATGTGTCCTCACCAGTTCTCAGGTTGGAGTCCTTGGGTTTTGTTCTACACATTATGAAGTGAAGACTTTTGGCAGCTGAATACGTTGTTCATCATGTTCACGATGGCTCAATCAATCATCCTCTCCACCACGTCCTTGAACCGTCCCGTCTCCAGACGGGAGAGGAAGTGAGCTGAACGAATACACAGAATCAGAGGTCAGGCAGTGACAAGAGGAGACCTCTTTAAACGCTGACCTGCTGTGTTTGTCGGCCAAGGGGGTGACTCAGATGGCCCCTGTGCACAATGGGTGTCACCACAGGCTGTCAGGACAGGCCCACTGTGCCACTGCAATCAGCAGCCTGACTAATAGTGCAACTCATCATTGTCAAACCCCAGCGGTGCTTTAAAACACTATTTAAAAAGGAGGAAAAACTGGGTACGGCAGGACATAAAACAGTGTTTAGGATTGTGAAGTAAACGTCAGGTGTGTTTTCCTGAATCTGTGTCACCTTGTTACAGTTTTTCTCTACATCTGCAGAGCTTAAAACACAAATTAGCCCAAGAGAATAAAGGCGAAAATAAATGGACTTTGGACATGTGGGGGAGTGGAGACACAAATACATCATTTTAACAGCTTAATAATTATGAACACACAATCTGAATGATCCACTAATAATAATACCAGTGCAATGAAACACTTTTAAAATAATGATTTCTCAGCAAGTGGAGACATTTGGTTAATTTCCCTGTGATTTGTAGAAATGACTGTTGATTACAGCAACACTGCCTTTTAACTCTTTTACAATGAGGCAGGTTTAATCACTGCTCTTATTTTCATAACTGGTATCCAAGAGTGTTTGTTTACCATTAAAGCCTTTGGTGGAAAACTGATACCACATTGATGCTGGATTACAACTATGGATTTCTATGACCCACTTACACTAACTTCAGACTAAACTTAAAATCTGACTTGTGTTACAGCTTTCAGAACATTCCAACATCTTCAACTCATGATAACCACTACCTTTAAAAAACAAATAAAAAACCTGACGTAAACATTTGCAAACTTTCAAACCAAACTCTGAAGGTTGAAAACAGCGAGATGGCATCCTGTGTTCAGTGAGGATTTTGTTTGATTACATAACCACATTGATTCAAAAGGCAAATAATGTTTGCATTCAGTCTTCGTCTTGTAGATCTGGAAAAATACTGAGTTGTTTACACCTCAGTAAGTACAAGAAAATCTCGTCTAATATTGATGCTTCTACAACTCGCGGCTGCTGAACTGAAGTCGTACTACACTCAAGGATTTTTGTCTGAGAAGTCCATAAAGTTCAGCACTGACAAGTCTTTCTGGGATATAAATAAATACAATAAACCAAGGGTAGCTCAGTGGTTAGCACTGTAGCTTCACAGCAAGGAGGTCACTTCAGTTTACATGTTCTCATGTTTCCTCCCATCATTATAGACAGAGGATCCATAAATGATAGGTTTAATAATCCAGTCAGTGCATCAGTAAAATAACTAGAGCCAAACGTAGACAATGAATTTCCTCAAAGGGATAAACACAAATCAGTTTCTGTAATTTATCATTTTGATTTCTTGTGGTTAGACAACAGCTTTTCCTGCTTTTACAGTCTTTTCTAATATATGCAACTGATATCACATGTAGCATATATGAATGAAATGGATTAAAATCAAAAGGTGGATCGAGGTTAATGATGCATCAATAGGGAAGATATCATTCAAAAGGATAGCATAACCACTTGTGCCAGGTGGAATGTTGCATGGAATATATGACGATTGTCATTATACAATAAATGAAAACTGCACTACAGGTGTAACAGATTTAATCACAGACCTGAAGTCATTAGGACAGTTGGCTGCATCCTGATGAACAGGAGGAGAAGCGTCACAGCATCCTTCTGCCTTCAGATACTAGAGGCAGACAGGAAATGGAATATAAATACATCTAGGAGAAAATACAGTATTGTAGTTTTTAGCTGAAACACTACAGGAGTACATGCATCTGTAACACACATTATATATATTAAAGGGGTCGGGTGGAGTCAGATGGCCCCTGTGCACGCTGTGTGTCCTCAGGTTGGATCAGATTGGGGTGTCGACGCCACTGCATCAGACTCCCCAGCTGATTAGTGCAACTCATCACCCTCACACCCGCCCCACATTTTACTGAGACGTGCATTGCTAACTGAGGGGGAGAAAAATAAAAAAAAGTCACCTTGATCATGTTGAAAACAGCTTTGAGTCAGGATAAGGAAGATTCAGTGATGAAGTGGGTGCACAAAGCTCAGCAGGTGCTGTATAGAAATTCTGTTGGACATCATTTCTCCACAGAATCTTCAGTCCTTTCCTGGAGGTCATCTGCAAAGAAATTCATGCGGTAAAAACTTATGATGAATGAAAGATACTTTAAGCAGCAGTCAGGAACCCATATGAATAGGGAAAGAGGTTTTCTTCTCTAATTATTCCTCTTGTTCATACTGGATATTAAAAATCTTTCAGATGTGCCTTAATGCAGACTGATTCCTCTGGGTTATACACCTCTGGGTATTACAATTTGATGCTACTTTCTACTTTACTACATTTATCTGACAGCTGCAGAGTTAACATAAAATACATTTTACTATTCCAACTTTAAAAGATCTCTCAAAGTTTTGCACTATAATACAACAGTCTGCGTACTTTCACTGTTGATACTAGTGCATTTTGCTGAAAATACTTCTGTACTTTTGCTTAAGGGACATAAATTCAGGACTTGTTATCGATCATTAGACGTAGTGGACTGTTTGATTTAGTTAATTTGGACAGAGTCTCCAGACTTCATGGTTAGCTAATCTTAAATTAGCTAAAGTATTGAGTATTTTAGACAACAGTATTTTACCTGTTCACTGTTCAGTATGGAAACGGAAACTAACGAACGTTAGCCGTAACGTTAGCATGTTAGCTCCCTGGACAAACACGTGGCAACACTGTTAGCAGTCCACGTAAACAACACTGAACGACGGGAACCGGTGAAACTGCGGCGATTAACGCGGTGTTTGACCGTTTGACCGAGCTGTTATATTTATATATTATACCTTTTGGTTCGGTTAGCTCTTTTAGCTAGCGTTCGCTAACGCTTGTGAGAGACCAAACTGTTCTTCCTAAAACCAAACATGCAACCTAATAAACTAACAGACTCACCAAAGCAGCGCGGAGACGTGTAGTTATGTTATTTCTGCTCATTTTGACCCGTTTCTCTCTCTTCCCGCAGCTAACGTCCATCTGCTTGTTTGTCTGTTTAAACAAGTAAAGCTGATCGCTGATTGGTTCAACCGCTCAACGATCCTGGATGTTTATTGGACAGTTAACAACCAATGAGGGGTTGTATATCTATCACGTGCACACTGAAGTACTGTGCTGCAGCCATGGATGTATTATAGACATGTTCGTATATTATATCCATTGCTGTAACTTTATACTTCACTATTTCATTCAATAGATAATAACAAGCTTTTAAATTTCAACATATAGTTAAAGATGAAATTAAAGCAGATTCATCATTTTAGTCTATCTTTCATACTTAAGTAGCATTTTCCACTTCTACTTATAAAAGGAACATTACTAAACTAAAGGAACTGAGTATTTCTTCTTCTAATAAGTTCTTTTTCTGACATTACTTACATTTTTCTTTTTAATTTAAATTTTATTTCCTAGATGTAAATATTTCAATTTGAGACTGACAAATGTTATTTGATTTTCAATAAATAAAGTGGGTGTGTTATGAAGTTATTAATTATGGCTCCATATATTACCCACAATATCAATATGTAGGCTAAAGATTCATAGTGAGGTTATACTTAATAAATGGTGATTAATAGACAAATATGCAATTTCTTGATGTACAAATCTACAATTTCCTGGCTCATATGAGGAATTGGTCTATAATTATTTACAACATCATATTTTTTCTGTGTAAATCAAACATAAAACAAGTAATTTGAATTTAATATGCCTTTCACCTCAATTCACAATGCATGATCTGTTGCTATTCCTGAGTTTCTTCCTTCGTTAAAAGAGTTTTGGGAAGTTTTTCCTTTTTTCCACATCTGTAAGACGTGTATCTATGGACAGAGGATGCTGCTTGTGATTTAGATTAAATGATAGATCCATTAATTAAAACAAGTATAAACAGAAGATAATGTAATGAGATGTTTTTTAAAGGTGACAACAGTTTGTTAGCAGCAGGAAGATGCTTGATGAAAGTACAACTTATTCTTTCTAAAACAGCTGGTGACTGTGTCCATACTCTGTACCATACGTCCTGTCTATCCATCTCTTCTTGGTTCACTTTACAGTAAAAAGTGATGCATATAATTTATAATACTGGATCACTTACATGCCTTAAAACCAGGATTCTCTGATGACTTTGCTTCCATTTTTATTACTGTAATATCTGCAGCAATAAGGGATCAAGCACAGACGAGTGAGCCAAAGGTTTCATTGAAATGCAAATGCAATTTTATATTAAAAGATAGCAAAGGGATAATTCACTATATCACACAACACAGCTTGTTAGTACTGCCATGGAAATACATATACAGTCTTTTCATATTTACACATCAAGTGACAACCAAACAGAAATCATAAATACCTCTTTTTGTTAACTTTACAACAGCTATACGCAACCAGTATTTCATAAGATAAAAGAGCACTATTAAATAACTGGCATCTTCCCTATCATTTACAAGGTTTGGAAAAACACAGTGGTTAAAATATTCCAGCAAAAAAAAAAAAAAAAAAAAAAAAAAAGTTCTTCTCCAGTGAGTAAAATTAATACAAGTCTAAAAACGGTCAAGAAATCCCTTTGTACAAAAGACTATACAACTTAATCAACACAATATCTTCAACAGAAATGTTTGCTTATATCCGCATGATAAAATCTGTACAGTTTTAGCATTCCTGCAGCAGAGTTGGAGGGACTGTGAGCCGGGATGATTGATTACTGGGTCACCGTGATGCTCTGTAGGCCAAATGTCAACCAACCGTCAGAGACCCTAGTTTATTATGTAGCTGCCAAGACCCTCTTTCATTGGCCTCAGTGCTTCGTCTAGCAGCAAATCAGCAAGTTGCTGAGCTTGTAGCAGATACTTCAAAATACATGGTTCTATAAAGTCTAACCGATATATTTGTCAAAATAGCAATATAGTATTTCCTTGTACCATATTTCAACAACACACAGACTGGTACTCTAAAGTTAAAGCAATGCATAATATCTTTACTTGTATTAAATTAATGTTTCAGTAAGTTGTCAGTGATATATTTCTAAACTATAACCCTCACTGCCTGATGGGGTCAGACATGCACAGTGTTCCTAAGTTACCCATTTGTTATACTGTAATGTGGCAGATGCTGCGAGTGCACGTTTCCATTACAGATTTAGAGCTGAGAGATTTAAACTCAAATTACTAAAAACATTATTTCCTTACTTAACCCTGGTGGTAGTAGTGATCGTCGGAGCAGATCGTTTTGGATTCATGTGCCAAGGTTTTCCACACGTCTACCTCTAAAATCTGAGCCGAAGTGAAACTTAAAGTCTCAAAATAACTCTGATGCGTGAAGAGGATTGGGATAATATCCAGAATTACATATCATGATATTTTGACTTGACAAACTAGACAAAAGCAATATATTTTAATAATTGCGTGAGAGTTTGTTCTGATATGTGGCGATGAGAACTGAACGCTGCTTTTCCACACACTTTGCATTTTAGTGATGCAAACATTTATCCATCCATCCAACTGTCTTGTTCAGTTTGCTTACAATCTGATATTGTTTAAATAATATTTCTGTTTCTTGCTTTAACAAACTCCCAAACCTTCGTGGTTGTGTGTTAAAGGGGTGAAGGAAGGTCGATATATAGATTTTAGATGGTAGAAAGTTGGAGAGATGACAATAGAAGAGAATGTGGGTGAATATAATGAATATAATGAGGCTCACAAATGAATCCTTGCTGACCTTGATAATATCATAGAGCTTCAAATTCTAATAGTAAGTGCTGTGAATATGGATCATAAACCCAAAACACTTTAAGGTTTGTTTTTTTGGGAAAAAGCTCAATGTTCGTTATTTATCACAAAGAAACATTGGTGCATAAAAGCATCTACGCATCTGCATGGCTGAATATACCACGAGGGTTCAGTAAGAAATAGTTTTTTTGTGATTTGAGAGACCAACCCTTTAATCAGAATGAACAAAAAGAATGTCACGCTCATTTTACAACCTCTGAGAAAAAATAAATATACAGCTGAAGGAGGAAAAAAAAACTAAATGTTTGGCACTTAGGCTGTTACTTCATCGCGGCGTCCTCTGCTCTGCCTGAGGATCAGCAACGCTTGAATTACAACTTCCAAAAAAAAAAAAAACTCTTTTCGGGACACTTCTGCAGAAGATTAATTGAAGTCTGCAATTAGAGTACCAGCTACGTTCATGCTTGACCTGTTGGAGGCTGTAAAATAAGAGATTGATGCAGATGATGTCACCACTGAGGTCTCCCACTGAAACATCCCATAATCAAGATACATTTCTATTGAAGTGTGAATGCGGAAAGAAGCATGGAGACTCTGTGAAGCCCCGCCCTTTGGCACTGTCATAAATACAACTCTTGAACACCCGGGTCCTGCTGCACAAAAGTTCAACACGACACTCTCGCTGTTCTCTGAAAGTCAGCAAAACCCACTCTGAAGTACAAAAAAAAAAAGAAGTCCATAAATAGAGTTCAAAAAGACATGAGTGGCATTGGAGAGAGCATCGTGGTTACATAGTCCGGGGGAGGATGTTGTTTTTAGCTTTGTCCAAGAACCAAAAAAAAAGAAAAGTTCACATAAAATAAAGGTGGAGAGAGTCGTACACGGAGAGAAGCGTTCGTCACCCTGAGCGTTAGAACGCTCGTGTGTCTCTGCTCACTTCCTCCCCAGAGTCCGTTGCTTTCTTATTCCAGCATGCTCATTAGTTTTTTTCAGTTCGTCTAACGGCAGTCGCACTGAGGCTTCTGTTGGAGGACTGCGCTGCGTGTGTGTGTGTGTACAAGTAGGACGGAGCCCCAGTTTCAGCGAAAGAGTTGTGTGTTTATGAGAACTTAACCAGGTTCATATGTACTGTTACTCTACATATGCGGCTACGACGGTGTACCTTTTTATCTCTGTGTGTTTGTACCGGCTATAAATACAGGTGTGTTGGTTATTAGACGAGGTTGAGATAAAGCACGGAGGGTGTGGTGAAGGTGGAGGTGGTATTGGTGGGTGGGGGTGAGGCTCCCTCACACTTCACTCTCGGTGGAGGGTTTGCGCGTGGAGGCCCAGCCAGTGTCGGGCAGGCTGTGCTGGGCGTGGCGCTGCGGGGTGATGGCCGAGGGGGTCAGGGTGGTTATGGAGGAGCACTCGGACGCCTCCTCCTGGAGGAGCTGCTCCGTCTCGCCGTCGTCTAACGAGGCGCTGCTGGCCTGCAGGGAGACGGTGTCCGTGCGCATGCAGGTGTGCAGGCCGCCCCGGGACGGCTTGATCTGTTTCAGGTCGTCCCAGTACAGCTCCTCATTGGACAGGAGACACACGCCCTCCACGATGCGGATCTTCTCCTTGGTGTAGCCTCCGTCCCCGCCCCCCTGGACGACAACATAGGATTTGTGAGTCAGAGCGAAAGGTCAGTGTGTAAATCAGCACTTAAAAAAAAAAAAAAGGAAAAATCCACCCTCAGGTTCAAGTTCCACACTTTGCACGTTGTATGTTGTATATTTACAGCACGTTTGCAGGGTTCTTACATATCATCCATTTCAAGATTCCAGACCTTTCCAAAATTACATTTCTTTCTTTGCAGATATGAAAGCGTATCACATTTGTTTTGTCTTAATAAAATTTAAGCAATTTGTTCCCACATCAATGCGGCCCTTTTTATTCACTGTCTATGGAAACGATGTTGAAGGTTTCCTGATAACTACATCAATGTAGAATATGTGTGATGTCCTTAGATATCGCTGCAGTTTCTTGTTCAGAATATTATAGTTTAGAAAAGAAAGGCCAGAGTATTGTCCAAACTATCTTTTCCTTTTTTTCTCCAAATTATTCAGACCTGGAAATGACTAAAATCACGTTCCATACTTCTCCATAGAGCAGAGGAACCCTGCACGTTTCTTTATTTCCTCCTTTCCCACCCTTCATAAGTTAGTTCAGCCTGTTAAGGTGGATTTTTCCTCTCGAGCGATTAATAAACAACCAACAGCACAACACTCCAGAGCAAGATGTCACCTTCAAACACAACCCATGCACAGCAGGTCGGCCTCCTGCAGTAATGCTGTGCAATTTTCTGGAGGTTTTTTTTTTTTTTTCAGGTATATTTTAGATGCTACGTTGAAGGATTCCACCCTCAAATGGTCAGCAGATAAATGTGAGGGGTCGTTAGATGATTAATGGGAGAGGAACGAAGAACAAACGAGGATTCTCTAATCTGGTTCCACTTTTTGGACTTTCTCTAATCTTTGATTTTTGGTGAAATATTGGAGGGAATAAAAATCTCTATTTGGTGGAGCTGTTGGTGGAGCTATATTTATATTGATAATATAAATATAGAGACATATGTCACCTCTTATAAAATATCTATGTGGAACTTATGTTCAGCAATGAGTAGTAACAATATTCAGTAGTAGACATGCAATGGGCTTTGTTTTCCTTCTCCTGGTGTTACTGGTTAATATAGCTGATTATAATTATGATTCATTATAAAATGTGCATCTTTTTACTGTCTAAACAGGGGAGGTGGTCCTAATGACATCAACATCTCCTTGTTGATATGTGGATGTTTGCAGATGCAGCACCTTTAATAATTGAGCTTTTTAAATTCTTTTCCAGTCACGTCAGTTAACACCAAACCATCTAGAAGAGATAATGACAGCTGCATGCTGCTCTGGCTGCACTGAAGAGAGGAACATTCATGTCGGACAGCTGGTTGCATGCGGTGAAAGACAGAAGAAAAGAAGGAAAACAAAGAAACAGCAGAGGGCGATTAGGAGAAAAAACGGAAGTAGAAGAAGGCACGACTCCTCCATGCGGTGTAACTACCTCTCCACAGGACATGTGGGTCAAAAGATAAAGGGAGAGAGGGAGTTGTAGGGATGAGAGAGCTGCAGTGAAGGAGACAGAGGGGGAGGAAAAAGGTGAGCGATGGCGTCTGTGACCTGCAAGTGTCACATTTTATGATGTTGCCAACACAATCAGCCTGACCAGAGACAAACAGGGAAACGGTTTGTCTCCATGGTTACCTGCGGAACGCCTACACAAGACCGTAAACATCATGGATCCAACTCAAATCCATTCATCATTAAATCAAACCGTCCATCATCTCCTCCCAGTTCCTCGGATTCCTCGTTACCTCTTTTTTATATCGGAGCTGGTTGTATATCGGCGGCTTCTGCGACGCCTCGATCTTGACTTCCTGCGTGGACGTCCGGTACGAAGGGTTACTGTAGGTCAGGTTGCTAACACCCGGGTCAGCAAACTTGGACTTCTTATGTCTGTCAACCAAAAATAAAGAAAATAATCAGTTGATTAACGGTGGAAAGTTAATTAAGAAGAGTTTTGACGCTACTTTATTCTTCACTACCTTAATTACTTTTCACATACATTCAATCAATTCACTCACAAACTTACAAGAATTCATTATAAAACACAACGAACTGTAAGATTGAACCTGTACTTCACTCTGTCCCGTTTCCTCTTGTCATGTTACAGAGGTTTGAGTTTCAGTTAAAATAATTAGCAATTTCTATGACAGTAAAGTGAATATTTTGGGGCTGTGGACAGTTTTTGGGACATTTGAAGACTTTGGAAAACAGTGATTCTCCATTTCCTGATATTTAATAGACAATCGATAATGAAAAGCAATCGTTAGTTGCAGCCCTCCGACCCACCGAGGAACTGAGGGAAATTACCTGTAAATAATCAAGGCAGCGATGAGGATCAGAATCGCCAGGATGGTCAGAACTCCTCCGATGACGTAGCTGATGTGAAGTCCTTCTCCTACAACACAGATGATGTTTTTACAGACAACTGCAGCGGCTTCGTGTGAAATTAAGATCCATTGAGTTCAAGATCTCTTTTCTATGGGTGACATGGCCAAGTACATGTCACCCATACTACATTAAATTAAATGCTGTATTAGGAGAACAGTGATACTTCTCATATACTGACCATGAGGAGCCGTCACTACGTTGCTCTGTGAGCAGCCTTCTACATTCAGGTTCTTGTCTGTGCAGCTGAGAAATAAAAACAGAAATACAACTTAGAAAATGCTACACAGATCCTGCATTGTAGTATCAGCTGTTCATTAGTCCAGAATGACCTTATTGAGTCAAACATGCTGTAGATTTTTCCTGAGATTAGTCTCTTTATGTCTTTGGGAGTGTTTATAACATGCATTTTTTATTCTGGAAGTAATTAATCCTAAAAAGCCTGAAAACACTGACGGACTAACCAGTTCACTTTTCCACCAACTTATAAAGTCGCTCTTCAAGTTAGAATTATTTTTATCTTTAATGAACTAAGGTAAGGAAGGAAAGAAAATACAGAAAACTCATCAGCAGCAGATTATGCAGAAGAGATACAAGGCAAAAAGGTGGATCATGTGTTTATAACAGACGTACTTGACCAGTGATGGGCCTCTGTGTGGGGAGTCTGTGGGAGCTTTGGGGATCTTGTTGGGGACGGGGGTGCTGCTGGTTCCTCTGGCAGGAGCTGTGGGGACGTAACCTGAAACTGAATTCATGAAAACATTCACAGGTTATTCTTTACTTTAGGGAATATTTTGGAGCAAATATCACAGCTTCAAGTTAAAAACTGAAAGTCACAGAAAGACATTGAGACCAGAAATCAGAAGATGTGTTCTAGTCCTCACATTAGATCTTATTCTCTTTCAAAACCATTATGTTACGTTAGGATTCAAACCCGAGGCAGTAAATCAGACATGGGCTTGACTTAAAAACTTTTCATTGATTTTCCACCTGTCTCTGTACTTTAGTTCCTCTGCGCCCCCTGCTGGACACTTCTGCTCTTACACAATGACCTGTTGTCCATCCATCCAGTTTGTATCCCTGTTTATTCCTCACTAGGGTCAGAGGCAGAGTTACACCCCAGATAGGTCACCAGTTAACCGTGGGCCACACACACACACACACACACACACACACACACACACACGCACACGCACACGCACACGCACACGCACACGCACACGCACACGCACACGCACACACACACACACACACACACACACACACACACACACACACACACACACACACACACACACACACACACACACACACACCATTCACTCACACACTCACACCTACAGGCAATTAAGAGTCTCCAATTAACCTCAGTATGTTTGACAGTGAAAGGAAGCTGGAAAAAAGCCCATGGATGAAGAGAACATGCAAACTCCACACAGAAAGATACTATGGAATCATGGTTGAGCAGGGCCAGGGTTTCTGTAGCATCAAACAGCCGCTGTCTGTTCATCACTCACTGGTGGAGCAGGGTCGGCCGTCGGGTTCGTCGGGGCAGGCACACACGAAGCTGTTGGTCTTGGCAAAGCAGAGGTGGGTGCAGCCGCCGTTGTTCACTCCACAGAGGTTGGTACCTGATTGACAGAACAGGGTTTATTCACACCAAACAGCAGCAGCCTGTGTGGCTTATCTGAACTCCTCCTGGAGTTTGGATCATTTCCCTGGTGACTGAGAGCGACGACGTTTGAATTCTGCTGCACTGCGATGCTGCAAAATGAAGGTTTCAGCACTTTTAAATGAGGGAAATCAAATTTAAACTAATTAGAAGAAACTACCCCCAGTACAATATATAGTGTACATAATAAACGCATATTATATGATTGATTAAGTAGCTCTAACATCATTTTTTGTTTAAGCTGATTAAATCCTTTATTTAGTTGCCAAACATTCATTGGATCCACCTTTTTGAATATGAATATTTGCTGCTTTTCTTCATCATATATGACAGTAAATTCACTATTTTGTGGATTTGGAGACATCGGATAAATTATATCAAGCATTTCTCACTAGTTTACGATGATTCCCAGAGTCAATGGTGACTAATTAATAGAAAATTGATGAAGCGAGTTTGTTTGACTCAAAAATCTAAAACACAATCATCAGACCTCTGCTGCTTCAGCACTTCACCAACCAACCACTTGTGGTGTCTCCTGCCAGCTGAACCTGTCTCGGTGAAGCCTCCTCACCTGTCTGCCTGTGAGGAGATACCACTATAATGTCCATGAGGCCCTCCACGTTGGGCAGCACGGTTTCCTTGTTACGGCCGGTGTGTTTGTCCACTCGCTGGATGGACTTAGTCTGCCAGTCCGTCCAGTAGATCCAGCGGTCTTGCTGCGAGAGTCGGGAGAAAGGAGTTAGAGGGGAGGACACCGGCTTCAACTGGGGAAACGAGGGAGAAGAAGAGAGGAGGGAAAACACAGACAAGGAGCAGGGGGACGGGAGGAAGAGGGGGGGAAGGGAAAGAGAGGGAGAGAGGAGGAAGAAAAATGAGGGTCAGAGTGGAAGAGAAGTAGAAGAAATGGTTAAGTCGAATGAGTCGGAGGACGAGGGGATGACCAGCGGGAGTCACACGGAGAGCCGATGGGTGAGAGAGAGCGGGTGAGTGGAGGAGGCAGCCAGGAGGAGGGGTCAGCCCAGTGATTGACAGCTGGAGGTTAGGGGGTGGAGGGGAGGGCGGGTACCTGAGTTAGGGCGAAGGGGTGGGACACCGGGCTGACGAGGATCTGACGCAGTTTCCCGTTCAGGTCCGAACTCTCGATCCTGTCCAAGTGGGCGTCCACCCAGAAGATCCTGAAAACAGCCCACAGTCACAAACACATGAAAAAAATACTACTTTAAATGCTGTGTTGATGCTGTGGTAACACCGTTAGCATAAATGCTAATGCAGACACTAGACAGGGGTCTCCAACCCTGGTCCTGCCACTGTGGGTGCAGGCTATTGTTCCAACCAAGTAGTAAACTCACCCATTTCTACTGATGAGGTCCTAGTAGATGAGTAGATTTAGGTGTGTATCTGCTTGGTTGGAACAAAAACCTGCAGCCTCAGTGGCTCTCCAGGACCAGGTGCTAGAAAGTTAAAATGCTAATTGTAATATTAGCATATTAACTCTACTATAAAGAGGTTTTCTTGTCTGACCTGCGTGTGTCGTAGTCCAGCGTGAGGCCGTTGGGCCAGCCCAGGTCGGTGTTGATCAGAACCTTCCGGTCCGACCCGTCCAGGTGAGATCGCTCGATCTTTGCGATGTGACCCCAGTCAGTCCAGAACAAGAAGCTGCAGAGACGAGCATGTGAACAACACACGCTTTATTCAGCTGACGCCCTTTAATATTATTTTAATAGCTCAAAATGACTCTAAGTTTAAATAATAAAAAAATCTCTCACCCTTTGCTGGGGAACACAGCGATGGCTCGAGGTTCATCCAAACTGTTGTTGACCAGGACTTTGCGGCTCGTCCCGTCCAGCCGCGCGACCTCAATGGTGTTTCTGCCGGTGTCGGTCCAGTACATGTTCCTGGACACCCAGTCCACAGCCAGCCCGTCTGTGGTCTTCAGGCCCTGGCTGATCACTGTCTCCATGTTGCTGCCGTCCAGGTCAGCGCGTCTGGAGGGAACATGAGAGGAAACAATGAAGGAACTACGTTCATTTGCTTAAGTACTATTCTGAGCTTAAGTCTTTGCATGTGATGCTACTTTATACTTAATTCCTCTACATTTATCTGAAGCTTTATTAACTGCCAGATATTTTAACTGTTGCCTACATGTATTATTTTTATTGATGTTTATTTATGTTGTATTCTGTGTTCATACCTTATAACATCCAGGGTGACGTCGGTGTAGTAAAGTTTTCCGTCCACGCTGTCGTAGTCTAGAGAGATGACGTTGTGCAGTTCCGGCACCGGCACGTGCACGTCGGTGTGGTCGGTGGTGTCGAGGGAGATCCTCCTCACGCTGACGCGGTTGGAGAAGAGCAGGTACGTCTCTGGGGAGTCGTCACATGACCTCCCGTCTCCTTTGAGCAGGATGCCGGTGGGACAGGCGCAGGACGTGCCGTTGGGACGAGGCAGACACAGGTGAGTGCAGCCTCCGTTCCTCCTGCCGCACTTATTAAAACCTGAGAGGCCAGAAGAGGAGGAATGAAGGTGTGTTGATGTTTCCAGGCAACACAGAATTACCTGTCAATCAACTGTGTGCTGGTAACCTCAGTGGGCTAATTAGCACATTTTTCTTCCAAGTCAATCAAATACAGTGAATATAGATGAACTAATTTAATTTTAATTGCTTGCTGCTAAGTTGTTGGAAATTTCGTCATTTTCGACATTTCTCTTTCTATTTTGTCTTTTTTTCATGATCATGATTCCCATAGTCATAGCAATGGGTGTTTTTATCAATACAAGCTGCTACTATGTGGCGAATGGTATTTTTTAGTTTCCCTCATCAAAATCAACAAATACACAATCCAGCAACTCCCAAATGCTTTGGTGTCATTTCCTGTACATGCAGGTATGAGATGGGGCTTGAGAAGTATCTGTATAAATAAATAAATAAACACACACTTCCCAAAATGCAAACCTTTCAAACTCCATCTGTAATTCTGGGTTTCTAATGTGTGAAACACTCAGACTGAAGGTGACAGCGATTGCAGACTCACCCAGCGGCCTCTCCCTGTCCACGGCCTGAATGTCCATCAGTCCGGGCAGGTTGGCTCGCACCGTGATGGTGTTGGCGCCGCTGTTCTTGTCGGCGCGCTGGATGCTGCGGCTCTGCCAGTCGGTCCAGTAGATGTGGGAGCCCAGCAGCGTTAAACCGTATGGGTGCTGCACCGGGGTCACCAGGGTGTGGCGGTTCTGCCCGTTCAGGTCGGCGGCCTCGATGCGCTGCAGGATGAGACAAGACCATGAGAGCAGGTTTGTTGTCTTTCAGCTTAACCTGCTCACATTTTAGTCAATTAAAGTTCAGACACCTTTAAATATCTTGATCATAATTGAGTGTTTTATTCTCCTGGCATGCATGTGTTATTTGTGGATTTTACATCCACAGGGATTTATTCCTCAACAATGTAAATCCTCAAATGAAGGCTGAGGCTTTGGTTCCTCTCCTTTGAAGGATTAGCGAGGGGTTTTATTCAGTGAGGTGCTTCATTCATGGAGGTGGTTGAGGGGTATATGGAGGGGCAGTCACCCCACTGACCTCAGTGTGAGCGTCAGCCCACAGCAGCTGGGAGCCGGCCGTGTCGATGGCGAGGCCGTTGGGCCAACCCAGGTTGTTACTGATGAGCGCGACGCGTTCTGATCCGTCCATCGCTGAGCGCTCTAGCTTGGCGTGCTCTCCCCAGTCTGACCAGTACATATAACTGGAAGAGAGAGAGATAGAGAGAGTGTAAGCACAGTGATTATAATAATGATATATACATACAAATACAGTTTACAGCCATGCTGTGACATCTCCTGTCGGTGATTTTAAACCACTACTGAACATTTTCTGATGTTTAGCCATAGGGAAAAAAAGAGAAAGGGAGGTTTGTCAACTGGCAATCTGATTATTTCTACCAGGTTTATCTACAGCTCAGGAAAAAATAAGAGACCACTGCAAAATTATCTTTTTTCTGATTTTACTACTTATACGTATGTTTGGGAAAAACAAAAAAGATGCAATGTTTTCACACCTCAAACAATGCAAAGAAACAAGATCAAACCTAATACTAATGTTTACACAGAGGTCAGAGATCAATATTTGGTGCAATAACCCTTATTTTTAATCACAGCTTTCATGCTCTCAAGTCATTACCATTGTTCTTGAATGACTTTATTCCACTCCTGGTTCCTCTTTAAGCAGAATGAGTTGTGCATGTGTTGGAATTTAACAGACACTGGACTAGAATGGCTGGAATACATGTAGAGATGCTGATTCCAGAAAAAGAAATGCAGTGCTTTCTTATTTTTTCCCCAGAGCTGTATATCCACCTTGCACAGACAGAAAGAAGCTCAGATGCTCTGCGGCCTCACCCCATCTCGTTGTAGAGGGCGATGGCTCGAGGGCTGTCCAGGTTTTGCCAGACGAGAACTTTTCTCATGGACCCGTCCAAGTTGGCGACCTCGATGCGGTTGGTCCCTGTGTCCGTCCAGTAGATCTTTCTGCCGACGGCGTCCACCGCCAGACCATCTGTCGTCATCAGTCCTGCAGGAGAAAGACGCGTTAGCATCCTCTCATGACTATCACTGAGCCAATCAGGTTGTACCGAGCGGCTTCCTCCTCACCTGTGGAGATGATGTCTTCCTCTGCCGTGCCGTTGATGTTGGATCTGCTGACTTTCTTCAGCGTGCTGTCGGACCAATACACTTTTCCTGCAGCAGGTAGCACATACACCATTTGTACACCGCTCTGCTATTTTGAAACAAACGCTTGAAAACTTTTGAGAAGACACACAAACCTTCTTTGGGGTCGACGCCGATGGCGATGGTGTTTTTCATGGAGGTGTTGACGGCAAGGACCACGTCAGCAAAGTAGGGGATGTCCAGAGAAACCATCCTGATATCTGTCCTCCGAGCAAATACTAGGAAGCTGCTCATTCCTGCACACACACACACACACACACACACACACACACACACACACCTGTCAGGATACAGAGGCGCTGACCTCCTTTTATCTTCCTGATTTTGACATAATGCAGCACTGCTGTATAACCGTAGCAACACAATAAGGGACGTGCATGGTCAAAGGTTTTATCTGCTTCTCTTCACTAAATCCTGGCACGATTCCTTCACATTATTCATTTCAAAATTCCAGACTTTTCCAGACTCAAATTTCCAGACTTCTCAATAGATATTTCAGACCACAGTACAAATATTTGGACACTTTCCTCTAAAATACTGAATAAATAGGATTTTATTATTGTTTCCCCATATTTTTTTCATTTTTTAATAGTTATAAAAGGTTATGTAATTCAATTCTTATGGCATCTTGGCAACTTTTTTATTCCCTGTATACATGGAAATGATGAATGCAGACATACAGGTTCCTGTTTACTTCATGCTATGTGCTTACTTCACTACATGGAAGTTAACATTTGATGAAAATAATGTATTATATACATATAAACACATGGTTTCCATCCTCTCTTTTCTTTTTTCCCCATAATTATTCAGACCTGGAATTTGCTAAATCAATTTCCATATGTTTCTATACTGCGTATAGAATATCACAGATTAGTTGAGAACTGCAACTGCTGGTTGTGGATCTGCTCTAATGTTGGTAATGAATAAAGAGCCGTTAGGTACCAGGCGTGCATGTCTTTCCGTCCGTCTGCAGGTTGATTCCGGTGGGACAGGCACAGCTGGAGGCTTTGGGAGCAGGAGCCAGGAGACAGAGGTGACTGCAGCCTCCATTATTCACCGCACAGGGGTTACGCACTGCAGAGGGAGACACACAAACAGACCCGGCTCACCCACCGTCCTCCTCCTTTCTGGGTCAGCTCAAGGGGGAAGGAATGCGAAGGGAATTGGAGAATTGGGGCGAACAAAACAGCGACATGCAACTTGCGATAGGGACAACGAAGGCCTTCAGGGGGGCACGGGGGAGCCCCGACACATCAGAGAGATCAGGGAGGTTGTGTTTGAACGCAGGAGACCCTGAGGCTCTCTGGCCTCTCGGCTCAGTTTACCTGTAATCCCCCCCAGTGTCAGCTCACACACCGGATCTGAGCTCTGGGAAACAACGGGAAAACCAGGAAAAGCAGAGTGACAGGAGGAGATTTGTTTCCTTTGTCCAAAGAGACCACACGAGTCCAACAGGACACTGAGCTCTTAAAAATAGAAGGCCGGTCACATGTTTTATCTTTGCTCTGTGAAATGAATCAGTTACCATGAGTTTAAAGTGATGGACTGAATTGTGAGAAGTGTTTATCAAGCTAAATGTATCAATTTAAACTTTAGAGTACCTTTCATACATAAAAACGCAATGCAAAGTGCTTTTCAGAATACAAGAGATTTCTATTTCATTATTTTGCTGATACTAAATAATAAACTAACTAATGTCTAAACTAATGTCTTACATCTTCATAATCCTCATTTTACTGAGCAGAGAACACATAATGTGACCCGACCTTGTTCAACAAACTAACATCTCATCCTGACAATTTACTGTTTAACTATTTTTAAACCTGTGTGTTAGAGGGAGATGATCCTGCTGCAGCCGTCGTGGTTTTTCAACTCAGTGAAAGTGGAAGGTCACTTACTGAATTTTGGGGCTTTTTCTAAGGAACCAAACTCGTTTTCCACGGTGAACAAACCATGTCGACCAACAGCTTTCTATTCCAAGAACAACACAGTTCTGTATATAAAGATGCTTCAGTTCCAACAATGCTCATCTGACACAAATTAAATCTTAATCTGTTGATTTCTGATCCTGTAACCAGATATACACGATATGTGCCACTGCTATTCAGACACATGGAATCATGCACACACCTGTTTCGCGGTGCCTCTGGAACATGTGTATGTCCATGAGGTTCTCCAGGTTCTCGGCCAAAGTGCGTCGTCCCAGCCCGGTGAGTTTGTCTGCGCTCTGGATGCTCTTGGACTGCCAGTCAGTCCAGTACAACTTATCCTCGTGCACGGTCAGGCCGAAGGGGTGAGGCAGCTGGGTGCCGATCAAAACCTGCACACAAGAGACAGGACAACAGGCCCAGTGTTGTTTCAGGATTATTTCTACACAGACATTCACAGTATCTATTCAACATTAACAGAACAACTAATAATTCAAGCCTCCTCTCTGCAGCTCTATAGGGTCTCAGCTTGTTTTAAGGCTCACTTTCTGAATTCAGGCTTATTTTGAAACATAAACAGTATTTATAGACCATCTTATAGACTTCATATAATCACACATTAACATCCACATTTCTGGGACCCTGTGATTATATACATCACTCTACAAAAGGTTACCTGTCGGTCAGAACCATCAAAGTTGCCATATTCAATAGTCTTCATGCCGGCGTCGGCCCAGTACAGGCGTTTAGTCTCGTAGTCGATGGCGAGCCCGTTGGGCCACGTCAGGTTGGACGAGATGATAACGATACGACTGGAAGCGTCCATTCCAGCTCGTTCTATCTTTGGGTTGGCGCCCCAGTCAGTCCAGTACATGAAGCTATGGAGAAAGAATAAATAGATGAGAAATCCAGCTTCATACACGGACTCATTAAGGCTATTTCCCCCCATCTGCTCACCCTCCAATCGGGTCCACAACAATGTCCCTCGGTCGGTCCAGGTTCTCCCAGATCAGTACGGTCCGCATGCTCCCGTCTGCATTAGAAACCTCGATACGATCCGTACCTGTACGTTACATTAAGAGATTGATCATAGTGAGAATGCAGCATCCTTGAATATGATCCATCTGATCAATTCCACATGATCTCGAACTCATGGATGGAACATTAAACCTCATTTAACCTCACGATTCTAAAGTTAGAAGCTGAAATGTAAAGTTGTTGTTGTTATAGCTGACACAGAACTTACTCAGGAACTCAGCAAGACACGGAGGACTGAGTAGATCTGAGGAATGTTTTTTTTTCCCAGACCTGAAAGAAGGAACATGCAGACGGACAACCAAAGATATTTACCTGCATCGGTCCAGTACAGCTTGTTGGTCACCCAGTCAATCGCCAAACCTGCTGGACTCTCCAGGCTGGTGTCCACCACCACCTGAACACACACCACACACACACATTTCTACGGTTTCTACAGATGATATTTAAAATAAATGGATACTGCTGTGTCTTCTTTATGACACTCTGGCATCAGCCCAGCAGATGGCGCTGCTGCATAAACCTTCCTGCTCTATGTGCTCTATAGGTTCTCTGCGAGGCTCAGGGATGGAGGAGGAAGACGCCGTCATGCTCCACTCACCTCCTGCTTGGTGCCGTTCCACAGAGCTCTGTTGATGGAGTCGGTGGTGACGTCCGTCCAGTAGATGAAGCCGTCTTTGGCGTCCCAGTCCAGCGCCACGGCGTTGCGCACGTCAGCCAGAGGGATGACGTCATCGGACATGTCCTCTGTGTCGAAGCTGATCCGTCGGATGTCCGTCCTTCGGGCAAAAAGCAGGAACTTGTCAAGACCTGATTAAAGACCAAAGGTCTTCTGTCAGTTTTCTAGGTTTAACAGTGGGGGAGGGGGGGCAACAGTGAAACAGCACAACAGCACTAACACACAGAACACTTGCCAAACTTCACTTAACACAAGCATCCATTAATGATGATGACTGCACATGTTTTCATAACTGCAGGGTGTGTAAGTGTCATAAAAGCCTCATAAAACAGTTTCATTAAAAACTTTGCCAAAATAAAGCCCATTCCACTTCAGCACTTCCTAATCTGCGCTGAACTGTAACATCGAATTTGATTTGGTTTTAAATGTTTTTCCTCTGACAGCCTCCACCTCTGCTGCCGGCTGATCAGGGAAATTAAGGCATGTTACAGGATTATCATATATTTAGCATCATCAGTCAAATATTTTTGTCTCTGCTGAGACTTCACTTTTACACGAGAACTTTTTAACTCTATAAAAGGCAGAAGCTGAAGGACAACTGAATAAAAAAGATATTGCACCGAGCTAAATTTGAAATAATTTGCTGTCAAGTGCAGAATGGCTAAAACGATATAACAGGTATGACAAATGGAAGGTTTGGAGGGACTCACTGTTGGCACAGCTGTGGTGGTCCACCTTCTTGAAACCGGTGGGACAGGCGCAGGTGTACGTCTTGTTGCTGGGGAGACACAGGTGGCTGCAGCCGCCGTTGTTGGTGCCGCAGCGGTTCTTTCCTCCTGCAGACAGACAGAGACACAGCTCAGGAAACTAACATTTAAAGACAAAGACTGAGCCTCCGACTCTTCTGGTCTTATATAATGATGTGGTCATTGCTGGAACCTGGGGCTGTAGTGATTCTACATGTTTCACAGTATACGACTGTATAATTAGTATAATTAGTGCTGTCAAGCAATTCAAATTATCAAATTAGGTACAAGCTTTGTGATTAATTAATCTAAATTAATGGCATACATCAGGTGCAGGTGACTTTATCCAGAGGGAAATTTGAGGGCATCACAATGACAAACTTTAAAGAAAGAGCCAACAGAACGGAGCTGTTCCTGTATCTCAGTATGAATATTATCCATTGCATCATAGACTTTAACTGTATAGTATGCAGCATCTTTCAGTTGCAGCAATTAAAAGTCTGACACTCAGAGATATCGATGACAGGAAACAGAATTAAAATGATGTTTAACACCACAAGATGTTCTATTTCCTATAATTAATTAATCAAAATGAACGTGTTACTTTGGCAGCCTTAGTTCTATAAACTGAAAGGAATCATTTCATGGATTTATTCGTAATGTTTGAAACTAAAAATAAATGAATTAAACTGATGTTGTAGATCTGCAGAGCAGACGTTAAACTATTCTGTATCTCTGGACTCTGAATCCTCTTTGCTCTGTCTGACCCAAAGTTCAGATCTGTTTTAAAGTCTGACTTCACATGATTTCATTGAATCTCCACTAATAGAAAGAGGAATGTCATGACCTCAGCCTGCCAACACAGAGGCAGCTCACAGTTCATAACAGTGTCGGGTTCTTACAGTATTTTATCAGCGTGATAACCAAAACTTTCTCTTGGCTACGACTCAAGTTCAACACAGTTTGTTAGCAAAGAACACAAGTCTACCGGCCACTTCACCGCAGGCTGCAACGCCAGCGACATCCATTATTTTTACCATTTCTGTTTCGTTTGGACACCGTGAGAAAAAGCGTTTCATTCATGCGTGCTGTGATACACTAACTCAAACAAGAAGGGACTTGATGACCTCAACCAGATCATCTCCCGCCTGTTTTTATGTGATGTTGGGTTCTTCTCCTGCTCTGTGATGTCTTCACTGCTTCAGGCAGCAAACATGGAGGCTGAATTCAGTTAAAAACTCTGCCTTTGTTAACCTTTTATCAAAAATCAAGTGCAGATGTTAACCGCTCGCCTCTGAAACCAATGAAACTACTGAAAATCACTCCACTTAGTCCCAGATCCACTCATCGTTTTGCTCATTAACAAATAAAAAGACTGATTGTTTGTGTCTTTGTCTCAGACTGAACTCAATCTGACATGATCAGCACAGATTTCTGTGCTGCTACAAACAGAGCAGTGAAATCCTCCATCTTGTTATTGATTGACCTGATTCAAGTCATAATTTTGTGACTTTGCCGTCATGACAACAACGGAGGAGGAAAAATGTCTATTAAGACAAGCAGCATGTAAACAGCAGCAAAAATCTAAACAAGACATGGAATATTCATGCATTTATTCAGCATGAGTGTATATATTATATTAAATATTAAATTAACCTCATAGCAAACTGTTCCCAAATAACTTTTCAGACAACAACTCTGCCCTCCCTCTGCCATATTGTGCATGTGCCTCTTTCAGATATTGTAAAAAGTAAAATTGCAAATAAATCCTTTCATCTCAATTATATGATGTTTTGGAGAACACACAGATTGAAATTGCAATCAAAGTTCAATTAATTGTACAGCCTCAGCTTTACATTTACATTATAAAACCTAAACATTGAGCTTCACAGACCTGCAGGCTGCCGTTGGGGGTGCAGCGTGTGGATGTCCATGGGGAAGTGCAGCTTGTTGCGGATGATCTCCTGGTTCTTGCCGGTGAACTTGTTGGCGCTGTTGATGCTCTTGGTGTGCCAGTCGGTCCAGTAGAGGCTGTCCTCGAAGACCGTGATGGCGAACGGGTGGGGCAGGCCTGGAGAAAGGGAGGGAGAAGCAGAGGGCTCAGAACGGCCACAAAACCAGCAACAACTCATTAAAGGCAAGAAAACAAACACAGGCGGCAAATTCGGCTCCTTTACGACGAGCAGAAAAACAATGATTCCGTGGCGCTAACGTGGAAATTTTAAGCCTCTTTCCGCAACGATGGAAAAAACAAATGCTGCCTTTGGCTGGTTCCACCAGTACTCCCCAAACATCCTCCCAGTGAGGGCTGCGGCTCCGCTGATGTCATATTATCCTCAATCAAAGCTGCGTTTGCTTGCTCTGCCTCTCATCAGCCTGGAGCTGCTTCAGTTGTGGCCAGAGAAGCTCCGTCGGTTTCCTTCCAGAACCCGGACGCCTTTAAACCGGGTCAGACTGACACTGGACAGAGTCTGGCGTCAAATCGGATTTAGATTTGAATTGTTTTAATGAGTAATTCTAATCTGATTGATAGTAATTGAGCCCAGATTTCCTCTCCCATTTACAAGATATGTATGTGTGTACTCTGATCCAAGATCAATCTTATTAGTTTAGTTTTTACTGGAAGGTTTTAAGAGTTTGGTGGAAACACAGAGAGCACCAGGGTAGAGTGGAGGTTTTGGTTTAGTTTTACTGAACTGGTTAAACACATCAAACCTGTGAAAACTCAGTTTGCACGATGTCTCTGCAGCATCAAATCTTTTATAACTAAATGAGCACAATTACAAGTTAAGTTGCTTTATTTAGCTTTTAGACACCTGATAGAAGCACCAACGTAAAAAAGAACTGATGTTGAAGGTATTAGGAGTTGGTCTTTGATTTCCTTTGTGGGAAGTTGTTACTATAATTTAAAAAAGATTTTCATGTTCAAATGCAACAAATGTTTGTGGGAAATCTTTTTATCTTATGTTAAATGATAATAGATGGGATTATTATATTAAAAGTTAATTTTTGTGGTTTATTACATATGTGGGTTGCATCCTGTTATTCACATGTGAGACTACTTCACTCCTTATACACCCAACCTGCAGAAATATGCAATTATATGCAACCCAACCAACAAACTGTGTGTTATCCTGTTTACTAAACACAGGCAGGATCATGAGTAGTTCCTGGGAATGCTGTGGTGGTATGAAATAATTACTGGGGGGGGGGGGGGGGGGGGGCTACTGCAGCAACCCTGCATCAGTGTGAGTGCTGGTGGGTTCTGTGGGAGGGGGAGGGTGGTTCCACAGTGTTACTGCAGGTTCTGGCAGTGTATATGAGAGCGAGAGAAGTGTGGAGATTGACGCTCAGCTACTTTTCAGCACCTGAAAGCGTTTTCTCATAAATAAACCAGGAACTTTGCACTTTGGTAGCTGGATCCTTGTCTCTGGCTCGTGTCTGTCAGTGACTCATTCCAGAGTTTTCACTCTGCAGTGTTTTCTGCTCCCTTTGTTCTGCAAGGTGTTTTTTGTCAAATAGCATTTTTGTTATGCACGGCTCCAGCTGGTCGTTGGCCCAAAAACTATGAAACAATAGAAAAAATAAACTAAAACATGTAAAATGTGACATATATCCTCTTTAAAGTTAGGAAAGTGCACATTGTTTTATAAAGGTGTAACTGAATCCTTCATTTGTTGCTCTACTGGTGTCAGTAATATGCTGATGTAAGTCCAGGCTGCCTTCAGAGAGAAGCTGATTGAAATTCAAGTTCCAGGCCCTTTTAAACTGTGACTCTACTTCTGCATTGACTCTATTAGTCTGTAAATACTCTGGTCTTAGTGCAATTTGTTGATTTGGCTTAAAAGTGTCAGGATGAGTGTTTACAGCCTGTATCAGTGAAACTCCGGCCTAAATACAAACATGTGAAGCAGCAGGAAGTCCTCACAGATTCGTCTCCATTGGGAACAGGGTGACTCCTCCACACTCATCCAAATTAACGTTCCCGCTCTCTCTCCAGCGTAATCCTCCTCTGGTGAAGTAGCTGCAGAGTTGGATTAGAGTGCTGAATAGATGGAAAAAGTGATTTTTGCTGCTCCACAGAGCGGTAATGGTGGCGGTGGTGCGGCGGCGAGTGTGCTGGCACAGAGCTTTTAAAACAACGCTGCTCGTTTAATGACAGTGTTTTACAGCGCAGCATAAATGTCAAGTGGTAAATGTCTAAAACTGGAAAGAGAACAGAATGATAATGGGCTTTCGAGGATAAGAGTTAGTGTAAGTACAGTAAGCTTCAGCTCAGTGAGACAATAGTTTTATGGTTTTAATTTAGTTACATGTTTTATGAGCAACAAGTGATTGGTTTAATCCCCTAAACAAAAAAAAAATCATCTCAAATCTGTGTCACCAAGCAGAGGCAGACATCACCATAATCAGCCACAAAAACAGCAGAAAATCACAGAAATCTGTTATTTTTCAGCTAATTTAGAAACAGCAACGCCACCAGAGATCACTGCAGGTTTAAATAATGAAAAACTAATAATATAAAGCTCAGTACATATTTATAAGATGTGTTTAACTTGTTGCTAGAGTCAGAACCCTAAAAATCAAGAAGATTTTCTGCCAATGGAATCACAGAGTTCAAGATAATTCCACACAATAATGGACTAACTGCACCAAAAATAAGATATTTAGATTATATTTTATTGTTTGCAATGTGTAATATCTGTAACTCTGGATAACAAAAAGGGCAACTCTTCAATCTTTCCCTCCTCCCTCCTCAGACAGGTGATACTGGCTGTCTGTGTGTATTTTCTGATCTTATCCTATCATGAGGGAGACAAACAATACGCCCTCTTCCCTCCTCTGAGCCATCGATAGCCATAGAGGCGTCTGGTTTTGATACGGTCACCTCTCTCCCCCCCCGCGCCTTCTTTCCAGGACAGCTGGAAGAGCAGCTGCGGGCCGGCGGGGCATCAAACGTCCCGGCCGGCCTTCACAGTAACGTCCCCTTTAACCTACGCTCGGCACCTCCCGGCCCTCTCACACCTCGGCTGGGTCTGGCACACACTCAGCTCAACTCTGCCTCCAGCTGGACACACACACACACATGGACTGTAGAGCAGTGTGGGCAAAATATATTACATATAAAAGTCTGAGTCTGAATCTAGCATTAGCGCTGTTAGCATGTTGCAGCAACTACCGTGTCTCTGAAGTGGTCGACTCTAAAACTGCACTGCAATAAAGCAGACTGGATGACATCATCACACGAATGCAAATACATAAATCATACCCCTCTCAATTTAAATATATTAAATGGATTTAATTCATGCAGAAAATGTTTTCTTAAAGTCTGTTATTTCTGTCGATTGAACGTTTAGACCAAAATGAATCTATAAATAAACTAAAAGCCACGACATGTAGAATTTAACAAGAAATGCATAGTCTCTGTCTGTGAGGATGAGAGAATCGATCCTACTGATCCACTCAGACGATCAGGCCAGGTAGTAAAGAAACATACAAAGTGGACAATGCTCGAGTTAAGATGCTCCTGGAGGAGGTGAAACGCTGCTCCCTGATAGTTTTATACGCTGAACCTTTAACGGCAGCTTGATGGACTTCACGAGTTCGTAAAAACCCGGTGACCCGTGTTATCACAGCGTGATTTTGACTACGTTCCAACAGCGTTTTGTGATGTCACAGAATGCACGGCTTTCTCCGTCTTTCAAGCGGCCACAGAGGAAAAGTCCATGACACCATGGCAATCACAGAACATCAAATAAATCTGGAAATGAGTTTTATGCTTTTATCTGTGATGCTCCCTCTTCCTCCTCCAGTTCTACTTCCTATAGGACCGAAGGACGTCCAGTGGATTATAATGCAGCAGACGGCTCTTTGTAAACGAGGCATCACTGGAGTATAAAGCATTTGTCCTCCATGGTCTCACACACAGTCAGTCAGTCACACACACACATACACACACACCTGCCCATACGTCCTTCTGTCTCCCACTTCAAGGTGCACAGGTGTGCAGACTGGATAGAGGCATTATCAGTGACACCTGTCTGCCATCCAGCTCCAGTGACAGAGAGACTGGCATACACCCAAGTCACACACACACCACACACACATACACACACACACACACACACACACACACGTATAAGTGTAGACAAAAAAGACACCCGTTAACATTCCTCGACACAGACACTCAGAGTGTAACCACACACCACACACACGTCCCATTTGTCCTGTGTGTTGTCTGAGCAAACAGAGGCGGTGGAGGAAGGACAGGGCCAATTACAGCCTTTTATCCTGAGAGCACACATCATTAAGGAGAGCTCACACACACACACACACACACACACACACATACAGGCACGTGTACGCACAAACACACACATGCACTTCACAGTCTTAAACATTCTTAATTGCTACTGATGTGATTGTTTCTTTTATCTCACTAGAAATAAAAAAAAAAGAAAACTAAACTGGAAGCCACACGGTTGGCTCAAACATCTCTTCACATTTCACAATTTTTAAATACGGTAATAGATATCAAATGTGTGGTTTACATCACCATTTGCAAACACTTTTAACAGTTTATTGACCTTGAAAACGCCCCTTTAACGATTGGGAATGGTACTTTCTGTTTCACAGCTACTACTGAAGAATAATCTTCTTTTTAATGTTCTAATTGGCTTAAAATCTAAAAATGACCAAATATCCAAATGTTTCTTGGATGTGGTTCCTTTTTTTTCCCTGAGGTGGGACTGTCCACCAACTTTCATGGAATTCTGCTGATGTGGTTTTGCCTGCTGACAAATATAATTTGGGTAAAAACATAATTTGTGGTCCAGACATCCACCTTCAGCCTGCCGCTGAGGTCAAATAACACCAATTCCTGCCAGTCCATTGATGTGAAGCTCGAAAACCAACTGGACTGATTTGAAAAGTTGTATTAAGTGATGCTGTCCTCCTGCTCTCATGTGTTTCTGGGTGACGCCCTTCGAAGCTATTAACCAAAACCAGAGAGGATTCTTATTGAAACATGAAACAGCTCTGTATATTTGTGCTGTGCGCCTACGTTTGTAAAAACATAGTTTAAATGCTCCGTTTTTCTGCTGTATTTCTGATCCAGAAGCAGGCAGTAAGACCTGTAGCAGCAATGCAGGCTGCCTTCTCACACACTCACCTTATGATTGGCTGAGCTCTGTCGGAGACAGACCCTCAGAGGTTGTGACATCACCACTAGAGCCATTATTAAATAGCCTGTGTTCAGTCAAGTTTCAGGAATATTATAGAGGAGGCCAGACCACAGCAGAATGAGTGGGTGGTCTCATTCAGTTAGCGTGAGAACGGAGAACCTAAATATTTACACACAAGCTCTGAACGCGTGTCTTTGCATAACGGGACCCGTTAAAGTCGCGTGGTTTGCCTGATGCACAGAAAAGCAGCTGGATCTCATGTTGCTTAATGATTCATTTCCTGCCATCATTCACTCTTAATGTTATGAAGTATTTATAAAAAAGGAAAGTTATAGACGTCTCACAAACACACTCTTTGCTATAAGACCCAACAAGAAGCAAGGCTTTATGTTCTCATGATGTATGTGTGTCAAAAATAGGCCTGTGTATGTTTATTAATGCATATATATCAATATTAACTCCACATGGTATCTTAAAGTACTGTTAGTATGCTGCATCCTATATCTCCCACATCCTTTTGTTTGTGTATGTATGTAAACTATTGTTGAAAAGTTTGGGGTCACTTAGAAATGTCCTTATTTTTGAAAGAAAAGCACTGATTTTTTTAAAATGAAGACAACTTTAAACTTATCAGAAATACACTCTATTCATTGCTAATGTGATAAATGACTATTCTATCTGCAAATGTCTGGTTACATATGTGTATACAGGCATTTCCAGCAACTATCACTGCAGTGTTCTAATGGATCAATGTGTTTGTCAGAAGGTTACTGATGATTAGAAAACCCTTGATGCTAACATGTTAGCATAGCTGGAAACAGTTCAGTTTATTATTTCAAATACAAATCATTATTTCTAACCTTGTCAATGTCTTGACTATATTTTCTGTTTATTCTACAACTCATGGTGGTAAATAAAAGTGTGACTTTTCATGGACAACACTGTGTGACTCCAGACTTTAACGGTAGTGTATATCACCACTCACTCCACATGGTATAATAAAGTATTGTTAGTATGCTGCATTCTGTATCTCCCACATTCTTGTGGAATGGAGTTGTTTGTGTGTGTAATGATTTATGAGAACCTGAACAGCAGCCAGACTCCCTGCATCTTCTGTTTAAGTGGAACCAAAACAACACGTTTCAGTTCCATCTCCAGTCAACTCTAATTCTCATCGAGTTCTCGACCTTATCCAGAAAAGTGCAGAAAACCGAAGCGCGTGCGGCACGTGGGGATTAACCTTGGCTGATGACGGCCTTGCGGTTGCGTCCGTCCAGATCGGCCTTTTCTATGACGTGGTGCTTGGCGTCCACCCAGTACATGCGGCGGCCGGCGTAGTCGATGGTGAGGCCGTTGGGCCAGAACAGGTGTGTGTCGGCGATGACCCGCCGGTTGGACCCGTCCATGTTGGCGTATTCGATGCGTGGCGTGTTGCCCCAGTCCGTCCAGTAGATTTTACTGAGGAAGAAAAGCGAGACAGTCACGGTTAGTTTGTCCACCTGTGGGACTGAAGCGTCCCCTAAACAGATTGTTTTCAGGATTCAAGATGCACCAGATGTCTGATATTAAAAAAAAAAGAACAAAGCCTCCTCTGTCCACCCACGTCCAAATTTTCATCATCACTCATCAGTCTGAGCCTCCTCGGAGGGGAAGAGCTACCTTTTTTGGATATTTTTCAATTATCTCATGCAAATTATCTCAAGCTTCCTAATAAGCTGACTTGACTCCTCTAGATTTAGATTTCTCTGGGGCTTCATCCCAAAACTCTCTCCTGCCACGGCAGCATATGAAGCCGTGGAAGAAAACACACTTTGCCGCCGTTTCATGAAAGACTTGATCCGCACAGATGCTCGCCTGTGGGCACCGCTCTGCTGCCAAACCTTAATCCCTGCTCTGCTGCTATACTACAAGTGGGACACGTCCAGAGGGGATATGTATATATGTGTGTACATTTCAAACCATCTGTTGTGAATTATACTCTCTCTGCATGTGCGTGTATCTGTGTGTTCATACCCCTCTATGGGGTGCAGCGCGATGGCTCGCGGCTTCTCCATGTTCTTCCATAGCAGCACCTTGCGTTGCGTTCCGTCCAGGTTGGCCACCTCGATGCGGGACGTTCCGGAGTCCGTCCAGTACAACTTGTCATGGATCCAGTCAATAGCCAGTCCACCTACAGGTTAAACATCAACGGTTTCTACAAAGGTTCTGGCAATATCCTCAAAGTGGAACGGCACGATAAAGTCATTTCTAATTTTGGTTTAAAACGTTTCTTTCTGGCAGCGATACAAGAAGATTGATTCCAGTCTTGTGTGTGTGTGTGCAACAAAGAATAACATGTGTTCTTATTGTTGCAGCACATGTTCTTAATATGTCAATACGCTGTCCAATCTGGTTCCAGGTTTGGAGTCTGTTGCATGAGTGCAGTCAGAGGTAAGCTGAGTGTGCTGGCAAAAAGGGGGAGAATTTATTTCCAATTTAATTTAATCTATAAGTAACTCAATGTTCTGCACTTGGTTCAAAATTCACAAAAAAAATTTGCTTGAGGTGTTTTTTTCCCTTTTTTTAAACTGTGAGATGGAAACATCTCTGTCGATTAACTTCTGACACAGCAAACGTTTAACTCTCATGACTGATCAGCTGTTTATGCTGTCAGCCTTTTCCTGGATATTCCTATTATAAGCTTTTCTTTGGCTTTGTCTCCAGACATGATCGACACTCGCTGCCATGAAAGACCTATAACAACTTGATCTATTGAAACTAATTCCTGAAGATCTCTCCATTTTCGCTCGTCTTCCCCTCGATTTATTACAGCCGGTCGTAACATAGCCTGTTTGTTCGCTCCAAACCGGCTGATGGAACACACACCTAATCGCATTTTCTTTTTTATGAGATTTCACAAGTTTGCTTAAATTTCACTCGACAAGTCGACCCCACTAGTAATAAAAAAAAAACTCCTAAAAGCAAAAACCAGATGGGGGTTGTGGTTAGTTTAGCCGTCCTTGACATGAAGAAGTTTGAGAAGCTTATTGAGTTCAGACAGAGTTTGACAGGAAGAGTAAACAAAGCAGAGAGTGACAGCGCTACTGAAGAGAGAAACAACAGGAGGACGATAAACAGACTGACAGGGTTAGAGAGGCTGAGCCATGAAAGAGCTCAAATTGATGTCATACTTATATATGAGCAATGGATGAAGTGATGGATGATGGATGAAGTGAGTGAGAGCAGTTGGACAGAAAGCAGAAAGTTGAATAAATTGGATGCATGATGAATGAGTCTATTTGTCCTGAATCTGAACCTGCGTCCTATTGGCTGCCGTACCCACCTGGGCTCTCCAGTCCGGTGGAGACCACCTCCTCCACGTTGGAGCCGTTGAGGTTGGCCTTCATGATGCGGTCCAGCGTCACGTCGGACCAGAAGACCAGCTCGAAGTTGTGGTGGAAGTCCAGCGCAATGGCGTTCTCCAGGTTGTTGAGCAGCAGAGTGTACTCGGAGCGGTGCGGCAGCACCTGACGGATGTCGATGCGGTTGGCAAACAAAAGCACCGGCTCCGGACCTGAAAGGGGACCAGACCCCGGGGGACGGATAAGAGTTAAGGCGGGAAAGAATAACAGTGAGGAGCCAAATAACGGTGAAGGTCGGGGGGGAAAAAAAGAAAAACTAGGAGACAAAAACATTTCAATCAGCTTTAATAACGGGGAGCATTCATCTCACTGAACGTGAGGGGCCTGGGTCCTGGCAGCCGCCTGACAGACAGTCCTGACCTGGCTCTAACTCTGCTCTGCAGCAGATTGATGGGCTGCTGTACCAGGACTGCACTCTACCTCCACAGAATATCTAAATCTAGTCCAGACCCTGCAGAATGAGCCAACCCCAATCCGAGTCCAAGACCCCGGAGCAGGGGAACGGATACAGTTACCGCTAAAGAAAGTATAAATAATATGCAACCGTGTTTTTATTGGAGGTCAAACCCCGGCGGTTCCCCGCGGTCACGTGTCAAGGTTGAAACGCGGGGCGGCTTTTTTTTTTTTTACCCAGAGCCTTGCAGCTGCGCTTGTCGGGACGGAGCTCGTAGCCCTGGACGCACCAGCACTGGAACCCCCCCTCTGTGTTGGTACAGCCTTGGCTGCAGTAGCCCTCTTCAGCACACTCGTCCACATCTGGAACAGACCATAGAGGGGGAGGGGGGAGACATGGGAGGGGGGACAGTCACATGTTGGCGTCAAACTCCTGCAGGGTTAACAATGACTTCAAGACACATAGTGTGCAGAGGTGGCCGAAGGGTGAAAAAAAAACTCTTTCTGGAAAGCGTCCACGTCCGACTTCTCATTACGCCCAAATGCCGAACTCCTGGCGCTGACACTTTTTAAAGACATTCCTCTCACGACCTCGCAAACACACCATTAGAGTCTGGATGCGTATCAAGTCGAGATAGACTTGTGTCTCCATAAGTTAGAAACTTTGGGCTCTGGTTTCAGGCTCCTGGCAGAAATCCTAACACCAAATTCTAATCAACTGCATCTCAGCCCAAAACCAACTCTTTCCTAGAAGTATGAACAAAGTTATGTAGAGAAATGGACGCCTGAAATCATAATTAACATCCATGTTACAGCCACACCATGTTTATGTTGTTGGGCATAGTATAAGTATGATACACAGCTGGCTGCATGCTTTCTGAAGTCAAATGGAATGTTTTTTAAGAGTTTTAGGAGACAAACAAATGAGCTTCATCTTTAAATCAAGTTGATGTAGAGACTCTTCTGAAAATGTTAGTATCTCAATACAACATAATGTAAAATTATTTCTAAATAATAAAAAAAATTATAAAAATGTTTTCTGACTTCATTATTTTAAATGTGACAGGAAACTATATAACATCCCTAGTCGAAATTAAAATGTTCAGTTTCATTCACAACATATTTAACTATTGTCTAGTCATTTTTAGACATTTTAATCCAGAACCATTACATATTACTAACCCTTTTAGCAGTATCAGAATAATGTGGCTCCTAATCTTCTAATGACGTCACTAATATTATTTATTACTCCTCATTTTTCCAAACCAACTCATCATAAGAGACTGAGCAGCAAGATAAATGAACAACTGACTCTAACTCTGCAGGTCATGAATAATAACAAGGTCAGCCTCCACACTGATGTCATACTGCAGAGTGTTCACACACACACACACACACACACACTTACCCTGGCATGCCCTGCCGTCGTCCATCTTTCTGTATCCGGTGTGACAGGTGCACTGGACCTGGCCTCTGAGCATCTGACACTTCTGGGAGCAGCCTCCATTATTCTGGTTGCAGTTTCCCTCGCTGGAGCGCGGACCTGCACACGCCACATGACGAGCAGAAACACAGCTTTCTTAATCAAATTCAGTAGCTTTTACATTTCTTAATCTGGAAGAAATCAGATTTATTTCCATATTTCAGGCCTAAATTTTCTCTTGTATTGAGCGATTTCCATCAAAAACTGCACGGTTCGGTGGACTCACGGCAGTCGTGGTGCGGGTGTTCATCGGTCCCGTCTTCACAGTCATTGACCTCGTTACACACCTTCCTCTGACCGATGCAGCGGCCGTTCCCACACTGGAACTGGTCTGGAGCACAAGGAGGCGTCTCTGTGGGACGACAAAGAGTTGCTGCGTTTATAGAAAGTTACAGATTTTTACACCTTTGCTTTATTTTATACATTTCTGTCCATCACCTAGATGTCTCTGTATGTAAGGGACAGTTACAGATACTTTACTCTGCATCAATTTAATGAAATGATTTGATTTATTAAATATTATAAGTTCAATGTTGTAGAAAGTCAGATTCATTGTTTGCAGATAAATGCATGTTAGATATTGCAATGTTAGATTCATGTTAATGTTAATTGTGTTTCTGTTTCCATCATGATTCAGAATGTCTCATCTTCCACTTTTCACTGCAGCCTGTTCATTGTTCATCTTCTTAATTATTGTCTTATTTTTAATCCCGGCTGATTGTGGGGAACGTCCTGGACACTAAACCTTCTCCTCTACAGGCCGAGTTCTGTTTGTCTGCAGGTTGGTGGAGACTTTCCACCAGCAAAGGAACTGCCAAACTAATCAGTGCATCGTTTGAAAGCAGCTGAGATTCTCCAAAGAGAAAGAGAGAGAAAAACTGAGTTTGTCAGTAGAGGAGGGGTGTTCTGAGCCGTCGCCATGGCTACGATTGAAGCTTGTGTTATATTTAGCTTCTGAAAAGACGCTCACAACCACAGACTTACCAGTTTTCTCACAGCCCTCTTCATCGCTGCGGTCCGAGCAGTCATCCTCGCCATCGCATCTCCACGACAACCGGACACAGCGTCCGGTTCCGCAGCGGAACTGGTCGGCGGTGCACATGGACGTGGCTGAAGGAAACACACACACACTCTTTCAGTCTGGGATCAGGTCACTGGAGACAATAGACAGACGCAGCAGGAGGTTCTGCTCAGTGACACTCACTGCAGTTCTTCTCGTCTGATTGGTCGTCGCAGTCAAACTCGCCGTCACACCTCAGCCGGCGTTGATGCACATCCCACTGCTGCACATGAACTCCACCGATCTGCAGGGCTGGTGGGAGGCTACACACACACACACACACACACACACACACAGAGACACAGACACACAGACACACACAGACACACACAGACACACACAGACACACACACACACACACAATGACTTATCAGTTTTCATATGTCAGTGATTAGCAATAACTTTTCTTTTCATGCATTTATTTTTTGTTTAGAGTCAGTGGTAAAAAAAAAAATCTCTCACACTTAAGGACATAAATGTCCCCTTCCTAAAATATTATACAGTAATATTAATTAATACATTTAAATGTCAGTATGATTAACTCACTGTTTCTTTAACTACACACTGCCTCATAATCAAAAGATTCTCTCCTGAATAAAACAATCAAACATTCATTTATTTTCAGAATTTTAAAACTTAATGACTTAAATATCCTATATTTGTAGTATATTAGTGTCCCTGATTATTCTGTCTTAAATCTTGCCTTTCAGGATTAAATTTGTCCTTTTTTCATTGAATAATTTCAGTAATTTCAGAATCTTGGCCTGCTCCGATAATTACTGCAAACAATTATTTGATTAAAGTCAATGTCTGTCAGTAGGTTCCTAAATGGATTGGATTGTATATTAAATAAATGCAGGACTGTTGATCTACTTTCTACTACTTTAAAGGTTTTATAGACTTCAAGAACAGATTTCTAAGATGGTGATGAGATCCACTCTACAGTGGAATCCTGCTTCTTAAAAGACAGATCATGTTTTATAGCACACTGGTGGTTTTTCTTTCCTTGTAAACTAATTGTTTCTGTTTGTTCTGCTGTCTATGATCATCCTCTACAGGAATCAGAGCTGTGCCACCTTTAAATTGCTGTCAGAACAAAGTGCAGCTGAGACTGGCAGCAGATGAGGCTGGAGGTGAACGAGGAGATTAAAGCAGAATCAGGCGCACGCATCTTAAATCCAGAGTGTGTGTGCATGTGTGTTTCTTGGACTTGTTTCCTTGTGACGGCCCAGGCCGGCTCCTGTCGGAGCTACGGGCTCGAGATAAGGTAGACGACAAGCGAGGGAATGCAAGAGAAGAAAGGCAAAAGAAAGAAGAGAGAGAGATGTGCTTCAAGCATTTCTGTTCAGGCTTATCAGCTGGGCGAGAGAAGACAGAGATGATCAAAACAGCAGGTGGCTCTCCCACACACACACAGAGAGAGAGAGAGAGAGAGAGAGAGAGAGAGAGAGAGAGAGAGAGAGAGAGAGAGAGAGAGAGAGAGAGAGAGAGAGAGAGAGAGAGAGAGAGAGAGAGAGAGAGAGAGAGAGAGAGAGAGAGAGAGAGAGAGAGAGAGAGAGAACCAGAATCAGTGTGGGATGCCGATGAACACTGACGCCCACACACACACACTAAAATGATTCATCCTCCCTTTATCTTTCTCCTTGTTTCTCTCTCTCTCTCTCTCTCTCTCTCTCTCTCTCTCTCACACACACACACACACACACACACACACACACACCAACTATTCTCTTTCATCTACTCAGCTATGAACTCAGCCGAAAGCAGTATCAGTGTACGCAAACGGTAACGAGGCATGCAAGTGTGAGTGTTTTTAGATATGTGTGTGTGGGGGGGGAAGAGTAAGGGAGAGAGAGAGAGAGAAGAGAGAGAGAGAGAGAGAGAGAGACTTTTTCTCTAACAAAGCACCCTTCATGTTTCTGGAGACTGTGCCAAGGAATGCTGTCTGAGGATGGGCTGTCTTATGCCTCTGAGGAATGTGTGTATGTGCATGTGTGTGTCCAGAAAGTATTTGCATCTTTTCCAAAGCCAAGACAGCTTCCGACTTTATATATATATATACTTCATAATTTCTATTTACATGTTGGTTTTCCTTTTAAAAGTGGATATGCAGCGTAAAATCCTTGCTACAGTTTGTTTCCATCTTCTTTCATATGAAACACATGAGGTGCTGCACAGGACAATGTTAACATACAATCCTGTACTGTGTGGTGCCTTCATTTTTTTCAAATCATGTGTGTGTGTTGTTTTTTTAGACAGAAGAACGACTGTGAAGCTTCTCTTCACGTGTGTGTGATCTAACCAGATTTCAAACACACAATTGGAACGTGGAATTTGATTTGGAAGTATTTTAAGTATTAACTATTTTCTCTTCTTAAGTAATTTTTACAAGCTTTGAAGTCCAGTTCAACTTTCCCAAAAGAACATGTTAAACACTTCAGAAGTGAGGCAGTAATTAAAAAGCTTGGATCTGTGAGGAGCCGAGAGAAGCAGCTCACTCAACTAACGTGACCTTGCTGATGATCAAACGATGGTACGGAACCTTGAAGCTGTGCTTATCGCACTGCAGATAAACACATCAAAGGAGGAGGCCGCTGAGTGTGAGCGAGTGTGTGTGTGTGAGAGAGAGACGGAGAAAGAGGGATAGGGTGGGCGGTTATACACGATGAGCGAATGAAACGAATATGTAAGAAATCAGAGCCGAGAGAACAAGGAGTGAGATGCGGAGAGATTTGTCAGCAGCAGGCAGCGTCTCTGGAGTGAAGGGAGAGAAACGCGATACTCTGTTAATCAGAACCGCGGCTTCACTCTGTGTGTGTGTGTGTGTGTGTGAGATACAGTGACAGAAAAGATCTAACAGGCAGCGAGTTTTCCAGCTCTGACAGACGCTGCAAACAGCAGCTGTTCCTGCGCTCAACCCGAATATCCAGACGTGAAGTATACATGAGGATTAAACTCCGGTTTGTTTCCACTGCTGCAGCTGCCCAAAACTCAACTCTTTTCTCAGGATAAGAGAATATTTATGACTAAAAAAAGGCCAGACACGTCTCCGATCCAAGCCTTTATAGTGACGCCTGGGACACTGCCTGCGTGTACCTGAGCGGTGTGTGTGTGTGTGTGTGTGTGTGTGTAAACACACAGCGGTGTGTACACAGGCTGCGGCGCCACAGCGAGACTACAGATATATATGATGTGTTGCTGCAGCCTTGCACGAGCGGCTCACACAGGCAGCGCGGCCGCTCTGATCCGTTAACGCGGCTGCAGAAATGAAAAGGAACAGGTCGTACGCCGTGCACGTGCTGCTCACGCAGACACTGGGTCCCCGGTGTAAGTCGATGATAAAAAAAGAGTTTCTTCTGCTGCTGGAGGAAACTGATCTCTGCTTTAAAGGTGAGACACTGCAGTTAACTTTCCCAGCTGATGGGTTTAAATAAAGTATTCTCTATGTAAAATATGCACCAACATGTTGTTGACCTATTGGAGTCTGATTACATATGTTTATCTCTACAAAATCTATTTTATCCATGTTTATTTGGGAATAAAATAGATAATATAATAATATATAAGTCAGGCTGTAATGATGCCGGGTTTCCCCACTCAGTGACCATTCATTTCATTGTGTGCTGCTGCAACAGCGTTAGAATTGGAATCCAGAAAAAGAAGCGTGATCCTCGTCTCTGTCGCTCTGTCTGTGCTGAGAAGGTTTCTAATAGCGGCTGAATCCATCTTTAATAACCACATTTAATGGATCTTAAAATACCGTTAACAGTATTTTTGTTGGAGTGGTAGAAACTCCATTTTCTTCATGATTTTAGGATTAAAACTTTCTAAAACTCGGGCTCTGAATGAACCTTCGGTGTACAAACCTTCAGAATGTGGTTGTGTAACCAATTGTCGTCTCTGATGCTGCAGTCAGAGAAACATCACTCACTCCACTGATTCTTTAGCATAATGATTATTATTATTTTAATTCCTCCACCTCCTTTCTTTAATCATACCCGGATTGATAAAAGGATTTTCAAACCACCGCCTTCTACTGTTACCTCCACAAATCGATGGCAAATCACCGCCACGCTCGCCAGGGGCCGAATAAACAGGTTGGTCAGGAGGACCGTTGATGGATGGCCCCCGGCAGGAGGTAATCTATAATTTATCACTGCTCTGTGTGATTGTTAGACAGCTGAGACAAGCACACCGAGATAAGGACAGAAACACAGGGGCAACAGCAGAATAAGGGACGGATGAAGAGGAAGATGAAGCTTTTATTACAGCTAGATTCATCTGTAGTGAAGCTGCAGACATGAATGACAGGCTGTAACACAGCTGCTGCTGTTTGTTGGGAAAGTCTTTGCCTCTAAAAACACAGAAATCAGAACATTCAACTACAGTCCATGTGTTTTTTTGTTTGCACACCGGCGGCAGGTGTTTGCTCCGAACAAACAAGACACAGACGTTGTTGACGCAGCGTCAACAAAACCAAAGTTTCATCAGCGGTGAAGGGTCAGCACACTGAAATGCACAAATAGGTTGTTTTTTCCAGAAAGCTCCAGGTTTATGTGCTGAGGTTTCATTCTCCCTCAAACTCACAGAGCGAGCAAACGTGCAGCTGAAACGCTCAAATGTGGATGACCTCACAAAAAATGTGATTTTACAAACAAATCTGAATTGAGCATTAAGCCCTGCAGTCTGAAGACTAAGGATCTGATTCTGGAAGAGAGGAAGCTGATGGTGATGTTAGACAGACGACTGCTGCTGAATTAGGGAGAATTCTACAGGGACATGAACACTTAATATGGACTTTGAGCATTTTTTTTCTCACTATTCTTAAAGAAAACGTGATGGAAGTAAAAAAAATTAACATCTCACAAGTGATGGATGAGGCTGTGAGACAGAGTTTGGCGTATAGAGAGTAAGGGAGAGAAGAGGAGGAGAAGGAAAGAGGGAAGACGTCAGCTTCTTTAATCTCATCCAACAGCACAGACTGATCTCCCAGAGGAGCTTCATATCCTGTACAAGACACTGTTAAGTGACAAATGGGAGACCCCACATGGATCCTTAAGTGTGTATGTGTGTCTGTAATGTGTTGTGTTTCAGATCATCACAGTGAAATCTTCACCTGAACATGGAGTCTAAGGTCGGAGGTCAGATTCAGGATTAAACATGACAGAGCTTTAATTTGTTTTTTAATCCTGAGGTTGTGACAATGGGAACGTGTTCATATGTTCATATGTTCATGTGTTCATGTGTTCATATGTTCATGTGTTCATGTGTTCATGTGTCAGTGATCTTACAGCAGTCCGACTCGTCCGACCAGTCTCCACAGTCGTCATCTCCATCACAGTGGTAGATGTCCAGGATACAGCGGCCGTACGCACACTGGAACTCCTCCACGCTGCAGGTGGCCGTCATCACATCTGAGGCTACACACACACACACACACACACACACACACACACACACACACACATATGTTAAACAGATGCTGATGTTGGAAGAGATCATGCAGTAGTCTGAGGCACTTTGAAGCCTTGACTCGTATCAGCTGAGTCTGTCAGGAACTCTAAATGCAACGAAAGAGCCTGTTTACGCGCTGTGTAGTAATCAGATTACTCTCAGATGTGACGTCACACAGAGACTTCTGTCCTGGTGGAATGGAGCCTCGTCTGCAGCAGTGGAAATTGGGTTATTGAGAATTCATCTTTGATTTGACTCTGGATTGAATAGTTTAATAAAGTCTCTCTGAAGTTTTAAAAAAATCACTTTACGGTCTGTGTGACCAGCAGCTCAGCAGCGTTCCTTTAAATCTCAGGAAACCCAGTTTACGATTTAAACAACTTGTAAAAGCCAGACAGCTGGAGTCAGTTCATCATCTGAAAAGGCACAGTTACAAAAGAAAAAACAAAAAAAACAACAGGTTTTATTTATGGAGAGGAGTAACTTTACATTACGAGAAAATTTCACAAGTATTAATAATTTGATCATTGATCACATAATAAAATTCTCACTCATTTGTGGAGAAAAGACATCGAGACCCTTGAACAAATTAGTTAAGCAGGATCCTGATGATATATTCAACATCTGTACTGTAAACTGACAGTACTACATCCTGATATTCACAAGATGAGCAACCACAGAGAGCTGGGGGTGTTTCTGACATGTCCTTCAAAACATCTACAGTATTTTCTATAGAAAATATTAAAAATAGATGTTTTGGTTGGAGAAAGTGAACAGTAACGAGCTTTCAGCCTGTTTTTCCCCCTTTCTTTATTCAAGGGTGTGGTCTTGATTTGATCGATTTCTATTCTCACTAAAGCAGCTCCTGCTTGTGCTTCACTCAGAATATTGCTGCTCGCATCTTAAATCCTTCTCTCCTGCCTTTGTGTGCTCATCAAGCATCTGCCCTCAGATTTGTGTTCTGCTGGATTTTCTGTGAAATAGTCGAAATTCCTCAAACCAACAGAAGGTCGTGTGTAGCGTTGGCCAATGAAATGATCCCTGCCTCCTCGTGGGTGAGTTGAGGGAAAGAATTACAAAATCTGATTGTGAAATCAATAAATCACGCTCTGAAATTGAAAGACCACACTCTTGAATAAAGAATAAAAACCTCCATAGGCTGTCTCTTTATTTGATGGATGCATGTAGTTAACTTACGGCAGTTTTCCTCATCGGATCCATCTTTACAGTCCGTGTCTCCGTCGCAGTACCAGTGTTCAGCGATACAGCTGCCGTCTTTGCAGCGAAACTCCTTGTCTGAACATTTCCGCATGTCTGACAGGACAAAAACAGTTTAACTCATTAAAGCCCACTCACAATTATAGCTGCAAAGTCTATGACTGACATTTTCATGGTTAGAAATAGTGATTATGATTCCTTTTGTCAATGGAAGGTCGGTTTTCTATCTTCTCTAAGCAGCTAAACCGTTTCAAGCTGTGCTAACATGTTAGCATCAAGGTGTTTCTAATCATCCATTAACCATTTGATCAATGATCAAACACATTGATCCATTAGAAGACTGGAGTGATAGTTGCTCCATGCACCTATGTAGATATTGATACATCAAAAACCAACGATTTACAACTAGTCATTCGCCACATTAGCAATGTAGAGTGTAGAGTTTTGATTAGTTTACAGTTGTCCTGACTGAAAAACACAGTGCTTTTCTTTCATAAATAAAGACATTTCTAAGTGACCCCAAACTGCAGCGTAATAGACGACTTGGACAAAGGTTTCAAGTAATAAAAATGATGTTTCTAAGTGGCATAAAATATAAATAGTCATGAAAATAAAACACATTGAATGAGAAGGTGTGTCCGAACTTGTGGCCTGGGCTGTATTTGTTCAAGCAGCAACTACAGTTGCCAGTCATTCAACTGATATAATTATATGCATGGAAACATGAAAGAGATTTGGCTTAAATGGGTTAAATGTCTCTGATCCTGGGTGCAGGTGTGACCCACCACACTGTTCATCGCTGTTATCCCCACAGTCGTTGTCTCCATCACAGTGCCACAGGCTGCGGATGCAGTAGCCGTTTTGGCAGTGGAACTCGTCCTCCTCACACTCCCTGGGAGCTGGAGAGAGAGAAACATGAAAAGGTTTCAGAGATTTCAGACACTGAGGAAACAATAAAAGCAAAAGAAAAAAGCAGTGTACAGAGGGTGATAAGAGCCAGCTGAGCTCTGCTGATATGTCTACAGCTGTGCTAACACCAGGGAGAACGTGGCCTTTCATGTCAGGCTCAGAGCGGGGGGCTGGACAGGCCTCGGCTCTGAACCTCAACGCGGGTCGACCTCGGGGCTAACCCGTCCGATCGGCCTGCCGAGGAGGAGAAGCTAAAGCAGCCGCGCGTGGCTGCCAGAGCGGCGAAGGCGGCGGTCAGACTGAAAACATTCGCTGCAGTGCTTGTATTTATATTTGTGTTGCGCTCTTCCATGACGAGTAAGAGACATGAAACCAAAACAGCTCAGACGGTGGCTGTAAAAGGTTTTGTCCTTCGGAGAGCGCGGCGCTGCGGTCAGCTGGAATTCATGTTAGTCACCACCGACGCCAGCGTAGTCACATAAACTCCTCAAAAGCAAAACAAAAGCATGATCCTCGTCTCTGTCGCCCTGTCTGTTTCTAATACCGGCTGAATCCACTGTTACAGGTTCTTCATCTTCATCCATTCTCTTTAAAAACACATTTAATGGATATTAATGCTCCATATCTGAAAATACTGTTGACAGTATCTTCAGATTGTTGGAGTGATAGAAAGATAAAGTAACTCTATTTTATTTATGTTTTAAGGAATAAGATTTTCTAAAACTACGGCTCTGAATAAGAATAAACCTTCAGAATATAGTCAGGAATAAATAATGGAAGGTTTGGTCTGTGTAACCACTGCTGAAGTGGAGATTTCTGGCAGAATATGTGTAATTGTCATCTCTGATGCTGCAGTCAGAGAAACATCACTCACTCCACTGATTCTTTAGGTTGTTTTTAATGATGAAGTTTTCCTTTAATTCATCACCAATTCCTCCACCTCTCCTTCTTCTATGTATCTATAATTCATCACTGCTCTGTGTGATTGTTAGACAGCTGAGACAAGCACAGCGAGATAAGGACAGAAACACAGGGGGAACTGCAGAATAAGGGACGGACGAGGAGGAAGATGAAGCTTTTATTACAGTTAGGTTCATCTGTAGTGAAGCTGCAGACATGAGTGTTGTTGGGAAAGTCTTGGCTCATGAAAACACAGAAACCAGAACATTGAACTACAGTTCAACCAAAGTTTCATCAGGTAAAGGGCCAGTACCCTGAAATACACAATAGGTTGTTTCTCCCAGAAAGCTTCAGGTTTATGTGCCGAGGTTTTTCAGATATCTCTCTCTGATATTTCTGCAGCTGCACAAGACAAATAGAGGTGAAGAGAATCGTGTTTGTGGTGCTCAAAGCATTGAAACAAATCAGTTTTCCCAGGTACTACTGTACTGGATCAATAGTCCCAGTGCAATGTGTTGAGAGGGAGGTCTGTGAATTATCTCCAGCAATCGAGGCTTTTGTTACTGGAATGAGCTGCTGAGATTCTGAACTGACTTTATTTCATAGAGAAACTAACGGTTATATTCACCTCCACTGCACCGGAGTAGAAACAGAAATATCAAAACTAGGTGATGTCTCCAAACAAACCTATGACAGTCTTCTATCTCTAAATATGGTTTGTTTGTAATTTGAGTGTAATGACCCTTTAAGCCAACATTCAAACCATGCTGTGGTTTGGAATACAGCCCCTTAAAAGGTGCAGTGTGTTATTTTCTGGTGAAATGGCTAAAGTCTGTCTATAGAGTTGTAGTTTGGTTTGTCCATTCTGGGCTCCTGTAGAAACAGGGCAGGAAAACAGAGAGAGACCTGACCCTATGTAGATAAACCCAGCTCAATCTAAGATAATACAAGAACAGCAATTCATATGTGTATTATTAAAATGTACTTCTGAATATTATATTTATTTCTGCTATGTCTGTTCCACTAGATACAGATAAATCTGACGTACTGCTCCTTTAAATGTAATTATTAAATGATTATGATAAAGAAATGTGCAGGATTCTCCTCTGTATGAACTACAGCCTTTATTTTTTCTTAGTGGCAGCATCTTTTCTCAATTGATCCCAGTGAGAGGAAGAAACGAAGCATCAACAATGGTTTATTTTTCCACCTTCGTCGTGCAGCCGCTCCAACGTTTCTACTTCTAAATTTCTCATCAACGCCGGTGACCAAGAAAACAGAGGAGAAGCTTCTTCTTTGAGCTTCGTATCATTACAGACACAGAAATGCACATTTGTGGGAGCAGAATCAGAGGAAAGTTTTTAAAGATGCTGTTGTCATAGAAACAAACCCACATTTCTTATTCCTCTCTTACCATAGCCCTAAGTTTCCAAACAACTTCCAACATATCTTTGGCATTCCTGCAATTTCTCATTATCGGCCAACATATATGATGAATTCGTGGTAAAGCCCATACCAGCTGATTATCTCCCAAACCGCCGCTGACCTTCCCCTCAGCCACGACGCCCTTGCCAAAACATGAGAAGAAACACAAAAGCCCAGCGGCTAGTCCAAATGAAAATTGAATTTTCTTCGCCTTCTATCGACAAACACGCTCATTCAATCTATTATTCAACTCGTTGGAAAATAATTGATTCTGCCTCTCTCTCTCTCTCTCTCATGCTCTTTCTCTCCTGCCATCAGCGAGGTAAACAGAGGGGGGTCGAAGGTCAACAAGCCCTCAAGACGCTCATCATTCACACCGCAGCCAAACGTCAAAGGGCAAAGGGGCAGGGAGTCATTACCAGGCTTCCTGCTTGGTTTTTTTTTTTTTTCCTTTGTGTGAAATGTAATTTTAAAACTTCAAGAATTCAGAGTATCTCATGTTCAAACACACACGTGCACGCCGAGGCACACCTTCTCCGTGTTTTTCTGCAAATAAGGACAACTGCTCCGGTTCCATCCGACCATGATGCCTAAATAATGAAATAAAACCAGTGCATCGCGGGGGAGAAACAAAACAAAAAAACGTCGGAGGTGAAAGACAGACCAGGGTTGGGAGCATGAAATAATAATAGTTCGGGGGGGAGGGAAGGAAATTTACTCTGCAAGAAGATGAAAAATTCATTGGTGGCTCTCAGCAGACAGACCCCCCATCAGGAAGTGATTCAGTGTCTGGCTGCTGATACAGAATGTGGGTCAACACATAACACACATA